>CM036909.1:40227417-41427417 GCA_020800305.1 Porphyrio hochstetteri | reverse complement strand
AATGTTTCCTCTCCCAGTGCATAAATACATATGTGTTTATAAACCCTACCTTTTTCCTCACAAGTCACATTTTGTTCCATCTTTTGGATGCTCAACAGTTCTTCTGAAAAACTTCAACCAAAACATAGTCACCTAGAGCATAATTCACATTTTATGGGGCAAGATAGGAATCCTCACTTTTTAGAGTCTCCTGAAATACTGAAGTCTGTTGCACTGTTACTGATGGCAATATGGAAATGCAGCTTTGATAAAAAACTATCTCTGTATAGAGAAGATGGCATTTTTAACAAAAAACTATGGTTTTGATGGGTTTGGCTTTGTAACTGGAATATTGCTCGCTGCATACTTGAAAGGCAAGCTGACTATCGGGTACTTTGGAAAAGGGAAAAAAAAAAAAGAGCTGTCTTGGTAGCAACAAACACATGCACACTATATTTTAGGTTAATTCCTGTTAGAAATTACCTATGCGAAGTTCAGCTAGAAAAATGCTGTGCATTGAGCCTTCGCATCCCCAGGCTGTGCCTAGTTGTGCTGTATCAACCTACTCTTTCTCAACAAAATTCCTGTTATCCTAGAACAAGGGAGAGAACAATAGAACACACATTTCTTTCCCTTTTTTTTTCTCCCATATTTTCTAAGCTTTCTTTCATATTGGCACCTCTTTTGTTTTTTCCTGTGGTGTTCAGTTTCTCCAATAAGTAAAGATCTGTCCATTGCTGCCTTTAATCTGGTTCACTTGAGGGGGTCTCCTAGACATGCAATTACTCTGCAGAGGAAGAGGTAGAAAATTTCTTAGTTTTTTGGAATGTAAGGATGCCAACCAAGTCTCAGGGAGTTTCCTGGGGGTTAACATCAGCCCTACCTGCACTCTGTCTTTTACAGAGATTTCCCTTCTTGACACCTAAAGAGTTGCTTCTTAATTGGACCTTCCTTCAGGACACATCAAGAAAACAGAAGAAAAAGGAGGCCCATACACCGTCCCATCTCAAGGTTGAACTAGTGTTGCAAACAAATGTCAGTGGTCCACATGCTTATGATGCTTCAAGAATGAAGAACTAGCACAAAAGAAACATCAGTCTCTGAAGCAAGTTGTGAGTGTCTTTCGTGCCTTCAAGAGAAAGAGGCAAAATGATAACGACTGAAATCTGATCTGCTTTAATGCGAGAAGTGAGCAATGCTTTGCTGTCCAACCATATTTGAAAGGAGAAGGTATGTAAAAAGGAATCCCCCCAAAAGACTGTTGTAATTTTGTTTTTAAATGACCATAACTTGTTGATTGAATTACATATTTGTTTCAGTGGTTTCTCTATACAGTTGACACCAGAAATTTTAGGAAGTGTCTTAAGATTCTCATTTAGCAAAAATGTTTACCTCCATTTGTAAGCTAAATTCAAGTACAGAAATAACCAGGCTTAAAAGTTAGCAGAAGTGTGGAAGTTACAGAGGTTTCCTTTCGGCTTCTCTTTTTAAAAAAGCAGATAATTAGTGAAATTGCACACAACTGCTGAGCATTAAAAAATGCTACCTCTAAAAAAAACCTGTCTTTTTTTTTCCCTCAAAAGACAAAAGCAGGCACAGAACAGTGTCAGGTTTTAAAAACTACTGGTCACATTAATTTTTCTACTACTGAAAAAGCAATGAGGAAGGCTATATTTGTCAGTCTGTGTGACAAAAGACACAGAACATAATGTGATTTCTGTCAGAGATGCAGATGGTTTTGGCAGATGAGTAGTCACGTATTATACAAACCTCTCTGGCAAATAATGAGAAGTCCTCACATTGCATCCATATTAAATTATTTCAGTTCTGTTTTACATGCCAAAAGTTTACACTGCATTTAGATATTATTTCTTCTCTCTGTACTTCTGACCTCGTCACTCAGAAGAGCCAGAAAATAACTTCCCTTTCCAGAATATAGCAATAATTCTGGTTGGAGTAGAAGGAGCTGTTTTAAATGACTGAGCCTCATTATTATCCAAAACTGACCTCACCTAGACTGGTCAGGATGAGTTACTTTAGTTATTCCTTCAAATATTAATTCATATTCCAGAGTTATTATGACCTGAGTCCCTTGATGACTTTAAACCTACGTTGAGCAGGACTAGTGACTCCCCAGTGCAGCTGGCCCCCTGGGACCAGCTGGTGCATGACATAACTTGCTCTCTTCAGGTTCTCCTGCTGCTCTCCCATGCCACATGTCCTTGCTTGGAATGTTGTCTCACCAAAGAGCTAGAAAGTGGCTGCTGAACACACCTTTGAGCAAGAGCTGAGAAATATTCTGGGGCCTACAGCATTGTCACAGCCCCCAGGGGCTTCAGTGACAGGATCTTGCTGCAACAAAAATCAGTGCCCTTCTTTGAAATCTCACTCCAAGCAAAAATAGTTGTTTGTAGAAATACTTTGCTTTTCCTCTCAGAAAATATTGTATTTCAATCCTTTCTAACTCTGCTACTATCACAGAATGGCAGAATTTTGGCCTAGTTTTAGTTCTACTAATATTAATCAAAGGGGTGTATCTCCCTCTTTTTTTTTTTTTTTCTTCTTAAAATAAATTTTCCTTGTAAGAAACTTTATCCTGAATAAATCCTGTTCAAAATCATGCAGTATGAGGTATTTCAGTATATCTTCTGAAGTAGTCTTTTAACCATAATGTCTCAGCCTTTTTTGGTCTGTAAGCCAGATATCAGGAATATGGAAACAGATCTTTAAATAGAATTTTGTGATATTTTGTTAACCACCCCACTCTAAAGACCAGCATTGCAACTTGCAAGCAGAATATTGCCCTTGCTTTTAAATAATTTCACGTGAGGTGAACCACGATGTCTCTTTGGCCAGTAGCCTTCTTCCTCAACTTCTTGTCTATTCCCTGGAGCAACTGACTTTCATCTCCCCTCTTTCAGAAGCCCTTATAGTATTGAATGTCTTGTTAAGTCATAGCCAGCTCACTCTAGTTGCTTCTTACTGTCTTGGAAATCTGTCAGGTAATATTATAATGCATTATGCAAGTGTTGCACTGTATGCTTTCCCTCCCTTATTTATATGTATGTCTTTATATTCCTTATATATTCTTAGAAGTACTAAAAGCTCATTTTGATGTTAAAGTTGCCCAGGGCTGCTCTTACTCCAGTCATGGAGGGCTGCAGATGGGTCCCTGTCTTAGCAGCTCACGTCTGTTTCTTTGATGTGCTTTAATATGCATGACTTCATTGACTATATGTAAGGATAAGGTTTAAATAGGCTCTCCTATTTAAGCAGTAGGTGGAGGAATTAAAAGAACAATTTCGGCAATGATGACTGATGGTCTGTTGAATTGCAATTCCATTCCTCATGTTGATGAGGTTCTCGTACCTCAGTTGTTAGTTGTTGGCTTCCTTGAGGTGGAGGGTTAATATTTTGGGTTAATATTTAAGATACTGCAGTTAACTATAGTGTAATTTTAATACAATAGTCAAACCAGCATAACTTCTCAAATCCTCTACCTGTTCTCTTAGGGGAGGAAGTATCTGAGTGAGGGGTGTTTTGACTTTGAGTGGATTTACAAAAGTTAACCTAGTAGACAGATCAATTCTCCTTACAAAGTGTCTCCTTTAAATTCCAGTGAAGTTAACTAGGAAAGAGAATCATAGAATCATAGAATGGTATGAGTTGGAAGGGACCCCAAGGACCACAGAGCTCCAACCCCCCTGCCACAGGCAGGACCACCCACCTCAGGCCTGGATCTACACAAGGTTGCCCAGGGCCCTATCCAACCTGGCCTTGAACACTTCCAGGGACGGGGCATCCACCACCTCTCTGGGCAGCCTGTTCCAGCCCCTCACCACTCTTTCTGTAAAAAACTTCCCCCTAATATCTAATCTAAACCTTCCTTCCTTTAGTTTTAATCCATTCCCCCTTGTCCTGCCATTGTCTATCCTTTTAAAAAGTTGAATCCCCTCCTGCTTATAAGCTCCCTTCAGGGACTGGAAGGCTGCAATGAGGTCCCCCCGCAGCCTTCTCTTCTCCAGGCTGAACAAGAGAAGAGCCTGTGTCTTCTGAGGATAGCAGCTGCTAGCATTCACAAGCAGTACTAGCTAGATACTAGGTTTAATGTCACGCCTGCTGGGTTTTAACCATCACTGCATATGCCCTGTGAAAAGCCTGGTGGCTTTTCTGAATAAAGTCCTACTTGGCCTCTGCCGTTCGCTCTGAATTTCAATCCTGCAGTGCCACAGATGTTAGGGCAAAATCCTTTTCCCTTCAAATTACTACGATTACAGGCTGAAATCTCTATCTCCTCATTTATCTCCACAGATTATCTATGCTAAATAATGCTCAAGTAAAATAGTCTAATGATCACCTGGTCAGTTTTTAAAGTCGGATCCATTTCTACGAAAAAGATACAGTGATTATGAGGTGAGAGGGGCACGTTCAACAGATTTTTCATGCTAAAGTCACATGCTAAGGGTTTATACACAATGCAAATAGAAAGCCTGGGGACTTGCAAGAGCGTGTACTAGCATATGTGCTCAGCATTTCCTAAAATGAGAGTGTGCTTGCACACAAAAAGATGGAACACATGGTCAGCAGCTGGAATTTATGAGGATTTCTATTTAATAAAACAGTAGTAACCACTTTGTGCTGCTGCTACATTCTTTTCTTGGTGACAAAATGGTGGCACATCAGAAAAGCTGTGGTCTAACCCAGGGGTTAAGGGGTGGAAGGGACAATGTAGTAGCAAAGGTCTTCTCGTTTCCTGAAAGTGCTCTTTAAGTCGCTGTTTGATTGCTTGCTTGCTTGTTTGATCACTTTGTTGTTTAGTTTTTTTTAAAATCTTGTGGGTGATAGGTACTGTGCCCATGTGTGGCTGCTCAGATAGGCCTTGGACTCTCCTTCCTCTGAGGTTTATAAGGCTTGATTGGACAAAATCATGACTGACTCAATTTAAGGTTGGCTTTAGTCCTGTTTCAGAGAAGAGGTTGGAGTTAGGTGATGGCCAGCAGGCCCTTCCAACTAACCTTTCTATGATTCGTTAGTTCTGTATTAAATTTGAAAATCTGTATTGAGTAATAAGCCATTTCTCCACACAAAAGTTGCAATCAGACCTCCTGCCACAGAAAAAAACCCTACATATTCCTGGTTTCAAGTAAAACTAGCTAACCGGTGTGCATTTTCCCAGATGATGTTGAGGCTGCCTTCACAACCACTGTCTTTCTCAATTCATTTCTCTGTGGGAAACCATTTGTTTCAAATTCTACTCCAGCTTCCACCCAGTACCAACCAAACACATCCATTTGCAGCTGAAGATTTAGACCACTTAAAAATGAAGTAAGCAATGCCAGCTTTTTTGTGTGCACCAGGCATGTACAAACAGTTTGAAAGATGTTTGTCATTCTTTCAGCATTGGCCTCACACTAAAGACCAATAAACTTTCCAAGTGGTACAGTCATGTGAGCTGCATTGCTAGGAGAGACATCTTCTGATTGTGGCAGCAGAGAGGCAAAGAAGAGACTTCTCAAGTCTCTCTCAAGTAGAAATATCCATGTTTGAAATAACACACAGATTTATATTGGAACCCCAGAGAGAAGGTGATATTGAAAAATCCCCAATTACTTAATCCCAATATTTTTCAGCATACCACATTTGCTGTACACTACATGATTATGTACAACAGAACAAACATTGTATAAGTTTATAAACAGTAAAAGGAAAACGTAATGCCAAGTTCTCAAAATATAAACATCAAAACCAGTGCAAGGGATCCAATAAGAACGATAATAAAAGTGGCTGGATAGGGGAGTAATTATATAGGGCCAGTAGTAGTCAATCGGAGAACACCTTTGGAAATTAAAGAAAAGATTTAAAGGTAGGTTTTAAAAGTTAGGAGGGAATAAATAAAATAAGTTTTTAGGGGGAATTGTAGTGCCCCCTGTGGTTAAAAATACAGTCACCTGCCAATTCCAGAAGCCATAGCAGATTATTGAAAGAGCATGTATTGTGTTACCCTGCATCTAAAATTCAGCCAGGCCCAACACCTTAAAGGCTTTCAAAACTAATAAGCCCAATTCAGAGCCAAACAGCCACATTATCTTCAGATGATGGAAAGAGCATAAGGGGCACGTGATATGATTACAATAGCTCAGAGCAGTACTTGTCCACACCGATTGCATTCTGGGCAAGCCTGGAGCACTGACACATGCCCACCAAAGACTTGGAAAGAGTAAAAAAAATTCCTCAAAGAAAAGAGCCAAGAACAGTGGGAATCACCAAGCTTTCCTCAGTGTGTTTCTTAAAACTTCCCTGTGTGGAGGCTATTGCTGGTGTGTTTTGTTTTGAGTAGCATTTTCTCGTTTATTGTTGCTCTTAGATAAGTCATGACAAATTTGTCTACGGTGATGTAGACTGTGCCAGCTGATTGGTTACTGTTAGTGAGAACTGATTACTGTAATGGCATTAAGTGATATTTCTAATCTGCACTGACCAGGACTTCTGCTGGGAACAGCTTTCACTGGAGAAACTTTATCCTACGACTCAAATATAGGGGAGTTCACAGTTAAGTTGGCTGACTAGAGTTATGGAAATACTGAAAAAAGAGAGTTGCAATGTTTAGTCAACCTCTTCTATTGTGCTTGTTTCCCTTTTCATTCCTGTTTTCCATTAATACACTAAAGAGAATATTTAGAGACAGAAATGATCACAGAAACAATTTCACCAAATACTGAAGAATTCATGTGAGATGCAATTTCTTCATTTGAAGAGTATATCCACACTGCAGTGACAGAACTGACATCCAGTAATGCAGACAGCCCAGACAGATTTAAACTAGCTAGTTTTGGAGTTGTTTTGGAGCTAATTCTAGTAGTGAGAAACTACCCCAGGCTGCAACCAGACCTACTCTGTATCCTATGCCTATTTCTATAAAAATAGATATGTGTGTATGCAGAGTGTGAATTGTATATATGCCTATAAATCTATGCATATTCTGTAAGCAAAAGCAACTGTTTCACGAGATGAAAGCAAGCAGCAGCAGAATTCCCTGTGATAGTTATGTTTGCCAGGCCCATGAACTGTTTGACATTTCTCCAATGAAAAATGGTAACCACAGACACCACACCAACAGGGCACAGCATTAAAGGCCACCAACAAGTCAATTGTCCAATATGCATTGCTTCTTTTCAGTAATATGTCACAGCTTGTGCATTCTGTTTAAGATTTAACTGGTGAGTTAAATGGAAATGGTATTAATTATATGCTAGAACTATGTCAACCTTCAAAACAGCTGTAGGCTTTTAGTCCAAGAGTAAAAAAACATAAAAGTGTTGTAAGCTTTTTTTTTTTTCAAAGGGATGGGGTTAAGATATGACCACAAGACCTTGAGTTATCTCATGAGAAAAGCTTCCAAGGAGTCCATCTTCACCCCATTTTTTCACCTCTCTTCTCTTAGGCCTCAGTTTTCCCCTCAAGGAGAGAAAACCACGCGTGCCCATGAATAAAAATGCATGGGGTGAATTTGGGTGCAGATCCTTTCCCCAGCCCACCTTTGGCCTTTTTATTTTTTTTCTTCTTTTATAGAAAGTCTGGCAAAAGCTGCCAAGTTTCTCATGGTCTTTTCTTAATTCTGGCTGTGTGCAGCTATATGAGCTTCACCTGCTGGTAAACTTGGCCGAAACATGCATACCCTGAATAAAAAGGACTCCGTATGGCCAATGTTTAGATTTTGTGTTCTCTCTGGGGTTATCCTCGTGATATAATGAGGCTCTTGAGGCCAC
The DNA here is from genome assembly GCA_020800305.1 of Porphyrio hochstetteri. Taxonomy (NCBI): domain Eukaryota; kingdom Metazoa; phylum Chordata; class Aves; order Gruiformes; family Rallidae; genus Porphyrio; species Porphyrio hochstetteri. The sequence goes on along the minus strand of CM036909.1, from coordinate 41,419,672 downwards.
TGGCACTGGCAGGATCCTGTTTTTCTAATAATCTTTCAACCGGGAAGGAAAGTGTTGAGAGCCAGGGACACAACCACAAAGACACTGCGTTTGAGGAATGGAAAGGGCTTTTTTTTTTCTCCTGTTCCCCCTTTTTTTTTTTTTTTTCCTTTTTTTTATATTGCTGGTGGGCTGCTTTTTCAAGCCAAGGCACATATTTTGATGATGACTGCGTGATAATGAAAAACTTGTAACTATTTTACAGGTGACTGCGTTGCTTCAGAACAACACACTTGGTTTCTTGTCTGGTATTTTATTTTTTTTGAAGTCAGCAATATTTGTTCCGGCATTCAGATATCACCCAGAGTCTAATTCTGTCCTGACACAGTTTTGAGGAGACTCTTAGTGGCATTTGGCCTCTTATTAAGCTGCCAGCCTCATCTTGTTGCTGCTGAGCAAGACATCATGAAAAGAGGACTTTACGCAGTCATTCGGTGAGGCAGGGATCTGAATGAGCTACCAACACACTGAAGGTGGTAAATTTGAACCCCATGCAGGATCTAAGCCATTAACTAAGGGCATTTATCACTTCTGACTGAGAGGCTTACATAGTAAGAGCAATGTATTGATTCCTTACGTTTCTCCCAGTCACTACTGGTGTTTCTTCCCTCAGTCTCTGTACATCTGAACAGCTCGGAAAGCACAACTGTGAGCGCATGGCACTGCTGACACAGCACAAAGACGTTTTTGTGAATGTTCCTAAGGAACCTGCTTTGGCAGGGGGGCTGGACCTGATGATCTCTGGAGGTCCCTTCCAACCCCTACGATTCTGTGATTCCCTCTAACCAAATATGAACAGCATGGCCAATCACACAGTCACCATCTGCTACAGATCATGCATGGAAGTCAAGAGATGAGTTTTATGAAATATGAATCAATATTTTATATTTCACTTTAGGGCAGGCATGGTTTGGTTCAACTATCTGTAAAGATACATGGTTTAAAATTTTTCAAAATGCTGGTGTATGTATTTTGGCCTAACTTCTTTATAAAAGTTTTATAAAACCCATGCATCTTGGCCACATGCTTGTTAACTCTCTCTGTGTGATGTTTCTTCAAAATAATATGACCGTGTTTCCCACTGTTGGAGGATTTTAGTGCTGTCCCAGATTTATCCATTTCACTTTTATCATTTCATGAAAAAAATCTACACCAGCTTTGATACATCTGTGGTCAAGCCTCTCAAGCTTTCCACCAAAAATAATTCAAAGATTGCTTCTGTTTCTCAGAGGAACTACTGGTTTCAAAGAATTTTACAGTAACCTATCTGTTGGTTCAAGCTCATCTGGAAGGTGCCAGAATTCAGCCCTTTTTCCAAGGGGGCTACTCTTAGCTTCCATTAGGAGTAAATAGTGTTATTTCCTTTTGGCTAATAAACAGGAAAACATATTAGAATTAATGTCTAATTAGGATTTCTTTTTGAGGTAGAGGGAAAAAATTCTTTTGGAGATATTTTTACATAAATTTGCCCTGAGAAACAACCTGGAGTGTTGAATCTCAGTGCTGCCTCCTAAGGGAAGATTGAAAATCATAGAATCATAGAATGATATGAGTTGGAAGGGACCCCAAGGATCACAGAGCTCCAACCCCCCTGCCACAGGCAGGGCCACCAACCTCAGGCCTGGATCTACACAAGGTTGCCCAGGGCCCCATCCAACCTGGCCTTGAACACCTCCAGGGACGGGGCATCCACCACCTCTGGGCAGCCTGTTCCAGCACCTCACCACTCTTTCTGTAAAAAACTTCCCCCTAATATCTAATCTAAACCTTCCTTCCTTTAGTTTTAATCCGTTCCCCCTTGTCCTGTCATTGTCTATCCTTTTAAAAAGTTGATTCCTCTCCTGTTTGTATGCTCCCTTCAGGGACTGGAAGGCTGCAATGAGGTCCCCCCACAGCCTTCTCTTCTCCAGGCTGAACAAGCCCAGCTCCCTCAGCCTCTCTTCATAGGGCAGGTGCTCCAGGCCTCTAATCATCTTTTTGGCCTCCTCTGAACCCTCTCCAACAGTTCCACATCCTTCTTGTATTGGGGGCCCCAGATCTGGACACAGGACTCCAGATGGGGCCTCACGAGGGCAGAGTAGAGAGGGACAATCACCTCCCTGTCCCTCCTGGCCACCCCTCTTCTGATGGAGCCCAGGATACCATTGGCCTTGCGAGCTGCAAGAGCACACTGCTGGCTCATGTTAAGTTTCTCATCCACCAGAATCCCCAAGTCCTTCTCAGCAGGGCTGCTCTCAAGAAGCTCTTCTCCCAGTCTGTATCTGTGTCTGGGATTCTTCTGGCCCAAGTGCAACACCTGACACTTGGCAGTGTTGCACCTCATTAGGTTCACCCGGGCCCATCTCTCCAGCCTGTCAAGATCCCTCTGGATGGCTTCTTGGTATTCCTCTCTTCCTTGTGGAGATGCCCTTGGGAAAGTGATCCTAAATGAGGTTTAGCACCCTGTCCAAAGGCATTTTGAAAGCCTCCAGCAATGAGGACTTTACTGTGTCCCTGTAGAGGTTGTTCCAGTGAATGATTGTTCTTACTGTAAAAAAATTCTCTTTTATGTGAAGATAAAATCTCTTCCAAAACGTGTACCTGTTGTCCCTTTTCTTATGCCTGTGGCAATCTATGAACAGACAGCATCTATCTTCTTTATAGTAGTCCCAAAACAGCATTAGGTTTCTTGGCCTTCTAGTAAAAGCTCATTATGGACAACTTCGAATTAAATTATTCTTAGGAAAGAAGGTTTTTAACCACCAAAAAATGTACACATTATAAATGTGAGTTACTTATCTATGCCAAGCAAACACAAAACATCCTCCCTTCTGTGATACCAAGCTGGTATGGACTTCGAGGGCAGTAATTCAAGCCATGTCTTTTCTCTCTCACTGCACAGAAAGAATTTATTAGGATGAACTGGTAAAGGCTCATTTAAAAGCAACACCACCTGACATGGGTCTTGCCCAGATCTTCATGTTCAGAGAGGCTTCAAGCTTTTGTTTTTCTATACCCTCCCTGAAGCTCTCATAGTATGTTACCTCTTGATAGGTAACCTGGGCTGGGGTCTCACAGCCAGCTCAAAGTAACCAACTGATTAATGCAGACAGATCTGTTAAACAACAAGTAAAAGGTTGCTTTCCTTGTACAGCTCAAGAATTATCAGCATCTGGAGATAGGTAGTACATCTTTTATTTCCTGTTTTCTAAGCTTAAAACACTTCTACGTAAACCACAATGATTTCATACTATCTGTGCATCCAATAATTTAAATTACTGTGCAGTTTTAAAGCCAGAAATCTTGGAAAGAATACGTAGAGTCCATTTCACTTTCATTAATCTGTCCTTTCTCATTGAAAAACTCCCAGGGGTGGTGACTTCTTTTGTCTCACTGTAACTCATAGATGTGTTTTGAAGCTGATAGCTTTTGATCATGTATGTTGGGGTTTTTTTTGTAAAGGAAAGAGATAAAAAACATAAAATGAAAGAGTCTTTTTCTCCGTGGAGGATAAAATGCCATTAGAGGCTTTCACTGCTAGTAATTATAACATGGTTCAGTTATGATATCCAATAATAGCTTTTTAATGCTATGGAACTAATTATTCCTCTTTTCAGATTTTCCCAAGTTGTGTTACTTTTTATGGTTTTGGATCATGAACTGATGACCTTGTATCATTCACCTTATCTTACAGAAGTTTACAGCAGACAAAAGCTGTGACGAAGATGACCATATTTGATGAATTGTTTGGGTTCTTTGCTGTTGGAGGGGGTTTTTTTCTTTCTTCTATATTTTTCCTTTATTCCTTCTTTAGAATGAGAGAAGCAGAGATTAGCTTGCGAAGCTGAGCTGGAGAGATTAAGAAAAAAGAGTTGCAACCGATGAGATACAGTTCGGTAGATTACTGTGACAGAAAATGATTCCTGACTTTGAGACTGTTTCTACCAGGGCAGGGAGATCCCATTCCTCCTCTTCTTTTAAATATGCTGCATTAAAAAGCAAAGTAACCAATTCAAACAGGGCCAAGAATTCTGGAACATGCGATCTGACAACAAAAAAAGGGGGGGGGGGGATTTGAGGGGTTTGTGGTTTTTCATTGGTTTGGGGGTTTATTTTTATTATTCAGTAGGAATACATATCATGTGTTCTACCTTTTTTAGATATGTGGGCAGGAGTAAGTCAACTGGTTAAGATCAGAATCAGCTTGAGCCTTTGTGTGCCTTACTGAGAGACTGATTATCAGCAGCTGACAGATTAGTGGCTCTGTAAGAGTCGCCTCAGTAAAAATCTTCCATTTGAATTTGGGAAAAGTGAATGTTTTTCATCTGTCTCTCTTTTCAGCTGTATCCATAAAGAGGATGGAAAGGTCCTCTTTAAATAATTCCTGGTCTGGATGAAGCCAGGAAGTGCTCTCGTGCTGGAGCTGAAACTAGTTTGTTGTATTGGTAAAGTAGCTGTAAACTGAATTTTCCTGTGTAACAGGAATTATAATACTACAAACTATGGAGGAGATCTGCTAGCCATATGCCATTTACCTAAGTCTCCAGACAAACAGATCCATCTGAAAGGCTGAAGAACTATTTAAAGCAGGGTAGACAATTTATATCTAAATCTTGCTCTGGTTATTGTAGCAGAAACAGTTGGCAAATGAATACACCCATTGTAACCAGCAAGTACAAGAATGAGAGAGGAAACTGGAGAGTGGGGTATGGCTACATTTCTGTTTGAAGAACAAGAGGCTGCTATACTCAGCTGAGCCTGCTGGTACTTAACATTCTCTCCCTTGTGCAAAATTTTGTTGATCAGCTATGGAGGAGGGAAAGAGAAAAAAATCTTATGATTTTGTTCTCCAAACTATTTTGATCTCAGTGATTTTGATCTCTCCTGGGAATTTGTTTTGTGACTCTTGAGCACAACAACCATAGACAGCTTTTATGTTTCCCCATTTTTCCATTTCAACACAGATCAGGAAGGAAAGGGAGTGAAGGGGGTATGCTGTCTGTGGCTCCCTTTCATTTCATGATACTTGCAGTAATTAGGATATATGTACCGGGAGTGAAATTGGTGTGGGAGGAACTGAGATTTGATATATATGGTATCAAATAATAACTGAAAGATCTCTCCCTTCAAGCAGAATGGTTTTCATTTCAGTAAGCTCTGGAGAAGGTGACATTCCGAGACTGATACCCACACCTGTGAACTGTTAGTTGCAGTAAAGGAATTTGTCAGTCCTACACATGAGAAGAAAAGAAAAAGAAGAGAGATTTTAGCTTCCATAGTTTGCCCTAACAGCAGTTCAGTCACCAGAGATAGCAGAGCAAGTAACAGGAGCAAAGGACATGTCAAATGTTGATTTCTGTCTGACCAAACAGGGTGGCTTGGTTGGTGTCCTTACAAGAGAGCATGGCCTTGCAAAGCATCCTGCACAAGGAAGTTCAAGGCAGTATCTAACTCAGTATTTCTTGATTTCTTTTAACATCTACCATCCCTGCAGCTTGGATTATACCTGTGTGAGACAACTGATCTCAGACAGGATATCCTAGGCAGAATTAAGCCTTCAAAGCCCTGCAGGAGCCTTTGTCTGTCACCTGATCCTTGAAAGAAACCCCAAGAGCCATTTCTGTTCAGCTGCACCTGCCAAACAAATGGAACCTGCATTGCAGCCCCAGCAGCACCGAGCGTGAGGCAGACAGCCACTCCAGGATGGCACCTGTTGCTGTGCTGGTGTACATTTACAGGCTGTTACTGCTACGTGGGCACTGGCATGCTGGTGGTACATAATTTGAGTACCTAATGTTTGGGGTGTGAGACAGATCCAGAGCTTGCTTGGATGGCACCTACCTGTAGGCAGGACCTCTTTTAATGGTAGTTTGTGCGGCAGGGCTGCCTGGAGCAGGGCAGAAACCTGGGCTCCTCAGCAACTTCCAGTGAAAGCTTGTTGGAAACAGAGCCCAGGATTTCTCACAGCTTCAGGCTGAGTAAATTTATTCCAGCAGTGAAAATATCCAATTAGCTCTATGTCGTGGTTTTGCCCCAGCCGGGGGCCGCACCCCACACAGTCGCTTGTACTTTTAAAAGGAAGGGGGAAGGAAAGTTGGGGGAGGGGAAAAGGGAAGGAAGAAAGGAGGAAAAGAAACCACAACCTAGAAACCAGAACCAGCAGGTTGGGATAAGGATAGTTTACTAAACAATAACAGAAAACTAGATATAACAATAACATAAGTTTAAAGCACAAAATAGATGAAACTGGCGATACACAATGCAGTTTCTCACCAAACCACACAACTCAGGCCGCACAGCTTAGAGCCGTCCCAGACAACCCGACCGCCCCAGAAACTGCCCGTCCTGGCGTTGTCTCCTCCTCTTCCCTCCAGTCCCCCTTTATACTGAGCATGACGTAACTGGCATGGAATGTCCTCTTTGGCCAATTCGGGTCACCTGTCCTGGCTACGTCCCCTCCTTTCTCATTAGTAAGGAAGTATGCAGAGCTGAGAAAGGTCCTTGATTGCCCGGCAACAACTAGAAACATCAGGGTGCTATCAGCACTATTCTCATGCTAACACCCAAACATGGCATTCCATCCGCTGCTAAAAAAAAAATTAACTCCATCATAGCTGAAACCAGGACACTCTACTTTTAGCTAATGAGTGAATATTGTTTTTCCCTTACCAGTGTATCTTTTTCCCATTACCTGCTTTTCCTGTTACCTGAGCTGACAGTTGCCTCCTGGTGCGGTAGCAGAAAGCATCCTTTCAAGTGGAGACTAGATGTTTCTCTGCTCAGGCCTTCTCACTTGCAAGAGTGCTTTGCATATCCTACACACTCAGCAGGGGATTTGTTTTTTTCCATGAAAACTTTACAACTTTTGCTTCAGTGATTCCCCAAAGTCACTATTAGCATAGTGGGGGCTGGGAGGAGCACTTCACTGTTATTTTGAAAATTGGGCACGGAGGGAATTGATTTCTTTTTAATTTAACTAGAACATCAAATGCTGGAGGATAAGAAAAATATATATTGTATGTGGTGTGCCAAAGCAACACTGGGGGGGGAAAAAAAAGGGAATAAGCTATCTCAGTTAAATTAACCAAAATTCCTGCATGGGAATAAACTGTGTGGTTAAAAGAGTGACTGTAGTCACTGCCCTGGGACACCCACAGAAAGCTCAACAGGAGAATTAGAGGAAATTGTATATTTCTTCAATTTACATTCCAAGCAAGTATTAGTTAGCTATTCAGCCTTTCTAGGCAACTGCTGAAAGCATCTTCCTTCATATCAAAAAATGAAAGGTCAGTAAAATTTTCCATAACCGGTAATATATCTGAGCTGATGGTCTACAGAGAGAGTGAATGATGCTCATGTATGAAAAATGGGCAGGATTGTTGATGGAAATGAAGGGGAATATGCAAAAGCCTGACAAGATACACACAATATTGCTGTTTCTGTTTAATCTGCAGGCTTAATGTTTGCTGGCTTCCACAAAACCGAACACATGTGGTGGAGGAGCTCCTCATTTCAGCCTCCTTTCATGGGGAAATGAAGCTTGAGGAATATCCTGTTTGTCTGCCTTGTCACTATCCCCTAATTTTAGCCAAGTGTGGTTAAATGTGACAGATAGTGCTCTCAAAGTTATTCTGTGCCTATAAATTTCACATTCATAGACAACTGAGGATAGGAGATGGATGCTTTAATGAGAGGATCTCCTCAGAGAGCAAGGATCCATGTGGGCAACCACACATTTGGTACCAGAGAATATGCAGGGGGCTCACCCTCAAAATAGAAATCTCAAGCAGGCCAAGTTCTTGAGTGGCATGTTTCTGATAGGCAAAACATGTTGATTTAGGTTTCAGCACAATATCAAGCACATCTTTCCCACTTTTGATCAAACAGTTTGTGTGGTGATGGTGGGGGCGAGGGGGTTGGCAGTTTTATATGCTGAGATACTGTTGGAATGGGCTTAAAATATCTAATATTTCCATACAGAAACAAAATAAGAGTTTTAAGGACAAGATCACTTCTATTCATGGTGAAGAAATGCAGAATGTAAAATAGAGAGAGGAAGAAATAGACATCAATTGCCACTGGATCCCATACTGTCAAGCCTGGGTCCTTCCTTTGTGAAACGCAAGGCTTCACAGCATTCTCCATGTGAAACATAGGTGAGTATGTACAAAAATTGCTCAGGGGGATGCTCAAAAGTGTTTGAAAGCCTCTGGAAGTAAATGCATACATTTGTACTGTTCCCTGAGCGTGATCTGAAATCTGCAGTTGCTTCAAGGTCAGGCTGTTTGGATTAAAGTTTTTAGATGTTTTCCAGACCATGCCAGAGGAGAAAGTGTTGTCTGTCATGTGCTAGCCCTCAGCATGGTCCCTTACATGTTTATTTCCCACAGTCCAAAGAGTTCAAAGAAATCAGTCCTTTGCTGCATATCTCACATTGCCATGTGAGACTGTCATTTGACCAACCTCCAGCAGACGAGTCAGCAAGATCCCTTCTCACCCCTCCACCCTGCTGCAGGGAAGCATCTGGTAGCTGCTGTGGTAAAGACACTTCATAACCACCTTTGTGCACATATGCTGTCCTTCAGTTTGCTCCCTGGTCCGTGCACCGACAGACAACAGAGGTACAATCTTTGTTGAGGCTCTTGGCATACAGATTGATCCAAGGTGCCCCACGGTAACCCAGCTGCTAGAGGATTTGTGGTCACAGACTGTAACCTGCAACGTGATCTCTATCAGAGCCTTTCCTCTTCAAATAATTTCTGTTGGCATTGGAGAGAGCAGTAAAGAAATCACCATGTCCTCTTAACAGTGCCTCTACTTATCAGGCAATGAAGTTAAATGGGTACTTTTTCTTTTTAGGAAGATTTTGGGTAATTTTAAAAGAAAAGTACCTATTTGTGAATATATATTTCACCTTAACTACAAATTGACCATTAGCATTGTTTTCTGCAGCAGTGCTCTGAGATACCTCACCTGGATAGAGTGGAGCAGCTGCCTGGTATGCCAGGCAGAATTACATTTTTGACTGAGGCATTGTTATCAGAATTAATGCCCCTTTTTGGGTATATTTTTATTTAGATGGACAACAGGGACTTTCACTGTATGTTCCACTGAAAATGAAAACTGGCCCCTTGTGGGTCCCTCACATTATTTCACTTTCTCCTTTCTTTCACATAATTTTTCCAGGTTCCCTGTTGTTGCTTTTCCCTCTCAAGGCTCTCCACAGTTCTTCATTCCTTGAGTAATGATCCCATTTTCCCTTTGTGATTTTGCTGTGAGTACATATTCTGCCTCTTTTCCATCCTTTGGAATCTCTTTTCTCTTCTGCTATGCTTCAGAAGACCCTTCCTGCACTAAGTGCCCAAGGACTACAACTCCTTCAAAATTTAACTCTTCTTTTAACCTGACCTCACCAACCTAGTCTGGAAACTCATTTGGTGTTTTCCAGTTACATATGTATCCACCCCTTAAACAAGGAACTTCATGTGCAGGGAATGTGTCTCTTTGTGCAGCTTGTACCATCCTTCATTGTGGGATAAACAAGCACATCTCAGCCTTGAAGAATTCTGCTTCTGCAGGGTGACTGGATGTTTCAAATCAATAAGCTACTATCAAACTTGAAGTAAGTGAACTTTGTATACATGGATACATCAAACTTGAAGTAAGTGAACTTTTATACATAGATACATATTCATGACAGCTCTGCACAGCTGCAATAATCATAACAAAAGATCCTTTTTATTCTCTCTCACTGCTGGGATAAAAGAAGGATAGACAATATTTGGTAAAAAAATACACAAAGACCCAAACTGCTAAGTATATTTTAAGATTTTCTTTTATCACTGCCTTTTTAAAATAATTTCACTGAAATTCAGGGTGGGCTTTTAGCCAGGGGAATGGAATGAAAACACTTGGGTCATTTTTTCTAACTTTATTTTCAGTGGGGTTTCCAAATTAGAACAAAGGGGTGGGTGGTGAATGTGATTGCCTCAGAAGCCCATCCTCTCTCTTGCCCACATCAGCCCAAGGCAGGTGTGGAAGACAAGGAAACTGTTACAGAAATGATGTTTCTCAATGAAGTATTGATTGATTTGTATCTAGGAACAGAAATCAGGCACAACTACAGTAGAGCAAACACGTATGTCCTGTGTTTGGCCTGGGATATATTCACTGTATGTTGAAACTTCCCAAGAACCTGGAAGATTTTCCACAGAGGGATACAGGATGTCAAGCCTGTTTCTACTGAGCTGTCAGTCAATTGGAGACAGTGAACTCCAGAAGAGTGTTACAAGTTCCCTTGGATGTTTTTAGAGGAATTAAAATAATAATAATAAATTAAAAAAATTAAAGTATCAGCACCCGATACCTTAGAGCACTAATCCAGTTGACAACAAATAATGTGAACATGGTTTAGTGGTTGGACTTGGCAGTGTTAGCTTAATGGTTGGGCTCAACTATCATAAAGATCTTTTCCAACCTACACGATTCTGTGATTCTATGAACAGAAACATGGTAGAAATGTCTTTGAAACTCATGCAAAGTTCTTAGTTGCTGACCTTGGTTTGCTTAATATTTTAGCATATTAAAAATAGCATTTTGTAAGTTTGAACATACTTTTCACCTACTATCTCCTTGCAGTAGTTTTTCAAGTGAAAGATTTTCTTTATGGATCACAAAAACAGCAGCAAAATTCTACCTTTTATGCAGAATGGGAGTTTGCATAGAAAAAAATAGCTGGTGAGATGAGTGAATTCATAAGCAACTACAAAAGGTGCATTTAATGCACACACAAGAAAATGCACCAAGGTCTGAAAGGAAATATGTCCTGTGGTCTTCAGGAATTCTGTTAAACTTCTGTACTTACACATATGTCCTAATCCTTTCTCGAAGAAAGTTCATGTCAACATTTCTGCTGAGGTCAGCAGGAAGCAATCAAAACAAATTGGTAAAGCTGATGATTTGTGTATCTTTAAATTGGCAGCTTTTAAAATATATGGGCTTGTAATATTATTAGCTTCCTGTTTTTTCATACATAATCGAATGAATACAAGCAACATAAAAAGGGGGTTATATTTCAGTGATCAGCCTGTGAAGCTTTTAAATTTAACTAATGTGGCATTTATATTTTAAAGTATTCAGCCTTGCCCTCTATTTTACAATTTTCCATGGAAAGTTTATTTCAGACTTCAACTGCCATGAAGACTGTTTAGGGAAATACACGTTCTAAGGAGTTATTTTAGAGTTTTGCTAGTATTATTGTAGAATTACAATAAACATCAAGCACTACAAATATATAGGTAAAATAGGAAACATTTCCATCTTCTGGGACAAGAAGTGTGTGACCTCTCTGTTGACACATGGATGTATCTTTCCAAGTCTTGATGAATAAATTTAAATCTCTTAAAATATTTACATTTCCAATGATGGGAATTTAATTTTTCTTCATCTGTATCTTTTCCTTGTACTTTATTCAGGTGTTGCTCACTTTGGCCTCTACCTTCTAAAATACATATATAATTCTTTTCATTATGTGTCTAGCTCCACTATGAAATAGAAAATTACATTTAAAATACAAACTGAAAATGGCCTAAGTTAAACTACATTTTTCTTTGAACAGTTTGGAAGTAGTCTGAGAGCCACAGGGGATATTTTGACTGGCACTCTGCATATAAGGCTGGTTATCACATTGACACTCTTATCCATGATTAGTAACTGATGTATAGGTGAGTACTCCAACAAATATAGAGAGCATGTTATGGACTCCACTGATGTCATTCCTAGAAAAATAAACCATTAGATCTTTGTTTTCCTTTCTATGGTTTCTTTCCCTGGTTCTTTTCTGTCCTGTGTAATCTCCAGAAAGTCCATACATATGGGAGGTGTACAGCAAGGCTTCCCACTGGCATAGACAGCAGGAATTAGCCAAAGAAACAATGGTCATATTATAACACAGACAACAGGGCAGGCAGAAAGGCCTTGCAGACCACCTGCCTTGCAGAAAGGCTGCCCAACTGACCGGTGGTCTTTCTGACTGGCCTCCAGCCTGACTGGCCGCTGGGCTGACTGGCTGCCAGGCTGACGGGACACCTTAATGACTGGATGCCGGCCCGAACGGCCACACTGCAGACCGCCTGCTCGATGGGGTTACTAGAGGTCAAACTGACCCCAAATTCTGCTCCTGGGGTTACTCCAGGTCATCCATGAGCAGTTGGGGTTACTAGAGGTCAAACTGACCCCAAATTCTGCTCCTGGGGTTACTCCAGGTCATCCATGAGCAGTTGGGGTTACTAGAGGTCAAATGGATCCAAAACTTTCTGCTCCTGTGGTTACTCCAGGTCATCTATTAGTATTTGGGGTTACCAGAGTTCCCTTTTCTGATTGGCCTCCTGCCCACCTTCCCTCCTTGCAGGCCAGCCACCCTCCAGACCCTCTGCTTTGCAGACCGTACACCTGCCTGACTGGCTGCTCATCCATATGGCCACCCACCTGCCCAGCTGCTTTCTACTCCAGCTGCCTTCTAGACCGGCCTCCCGCCTCTCTGACCAGCCTCCCGCCTCTCTGACCGGCCTCCCGCCTCTCTGACTGGCCTTCTGCCTCTCTGACCAGCCTCCAGCCGCCTTGCAGACCGGCACCCGTCTGGCAGAGTTGCTGACTGGCCCCTGCCTGACCAGCCGCCCGCTGACCGGCTGCATTGCACACCGGCCGCCTGCCTGCCCAGCCACCTATATGCCCGGCTTCCTGCCTGACCCACCACCCACCTGACTGTCCCCCTTGCAGACTGGCCGCCTTTATGACTGTCCCCCTTGCAGGCCAGCCGCCCACCTGACTGTCCCCCTTGCAGACCCGCTGCCTTTATGACTGTCCCCCTTGCAGAACCACTGCCCACCTGACTGTCCCCCTTGCAGACCGGCCGCCTTTATGACTGTCCCCCTTGCAGACCGGCCACCTTTATGACTGTCCCCCTTGCAGACCAGCCGCCTTTATGACTGTCCCCCTTGCAGACCGGCCGCCTTTATGACTGTCCCCCTTGCAGAACCACTGCCCACCTGACTGTCCCCCTTGCAGACCGGCCGCCTTTATGACTGTCCCCCTTGCAGACCGGCCACCTTTATGACTGTCCCCCTTGCAGACCCGCTGCCTTTATGACTGTCCCCCTTGCAGAACCACTGCCCACCTGACTGTCCCCCTTGCAGACCGGCCGCCTTTATGACTGTCCCCCTTGCAGACCGGCCACCTTTATGACTGTCCCCCTTGCAGACCAGCCGCCTTTATGACTGTCCCCCTTGCAGACCGGCCACCTTTATGACTGTCCCCCTTGCAGACCGGCCGCCTTTATGACTGTCCCCCTTGCAGACCGGTCGCCGTTCACACCGGCCGCCTGTGCAACCGGCTGACTTGCAGACTGCTGCCCACCTGACCAGCCACCTTGAGGGTTGTTTTTTCAGTATAAAAGCTCTGTTTTAGCTGGTTTTTACACACACACACACACAGGTCTATCAGACATTTTATTCCTTCCCTGTGACCTGCTTTAATTTTACACAGTTATTTAGCACACTTGGGTAATTCTGTATGTTGGATAAACAGTATCATTTTATGCATTTTTACAGTATGAGTAACGCTCTGCAACCCTTAAAAATAAACTTCTGAAATCAAAAGACTTCTGGAGATTAATAATCCAATTCAGCCTGATGTTTTACCATGCAGTGAGCTCACACTTCGAATAATGAACAAATTAACCTATGCAAGCCATAAAATTCCTCCAAACTTAACAATGATCATAAAAAATTCTTCCAGCTCAGATGTTCACGACTTGTATTTTAATGGATTTCAACCTCCGTTTGATGTTAGGCTCTTTTCTCCTCTTTTGTCCTTTACTCACCTCATCTCCTCTCTCCTTTTTGTTCCCACTGTGGTGTTAGGCCAAATGCCTCTTAATTTTCTTGACCTAATTTAAGTTTGATTAGCATGTAGAAAATTTAAATTATTAATTTTCTGCTTTCCTTAAATTATACAAAATGCTCCTAAAGCCACACGTTACTTAAATTTACTTAATTTCCCTCAAACTCTGACTGAAACAGACTAAATTGATTATGATTATGAGAAACTACTGACTTTTATTAAACATTCTCTCTCTCTCTGAATAGATGTATATATCAGAGCTGTTTCAAGTTTTGGCAGTTTCATTTTGCTGACATTTGTGCCAATATTTCCTTCAGTTTTAGTCCAGATGGGTTCACACCCCTAAATTTGACTCTGACTTTCAGGACTCAGCAAACTCAGACTCTATAGTGAAATTTAAGGAAAATTACCTGAATTTGAGAGACATATGAAACCACTTAAATCCAAAGCTGGAGTTGTCCCAGGTTTGTTTGAAATTTACATAGTTACATATTAAAGCCACAAAGCTTACCTGTCTTTTGTCAGATTGACCCAAGTTTCAACTAAAATCCAGCTCCATTTTCTTTGTGAGTACTGAAAACGTTGCATATGGTAACATCAGAGCCTATCCCCATTCTTGAGCACCATGATGGAGCAATTCAAATCCCTCCTTTGCTGGATAGCCAAAGGAAAAATGTTGGGGGGGAGGTTGCTTTTAGCTTCCTGTTACAAACTATGAAATGAAAACCCAGCCCAAAGCAGAAAATTGTAACCAAAAAAATACACTTAAGCCACGCTGAAAGAAAAAGAATGATTTTTATTCCCCCTTCCCAGCTTGCTGTTTTAACTCTGAACATAACTGTTGACTCATTTGAAATGAGGATTAGGAAAATATATATTGAATTTTCATTGTGAGCAAGTTTCATTACTAAGCACTTGTCCTGCAGTATCTCTTGCCTTTCCCAAGTCTGGCTGTAGGCAGATATACACACACCCTCTCAGCTCCTCCACTGTGAGGGACCAGGGGAAGGACTAATCGGTTCTTCTGGCAGATGATACTGAGAGTTTCATTCTACAGTCAGTATTCATGCTCAGAGGAGGCTTGTGTTTTCTTGGACGACTTGTTTGGAGCGGATTCTGAGATTTGGGTCAATGCCTTTCTCGAACAGAGGAGTCACTAGTAGCATGTGTTCATCCTAAGAAAGATGAGAGAGTTTGTCTTGAGAAGCTCTGACCAAAATATCTCCAGGTAAGGATTAGCTAACGACCCATTTATCTTGCAGAAATCCCCAGAAGTGAATTGTCAGGCACTTTGAAGAATTACTTCATGAGAAGTGGGAACTTGCCCACTTTCCTCAAGATGTGGATCTTGACCTAGCAAACTAGAACATTACTTTAAAAAAATTAATTCTAGGTAAGAACTGCTCCTTTCATTTCAGCAATTAATTCTCATGTCTCTTTCTCTCACTACTGGTACTTGGGAGCCCTCCAGATCAAGACTCTGTTCCCTCCATTCCCAAGCCCTTGCATTATTGGCTTTCTCTAGGCTTCAGTTCTTAGCTACCAGCTCGGAAAAGCCAAGCTTCCCAAATGTGCAGAGTGAGCAGCCAGAAAAAAAATTAATGCCTGTCCCTCTAGAGGAGCAGAGCCCTACACACACATGTATATCTTGGTGCATACCCACATGTGGAGGGAGAAGGTTGAACCAATGGGAGAAACAAGAAACATCTCACTGCTCTCCTTGCTGATCCTATCACATGCACGAGAGGGGAGAAAGTGGGTTTCCCCCATCTCTAAATACCTCGTATATCCACCTCCCACCACACAGACTGCAGCCACTGGTCCTGTATGAATCCAAGAATATCTTGGAAAAACATATTCTGTCAATCAAATTAAGTCAAGGCTGGATGCCTGAAAAAACAGAATTTTCTGGTGGATGCCTGGATAATACTCAGCGGGTCAGCACATAAATCGAGCTTGAGACTTTGCAGGACTGACAGGTAAGGTACACTTACATTTTCTTGTGCAGATTGCAGAACTGTAGGGGTTGGAAGGGACCTCCAGAGATCATCGGGTCCAACCCCCCTGCCAAAGCAGCTCCCCAGCTCATATTGCACAGGGAGGCGTCCCGACGAGTCTTGAATATCTCCAGAGAAGGAGACTCCACACCCCCTGGGCAGCCTGTCCCAGGGCTCCCTCACCCTCACTGGGAAAAAGTTCTTCGGAACTTCCTCTGCTCCAATTTGAGGCCATTGCCCCTTGTCCTGTCTTCCTTTGAGATGCTCCTGGACCACCCCCACCCCAACCAGAGGGAAGCTGTTCATTTCCAAAACTCTCTTTCTTTCTTCCAGTGTCCGGGGGTCCTGATGGGTCTTTGAAGTCAAGACCAAATCAAAGAAGGTGCTCAGTGTCTCCACCTTCTCAGCATCCCCCGTTACCAGCACACCCGCCTCATTCAGCAGGGGATCCACATTACCCCTAGTCGTCCTCTTACTATTCACATACCTAAAACCCCCCTTATTATTATCCCTAATTCTGACCCACAGGCTCTCAACCTGCTCTCAACCACTTCTCAGAGGGAGCTCCTCACAGTCTATCCACTTTTTAAGATAGAGGGCAACTCCCCCACCCTTCCTACCTAGCCTATCCCTTCTACAAAGGCGATACCCTTCTACAGGGGTATTCCAGCTGTGGGAATCATCCCACCATGTTTCGCTGATAGCAACCAGATGATAATTTTCCAAGGACATCACAGATTCCAACTCCTCCTGCTTATTACCCATGCTGTGCACACTGGTGTAAAAACACTTCAGCTGGGCTTTCTGACTCACCACCTTTTTTGAGGAGCCCTCCCTTCAAACCTCTGGGAGGAATCTGAAGTTTTCCCCCAGTGATTCCTAGAGGAACATTAGAAGGTTCCACAAGGGGGGCCAGCAATACTACCTCCTCTGAGCAATCCCCAGGAGTTCCTATGGGACACTCTAGAGGTATTTCCCTACAGTCTTGTAGAAGTTCAGCATCCCCGAGCCCTTCTCAATTTCGTTGAATTCTACCCTCTTCCCCCTTCAAATCTAGTATAAAGCCACAGGCTACTTGCTCTACCCTAGCAAGCCTCATTACATCCCCTTCCCCCTTCCTAACTAGTTTAAAGCCCTGTCAATGAGGCCTGACAGCTCTTGAGCTAGGATTCTTGTCCCTCTTAGAGACCAGTGACACCCATCCACAGCCATCAGGCCAGGGGCTGAGTAAACCACCCCACGATCGAAAAAACCCAAAGATCCTGAGGCAGCACCTGCCCAGCCCCACCCTACCCCACCCCACCCCTCTTCTCCCCTCCCTGATCAGGTGGGGAGCGACCTGTCCCTGCCCTCTCTGAAGCTTTTTCAAGGCCAAGGGCGGTGGTGTGGCCGCTGTTGCCCTGGCAATGCCTACGCCCTGGTGAGAGAGCTGCCACGTGCTGCCGGGCACACCGCTCTGAGGGGGCTCCTCTGGGAAGGAAACCACCCGAACCCCCCTGGTACCTCAAGATCTGTCGCAGGGGCTCTGGCTGTGCCAGCTCTGAGCAGCTGACCTCGCGGGTGCCTTTGCATGGCTGTTTTGCCGTGCATCTGACTTCCCAGTTCACTGTGAGGTGGGAGACCAGGGGCATGGCGAGAGTTAGCACTTTGCCTTCATTAAGTGCCATTTAAGGGCTGCTCTGAGGAATGCCCACAGGGAGCACCCAAAGAGATTGGTTTATGCCCATGCTAAGGAACTGAAGTAACAAACAGATCATGAGTTTTTGCAGGTATCAAGGGACACCTGTGTGGTGTAAGTCTGTTAGAAAACTCTCTGCTGATGGATGAGGCGTGCCAGTGTTAAGAAAGGTAACTCTACAAACTTCAGCACAAGGGAAAGTGACATTCCTCACTCACTTGTTCTTTAAGCTGCATTTGTGTAGGTCCAGCATTGTCATTTTGGAGCACAGGAAGTTCCACACCAACATGCAGAAGAACTTTTTCCCAGTGAGGGTGAGGGAGCCCTGGGACAGGCTGCCCAGAGGTGTGGAGTCTCCTTCTCTGGAGATATTCAAGAGTTGTCTGGACGGCTCCCTGTGTGACCTGTCCTAAGGACCCTGACCCGATAATCTCTGGAGGTCCCTTCCAACCCCAACAGTTCTGTGATGCTGTGATCATTATGAATGTTTTCTTCACAATGCTGGTGCGACAGTAAACCCATGAAAAGGTATGGTTCATTGTCTGCCTGGTAAAAAATGGATCTTTGTGCCCATTAACCAAATGTGACATCTATTCGTAGTTACTTTCTGGTGGAGTTTCACATTGCCTTCCAGGTTGGGTTGTCAAGCACTGGCACAGGCTGGCCAGGGAAGTGGCTGAGGAACCAATCCCTGGAGGTATTTGAGAGATGTACAGATGTGGCACCTGGGGACATGGTATAGCTGTGGACTTGGCAGCATGAGGTTTGCAGTTGGACATGATTATCTTGCAGGTCTTTTCCAACTGAAAGGATTCTGTGTGTCTCGAGGGACAGACATTCAGCAGGAGCGATTCACGCTAAAGCTAGTCCATGTTTACTGTACTGACTGGCCCAGAGAACACACTGGGAAGGGCTGTATCT
This sequence comes from Porphyrio hochstetteri, assembly GCA_020800305.1. Taxonomy (NCBI): domain Eukaryota; kingdom Metazoa; phylum Chordata; class Aves; order Gruiformes; family Rallidae; genus Porphyrio; species Porphyrio hochstetteri. Next base: position 41,401,159 of record CM036909.1, on the reverse strand, counting down.
ATTAAATGCTTTCAAGATCTGGGGTGAGATAAAGGCTCCACTAAATCAGTGGCAAATTTCCCAGTGCGTTTGTGGGGCCAGGACTCCACACCTACAGGTTTCCATGGAACAGTCAGACCTGCTCATGTAAGATCTGAACAGTGCTTAAACTGAAATCAGATCTGCCTGTGGCAGCTTTCACACACATAATACCATAGTATCTTGCTGCCTAATTCTGGCTATTATATGAAGCTTGTGAACAGATAATCTGCAGCCACTAAACTCTGCATTCCTTTTTGGTTTGGTACACCCTAGGACTCTGTTAAGTACATGAAATTGGCTGCTCTGGGACAGAGAGAAATTCCATGTCATACCTGCATGTGCTCTATACTATTTAGAAATTAGCACACCTCTCTGGTAACTTTTTTCATCATTGAAAAAGTTGATTGTGTGTCCTCAGAGAGCTGCAGGAGAGTTCTGAAAACTTATCTCATGAGAAGCTGGATAGGCTTTGGGACGTTTTGAAGATGGCTTGGCTTCAGGCCCTTAGAACAACTACAATCATTTTCCAAAGCTCTTCACTGCATTTTTTTTATTTCTTTGAAAGCTGGAAAACAGATTCAGTCCAAAAGTGCATTAGCAGCTCTAGCTACACATCAGCTGTGTTTATATGAACAATCTGTACAGTTCCTAAACTCCTTTTTGGTTTTCAAGTGATTTTCATGTACATCTACATCATCATGTATGAGGTTCGGGTAATATTCTAGTGCTGACAGCAACTTTCTGCCTAGTCCTCATGGACAGGAGTCCTTCACAGCATGTCCTTCAAGGAGTTCTGAGGATTATTTTTTGTTTGACTTGATATAAAATGTACTTCTGTTCCTTTTTTTCTCCTAAATGTTATATCATTTTAAGGTGAGGTCCTGGGCCATGTTAGTGAACGGGCAGTTTGAGAAACCAGTAGGAATTCTGCTGGCAATCTGGCTAGTATACATTAGATGGAAGATTTTTTTTTTGCTAACCTTTTTAGCAGTTTAACAAGAAGGAACAGCAAGTTGTTATTCTTTATTAGAGACCTTATATGTTTGGACAGGGATAAGAAAGGCTTAGAAGGAGGTAACTTATGTAAACTGGGTGTACAACCTCTGCACTCAGTTTCCAAGTGACTTTTCACACCTGGTGTCAGGTTAAGACACTTTTCAAGTTTGGAAGAAGGTGCTGTGCCATCAAAGCTCCAGATCAAGATACACAGAGGTGTATGGCTAAAAGGACTAGCAGAGTCTCTGTGTTTGCTTTCAAGAGTATTTGAGTACCAGAAGAATCTTCTGATAAAGAAAAAACTGTTGCTATTAATAGAATTCGATAGAATTATCCAAATATGTCTACTGTACCTCTGTGCCTCCAGTTACTGCAGTCTCACAACCTCTGTGCATTTATTGATGACAAACTCCTGAGAAAGGAGGAAGAAGCTTGGAAGCAAAACAGCTTACAGCAGCTCGGCAGTATTTGCTCATTTAATCCACTTATGTAAGACCAAATTTGCCATGACAACAGAGCTGAAGAACACGTTCACACAGTCTAAACTCAGCTAAATGTTTCATCTCTTGGCTTTCTGAAGGAAGTGATCAAAGAACAAACTGAATTGGACCTGGGTTCCATTCCTTGTTCTGCTAATGATCCCTACCCTTAGGATACGTCTCCACTCCATAATTCATTGATGTGAAAAGGTCATCTTCCAGTGCTGAAGATACATCACATACAGCTTGGCAGCAGAACAACCTCGTGTCCTGAGGCAGTATGACCACTTGTTCTCTGTGAAATCTGATGTCTAAGTGGCGTGATGTAATTTGTTTCGGTTTTAGACTCCAGAGTGTTACCAAACTGTAAAACCATGCTGATCATCATGCTCAGCATTAGTTAACCTGTTTTTCCCCACAAAGAGTGTTCTCTCTGAGCTTCCAAAGGTGGTCTGAAACAGTGATGGTCAACAGAAAAGAAAAATCTAAATGCTATAAATACCCATTTATTATCAGAGAGTGGGTTGAGTGCCTGCATGCTTAGTCAGGAACCAGTTCTTAATGGCTCCAAGGCTGAGCTCAAATTTTTGTAGCTCAACTTGTAACAGTTTGAAAAAAACATAAAATTCAGTGATATTGCTAAGTGAGTTCTTTCATAATCACCCCAATCCTCCAGCTCATTCACTAAGCGGTAGTGCATTGTGAAATTATCTCTATTATTTTCCCTGAAAGATTAGGGAGTTCTTTGAATGAAAAAAAAGGGTTGGGAAAGGCTATTTTATATAATAGCTGTGTAGTCACATTCTTATTAATGTTGAAGACACTTTTCCTCTATATAATCCAAGAGGAACAAAATAATTTTACAGCTGCACACAACAAGAAATATGATGTAAAATACTTTTCTGGGTATTACAAGAACTTCTGGAGAAGTTAAAAAAGGACACAGAGAAATGTGTCTTAAGGGTCCTTCACATAAATATTTTGCCTTAAATTTCAGTCCCAAGATTAATTGTCTCCAGTCTCCAGCCTTGCTTCCAGTACATCAGAGAACAGTCCAGAAGCAAACTCAGCATTTTTGTGCCTTCTTAGTGGAGCATTAATCTGTAATTTTTGTGATTTAATGACATACTTAGAGAAGTTTTCTTGGCTAAAATCTGATACATAGTGCTGGTGACCTCCAATGCCCTTCCTTTCTCTGAACCAAAGGCCTTAATTGTTCATCCTCTAATACGTACAGAGAGGCCACTCAAAAGGATGAAATCCAATATAAATAAATGACATTTGGTGATGAGGTCAACTTTCAATTTAAGATTTATTTTACCCAGATGCCTGAAATGAGTGGCTAGACTACATTTCAAGGTTCAGGGAAAACTTAGTAGATATTTATCAGTGAATTGAAGGAGTGACATGTTGCAAGCATCTGTACTGCATTACATTTTAGGGAGGCTACTCTATCCTCAAACTCTTTAAGCCTTATGATGTCTCCTTTCATGCTGAGAATTTCAAGCCTGAGAAAACTGGAGATCTGGTAACTGAAAATACAAAACCCCCAGATTATGATAAACAAGATCCAAGCCATACATGTATATCTGGGTTCTGCAAGACATGAGGCCTACCAGGTCACTTATCTGCTCCTAGCAGAGGAGATGTATGCTGGCAGTTTTGGGGGGAATGGACTGAGGTTTCCACTGAATCTACCCTTAAGTGAACCCATTTAACACGATTATGGTCGTGTTACGGTTTTAAACCGTCCTCCCTGACACCCTTGCACAATGTACAACCAAAGAAAATTCAGACAGCCTGAAGGGCCATACTAAGCATAAAAACCAACTGACTGTCCAGTCAGTGAGAGTTAAATGCCAGTCAGCCTAGATTTGTACAGTGACTGGGGGTTTTGTCTTCATTTTGTCATTAGTTTCTCTTATATTTCTGGTAAACATGAAAAAAAATAAAATCCTTTCTTGTTCATGAACTGTATCAGAAATCCTATTAAAATGTAATTTACTTCATGCTACTTATGGCATGTTTATTTTCTGTAATTCACTTGGCTTTAGTACTCAGGAAAGTACTCCAGTAGTTAATTTTGTTTATTTTCAGTTCTTGCTGTAGATATTTAATTCCAGAACTTCAGTGAAATAGTTATAGAAAATAATAAAAAACCCCACCACAACCCAGTTTTCCATTTAAATGTTAAAAGTACCATTATGCATGTATCAAAATAGAGTGGATCATTATATGTAGGGAGGTAATACCCCTTTACAAATCCATCTTTTCACCATGGTCCTGCCTTAGGATTTCCTTTTGTAACGTGGCTGGGATGCTGCATCTTCCCAAATGCTGTATTTAAGCATCTGAATATGCTCAGGATGCTGCACTTACCCAGAACTGTCCTTCCCTGACAGATAGAGCTGACCTCTGTGATCTCTCCCATGGTAAATGGAACATTTTTGTTGCCATCTCCAGTCGGCTTGAGAAGGAACTGCCAATGCTCAGACATCTGCTGCGTCTCCAGCAAATACCTGGTTTGATATTTATCAGGCAGAACATCTTAACAAATAGATGACTAGATGAAATGCATTTCAGTTGTTAAAGAAGCACTCTAAAGAGCCAAAACAATTTTCCACATGAGGAAAAAAATTAGTCGTGAGAGTTACTGAGAACTCTTGAGGGGTTCTTCTGTAATCCTAGTGCTTAATTATTCTTAAGAATTACTGTCTCTATAAGGACGTATTTATAGGGTGGCTGGTGCTACAGATCCGTTGCACAAAACCTACATTTATACCACTTCACTCAGAGGACAGGTTAAAGTTAATTAAGAATAATACAATAGTTACTGAACTCTATCCCACTTTGACTAACTGGCTTCAAGCATGACATTAATGATTTCCACTGAGCTCAGATATTTCCCAGCATATGCCGCTGGTGTACGCAGTATATGGGGATGTGCACAGTGTTCACACCTGAAAGCACTGAACCTTTCAAGTTGTGGGTGCTTCTTTTGCTATGTGGTGTTGAGCTCTAATAATCCATGTCCTGATATTTTGGAATAGGTTATTTCAGAGCATAGGCCCTAAATTATCCCCTCTGATGTTCTGTGTGCCCAGCTTCTGAGAGCAAATTGAGAAGAATGGATCCTGTGAGAATAAATGCCCTGTGAAGCAATGACTAGCACTGTGATATAAATTCTGAGGAAATAAAGGGTTCTCTTTACTCTATGTTTAAATCGTGTTAGGGATGGGGGTGGGGGCACATGTTAAAGCCCATGTGGTGAGATACTGAACTGCTTGCTAGTCTGCCAGAGTTCCTGTGATTCAGTGAGGGTAAACAAAAAATAATCTGCTAACCAATACAACTACCAAAGCACACAAGGGGTCTGAAATTATACAGAGAATCTCCCTTCTGGCATTTCCCATATTCTGAGTGCTTGACTTAGCCTGCTATTGTTCCTCTAACTTTGTTTAAAAGCAGCAGTGTATCCACACGTCCTGTGTATAAAATATTACTACACACGGAGGGCTGGTTTAGCAGGGCTTTCTCGTGAGAACCACTCCTCTTATTGCCATATGGAGAACTAGATGAGAAATCCCAATGCTCTTAAAGTCATTTCAGGTTCGCTACTGATTTCTGCAGTGGATGAGAATTTCACCTCTAATATTGCTAAGGGTCAAAATACAACTGAAGGAAATGGGAGCAAATGGTAGTAAAACGTCAGCAGTAAACCTGTCCCACAAATTTCTCGTGGTTTTACAAGGATGTAGTTAATACATTAAGTTGTTGTTACCTAATTAGGTGACTTTTATTGTGTCATCAAACAGAAAACTGACACCAAATGGCATGTGCATATGAATGAATGGGAGAAAGGAGACAATGTTAGCAGAACAGAAAACAGCCACTGCCTGAAGTGTGATTTCAGCATGGGAGAAGAGACTATCTGAAGGAGAATATGTTGTATATGGATGAAATAATTAGTGAATAATAATTAGTATGAAGTTTTTGTGGTTTTTTCTCTATAGAAATAGATTAAACTGATTGCAATCAAACTCATACTTGCAATACTGTTCTAAATAATACCTGCATCAGTACCGTGGTTTATGTCTCCTCTTTCTCCAAGAGTTGAACCGAAAGCACCATGTACCATCCCTTGAGGATTCTGCATCCCTCACGCACTTTCATAGAGCATAAACTGGGTTGAGTCTCTTGGGGGACAATGTCTTGTCAATTGTCCCTGTTCCCATTCCCATTGCAGTCACCAGGACTTCAGCAGAAGAAGGATTCGACACAGCACTAAAGTAAAATATTAATCAGTTTAGTGAAGATTGTAGAATTGGGAGGCAAATGCTGAGCAGATCTTCACAGTGGTAAATGCTATTATTAATACTCTCTGCTTTGCCACTAAAAGCTCTTACCTTCATTGAAAAACGTACAACTGTAGGCCCAAGCACTAGACTTAGTCTGTGACACAGACTTGGCACAGACTTAGTCTGTGACAGTGTGGGAATATGTCAGACCAACTGTAAGGATGAGTGTCTACAACAAGCAGAACAACTCACTCAGACAACAGATGCAAAGAGAGAGGTTCAGGAAGGATGGGGTACCAGCAACAACAAAGCAAAATGAGCAGTCCTGGACACCTGCTCAGCTGCCTTCCTCTCCGCTTGCAGGAGCAGAGCTACATTCCAGGTATGGCAGCAGCAGCTGGGACCTCGAGGGGACTCAGGCTGTTGTGATTCCAGAAACTAAAGAGTAGATCTGGAAAAGCCACAGGTATGGTTCCTATCAGCTTCTCCTCAGTTCACAGGAAACCAAGCTAGCGCTCTGCCTGGGCATATCCCACTACCAAGGTTAGGATTGTGCTGAATGCTGTTCCTTTTAAAATAATTCCATAGGAAAATACCAGTGTTCACTGTTCCCTCAACTGTCCTGCCCAGGGGACTCATGGAGATGAACAGAGCTCAGGAGCCCAGCACAGACACCACTCGCCCAGCGGCAGGCCTGCTGCTCTGTGCTCCATTGCCTGACGCTGCCCTTTACCCAAAACAGATGCCAGTCTAGCTTCTATGTGCCTAAACCCTTCTGTGTACCCGTGTCCTCAGTCCTGAATCCTGCACTCCTCCACAGTAGCCCTGCTTCTGTACCAGCTGTACATTACAGCGTGAAGGCTGCCCTCCATGAAACCCGAGACCTATGTGACGGGCCGTACATCACCGGCACGGCAGGACAGCCTGTTTATACGAGCGGGCTGTCGCAGGAGAGGGCTGAAATTTCTGCCTCAGCAGATTACTTATAGGTGGCTACAACAAATCATGGGAGGGGATTTTTAATGTCATAACAGACCTGGAAGTAGCAGCTATTTTCTCCTGGCAGCGCGGCTGTGTGGGATGGGGCAGGGGAAGCGCAGGCATCGCTGTGGCAGGAGAGCACCCCGAGCAGGCACTTCCAAGCCTTTGGGGAAGCTCTCTGTAATTTGAATGACAATTCTGCAATATTGCTTGATTAATATTGCTTGATTAATATTGCTATTCACAAACAACCTAGAAATGCCACAGGCGCTGCTGTAATGATTTGAACCACTTACTTGCACAGGGTGTTTTTGTAAAACCTCTTGGATTTTTTTTCTTCATTTGGAGCAAAATAGAGCAGAACATGGCCACTTGATTTTTTTTTTTTTCAGCAAAAATCAGTAAAAACCATGAAAGGAAGCTTTCCATATAGAGGCTACTTATAAGTTGCACCGAAAGTCTTCTCTCTGCATTGTAGATTGTAAGACTCAGATATAAACTCCTTATTCTGCAGTGATTTTTCTAGGAAACATTTACAAGGAGGAACAAAGCCAACAAATTTTAAAATAAGTTCTTACAGCAATTTATCAATCTTTAATAGCTGCCCTGCTATTTAATATCATGTTCTAGGAGACTCACCATGGCTTTGCAGAAAACCCGTTTCTTAAACACAAGCTGCTGCTTCTCTCAAACAAACAGATCTCAAATGCACCCAGAGTATTTCAGTTTCCAAGAAATATTCCCATTGATTTTTAGAACGATTCACTTGATCTTATTGCTGCATATTTTTTACATAATACACATTGTGGGGGGTTTGGGGTTGGGGTTTTTTTTCTGGGCTTTTTTTTTTTTCTTCCTAACTATACCAAAGTCATTACATGGAAGGGTACAGTGGTAACAACTTATCTCTGACTATGGTACTTTATGTGTGTAACCCTTTCATCTCTTAATTGCTAATGACATAAATGAACCCCAAGCATTATGTCATGCAAACAAGTAGAATGGCCATAACAGCCAGTTAAAAGTTTGTGTGAACAAATTTTTAGTCACTTACTGGTATTTATGGGCTCCTGTTTAAAACAAACCTAACCCAACACAACAAAACAAACCACAACAAAAAACCTGGTACAAAGACAACAGCAGCAGTATATTTTAACCATGTTGTTCAGAAAAGTACAGAGAACTTGGGAAAAAGGGGTGGCTGTTACTAAGTGAATTAACATATAGTTAAAGTAAAAAGGACAAGCGGTTTGTTTGGATGACTGATTTTTGTCTTGACATATGGAAATGTATTATCAATTTTATAAAAAAAAAATATTATTTAGAAAATCCTTTCATTATAAGTGAAGGACCATAAAGATCCTTCATCCCTTGACTAAACCATAAATGTAATGCTGAATTTAATAGGAAGGAGTGACCAGTTGTGTTCTTGAAAAAGGCAGTAAGTGTTTATTTCTGATTTTCCTTGAGCACAGATGAAACTCCTTCTCAAAGTGAAATGATCTGTAATTCCTATCAGGCATGGGATTTATGTTAGGGGCTACATAAAGGGCAAGTGCATTAGTTTGTAAATGTCACACCGCAGCAGACTTGGAAAAAAAGAATTAAACTCTAAGAACAAAGCTTTCCTAATGCCACATGACACAAAGCTCAACAAAGAATATCTTGACAGGCAGGGGGTGGAGGAGGGAAAAAAAAAATCCCGTAGCCTGTCTGTCTCAGCAGGCACATGTAAGTAATGCAGTGTGCAGCTCACAGGGGAAAGTACTGAAAATCTGAGGAAATGTGCACTGTACAAACTGTACTGCTTTCTAACACACGCTGTTTGTGTTAATTCTGCAGCTCCTTCAGTGCAGTATCTTTCATAAGTGACACCCTGAGAAGTATTTTCTCGTTTACAATAGTATCTGACATGCAGAAGTGCTCGACTGCGTGAGGATAATTCAATCAGTCAGCAAATCCTGTTGTCTCTCAGTTTGTAAATTCAAGTGATAATTCTGCATTCGTTTAATGTCAATCCGTGGCAAAAGGCCCAAAATGAGGATTATAGCAGAGGAATTTTGTGTGTGAGAGGAGAGAAAAGGATCCTTGATTTGCAAAGGGGAAAAAAAGATGCATTAGCTTCCCTCTCATATTACTTTTAAAAATCTATTTTTTTAATGTGTTTAAAATAATGTTAATGTAGAATTCACATTCTGCCCTTCTCAGCTTGTTATGTTGGACAAATCAGTTTTAAAATCGTATGAGAGAAGGCACACAGCACTTTCATTGGTGTGATTGAATCTGTTGAATTTCAAATACTCTAATCATAAATAAAAACCCTCAAAAAAGTTATGACTTTTGGGTTAGTTCAGATGGTAAAGGACTTCTTACACTTTTTACATCTGCCAGCATCTTTCTATGACTCTCTGCAGAAATATATATCCTTGTGTTGTGAACATAAAATGCCACTGGTGTACTTCTTAAGGTACCTTTAAAAAAAACTAAGTGTCCATCGGCATGTTCAGGCTTTCAGTGCCAAAAGATCACAGGTATGAATTTTGTTTCCTCTCCTCTGTATTCCTCCATAAATAGAACCTGGAGCACTGGTCTCTGCCACAAACTAAGTATGGATCTTAAATTGGCTAGTGTAAGTAAGCGAGGAACTGGAGAAAGTTTGGGAAAGTCAGTGCCTCGCTATGCAGTCTATCATGAGCTTTGGTGACTAAGAGCTGGGAGAACCACAACGCTGTTCAGACGTTTTCACACTTATTGAGACAAACTGCTGGAAAACATGGTAATGAATGGATAATTAGCTGCAGCTTTTCAGCCCAAAACGTTCCCATTTTTGGAATTTTCCCTATTTCATGTCCTTGTAGAACAAGTTTAATTTCACCATCTTAAAATATTTCTATTTGTTTGAGTAGCTTCTCTTAGTCTGAGCAGCAGGCAGTGTGACAGAAAAACAGGGCTATTACAAAGGTGGTTTTGAGTCTCAGAGGAGCCGTTCATGGCTTTCCAAACTTTCTGTGGTCCTGTTGTCACACTGCAGAGAGTGGTGGCCAAGACAGCCCCACAGGTGGGGTCTGCCTCCTGCTAAACAGTCTGTTCAACTGCAATTCATCCCTCATGTGAAGTCTAAGGGCAGTAGACACATCCTGCCACGTACATTCCCAACTCCTGGCATCTCAAGTGAAGCCTGTGGGAAACGGAGCATAGTCCAAATTAAATACAGTCGAGGTATTTCCAGCCAGCTGGCCCTCATTTCGCACTGAGGCACTGGACCTCTGCCCTCCCACATCTTGCCCAAGGGCAGAGACCAAGGGGATACTCATTCCTCTCCTCAGGCACCACCAAGCAGCCAGCCAGCGGGATGTGCAAATGCTGAGGGACAACGCACAGCCACAGACTTGCTTGCTTTCTTTCTGCATCAAAGAGGAGGGTGAGACATATGAGGGCCTTTTTTTTTTTAATTTTCCAGTAGGGATATTCATAGGAAACAGAGAACAGTGTGCAGGGGAGTTTGGATTACTGCTACTTGCAGAAAAATGTAGTTTGATTTATGAATGATACAGATAGCTTCACGCTCTCGTGTCCATGAAAGAAATTATTGTTGTGTTATGCTGCTCTAGGTAAGTGGTTCTCTGTGCCACTGCTGTTTTTGTAGAACAGAAGTAGTGCAAGGGAAGATCAAATCTATCATGGTTTTACCACAACTTTTTGACAGACTTACGCAGAGTTGCCAGTATCGGGTAAGGCGGATTGTCACTGTACCATCTGCTTGAAAACTTTCCATGGCCCAGGGCTGTAGCATTCACTCACAGAGTATTTTGTCCTTGAAGCCTGGGTTCGGTGCACCTATAAAAGAGTACTTACAAATTTATGCCTTTTTCCTTAGAGAGACTTTTGTATGGGATTATAATTTTCTCACTGTCTTTTGGCAGATTCCGGAGCACATCATATGCAAATACAGGGGTCACGGTAGTGATCTGACTGAGGGTTGTTAGCAAGTGAGCTTATTCTTATTTTGAACAGAAGGTAGATCATCATGGTCTTGATGCTCATAAACCAGGAGAAACATTGTCTGTTTCGAAACTGTTCATGGTGAAATATCTCCCATCTTTGTGCGCGTGTGTGCGTGCATGCACACAGACTTAACTGGCTGTGATTGGATTAGCAGGTAATTCCAATTATCTGGTAGCCAAGCAAGGCCTGATGTGGTGCCCACATGTTATCAAAAGTTACTGCTGCAGCTATCTCAGGCCGACATATTTCCTGACAAAGCACTTCAGGGGAGTTCCTCACGGCTGAAGTAGTTTTCAAAATGCATCCGGCGTCATGAAATAAGGTCTGTTCAATGAGCTGTTTGGACCTTGATCTCTGGCTATATTTTGCCAAGTTAGTTTACTCTGGTTCATGCTCTAGTCTGGAATTGGTTCTTTTATTTTGCCAGCTAAGTACCATTTCAGCATAAATAAAATGGCAGAATCAAACCCTAGAAATAAGTGAGAATGTGGGTTTTTTAAGACTAAGTCCTCTGAACTTCTTTACTTGTGAGAGGGGGACATTAGAAAGGTAGTAAGATGAGTTGCCTCACCAGAGTTTCTTGAACACTCCACATGAAGCAAGGCAAGGAGTATCTTGTAGATCCTCACAATGTCAGATCATATAACCTGGGAGGTAAATGCACGCTAATTTAATGCCAGGAACGGCACCACTGTAATTAACCCTAGTTGCATTTGTCACAGTAAAGCCATAGACACTAACTTCTTAAAATGTAAGTACAGATTTTAAAAGAACTCTATTGAAAGTAATTAAGGAAAAGTATGTTCTCCAAATGTGAACAAATAATTAAAATCTTAGCCTGTTTCTTTGGCCAAAAATACATTTCTGGGTGGTAGGTAATTTATTTTTTTCTTTTTATTTCCTTCACAGATTTTATTCAAATGCAAAGTGATCCATTAACCAGCAGAGAAGCCACATAATAGCTTTCTTCTCTCCTGCTCTTACAATGCATGGTGCTGAGCTGAGCTCCTACATCCTTATTTGTGTTGTCAGTGGCACAGATTTGTTCTAACTCAGCCTATCAGTTTATCATTTTCTTTTGTCATATTTTAAAAAAACGCTTATTTGTTATTGTAGTCTAGATGTTCTTAGATATCATAAAAAAGAGGGACATTTGGTGGTGTTTGGCTTATTTAGAAAACAGATACGATCTAAAATAACAAAACTGGTTTTAAGAGAAAAACAACACAAGAGTGAACAAAAGCAAACTGTTCACAAAGGAACGCATAACTCAGAGGACCATTTGGTGATCTTGGGCTTACTTAGGAAATAGAGTGATGCAGTCTGTTTTGAACTCAACATCCAATGGCCACCACCTCTGTACAAAAGCAGAATTATTGGATATTGACAGGAAAACATTGCTATTTAGGTTTACTGCTTTTTATCTAGGTTTTAAGGTACCCTTAGATTGGGAAAGCTGACTGAGGTGACTTCTCAGACAAAGCAAGGGCTTCAAAACAATGAGTACTGAAGGCATTAAAAGTATATAGCTGAAGTCTTCTAACTAACTGCACAGTGAGAGCCAAGGAATAGTTATTCAAATCACATTACTTTTACACAAAATCTTACTGCTTATTTCTGAGAATGGAAATAGTTTCCGTTAATTAAGAGTGTATCATGAAACACAAAACACATGCCATTAATATTCACTTGGGCCTAAAGAACGACTCTGATAATATCTGTACTCATTAAACTTTTCATTCCAAACACTATTTATCACACGGAGCTCTTGCATCATCAGATTGCTTGTTGCAGATGAACAGACAGAAAACTTCCTTCTCCAAGGAACAAGTCTCCAACTATTTATCTGTTTTTATCATACAGTGGGGAGATGAAATGGAAAAAACAAGATGTTCTACGTGTTTAAAAGTAGTTTCTAACATGCCAGGATGCCAAAAGAAAATGTACCTTTTTGAGTAAGTAACTGGTACAAAGTGCAATTGTCTGGACAATATGAGAAAAACATCTTTTTGTCTTGTGGCTCATGACTGATAGTAATAGGTTCTATACTCAACTAATCTTTTCTGTATTACCTTAAAGCTCTAAACAAAGAAAAAACAACCTCTTATGATTAATGAAATGCTTTTTTTTTTTTTTTACAGTAAACCTTTACTGTATTACCCTGTTTTTTCCCAGAAGCCAGTTGTAGTGAACAGATGGTGAGTCAGTCAATGATAAGGCTTTCATGACTATTGGATGAGTAGTTTCTCTAATCTCTTACAACAAATAAGCTCCAGTTCAAATCCTTAAGGCAATGAATACATATATAAACACGCACATAGACACACATGCATACATATATATATAAAAATATATATAAAAGCAGATACCCGTTAGCAAGAAGATAGCTGTTATCACACACACATACACATATGTATAAATATATATATAAGCAGATATCCGTTATCAAAAGTTTCTACAGAATGCAACGAGGATGAAATCTGTAGAGTTATGGAGACATCTTTGTAAACTGTGTGAATTAATATTAATAATGGTAAATATTTTTTCTTTGTTTTTTTAAAATCATTTTTAAGAATCTTACAATTAAGAATCTTACAATTAAGAATCTTACTTTCAATAATTTGCTATATTCCATACGAGGTTCAACAGAAGAATAGAAAAAAATAATTTCTTCTTTGTTTTATTTTTAAACTTTTTTTTAAAAGGGGTGGCACTTACTTTCTCATCTAGATCTACTTTTTAATTTACCACTGCTATGATATAAAGCACTTTTCTACTAGCATATCTAAAATTGGTATTAAAATGAATATTTAAATCTAGTCTGTGGCACTATTAAAGTCATAAATTTTAAGCAGCATAACAGTTGGAACTGTCCTGACTATATTTGAGCAAAATAATTGGAAGTATTAGTCAGAAATTATTGTTTCAATAACTTACTGAGTCGTTGCCACAGCCTTACTTGTAATCATCCATGTTGATTCAGCTTGTTTACGTGAGTCCTGGGAAGTGACTACTTTCATTCATGTACACAAACATTTCAGCTGCAACTAAATCCATACCACACAGTTCTGGTATTTTCACAATTCCTTTTGGAGCTGCTGGTTCTCTGCTTTTACGGCTTCAGCTATCAAAGTTGCACTCCAGGACCTGGGAAACCAATCGTGAAATGTGAAGAATAAAGGAGGAAGGCCCATGAAAAACCTCACACACATCCCAGTCCATCGCTGAAGCTCTGAGTTTCTCATGTCAATGCTTCATTAAGCATCTCACAGAATCACAGAATCGTAGGGGTTGGAAGGGACCTCGAGAGATCATCGGGTCCAACCCCCCTGCCAAAGCAGCTCCCCAGCTCATATTGCACAGGGAGGCGTCCAGACGAGTCTTGAATATCTCCAGAGAAGGAGACTCCACACCCCCTGGGCAGCCTGTCCCAGGGCTCTGTCACCCTCACTGGGAAAAAGTTCTTCCCCATGTTGGTGCGGAACTTCCTGTGCTCCAGTTTACAGCCATCGCCCCTTGTCCTGTCCCCACAGACGACTGAAAAGGGGTTGGCCAATTCCCCCTGCATCCCATACTTAAGATACTTATAAACATTAATTAGGTCCCCTCTCAGTCTTCTTTTCTCCAGGCTGAACAGCCCCAGCTCACTCAGCCTTTCCTCACAGGGGAGATGTTCCAGGCCCTTAATCATCTCCGTAGCCTCCTCTGGACTCTCTCCAGGAGATCCCTGTCTTTTTTATACCAGGGAGCCCAGAACTGGACACAATACTCCAGGTGGGGCCTGACCAGGGCAGAGTAGAGGGGGAGGATCACCTCCTTCGACCTGCTGGCCACACTCTTCCTGATGCATCCCAAAGCTGGATTGCCTGGCCAACACCTACTTGGAGATGGAACCGTCTTCGGACATTCACCTGGTTTGGACATACCAGCACTTATCAAACCTATATATAGATATTTATGGGTCTATATATAGAGCGCCCTGGCAGACACGGACGCCTGCCTTTTCAGATGTGCAAATGCTAATAAATATTTCTGCTGCATTGCTCCATCTGCTTTGAACTGGCATGGTTAGTGCAATGTTTCTGAAATGGCACGTAGCCATCGTCCTTTTTGGGGGATGGCTTTTTCAGAGCCGTCTATTTAATGCAATGAAGAGCTGTATCTTCATTTGCTGTTATGTAGTAAGACGCTTATCAAAGGAAAGAGAAGAGCTGCACCAATTTCTACACGCAAAATCCAGCTTCAGAGTTCCACAACGCTTCCCTGATGCCAAAAGACCTGCTTCTGCTTAACACGGGTTTAAAGCAACTCTCATAAAATCACTGCTGTGAAACTTTTCCACTTTTTAAAGAATATCCTTTAAAACACAGTACTTTGTTTCTGTTTGGAAAACTGCATGGGATTTGCTTCAGGATGCAGTTTAATAACTGAAACACAAGTGTTGTGCTGAGGATACAAGCAGGGATAGTTTTCAAACGATCTATCTTTAAAACAGTCCTACCATCTTTCTTTGCTATTAATCTTGTCACAGGAAAAGTTTGACTAAACCTGTCCTGCCCATGAATCTGTGTTGGTGTTAACCTAAAAATATTTCACTACTGTTTTTCTAAGAGCAAACATTATTAGTGCGAGCTCCTATGCCCTTAAACAGAAATGAAGGAAAGAAGCATGAGTCAAAAGCTATTAAAAAGCAACATTTAAATTGTTTGGGCATAAAACAGTTAGAGGCTCCCTGTTTTATGGACTGGTCTGTATTACAACTACATACACATTGATACATTAAAACTGTTCAGAGGCATTGCAGAAGTAGCTGTTGTTTATAGATTTTTTTTTCCTTCTAACAAGGCCATTATTTTGTGTTTTATTGAAGATACTTTAGTTCAAAATTGTCTTATAAAATTCTGTATTATGGACTCATAAAATAGTAAAAAACATTCTTCTCGATGTAACTTGATAAACTGTAAAATTTTTAACCCAGGAGTAATTTTTAAGGTTTGGGGTGGGGGTCCTGGTAGAAAAAGAATCGTAGACATCTTTTATTTATAGCATTCTACTCTGCATCCAGGACGTAAGGTACCCAAAGCAACACCGAAAGTGTACTCTAATGGACTCTTCTATATGCAGAAAGAGAACGTCTAGTTTAACCTGATAGACTTTTTAATTTGTAATTTGAATTTTCCTTTACCTCTTTCTCCTGAAAGGGAGGTACAAAGCTTTCTGGTAAATTGTGGTTTCGGGAGTTTCCTTTTTTCACAGCACATTTTGCTTGCAAACATGCAGACCAGGGGTGGGAGGGTGGCAAGTCTTTCTTTTATAATATGCAACTGGTTATCAAGTTAGGAAGGTAGACAACAACCTGCCGGCATGAACAGTATTATTGCACAAATACAGGGTACCAACAAAAGCTGAGTTCAGTTTGTTTATTTTCAAGATTTAAGCAACTGAATATCTAATGAACTGCTTTAGGTTGTAAAGAAAACTGTGAGTTATTCTCTGACTTGTGTTGGCGACACGTTCTTTGCAGCCTAAAAAGTAGGTTGTGAAGCTAGTTTTAGGCAATATGTCATTTAGGGTTCATTCCTGCTGGACTTAGTAGGATTCCTGGCAATCGGATACTGTGCAGGGCTAGAATTGTAAATATAAAATAATATTATGAAAATAGAAATGCCTGGCAAATGCATAACTACATACATACACAGGTATGTGTATGTATCGCCCTGGTGTGGGGCAATTTACCACAACCATACCAGAGTAAGAGCAAGATGCTGGTAGTCAGTCACTGTTAGATACTGGTTTTCTGTTACAAAAATTCAGACTAAATTAATTTTAAGGGTTTTAAAAAATATTTTTTAAAAGATAATTCAATACAAGCTATAATTTAATATTCACAAAGACATCCTTGATCTCTTTTTTTCCTAGATTATTACTCATTAGCATTTCACAAAATAAATTATACTCTACCTTTGCCCAGATTTGGGGTTGGTTTTTGACAGTATAATACCACCATTCCCTTTTTTATTTAAAAAAAAGTCTACAAAAAACCCCCCAACACGTTTTCCTTTTAGTTCTTCCCTTTCCACATAAAGCCTTTTGTTACAGATGTGGGAATTATTATCCGTACATGTTCACATCTGAATAGGGATGATACTAATAACAAGACTAATGAGAGAGAGAATCACTACTGAGGGAGTGTTTTATGGTTTGAAAATATTGCTCAGATACTAAACGAGTTTTATCTCTGGAATAACTTTTCCTCTTACGCTGTTATTACATCAGGGAACTTTATCCCCAATGCAATCCTTTTATGTCTTAGTTAATAAAGCTTCACGACTATCCTGTATGTATCTATAGTAACTCCTTATACCCACAGACATAAATCATCTCCAATCTTATCTCCTCTTTTATTTATAACTCTAGGAACACTTGTTTTCCAATTTTGCAGTGTCACTCCAAATGCTCTATTGTAGCTTTAAAGGAGTGAGCAGCAACTAAACCCTTTATTTCCGAATATTAGTTATTAAATTTTCACATAAAGAACTGCTTTTTTTTTTTTTACCTTGGTTCTCACATTTTTGGGAACAACTGATGGAAGCAAGAGAAGGGGACAGGTAAGGGAGTAGTGCCTGAGCAATTAGAGCCTCTGAAAGGACCCTAGATTTCACAGACCCTTACTGAAAGCAATGCACCCTGGCTGCAAAGTCCAGTACCTCCCTGGGCTGAATTGGGCAGAGCACTGCCAGAGCTGTGAACAAGTCAAGGGGTGACTGAGCCTTCCCCTCTGCTCAGTCCTAGTGAGATGCATTGGGAGCGCTGGGTCCACGGCTGGCCGTGGCTCCCCAGTACAGGAGAAAGAAGGACATACCAGAGCAAGCCTCGTGCAATGCCACAGAGAAGATGAAGGCACTGCAGCATCTTCCCCATGAGAGGCTGAGAGAAGTGGGACTGATCTGCCTGGAAGAGGGAAGGCCTGGGCCACAAAACACTGCACAGGCCACAGAAATTTTTCAGAGATGCCCCCACACACCATTTGTCTTCAGCAGTTCCTCACATCCCTGACAGGATGGGACCATCTCCAAGAGCAGGGGAAGGAAGTCTCTTTTCTTTCTTGATCATGGCTTCTTCAGCTCTTTTCACTCAGAGATAACTAACCAAGGCCTTCATCCTGCAAGTACTTACATGAGCAATAAACTATCACAGGAGATATTCCATTAAAGCTGGTAACGTTACTGATGTGGCTACAGCTCAAACACACACAAACATGAAAGAAAAGACCTCTAAATAGCTTTTTCTTTGAATTCTGTTGATGTTTTTGGTGGTTGGAATGTTTGAGCACTGGAATGCAGAAATTACCATCTCATTTCACTGTTCAGCATCCATTGGATGCTGATAATACTATCACTCTGGTGACTCCAAGACCATTTCAGCCTTCTGTAACTTCAGCTATTCGAAAGCTTTGAGTTTCAGGTCAGCAGTAAATCTCCAGTCGAACAATCACCATCAGGTGCTGAAGAAACAGGAGAAGGTTTCAAAGCCTCTCTGGTGCCAGGGCATCCGGCATGCCAAAAGGAAAGGAGTACACAGAAAGCTCTGGGCTTCCTGCCGTTATTTAAAAAAGCCCTTCAACTGTCAAGCATGAAAGAAGTAAGCTATTGTATTGGCCAGCACTCTCACCTCCCAGGGGGACAAAATATTTCAGAGCTTCATTACATCTCAAGATACACAATTAGCTGAGCCCCCACTAAAATACCTGCCATTCTTAATTTAATCCTTCAAAACAGTCAGAGCTGAAAATGATGCCAATGCTTCTTGGTAACAAAAAAAATATATATATATATAAATAAATCTACATCCCTACATCTGTAAAATCGATTATTGCTTCCTGGTTATTTAAAAAAAAAAAGTAATCTTTATAAATCATTGTGACTTGAAGTGAAATATTTTTGGATAGCCATTATAAATTAATTTTCACAAGAGCACCTATGATCATAGGATCCCTATGCAGGGGCTGGAACTGGTTAACGTAGCTGACTCACTGTACTGTTTCAGCACTGTCATGTGATTCAAATAGGAAACAAATCTGGTATTTCATGTACCTTATATTCATATCTCAGTTACTAAGATACATGATAAAGGCAGTAAAATATAACTCAAGGAAATTCCATAGAATGGAATTTTGGGAACAAGAAGACTTCTCCTACAACAGTAGTTTGAACAGTAGTAGGTCCTCTTAGATATTACTATGTTAACAGCTCTGGTAGCATGGAAAGCTAGACTCCAGGCTTTTCCAATACAGCATAAATGCTGCTCTATTAAAAAAAAGAAAAGCTGTTGATCACTAGCCAAGATCACATAATTAATTATGGGCAAAACTAGATACAGTGCCCAAATATGATGGAATTTATTTACTGGCTTAAAAAGAAGGGGTGGCTGGAGGCATACATAGTTACCCTTATCAGACCGCTCAATATTTCTTGGTTGTGTGTGCCACTCTAAACATTTAGAAAGAATAAAGACAATGAGGTCACTATCTAGCTCATTTAGCTTTTTATATAGATGGATATAAATATCTCAAATTCTATGTCACTTTTTTCGGTTTCCACTGTTGCCTGATTGCTGTACAACATGCAGAAGCTAAAGCAAAAGGATGAAAGCATTTTTTCCTCTTCTTTTCATTAGCTTTTTTTAACGTAAAGATTTGTTCTTTATGGAAGATCATAGAATCATAGAATTGCCTAGGTTAGAAGAGACCCTTAAGATCATCAAGTCCAACCACAGCCTAACTCTGACTAGTCCACCTCTAGATCATGTCCTTAAGCACTTCATCCATACACCTTTTAAACACCTCCAGGGATGGTGACTCCACCATCTCCTGGGCAGCCTGTTCCAATGCCGGACAGCCCTTGCAGTAAAGAAATTCTTCCTGATATCTAACCTAAATCTCCCCTGGAGCAATTTCAAGCCATTTCCTCTCAACCTATTTCTTGTCACTCTGACATCTCTGCCACCGCCTTGCAGGTAGTTGCAGAGAGCAATAAGGTCTCCCCTCAGCCTCCTTTTCTCAAGACTAAAAAGCCCCAGCTCCCTCAGCCACTTCTTACAGGACTTGTGCTCCAGCCCCTTCACCAGCCTCATCGCCCTTCTCTGGATGCGCTCCAGCATCTCAACATCCCTCCTGTGGTGAGGGCCCCAAAACCGGACACAGTACTCAAGACGCTACTGTGAATGACTAATGCCTAAGAAAAGCCCTGCCAATTGTCAACACAAATGTGTCTTACAGAAGATTTCTTTTCCCTGTATGGCTGTGAGCTCTAGCCGAATTTCTCATACGAAAAAAAGTGTCAGTTCAATTTCCAGAGCAAGAGAAAAACATAATCCTGACTAGGTCCATCTCATTCAGAGATCATTGGTCTCCTGTCAGAGAGATCCTCAGAAAGAAACAAGAGCATGGGGCTATAATCAGGTCAGTAAAGGCTATCTGAATGCGAAGAAGTCATCAGCTGTTACCTGATGATTTAAACGATCAGCAGCTAAAGTTGCTTTATTTGCAGTTGTCCAGTTCCTTCAGCCACTTGGCGCTAACAACCCTGTAAATGTTTGGCTTTCCTTTGAAATAGTCTGCCAGGTTGTTGGGTTTTTTTATAAAGAAACCCTTCCACTGAAGTTTTGTTGTTTAACGACCCATGGATTACTCATATGTTACACTGTGTCACCTATCTTCGGCTGCAAATCCTGAATTAATTGGAAAAACCCCGTAACAGTGCCTGATGCTCTGCTGTGCCGCTCAGCAGTGACGCTAGACTAATTCAAAGCTCCTTTAAAGGAATTGTGGCGTGTTTCCAAGGGGGAAAAAAATGAGTAAAAGAAAAGCAGCCTGCTAGCTGTATGATATTAAGAGTCAAGCCATTGTTTAAGAGAATTAAAATCATGGACCCCAGCTTCACGGATGATCACACGTTGTTTCGCTTTAAACACGCCAGTAGTTCTGTTGACTTCAGTGAGCCTCCTCTCACTGCTTAGAGATGCTGAGATACTATATATGTGCCAGGGAGAAACTCTTACCAATCTTTTTCTTTAAGCACGGGTCCTCCCCTTTTCTACTGCCAAAAAAAATCTGGGCAATTAATGATGCTAAAAGTCCTCGCTGCCAGCTGTAAGCAGCGAACACGCACTCAAAAACGATCACAAGGAATTCTGGAGCAGTAGAGAGGAGCATCTGCTTTCAAAACGAGCTTTTTCTACCCAGCAGGCTATAGGGCTGGGTAAAGAATATCCCAGGCTTTTTGTTCCACATACACTTTCTATTATTTATGATGCTAATTCACCGTGATGTTTCGTGTTAATGCGAGCGTAGTGCTTTCTCTGTGTATAACGGAATCATAAATATTTGCATACAAATTTATATGCATTAAATACATCTCGTAGGTAGAGGCATACATTTCCTTATGTCAAAATGGCACACACATTCTAGTTGTATTTTTTTTTTTGCCAAGGTAACATGGAAATATCAGGCAATTTAACTGACTGAAACAATTTCAATCATGTCTGATTGAATGGCTGCCCACCTCTTCATGTGGAAGTAAAAGCTTTTGTTCAAGTACAGATGAATTACTTCACTTAAACCCTGGGAAAAAAAAATAAAATTGATTTTGGCTGTGTATTTGTTCATTAGATCCAGACATATGCTATTAACTGTCCATAGCTGGTTTTACTAATAAATCACCCCTGAAGAGTTTTGTTTTGCAAGATGGCAAGAGAAGAATGCTCTTGTTTGTTTTGTTGTTGTTGTTGCTGCTTTTATCAGTGTTGATTTATTTGTTTTGCTTTCTACTTCGGACCTCCTGACAACAATAGAACAACGTTGGGGTTTTTCAGAACAGAAATGCATGCTGTACCGAGAGTCCCAGCTAAAACATCTGCAGCTGACAGGAAAGAAGGCGCAGACCTTACGGATGGGGGAACTGAAAATGGACAGAGATAATTTCATAAACTGCTCAGCTGTTTTGCTAACACCTACCCATCAGCTGGAGAAAAAAAATGTACATAACTGTAAATATGTTCTTTAACGTGCCATTTTCCAGCCAGCCTGCAACTGCATTCAGTAGAAGACCAAAATGCCATCATCTCCTCACTCCTATCTCCTATGCAACATGGGACAGGGAGATCCTTTTCATATTTTTTCCCCTAGCTGGGTGATGTATAAAGGGAACTCATCTATCCTGCTGTCCCACATAAATCCCAAGCAGCATTAGCTCTGTTGTCTGAGCCATCTGTCCATGGAAATACAGACTCATTTCTCTTTCTGAAAATGGTAAGGATGGAAGGAACACTTATCTCCTGCAAAATGCTTAAGCAACTATTTCAAGGAATTTGCGGTCCTAGCGATAGCAGTAAGAGAGAAAGCCCTAAAACATCTTGGCCTTTATGTCAGTCCATGCACATTAATTGTAACCTATATCTCATCTTTCCAACAATAAACTTTTTCAGAGGATGGAGTGGATTTCTTAGAGGATACTATACAAAACCCCCTTATGTTTACAGCATTTTATACGGGTAGTAATATTACATGGGTATTATGTGGTTATATGCTTTTATTTATTAGCCCAATTTATTTAAATAAAACCTGCCAGTTGGGATGCTTAGAAGGTATTGGACAGAATCATTCCTACTTTGCAACAGACAATACTGTGATTTTTTTCCCTAATATACACATTCTTTATGACAACCACCTGTGCTCTTACTGAATTATTTTCCAGAACTAAAGTCATAATTTTAATGAAGGCCTCTCTTTCCCTGGAAACATACATTTTTGAACCTTTTGTGACATATTTACAGCTTTAGTGGTGTATATTTCCCTCTTTGTTGACTGTAAAAAGAGACTGTTAGTTTTTCACTCTCTTGCCTCTCTTACAATGACACCAGCAATTAACAGACACTCAAGGTATGTGGAAGATAATGACTGGGACAAGTATTTCTACTCCCCCTCCAATTCTAAGCTCCCAAGACCCAACCTGCACACATTCTGCCTAAAGGCTCTGGTACTGTGAAAGTGGAATGTGAGAAAAAGTGCTTTAATTGCCATTTGCCTTTGTTGAAGGCTGTTATACTTCGACACAATTTATTCTATAGCATCAAAGTGATCCTTACCAGCAGCCTTTGGCTGGCAGAGGAGGCTGCATCTCTGTCATGTGAAGCTCTGCTTCTGGAGCTGAAATTTGTCCTCATAGTTACGTGCAAAATCTAAGCCACATCAGCTGAAGATCTGCTTGTCCTGAGTAAGATCCTGGATGTCCTTTCTTGTTTCATCTACTAAAATCCAAAACAAATCTATTCTTAAAACATGTAAATACTGTCCATTCTCAAAACACACAAATTCTTTCTATTCTTAAAACATGCAAACTCTTATATTACAGTAATTGTCTCTTAAGCTACATCTACATCAATCTACTCAGCATTATTTCATTTCATTGAATCATTTAGTGCTTCCTCCCACTGCTGTGCCATGCTTACACTGTAAAAAGCTGAAGGCTGCTGTCATGTTGTTTCATGTATAGAATAGTTGAGGTTTTAATTTTGGTGAGAAAGACTAGTTTTTCAGTCATGATGGCTCATGTTTCATTCTTTTCTACTGAGAATCCGTACCAAAGAGGATGGAGCTGCTTTAGATGTAATTTAGAAGCTTTGGGGTGGCATAAATTATGGCAAACACAAGGAGTCCAACAAGCAAAGTTTTATGCAGAACTGCCAAAGGACTGTATACTCTCCCCTCACTCCTCTCCCTGCCGTTCCTGACAGTAGGACGATGCATATGCTAAAGAGAAAAGGCTCTTCTGAAAGCAGCCTTGCCAAGAGCCTCAAATCTCCTTCCCAGAGAGTCCTCCCATGACTTCTGCATTGTCTGTTTTTACAAAGCCCGTCATGCTGGGGATTAGCAGTAGGTCAAGATTGCACAGATTCAGCTGTGAGAGAAAGGGAGCTGAGCAGGTTAGGCTACAAGTAACAACGTGCAGAAAGTGAGCAGCGTGCACCCAGCCTGTCTTATTATTATTAAAAAACCCCAAAACCACCCCAAACAAACAAAAAAAACCCACCCCAAAGAACCCTCCTTTATTGTAATCCAGGCTGTCCATGAAAAAAAAAGATATATAGGAAAATAAACATGACAAGAAGGAGAATAGTCTGCTTTTTGTAAGTTGTCTAAAGCTAGAGATATTACTACAGTGGTATTTTTCTGATGTAAAATTGTCTTATCTTTTCCTGAACTCATTGATTAAAACAGTAAAAAGATTAAAAGCATGTTAATTTGCTAAGATCATTGAAGAAACAACTATTTTTCCTGAGAACAATACTGTACTTCTAGTATGCATTTGTATTTCAGGAATGCTTGACTGTCTGTCTAAAAAATAACAGGTATTGTCTTCTCCTGCAGCCCTTGTCAAATACTCAGCAGGTATAAGCTAATAACAGGTCCCCAGGCTGTTTAGGGAGCACAGTTGATCTTATCAGACTCTCAGAAACAAAAACATTAGGCAGTGTGAAAAAAAAAGTAAGACTTGCTAGATACCCTGTGTTTAATTGTTAATAATTTGCTGAAATCTTTAGCTCTACTGTCCACATACAGACAGTTGTGTTGGGCTGCCCTACTTCATGCCGTAGTTTGGCCCCAACCTTGATTTTCAGGGATTTTGACATGTCATGGTTTATCACCCTACTTTATGCAGCAGGGAAACATATTTACAGCCTCCTGACCCTCTGCATTGTGTCTCTAAGTACAACATATAAATTTACGTGCATACCAGGAATCCCTATGCATCTAGTGAAATCCACATGTAACTTTCTGTGCCCATATTCCATCATATTTTTACATGAACACATGGCTTTTATAACAGATCCTGCTCATAATTTGAGGCCCTCCTTTTTCTGTGATCCAGCCATGGGATGGATTTTTCATTAATAGGGCCCTAAGTCTTTACACTTGACTTTGGAAAAAGAGCAGGCAGTAGTGCCAAGTTTTGAACTTCTGCGCTCATTATAATGCAGTCTGTTGTGTCACACAGATTCAAAACTGTAATTCCAGGAGAAAACAGAGTCCAGATCCTCACATGGGTCTTGTCGGGCAGCAGGCTTTACTGCACGTTTGCCAGCAGCAGTCCTGGGCACGTTGCTGAGGACAATTGGTGGCTCGGAGCTGATCCGTCAGTGTACAAGGAGTGGAACTTGGGGGGATTTCTTCACCCAAACAAGTAGCGTGCTACGATGCGTGCATGCTCTGGCAAAGTGCCCCAGTTTGAAACATTTAGCACAAAGGCCTTCCTTTTTGTGTCAGGTTTCATTCATCTGTTTTCTAGTTCCCTTTTTTGTAACAGACTCCTACCCATCAATGCCCAGCCCCGGTATAAATCCACGTTCCTGTATCAGGAGTGTCCTTTTTCACAGAATCATTGAATATGCCAAGTTGGAAGGGGCCCATAAGGACCATCGAGTCCAACTTCTGGCTCCACACAGGGCCAGCCAAGTCAGACCATGGGACTGAGGGCATTGTCCAGATGCTTCTTGACCTCTACCAAGTTCGGTGCTGTGACCACTTCCCTGGGGAGCCTGTTCCAGTGCCTGACCACCCTCTCAGTGAAGAACCTCTTCCTAACATCCAGCCTAAACCTCCCCTGTCGCAGCTTCATACTGTTCCCTCAGGTTCTATCTCTGGTCACCAAAAACAGACTGGCACCTGCCCGTTCACTCCTCCTCATAAGGAAGCCATAGACCATGATGAGGTCTCCCCTCAGTCTCCTTTTCTCCAGGAGCCTTCAGCCTCAACTCATAAGACTTCCCAAGTCTATTTGTTCCTAATGTGCCTGTATGTGGTGCCATTCAG
This sequence comes from Porphyrio hochstetteri, assembly GCA_020800305.1. NCBI lineage: Eukaryota > Metazoa > Chordata > Aves > Gruiformes > Rallidae > Porphyrio > Porphyrio hochstetteri. The sequence goes on along the minus strand of CM036909.1, from coordinate 41,375,510 downwards.
AGAAACCAGGAAAATGGGGAATATTATTGACTATCACTAATACCTTGAATCGTCATTACATCTCCCATCACAGGATCTTTTCACCTCCAGAGAAACACCAAGACTGTGGTCAAGTGGATCATGTTTTCTGAAGCACCTGCATACTTCTTTAACATTAATTAAGCACTGATACGCCTTTGTGGGAACCCCATCATCTATAGTTGCAGAATAAGTGACAAACTCTTCTTACAGGGGAGACTTGAAATATGGAGAGTTAAGAAACATACAGGAAATTTTTTGGCACAGCCAAGATAATTCTTACCCAGGGCCACCTACGGTTACCTTGCGTGGCTGCTGGTTTAGATTCAACTGGTTTATATAACTGAATAGAGTTATGTACCTTTTTGCTGCTGATCTTTGAGAATGGGCTGTGCAGTGACTGAGACATGGGACATCATGCCATAAAGGCATTGATGATAAATAGAAGGAAACCCTGTATCTCCCTCTCGGTACCTAGTAAAGCTCTGCCTGAGTTTCATGTTGGACCTGGCCATCCTTTGCCTATTATTTTGTGAGAAAACTGTTCAAAAAGCACTCCTTTACATTTTGGGAAAAGGGCTGAACTGACAGCTCCCAAAGTTGAAATTAACTGGCAGGTCATAAAAAAGTTTGGGCATTACACATTAAGACTTTACTGCATCAACCTGTCAATGCTTTGAACGCTGCCCCAGAGGGACTGTTCCCAGAAGTGTATCAACATCTTGGATCTCCTTGGAGATGGTAGAGTGCCAATCAGTGGTAATTGTGGTGATGGTTTATTTCACATACACTCCCTAACTGCCAGCCAGCAGCAAGGCCAAAAACCATAGACTTTTTTAATTCAACCTTTATTATCTGTTTATCATTATATGCATTTACAAGGTATGCATCATTGCAGCATCTGGACACACTTTGCAATTACATGCACCAGAACTGAATCCACTGGCACTGTTAATATTGTTAAGTATTTATTATATCCCAGCATCATTTCTATTCTCTTGTACACAGTCTGAAACTGCTGGAAAGACAGACTTTGTCCCAGGATGCTTAAAGCATAGACAGGCAATTTTTTTCCAAATAGTAGAGCAATGGCATTATGGGGTTTGGCCCTGGCTTTTATTTCTTGACTTTCAGCATTAATGAAAACACAATTCAAACTAATGAATTTACTCTCTCAAAAGGCCAAAAAAGACTCTGCTTTTTCATAAGGCTGAGAATGGCACATCTCTTTTAATACTTAACGTATCACTGGTTCCCCAAAACAAGAGCGTGTATCAGGCATCAGAAGTATCTCTCTGTAATGGGTATTATTTTAGAGAAGACAAACGCTGACACATAAAACTAATAGATATGTCACTTTACCTCCAGGAATTGCTGTTTGTGTTTCTCAGTACCTCCCGAGTTTGACGTATTCTGAGAACTGTGAAATTAGGATTTGAAGGCTGAAGTCAGACAGCACTGAAGGTCTTTCTGAACATACTTTAAAACTTCTGTTGAAGTGAACAAACAAGCTTTATTAGATTTTATTGTTTCATGGTGTGTGATGTCACTAGAAATCTTGGATGGGAACATAAACTTGTTCCTTTAAATTCTGAGAATAATTTTTTCCTTATGCATTAGCCATTTTTAACTGGTTATCATCTTGGATTACATGCATTTGGACATGTAACTAATTTTACACCCTTATACTTACATCCCAGTGAAGCACTTGTACATTGCAATTTTCAAACCTCACATACAGCAGGATCTCACTGCTAAGGTTCACTTGCTGTCCTCAGAAAGTACTCAAATGTATTCTCCTTAAGTATATCAGTAGTTCTCACAATCCCCTTTAAGCCAAAACAAATAATATCTTTAGATTAAAAAGGAATACAAAATTCAAACCTGCCATGGTTTTCATTAACTTACAAGAACCTAAAAAAAGGATAGTGGATTTCAGCAAGTTCATATGGTGTGCTTTTGTCCTGTGAAATTTTAAGTGAATATCATGAATTGCAAATGGGAATGTGATATTTGAGGCTGAAGCATGTTCTAATTTTATCTTGTAATATCCCAAAAGAGAACACTAGTAATAAAGCAGAAAACACAACAGCATCTGCAAAAATGCTGGGTGTAGATTCCCAGGTCTCTGGAAACAGAAAGTCTGAAAGTGGAAGAGTTGAACCAGCCAGTCTGAGACCCTGTAGATACCCAGCAGGGCTGGTGCGTCCACCGTAGGTTCCCTGTGCCCGAATAGAGTCAGCTACTCTGAGCCCCACATCCAGGCATCTCCTGTTGCCAGTAAAGACATTGCATCAAAAAGCAGATCCAAAATAGGTCCCACCACTGGCCTTTTAAGCTCTGAAGTTGCATTTCTCCCAAGCCTACACTACTAGCTCAGATACTATCGAAGCATAGGAGTAAATCTGCCAGTCACTGTGCCCCAGATTTCCTTTATCCTTTGCCCCAGATTTTCTCTATCTTTTACACTGGCCTGCATTGTGAAAGCAAGTGTATAGTAGTGCAGCAACTCGAAAATTCAGAGCCCCAGGGCTGCTGCTTTGTGGTAAGGTGCAGAAGAAGCTCCCATTGAAAACAAATTCCTTAACATCTCTAGAACTGTTTAGGACATAGATAATTTCTCTCACCTGCTGCAGTAGTTGGTTGCTTCAGGGCTTGGGTTCTTGACTTGCTTCTAAAAATGCTAACAAATACTTGTGCTTTGCCTTATTTTCATTGTCACGTTAACCTCAAGAAATAATTTGTAAAGAGGGTGAGAGGGTTGCTCCTTTCTGTATAGCTTTTTCTCAGGCCAAACATAGAGATGGCTGAATATCTTCAAACTCTGCTTAAAAAAACAAAACAAAAAGAAAGGATGCACGTCAGTTATATAAAATTGGTGTCCACAATAGAAAACCTCAGGCATGCTTATGTCTGGGATAAATCTTGTTAGTATTGTCTGCTTGAGAATAAGAGAAAGGGCAACCAGGCTGGTGAAGGGGCTGGAGGGCAAATCCTATGAGGAGCGACTGAGGGAGCTGGGGATGTTTAGCTTGGAGAAGAGGAGGCTGTGAGGAGACCTTATCACTGCCTACAACTATCTGAAGGGAGGTTATAGAGACATAGGTGATGGTCTCTTCAGCCAGGTGACAGGACAAGGAGGAATGGCACAAAGCTCTGCCAGGGCAGGTTTAGATTGGATGTTAGGAAAAAATTTTTTACTGAAAGAGTTGTCAGGGCCTGGAACAGGCTGCCCAGGGAGGGGGTTGAGTCACCTTCCCTGGATGTGTTCAAAAAAAGGGTAGATGAGGTACTTAGGGATATGGTTTTATTTTTCTGGCACAAGGACTGACTAAATGGAAAGGGTAAAATGCATGAATGAATGTATGACCTGTCACTGTTTTGTTTTCCTTACGGCAAAACAAGGAGGCGGTGGCACAGAAACGCTCACCCACATCATGTAAATGCCCCACAGGGCTTTGGACCTACCACTGCCAGCTGTATGTCTGCCATCCTATGGTTTGTTCCCTCAAAAATGGATTAAGCTGACATAGTTTAATTTTTATATATACATATATTTTTAATTTTTTTTTTTGTAATTGCAACCTTTTCTTATTAAATATACTCTAAGAATTAGGGACAATGTGTTGTTTATTTAAGCCATACTTTGCTAATAACATTTTGCAAGAGTTCAGATTACACAGAGCACTATTCTTTACTCCTTTTTAAGGAGGTGCTGTAATTTTGGAAAGCAACATGTGCCCCATTTGAAGCCTGGGTTGCTATGGCAAATTCACATTTCAATTCAATCATGTATAAATAATAACATTAAATTGCGTGCAAATGGCCAGGGTGAAGGTTAAATAAGCCTCCCAAGTACCTTTAACTTGGAGCAAGATGCTTTCTTCTGCCAAGCCTTACATTTCCAGCAACTGTTTGCCTTACAAGCCTCTGTGTGTGTCACATGCACTTTTAACTGCTTTTTTGTACCTTTGGTTATTCTGAACTTCTTGGCTCTTGGACAGTTTATGGGTAAAAGTTCTGTAAAAGATAATAAAAAGTCCTTCTATAGGTATATTAATAGTAAAAGGAGGGTCAAGGAGCCCTTATTGGATGCTGATGGCACATTAGTGACAAGGGATGAGGACAAGGCTGAGGTCCTTCATTCCTTCTTTGCCTCAGTCTTTAACAGTAATGAAGGATATTCTGTGAGTACTCATCCTCAGGAACTGGCTGACAGGGAGGGGAAGAATAACAAAGTTCCCATGGTTCAGGAGGAAATGATTAGCGACCTACTTGGCCAGTTAGATACCCACAAGTCAATGGGGCCAGATGGGATTCACCTGAGGGTACTGAGGGAGCTGTCAGATGGGCTTGCCAAACCCCTTTCCATCATCTCTCAGCAATCCTGGCAGACTGGGGAAGTTCCAGTCGACTGGAGCCTGGCAGATGTTACACCCATAGACAGGAAGGGTCAGAAGGAGGATCCAGGGAACTACAGGCCTGTCAGTCTGACCTCAGTCCCAGGGAAGATCATGGAGAGGGTCATCTTGGGAGCTATCATGCAGCACATGCACGATGGCCAGGGGATCAGGCCTAGTCAACATGGGTTTACAAAAGGTAGATCCTGTCAAACCAACCTGATCACCTTCTATGACAAGGTGACCCACTTAATGGATGAGGGGAAGGCTGTGGATGTGATCTACCTGGACTTTGGTAAAGCCTTTGACACAGTTTCTCACAGAATTCTGACTGAGAAACTGGCTGCCACTGGCCTGGACAGGTGGACCCTCAGCTGGGTTAAAAACTGGCTGGATGGCCAAGCCCAAAGGGTGGTGGTAAATGGAACAAAATCCAGCTGGAGGCCGGTCACGAGTGGCGTCCCCCAGGGCTCAGTCCTGGGTCCAGTCTTGTTCAACATCTTTATCAATGATCTCGACGAAGGGATTGAATGCTCCCTCACTGAGTTTGCAGATGACACTAAACTAGGAGGAAGTGTTGATCTGCCTGAGGGTAGGGAGGCTCTTCAGAGGGATCTGAACAGACTGGACAGATGGGCTGAGACCAATGGGATGAAGTTTAACAAGGCCAAGTGTAGAGTGCTGCACATGGGACATAACAACCCCATGCAGCGCTACAGGCTTGGGGGAGACTGGCTGGAGAGCTGTCAGGCAGAGAAGGACCTGGGAGTGTTGGTTGACTTCAGGCTGAATATGAGTCAGCAGTGTGCTCAGGCGGCCAAGAAGGCCAATGGCATCTTGGCTTGTATCAAAAACAGTGTGGCCAGTAGGTCTAGGGAGGTGATTGTGCCCCTGTACTGGGCACTGGTGAGGCTGCACCTCGAGTGCTGGGTCCAGTTCTGGGCTCCTCACCACAAGAAGGACATGGAGGTCCTGGAGCGAGTCCAGAGAAGGGCAACCAGGCTGGGGAAGGGGCTGGAGGGCAAATCCTATGAGGAGCGGCTGAGGGAGCTGGGGCTGTTTAGCCTGGAGAAGAGGAGGCTGAGGGGAGACCTTATCACTGCCTACAACTACCTGAAGGGAGGTTATAGAGAGATAGGTGATGGTCTCTTCAGTCAGGTGACAGGAGACAGGACAAGGGGGAATGGCATGAAGCTGTGCCAGGGCAGGTTTAGATTGGATGTTAGGAAAAAATTTTTTACTGAAAGAGTTGTCAGGGCCTGGAACAGGCTGCCCAGGGAGGGGGTTGAGTCACCTTCCCTGGATGTGTTCAAAAAAAGGGTAAATGAGGTACTTAGGGATATGGTTTAGTTTAGGTTGTGAATGGTTGGACTTGATGATCTTAAAGGTCTTTTCCAACCTTATTATTCTGTGATTCTGTATGCCTCAAAGGGAGACTCTTTGGCCTTGATAAAGATGAGTTGTATGAAAAGGTAGACCCCAGACAGCATCCAAACCAGCTGAATACTTGCAGTCGATACCTAATATCTCTGTACATAGTCAAGAAAGTTCTCTCCTGATACATAATGCAGATGAGTGCTGTGGGGTAGCAGAAAGCACTCGAAACCCAGTAACTCCAGTAAAACCAGGGCTGCTGACACCACCACAGTCAGCCTGTTCCACCTCTTCACAAATTCACTGTTTGGGAAAATCACAGTTTGCCTGGTTCTTCTATCTTGGTCCTTCTTCTCTAATGCGACACTGGAGGAGTCTTTGTCTTTCACAACTGCGAAGAAACTTGTGGTGTTTGAAAACAATTAAATTAAAGAGATCTCCAAGGACATTAGTTTATTTACTCTTCTTGCACTGTAGGTCTGCTTATTTTGGCACACATGGGTTTTTTTCGTTTCTTTGTCAATATTGAGCACGTATCAGAGATAACAATGATGGTTTGCACAGAGTGTTGTATTCCTAGAAAAATGAAAAACTGTGTGTTATTGTACAGCAAATATAAATATACTCTGAAGAGGGAATGGATCATATCGGTCACTACTGCCCTGCCTGCAAGACATCAAAGTTGTGAAGGCAGAAATGTCAAAAAAATGGATAGCAGTTCTGGGTTTCCAGCACATTCACCCCTGTAGGCTTTTGTGCTCCCTTCATAAATGCTGTTATTTCATAGAATCATAGAATCACCTTGGTTGGAAGAGACCCTTTTAGATCATTGAGTCCAACCGTAACCTAACCCTGACTAGTCCACCTCTAAATCGTGTCCTTAAGCACTTCATCCACACCCCTTTTAAATACCTTCAGGGATGGTCACTCCACCACCTCCCTGGGCAGCCTGTTCCAACCCTGACAACCTTGCAGGTTCCTAACCTAAATCTCCCCTGGTGCAATTTTAAGCCATTTCCTGTCGTCCTATTGCTTGTCACACAAGAGAAGAGACCAACCCCAACATCTCTGCAACCACCGTACAGGTAGCTGTAGAGAGTGATAAGGTCTCCCCTCGGCCTCCTTTCCTCAAGACTAAAAAGCCCCAGCTCCCTCAGCTGCTGCTCAAAGGACTTCTGCTCCAGCCCCTTCACTAGCTTCATCGCCCTCCTCCGGACAACCTCCAGCATCTCAACATCCTTCCTGTAGTGAGTGGCCCAAAACTGGACACAGTATACTGACAGTTTAAAGGTAGAAATGTAGGAACTATTTTTTCTAAAACATTAAGGAATTAAGTTACTGACAGATTATATGAATAAAACCAGTGAATCACATATCAGCAAAAACAATTCCAAGTTAGCAGAGAAATTGATTATCTAATTTATCGATTTCGAAGTCTGAGATCACCTCATACTCGGCAGCCAAAGTGCCAAGACTAAAAGGCTCTTTTCAGGAGACGGTCCCAGGAAACACTCTTTGCTCTTTCTGCATTTCTTTCTATCTTTCTCTTTTACTTTTCTGTCTGGCTTTTGTGTTTCTATTCCCAAGAGGGACCCAGAACCGCAGGGGCTCTTTCCTTGGCTGCTGAGCATGATGGCTGCTGAGCATGAGAGCAGTTCCTTGGGGAGAGCAGCAGGAATGACCTAAACGCAGGGCTCGACCTCCCACCTCCTCCTGCCTGGCCTTATCTATGCTGCCCTGTGATCCTGCTCCTTCAGAGAGGCTTACCAGGGTAAATAAACAATGCAGATACTGGCTGTGGAGCCGCAGAGGTGGTGGCAGCCCAGAATGTCTGTCTCTTGGGTATGATGGTATTCTGAGACCCGTGTTTGCAGTGCACTGGAATGAAACTATTTATGTAACTTCCACACAGGCTGCATCATGTTTTTGGAGTTGCATGCCTGGAAGAATAAAATTTTATAACAAAATTAAACTATTGTTAAATTATCTTCCCACAGTTTTCATCTTCTTTCAGACTTTAGTCTGCTGCTGCCATCCTGTTTTAGCAAAAGAAAAAAAAAAAGAGAAAGATGTTTATTCAAGTAATCGGTAATTATTTTAATGGTTTAAATTCATTCAGATGATTTTATATATCATGTGGCATGTGAGTTAAATACTGTAACTTTCAAATTCTCTCTTGCTTTTTGTTTTCAATTGAAGAGCAGTTACAATGCTACTTAACACGGACTGAGATTTGAGTTGTTACCAGCCCTTGGTGTAGCAGTTTAAATATTAAGAAAACACACATAAATACGAAAAAAAACCCAAATTATGATAACGTAGTGAATCTTCACAGTACAGATGGCTCTTCAATCTGATTTTTCCGCCTGATTTTTTTCCTCAGAAACTTCTGCTGTCCTTTTGACGTTTGGTTTCAGGAAACCAAATCCTTTCCAATTACCAAGCAATTACATGGCACCAGTTACACTGGGGGTACTTCCCCACCAAAATCCCAAAGCTACCTTTTTTCCCCTGTCCCTCCCACCCCATACTTTTGACAACACTGATTTACGTAAGGGAGGAAAACTGTATCTGATCTGAGCATTGCCTTGAGAAAAGAGAATAAAATGTTGAGTCAGTGCCAGCTCTACTGTCTTGGAACAACCCCTGCTATGAAAGCTCACACCACTATTATTGCTATAAAAATTTCTCTTCTCAGTATTGTCAAGAGCTTTTCTCTAATCTTACCGATTTTGGGCCGGCCGTCTTTTCTTTAGTAACAGTGTGTTTTAAAAATCTCCTCAGGTCTGACCACCTCCAGAAGCTACTAGCTGTCGAAGCTGGGAAAAACAACAACAAGTAGGCTTTATTTCCCATGATTTAACTCCAGAAATGTTGCACATGTGCTTAATTTGAAGTACGTGTGTATTCTCACTGGAGTCAGTGGGAATACACAGATGACTAAAGGTAAGCAGATGTGTAAGTCGCAGGATCCGGGCCTGAAATTAAGACAAGCTTCAGTAAGTGAAAACTGCAACAGAAGGGGAAATCAAAGATGACAGAAGCAATAAACAGTAATAATATTGTGGAGTCAACTTAAGACACATATATATCATGACCATCATCACACCATATTTCAAATTTAAAAAAAAAAATTGTTAAAACGAATTCCCAATCACAAATAATTTTCTCTTCTTAAAGGGAGATACCTAGAGGCACAGGAGCTAAGTCTGGAGAATGGAACCAAAGGAAGAGACAGTAGGGTTTCAGGTTGTTGAAAGGCAGCATTTCAAATAACATGCTCACTGTACAATACAGAAAAAACCCTCAGGCGTCTATCTCCATGGCAAAAATGTTATAAAAGCAAGAAGTAGTCAGTTAAGAGATGACCAAAAAAAAAAAAAAATCAAGAAAAGATGAATTTGAATTTGCCTTTTGAAATGAAGGAGAAGCAGCAAGTTCCTTCTGTGCTGGAAACAATGAGTCATCACCTGTTTAAAGTAATTCTTTTTTTATTTTTGGCTTAGCACCTCTGCTCTTTGAATGATACTGAGAATGACAGATGACCACTAAAGACCTTGAGGTGACTGGCTTGTGGGTGGCAACTGTGGGTGGTCTGGAAGGGGAAGGAGATAGGAGCTTAATAATTATTTTTTTTTTTTCAGAGGAAAAAGACATACAGATAAATTCTCAGCTCAAATTTATGATCTACATTACCTGTGTCTTGGAAGTTTTATGCTGACAGAGTCGGGATGATTTCTTATGTCTAGCACTCAGTGTGAGCTCATAGTACAACAAGGAATGGGGCTTTTGTCCTTAGTATTCATTTTGATGTTCACTCCAGTGCAGAGATGGGGCTGAGTCACAGCTTTTGGAGTCATAGTCACATCAGAAAAATCCTGATGTTTGAGGGCACTTGGACTGATAGTTTTGGCTCAAATCATCTCTGATCTGCTGTAAACAATTTGGCATCCTTCCTATTTGTACGTACTCAGTGAATGATGTGAACCAGGAAAGAAAACAAGTACACTAAAATAATCCTTTCCCCCCCGCTGTGCGTGTGAATGAAACCGAGTCCATCAGAAAGGAGGATATCTGCCAGTATCAGCAGGGAGGTTATTATCTTTGCATATGTTGCTTGCTAAGAAAATCCCTGTTAAGAACTGTTGTGGTGATACACAGGATTTGGGAAGGATGCATTTCCACTACACGCATTTGCATCAGTCTGGCTTTTTAATTTCCTGGGTCTCTCAAACCATCCTGGGTCACCAGCGTGCCAGCCCTCAAGAAACTCAAACTGCATTCAGCTTCGCTGGGACAAGACAGCGCTCAACAATGCTGCCAAGCAGCTTCCAACTTGATGCACTCACAGACAGGACCTATGTGGTGTGGTTGTTGCTGATACCGTAGCTCGGGATGGCTCAGGACCGTCCCCTCAGTCCCCTTCTTTTATGTCCCCGTGCTGCACCTGTCTTCTCTTTCAAAAACTCTCCCCTGTAAAAAAAAAAAGAACAAGACAAAGCAAGGGGAGTCGTGATCAGTGTGTTTTTTCAACTGCTCGATGACTTAAATTTAACAGAGCTTAGCAGGGGGCCAACAGGTGAGAAAGGAGGAGGGAGGGAAGGAGAAGGCACGTATCCTTCCATGCGTGTTTGTTCCCATCTGTTCCCCAACTCCTGCTTTTGATTTCATACGAGCGCAAACCACAAGCAAGCGCCGAAGGCTAGAGGAGGAGCAGCACGAAATTAGGGGCACGTGAAATCCAGATCAGTCATTAATATGGGACAGAGCATAAGGATTCACCAACTCCCAAGAAACAGCTTGTGAAGGAAGGGGGGAAAAAAGTCAGCGATGGCAACGTTATTGGGGCTGGGTTTTTTTAAAGAAAGAGCAGGATCCCAAAATAAACTGCACCACTGGTGGTCACTAGTGCCGTGCTTAAGCTGTCATCTGTTGAATCTGGCAGTCCACACATCATTCAACAGATAAATGCCTTTACCAGAACCCTCCGGACAAGGAGGATATACAGCGCGCACATTCAAACCAGACTGCTGGGGCTGGGGGAAAGAACTCTGTTGGTGGTCACAGACGCCGAAGAATCAGGTATAGGAAACTCTGAGCAAAGCAGACGTACGCTCAGAGGAGAAAACATAATGAGAAGCAAACCTTTTTTCTTTTTTTCCCCCCTTCTTATCCAAGATTTTGGTAATCCAGGCTAATTGCACAGTAATGCAGCCGCTCATAAATTTAAGAGTACACACAGATTACGTTTGTGTGGCTAAACTGGAAGTGGTCTTTCCTTTCAGGTAGCCACAGAGACGTACAATTTGCTTCGGGAAAGTGGGGCATATTTTATCTGCTCTCATCCCAGCCCGCCTAAAGGAACCACATATGGCTAGAGGTACTCTGCCTACTCTGCAACCCATTAAACACGCCACAGCAAAGTCTTTTCAGCCGTGTGCCATGTGGTGAGTCTCAGCAGAGCAAGAGATGGTGGGATTTTTTGCAGATTGTTGCATGGGCTCAGAAATCCCGAGCCTGTGCAAACATTAAAAAAAACCCAAAACCCCTCAAAATATTTGAACTGGAAAACACACTCATCTGCTGTAATGCCTGTGGATTTCTTAAAAAAATACAGGACCTTCTTTTCCAGTCATCCTCTCAAATGTGAAGTGGGATAATGAAGAAGAATTCTAAACAACTTCATTGCAGCATGTTTTCATAGGCTATTTACAGCCGTTTCAGTTTATTCATTTATGTACATTATGTCTCAGTTTTCAGGCGAAAACAAACCTTTCCTGGGGGTAGCTTCATCCAAGTTTTGTCTTCTGCTTCATTGTTCTTTGACGTACTCCATGGAAACAGGCATATTGCTGGAATAGCCTCCTTTCGCATGAACATTGGCATGAGGTTTCAAGGACCAGAAATTAAGCCTGGGGCTTTTAAAGGGTATTTCTGGGGCCAGCAGTCCCTGAAACTCCAGCAGGAATGCTAAGTTTGGGAACAAACCAACCCAGAGTGTTATTTTTCGAAGACGCTGCGATATGACACAGCGCAGTTTGAACACCCTCTCCCCTGTGCGGTTGGTGCCATCGCTGTGCCAATGTTCTTTGAGTACATTATCCAGGTTTGTTACCTCAGTCTCACTCTTTTTTCTTTCCCTCTCAACAGGCTATGACTAGGATTAGCGTTTTCGATGTCATCTGCTGCATACATGTGTAAGGGGATGAGAAAATGAACCTTTTTATAGCCAAGGGCAGAGAATCATCGAATCATAGAACGTGTAAGGTTGGAAGGGACCTTTAGAGGTCATCTAGTCCACCCCCCCTGCAGTAAGCAGGGCCATCTTCACTAGATCAAGTCGCTCAGAGCCCCATCACGCCTGGCCTTGAATATCTCCAGGGATGGGGCCTCCACCACGTCTCTGGGCAGCCTGTGCCAGTGATCCACCACGCTCATATTGAAGAACTTTTTCCTAATATCCAACCTAAATCTCTCCTTTTCAAATTTAAAACCATTACCCCAACACGCCCCCTTGAACAGTTCTTCCCCAGCTTTCTTATAGGCACCTGAGTTTTTAAGAACCTCAGCCTTTTCCTCATCATTTGTCACCCGCTCTCCATTGTCGCTCATTGGGGGTACACATTCTTTAACCTTCCTTTTCTTGTTCGTTTACCTGTAGAAGCCCTTCTTGTTTTTCTTGGCATCCCTTGCCAAGTTCAGCTCAAATCATGCCTTGGTCAGGAGACCTCATCGCTATGCACCCAAGCAGCATCCCTGAATATCCCTGGATATCCCCAGGATACCTGTCCCTGCTTCCACTGCCTGTGTAGTTCCATCTTGACTCCATAGACTCCATCCTCCATAGACTATTTCCTTTGCACAAGATATTTTCCAGCATATAACGCAGAAGTGAAATTATTAAAATGTTACTTCTACAGAATTTTCCAGTTCCTTTTGTTTATTCCTAATCTACATCATCCGGGCCTCCTGTGCTTTTGGGTGAGCAGTCAGTTTGTAGTCCAACACATGAATTATCATCGCATGCCAAAGAAAGCTTAGGAATTGCCCAGACTATTTCAAAACCTAAAAAAAGTAGGAGGTTGTATCTGGCAGCAGCAACATGCATTAAACATTCTCAAAGAAAGCTTTGTTATCAAGAAGAGGCAACCCAGTTGGATCAAGGAGGACCAACATAAATCTTCATTCAGGGCTTCAAGCATACCAGGAAGTATTCTGAAATTAAAAAAGCTTTTTTTCCTCTCTTCTTTTTCTTTTCCCCATGAAAGTGTTTGGTTTTTTTTCCTGAACCTCCTAGGCCTCTCCTCTGTACTTCTAGGTTTTAGCCTCTTAGGAAATAAAAGACCTCTCTGATTATCCCCTGAAGCAGATGTATCGAATACAGCAGAATCAAATGAAACCCCGTGTTAGCTACACATGAGATTGTTCCTAAAACACTGCATACTTCAAGAGTTACTTTGGGTTGACTTTCCTGCAGCATACAGACTCTACTCCCTTGCAGGCAAGGGTGGTGGAACAATCTCTGCTCTCGCTACACCAATTTACAGAACTCGAGCCTGTCACCATGTCTCAGATTGCCTGCAGCACAGAACCGAGCCCCCAGCCGCCTTCCCTCTGTCAAATGCCACGCACACAACTATAAACCACGAGAACAAATTGCACCAGACCTGACTGGAACTTCTTTGAGACGTGAAAAGCATTTGTGTAGTCATTCCCTTCGTGTTTCCACTTTTGTTTACATCATTCTTTCCTTGCTGCACAGGAGGTTTGGATGCTGCATTGGAAAGCTTAGCCCTACTATGTATTTTTGAAAACTCCCTGGCTAGGTTTGTAAGAAACTGCCCATCACGAAGTGCTCCTCCCAGAGAGGAGTGATGCAGTGCTTTCAAAGAAAGCTCTTCGTCCTGAAGGAGAAAACATATACAATCCAGATGAACATGTCAGAGAGCTGCCAATTCTTCTGATCCGGCCTGGAATCCAGCAGTGTTTTGGTAGTGGTGGTGCTGAGGTCCAGTTCTTAGAATTGTGTATGACATGGGAAATTCAGTTTTCATTGATTTATAAATAATTCACTTCTAACCCTTGGGACTACAGAGAAAAAGAAAAAAAAATATAACATGGACTGGAACAGTGTAACAAAGGGCCAAACAAAATCTTCCCCAAATTCTTCACAGTTGCATGATTTTCGAGCAGTGTAACTTATTAAGGAGTTTCTGATTCACGATCTTGAACTACTTAGTGGCAACAATGCACATGCTGCACCGATTCCCCCAAAGAAAGCGAGCGCCCTACAAGCACTCAGCCAGCCTGGGGACAGCCAGACACCCTCCCGCAGCTGCATGCTGGGGTGGGAACTGCAGCTGGCTGACACCATGTGGCTGAGTAACCGACCCCTAAGATGATGCATTGACACAGGGAAGCTTTGCTTAGGGAGGTAGCTTTGGGATGGGTTTGTTTTGCTTTGTTTCAGAAGCACAATTGGAATAGCAGCAGTACCAAAAATATCCCCCACCAAATCCTCAGCCTCTTTTTGCAGCTCTATCAGTTCATCACAGAATGTGTTAGGTTGGAAGGCTCCTTTAGAGGTCATCTAGTCCTACATCCCCTGCAGTAACCATGGACACCTTTAACTAGATCTGGTTGTTCAGAGCTTCATCAAGCCTGACCTTCAATGTCTCAAGGGATGGGGCCTCCACCACCTCTCTGTGCAACCCGTTCCAATCAGACCAGTTTGATCCAATGAAACCCAGTACACCTCTGTGGAAGCCCTTAGTCTGTGTCAGCACAGCCACTCTACTGGCAACAGGCCATGGATGGTGAGTAACGAATTCTCCTGCCCAAAGCATCATTCTCAAAGTATTTTGGGTAGTGATTTGCTGTTTTGCTGGCTGCATGGAGAGGAAGGATGAGGTAGGGAAGAGAAGCATGAATTTGGAGATGGAGCCTCCCATCACCTAAGAATCCGCAACGTGTGGAATATTTGGAACCTCTGTGGTTGGGAGGCTCTGGAATGTGGTTAAAATAATGCACAAATTAAAAAACAAAAATCCTACTGAAGCGTTTGACTGAATGTACCTTCACTGAGCTGGGGCCAGCTGGGAATTTCCTTAAGCCCTAGAATGAAGTGAGGTTTCTGATGCAGATAGCCCACAGTGGAGCAACAACATTACATGGATTTTATGAGTTTCAATAACTCTGCTTTAATCAGAAAATTAGAAGTAACCTAGAAACCCCCCTAAGGCCTGATTTGCTACTCTATTAAACCCGTATAGCACCAGAGTAATATCATGGCTTTCAATGGAGTTATGCTGGCATATAATTAATGTTGGGGGCTGGTGAATCAGGCCCCAAGACTGCTGTGAATTATTTTCTTTCTATCTGACATTCTACTGTTCAAGTGAAAAAACATGGTAGAGTTGGGAATGAGGCAACCTGAAAGGCTTGACAGAGAAAGATGTGGGTTTAGTGCTATTTTAATCATTCTAATACACAGGATATGTCTTCTTAACAGAAAGCACCACCTAAGCAACCTGTCTGCCACAACTCTTAATACATTAGCAAATTGCATTATGCACTGATATCAGTAAAACTTTGGAAAGCAATGGAAAAATCCAAATGTCAAATGTTTGGATAAGATTTGCTGATTATTATTTAATTTTCCTGAACACAAAAGCTAAAATATTTACCCTCTGGAATCAGGAATAATTTTGTAAACTGCGATGTAAGCAAAGAACTTAGCGGTATATTTTCTGTGTTACATATCTGCAAGAAAATAGGTAATTGCATTAAATTGAAGAATGCTATGCTGATTAGCAGCAAGAAAGAATAGCTTTTACAATGCAATGAGAGTTTAACTTAAGAGAGCCAGTGCAGTTCTGTACCATTTTGGACCATCTTGGTATTGTAATGTTTACTAAATATTTGCAAAATCACATGAAATTGCTTAAAAATGGAAATCTGCTAAACAAGCAGAACGAAAACATCTGTAAGCAATATAACATCCGAACATAAAAATATTAACCAGGAGAAAAGTGCTGCCAAACATATACATAATTATTGTGCTTCATTAGACCCGGCTCTGATGAACCTCACTTAAACTTGCAAATACATTCAAGATATATTCTGCTCTCTCACTACTTTTACATCCAGGGAATCCTTAATAGGATCCTTACCTGGAGGTCAGCAGAGACCTGCTGGTGTAAGAGAAAGTAGAAATCAGGCACTCGGCTTACAGCTTGTCAGGAGAGACACGACCACTTACGATTTCAGTACCTTAACTAGAATGAATTCAAAAACCCCAAAGTGCAATTTTTACCGCCAGGAACTGTACAACTCAAGCATGCAAAATGAAGCAATCTGGTATTTTAATGCCAAAGTAAGTTCACTAAAAATTTCTGAAAAAAAACCCAACTTTGCCAACTCAATGTCTGCTGCGTACAACCAGGCACTAATGAGGGATAAACACAGAAGGTAAATGGCCACCTTCCTGTACAAATACTTGACTTCATCTTAAATATTCAGCCGAAATCCCCTTACAGTCTTAATTCAAAACTGAATCTGTAACTTTTTTGCCCCATACTTACATGTGGCTTTAGCATTTGTGCAACACAGAGCATCAGAGAAGGAGCTGAAGCCAAAACTGATCCTCAGCAAGCATCAATATGCCTTAGAGAAGTCCAAAACTGTAAAATTTATGTGCTTTTTCTGTTCCATACCACTGTCAAAACAATTACAGCTCTTCTACTTAATTTAGGTTTGAGTACTTATTTAGAACCACATTCATCTACCAGTGTACACTCTACAATATGTTTTTCCTAGACTAGTCCAAAAGCTTCCTGAGGTCCCAAAGACCTAAAAAGTGTTTTTATTGTTTTAATCCCAACGATTAAAAACACAAGCTCCGATCTTAACCTTGTTAACCCAAGTATTTCTAGGGCACTCTCTCCCCAACACCCTTTTTCTCTGCCTCTGCTGCCACCTATCCCACCACACATACCAGCCATGGACAATCTGGTTCCTGGTCTAGAGCAGACCTCCAAGGCTCAAGAGAGACCAGTTCACCTCAAGAAGAAAAATAAATCCAAGTGGTTTGCAACTATGCAGCACACTCACAAGAAGAATTCCATGTGCATGCAACTGAGCACCTCACAGACACACAACACTCAGCCGTTATCAAGATGGCACTGCCAGGAGATTCAGTCAGATGATTACCTATTGCTGCTATTAGTGCCAGGGGGAAAAAAGCAAACAACTAAAAAGTCCCCATGAAATGTCCAGCTAGAAAAGTCACATGCAGGAAAAAATCAACATGCTCTTACTTTATTAGATGTAACAACAGAAAGTGTGTAGCACTACTTGCATGTAACTGACTCTTGAAATAGGAGAAAAGAGAACCAGTACTCTACCTTAAACATGTCACACAAATCACAAAAGCAAGTTTTGAGGAAATTTCCCGCAGCAATTCTGGCAACATATCACTGAGGAAAAAAAATGTGCTTCCCTCCCTTTACAATAATTTTGCATAATGAGACCTAGAAGCAAGAACTTACAGGAAGGAAAACCAATCAAGGGCAAGATTAAGCTGCAATTTTCAACATTCTACGGTATTAGTTACTTGAAGACAAAGCAGTAAAGCCCAAGCACCAAAGTCACTTTATATATACATGCCTAACTTCTCTTTAGAGCTGGGCAATAAACCTCCCGGAATAAATGAAGTGATGGAGGAACAGAATTATGACTCCACAGAACAGATTGTGCACTAGTCCATGCCTTGGAATTTTTTCTGTTGGTGTTTTTATGTGCAAGATATAGTCCAAAATAACAGGGGAGGGCAGCCTTCAAAAGAGCTGTAATACTTCCACTATGTAGAAAGCGCACTATCATATCAAAAGATGATGGTAATTCTTCATTATCCACTGTTTTAAAAAAGACTATGGCTGCCTTCTTACAATGGATATTTAGACTGACTATCAGACATCTGCAGTCCTTATTTAAAAAGTCTTGCTTGAGTGAGATCTTTTTACTAAAACCCCAAAATTCATAATAAATTGCTTTATCTTACTTCCATCTGCATAGACTAAGAGTGAATGTTTCATTCTCTGACAAGCAATGTTTACAATCAACTGTACCATTTTCCCAACTGCTACCCCAGTATCTTGTGGAAAAAGGCTCTTACTAGTTTTCAGTGCCACAGGAAGCAGTGTCTCCTTTATCTACTTGTCGCCAAGCAGATTGTTTTCAAAATGTCCATGCATATTTCCATGATTTAGACAACCCACTAGTTAAATTCATTACTTCTCCAGTTACATATGTGGGTGCATAATTGTAGAGAAAGTTACACTTGACTTTTTTACATCACCCTTTATGTCTTTTGTTTGGATGAAGTTTTCAAAGAAAGCAGGGCATCATAGATACTTGAACTTTCTTTTCCTTAATCACCTGCCAAACTCTACAGCTTTCATTTCTGCTCTCTATGCTATCCTGAAAAACCGTATGATGAACGAACACATCCTAACTCTGTAGACACCTGCCCAGGATGATTCTACCAGGTTTTGCTATGCCCAATTCACCATCAGTATTACTGGAACACAGAAAGCTGTTGGCTTGGTGAGGAGACCACCCTTTGCCTGCTTTTTCTGCTTTAGTGTCCAAAAAGGAAAGAAATGTTCCTTTTACAGCCTTATGAGCCACTAAACACATAAGCCTTGATTAATGTATATATGCTCAGTGGTTCATGTTTTTGGAATGGATTGCAGAGAAGGCCAACTAATCCTGTCAAGCCAGATACCTCAGTCTGAAACAAAATCTCTTTTAACAATTTCAATCCACAGGTCTTTCATTACAAAAAGATTTTTCAATTTGTCCAGAAAACTCATGTTCAGTCTGCTGGAAACCATTTACCATGCTTCAGAATTGTTTACAGTAAATAAATCATATGATGGATTAGCAGAAAACCCATGTCAAGTTTTAGCTTGGGTCTTTAAGTTTGAGAGATTACAAAGAGATTCAGTTCCCTTTCCCTTCACTGCTGTCCAAGACCAACTGAGAGAAATCGAGTCTCCAGTAAAGACGTGAAGGGTAATTTCATTTTGTCACATGAGGAATCCTCCCCAAAAGAGACTAGTTAACACTAGCAGATCACTTACTCCATTACACAGGAGCCACAAGACCTCTGTTGTTTTGCTTTCTTTACTTCAGCTCTAATTCAGCAAGGGTTATCCTCCTTATTTCAAGTGTCCTTGCATATAATTTTCAGTGCTATTAATAGTATTACTACACTACTATATTGACAGAGACTTTTCTCAAAGCACCATATGATACATACATATGCTGAATGAAATATTTTTTCTCAGTATCAACAGCCCTTCTCAAAAACTTTTATACCTTGTCCAATAACAATACAAAGACATCTCATGATGAATATTTTTATGAGTCCCCTGTGTCTAGAGTTTATTGAGCATAGTTTAGACAAGCTGGCAGTAGTAATTCATGAAAGCAATGTCCTTACAGCACGTGTAATTGTGATAATTCTCCGCCCCCGATAGCAGTTTCTTCCAGTTTAGTAGCATCACTTGCTTTGGGAATCTGGCAGCTCCTTATATTAGTTACTGATTCATCTCCAGGTCAATGACAAAAATACACTGGAAATTATATAAAATATGTGCTAACTCAAAAAAAAAAGAAAAGGAAACGTAATTTCATTTCACATAGAATCCACAATCTGTTGTTTGTTCTAAGGCTCTTTCAGTACTGAAGTCTAATTTCTCTCAGATATTACCTTGCTTCTTCAATTTTTTGAGTCTTAAGTGCAACATGAAACATCCTCCAATACAGTTAAATATGTCTCAAATTTTCAATGAGGCACAGGTAGTTCTCTAGCCTACTAGCTCAAACTCTAGTCCAGTGTTTTTCCTCTGATCTTTTTCCTTTTCTTGATATTCTTTCTTTTTATTGTCTTTTTAAAATCTCAGGAAAACAAGCAACACGTATTTACAAAGAACTTGCACACCCACATCTGAAGTGTATTTGTAACCTCTAAATCATTACTCTGTGTAAAAGCCAACTGATCGTTACAACATGATTATTCATCTAAGCTGCTAATGACAAATCTGCATGAAGAAAGCCATGGCTTAACGAAGGAGAGGGTACATACTTCACTCAGAAAGGCTACTGAGCGTCATCTCTTTGCAACATGGGTCATGTGACACTTGTCCACTAGTGCCACGTGGTCTCAACCCCGTGTCGTGCTCACGCCTGCTCCTCTAACGTGTGTGTTGAGCAGTCTCATGTCCCAGCAAATGGCAAGAGTGCTCAGTAGCACATGAGGCTTTTCTGTCTTTTGCTCAATCTGGATTTCTAGCGAGAACTTTCTGTAGCAAACTTTCTGTTTGCTTTCTTAGAAGACAGCAAACTGTCTCCTAAGTCCAAGTATGATTCTGGTTTAGGAGGCTGGAAGCTAGGAAGCACATGCCCATTAATCACTTGGGAATACTAGGAAATGAGACACACTCGGCTATGACACACAGCATTCTACTTCAATGATCCTCAGCTACTTGCTTGAAGACATCATCATCACCAGCTAAGGGCATTTAAACAGTATTGAATAAAAAATTTTAAAAAACCCCAACACCAAAAAGCAACCAAACCGAAAAGCCACCCACAAACACAGGTGTTAGATTTGGGCTAAAGCCACCTGTCAGAGAAGGGATGCAACTTTCTCTGATGTGAACATCCAAGCAATAAACTGGCATGTTTCAGCTTTGTACATGCAACATGACCAGGTTTGTGGATCTGCCTGTGGCAGGCTCCTGGCTCTTTCAAAGGGTACAGAGCAGCACAGAGGGGTTTGTGCCAGGATGCTGCGCTTCATTCTGCATCAGAGTAAGACAAAGTTCTGAAAACAACAGGAGATTGATACTTCCCACACGGTTTCTAAGGACTGTGTTGTAGCTAAACAGGGGAGGAAGGTGCTGTGTGTGAGACCAGCAAACCAACAGGTAGGTTATTATCATTACTTCCTGATGTATTTTTGTGTGCAATGAGCTTCTCTAGCACACTAACAAATTAAGACAGGATTTAAGTGCCCAAATGAGATTTGGCACCTAAGGTCAGTACTGAAATCACACAATACCAGCTCAGCTGCTGCATGTGACTTCCCCAGCACCTACTTTCTGAATGTGAACTTCACTTGGTACCCATGGGACATGGAGTTACATCTGAGTACATCCCTTTTTTGAGCTTTGATCCCCTTGATCATGCCTAAATTCAATCCAGCAATGCAATTTTCCTAGTTAATTCCCTTGCAGGGTCTGATGATGCAGAGAGCTTTTGCAGCGGAAAACTGGTGTGGTCTCTAAGAATTAGAGCACGTTTCCTTACAAAAAAACTGTACTTTTAAAACCCAAACTGAGAAGGAACAGGCATTAGTTATTCTGTGTATGCATTAGTTATCAAAGCACTCTCCACTACCTGGAAGACCGAGTTCCCCTTTCATTAACAGCTTAAGGAATTTCAGATCTGTGTTGCTCATCTTCTTAGGAAGTAGGTTGGGGTTTTTTACATTCACCTGATCAAGGTGATGTACCAGAGACAGGACAGAAAGACAGTGAGGTGATTTTCGCAGAACACTGTCATAAGATGATCATTTAGGAGACAGCCTGGTTCTATTTCCTGAAAGAATTCTATTGGGTTTTTTAATAGAGAAAGAGCAAGACACTTTTGCCCAGGTGAAGCCACTGGGCTGTAATTCCCTAGCAGAAATAAAGTGTTTCCCCATAGTGCAATGCACACATAGTGCAAGGCTCCTGCCGGCCCCTTTATGTTCCCACAGGTCACAACAGGTAACCCTTCACCCAGGATGCTGGCTCGAGGGTATCACTTAACTTTGTTAGTTATGCCCGAAAGTGAAAATATAGGTATATAATGCAGAGTTGCCATTCTCAGGAGAAAGAAGAGCACCTATAATTGTAACACTCATCATTCTGGTGGCCAAAGCCACACATTTAGAATCCCTAACTTGCTATTCTTGTGTTCAAGGCAGTAAACACATGTGAAAATCTATCATGTAAACTGACTTTGCTAATTAGGGCATAGCAACAGCAAGATATGCCCACTGTAGGAACTCTAATCTTGCCCTAAGACCCAGAGCAATGACAAAGAGGTCAGCATAAACCTTTCCCCATCTCTGCTTGCGTCTGGGCATCTGTATAACTCATTTCCCCACGTTTTGTGCACACTTAGAACAGAGTATGTAACTTTGGGCAGGGATTAGATACTCATTTCAGTAGAGGGCAGCAGTATTCGTTCACTAACCAAACAGAGCTGTGTACAGTATGTGTAAATACCAGTGCAGTTGTCAGAAAACTTAGGCAAACGAGGTGAAGGAAAAATAGTTCTTCCTTGGAAATGAATTGTATTATTAATACCTTGATCAGAGTGCATAATGAACTCACATCTCACTCTCTGCAGATAGAGATAGTCAATCAGATCATGTCATCCCAATATTAAAATCGTCCTGCTCGTATTAAAATTAGTAACCTCTCAAGAAACCAGCCCAAATATAAGAGCAAACAGAGACTGTAACCACTTGGGCTTCATGCAACAATATGTGGAATGTAAAGATCTGCAGTATTGAACTTGGGGCCATCCCTACCCCATTAAAAATAAAAGTCTCCTCCAAGCCAGTGGAAACTGGCAATCTTCACCGAGTAGCAACAGCTTACAGAAATATATCTCCATTTGTAATCATTTCAGGGTATGGATGATGACATTTGGAAACATCTGGATCTGATGATGTCCACGGGAGATTCCAAAATGGTAGTGTCTAAATGTGATGATACAATAAATACAAGATGTTTTATTTTAGATTGAAATAGCAGAATAAAGACAAGGGCAGATTTAGATAAAGCACTCAAGCATGGGACTTCAGGTGGCAGCGTGTATGCCTCTTAACTCTTGAAAACACCTCCAGCACCAGCCACCTTCTGTGATCTCAGAGAAGCCCCGCAGCTGCTCTCCAGCCAAAATTCTTAACAGGCTTGTAGGCTTGTGCTCACCAAACTATGTGGCTGTAATTCAAACCATTCACTGCTCAACATAATTAAGAACCAATCTCTGAGTCCAGAACAATAGTCTGCTCGAGCACTAGCACATGGGAGCAAAATGAGACTTTATGTCTTGGCTCATGTTTGCTTTCATCGTTTTTTTTTCCCCCTCTTCCAAAGAGAACCTTGGCTTCCCCTCTCCTCCCTGCAGCACACCCGTGGGCAGTTTTCAGATTACTGTCAGCTCCTTCAGGCCCTCTTCACCGCACAAATGGACCCACAGAATTACCCCAAATGTACTGTTGCTAAAGCAATAAATTCAGGATCTCTGACTCAGAGATTGTTTGCCTGGAGATCTAGCGAGACACTGAAAACCATCAGAGCATTATTTCAGGTCAACTCCAGCTACTTTTGGTGGGGAAAGAGGGGAAATGGCAGGCTTTGCACAAACTTTGCTGTTGCTGAAACCCCTGATGACTCAAGAACTACTTCATGCCTCAGCCTTACCAAGGGCAGCCTCAGGGAAATCGCTGACCACCAAGAATAGCTCGTATGGAGCAGCCCTCGGCGATTTCTGGTTTCCCACTACATTCCCTGCTCCACCAAGCAAAAGCTGAGACAGCAGAGAGAAATAAAACTGGGTTTATGACACAGTTTTCCTCTGTCAGGCAAATTTCCTGCTAGACTGGGCGGGCGCTGCTTGTCTCCACAGACGGGAGGTTTCCAGCGGCCAGACAAAGGCCTGCTCTTGGGCAGGAGCCTTATCCCCAAGGTGTGTGACACCACTAATCACATCTGCACCGAGTCTTCTGCCACGGCCTCTGCTAACGAGTCCCACCTTCAACATAAATTCAAGGTTCAAACAAAGAAATAGATGCGATATAGATGCAGACACAGGCTCTGCTGGGAAGGACCTGGGGGTCCTGCTGGTGGCCATGAGCCAGCAGTGTGCCCTGGTGGCTAAGAGAGCCAGTGGGATCCGGGGGTGCATCAAAAGGAGCACGGCCAGCACGTCAAAGGAGGTGATCCTCCCCCTCTACTCTGCCCTGGTCAGGCCCCACCTGGAGTATTGTGTTGTTCTGGGCTCCCTGGTATAAAAAAGACAGGGATCTCCTGGAGAGAGTCCAGCGGAGGCTACAAAGATGATTAAAGGCCTGGAACATCTCCCCTATGAGGAAAGGCTGAGTGAGCTGGGGCTGTTCAGCCTGGAGAAAAGAAGACGGAGAGGGGATCTGATCAATGGTTATAAATATCTGAAGCGTGGGACACAGGGGGAAATGGCCAGCCTCTTCTCACTGGTCTGTGGGGACAGGACAAGGGGCGATGGCTGCAAGTTGGAGCACAGGAAGTTCTGCACCAACATGCAGGAGAACTTTTTCCCAGTGAGGGTGACAGAGCCCTGGGACAGGCTGCCCAGGGGGTGTGGAGTCTCCTTCTCTGGAGATATTCAAGCCCCGTCTGGACACCTCCCTGTGCGACCTGTCCTAGGGACCCTGCTTTGGCAGGGGGGTTGGACCCTATGATCTCCGGAGGTCCCTTCCAACCCCTACAGTTCTGTGATTCTGTGATATAGAAAGCAATTAACATGGACAAAAGTGTAAGACTTTCTTGTCCCCAAGCAGAATGAAAAGCCACTCTGTAGTGGAAGACAAGCAGAAACGAGCTCCTCTTCCTATGAGCACCAGACTTTAAAAAAAAAAAAAACAACAAACCCCAAAACATCCCCACTTCAGGCTACTGACAAAGATATAAACCCAGGAAATATTTTCTGTTTTGCAAAACAAAGTCCTGCAAAGGAGGTCAGGGAAGGAAGATAAAATGTATTTTGAAGATCTGAAATCAAAACCATGTGGAGAGTCGGGTAAAACTACAGCAGACAGGGGTTAACAAAGAGGGAAATCTCAGCAAGGTTTGGGTCATTCTTTTTCCCTATTTATTCCTTAAAAATGAAATAGTGTCCTTCCACACGTAAAGGCCACAGGTAGTCTCCAAAGGTCTGGAATGTGCAGAAATTAGAGGGATTGGCTGAAAAATCTAAACAGCCAGTGATGGGGCCCTTGCTGCTTATGATAGCTACAGTTTCCCAAGAAATGTAGGGGATACAAAGCTCACCTGGAGTCCTAAGGGACTGTCTCCTTAAAGGTGACCGCCCAGCTCAGTGATGGCTGAAATGCCTGAGGTTTCAGGGGTGAGAGGGGGAATTTTGCTCCACTGTTGGCTGCCTTGTTTTCTGGTATACTTCCCCTGTAAGGGCCAAGGGACCATAAAAACCACTCCAAACTCAGTGAAAGAAGGATAGTGCTGCCAACTTGCTTAACCTCGTGCATTTTGTGAGTGGGAAGGAAAGAACCACCAGAAGAGCTCCTCAGCATGCTCCAGCTGGGCATGCTGTGGGGACCACAATTTGGAGGAGCTAAAAAAATTGTTCTTGCAGTTCCACACCCTTTACCCTCACCATGGGGCACTGCTCATGTTAGCTTTCTAACTCCAGCTGATTATAGAATTATTGAAATACAAAAGAATACTAGGTAGACTAAGTTTCAGCAGGGGCTTTCTATCCCCTCATTAACCCTTGCTATCATTAAATTAGAAACTTCTGAGATTGCCTTTGTAAGATGCACCCACTGAAGTCAAGCAGTACCCATGCCTGATAACTTAGCTATTTTAAAACAGGAAACATGCACAGTTTATGTCATCTTTACATGAATGGCTCAGAAGGAATTAGAGCCATCCACTTATCAGTCCATGGCTCATTTTGACTCAGGAAGCGAGGACTTACTGTCAGGAGTGTTTTTAGGAGCTTCAACACTATTGTTGTTTCATTAAAATTGTTCCTGGACTTCCCAGCTGCTCTCTGGTGTATAATGGGATGCGTATGGTACTCACCTCTTTCCGCATGTGGCCTGATGCTTCTGCACACAGCATGCCATGTGAAAGGAAGGAGAAAGTCACCACTGTTAACGTTAGTCTCATTTTGCTATTGGCACCAGAACTACTACCCTTTTAAGTTAACATGTCTCTGCTGAAGGTATCCATACTATCTGCATGCCACAGTAAAGAATAGCACTTCAAAGCCATCAGGCCAGCTTTTTCTTCATTTCAGACCTTGAAATCAACGGGTCATAATTGCCTAAGGCATCTGTGCATCTGAGCCAGAGGAATTAGGCTCAAATACTTCTTCGTGTTTATCCCCTTAGCACAGGGATATTTGCTCACTGGTCCCCTTTCACTTTCAGACTACGTCCCTTATAGAAATCGATCACACTCCCCCTTCTTTCATTCAGATTCCTAATCTTAAACATCATGTGTTTGCCCCAAATTCTACGCTGTTATATATGTTTTCTCACAGATGGTCTGAGTGACAAATCTAGTGCATGACATCAGAGTTTACCCTACAACAATTCATCTTTAAGCATTAACTATGTGATAAACTATGGAAGAAAGAGGGGCCTCCTTTCCAGTCCTCTTATCTACGGATTGTCGTAAATATTATCAGGAAACTGGTGACCCACTTCCTTCACTTTCCCATGATAACGTTATGCTATTGGATTTGTTTAAACAAACTCGTGTCCCAGTCCTCTGATACCCTAATGTATCTGTTGTAGAATCACTGCAGCTGTTGGTAAATTGTACATTTTACAAGACGACCTCTATCAAACGTTTTAAGGTCAGATTTGGCTCTGTGTCCCCATCAGATTGAGCAATGATCACATCGCCACGCTAATGAATAAGGGCAAAATTCGCAGCAAGGAATGAAGGTCTTGAATGGAGATGAGAAAAGAAAGAGAAACGACAGCATGAGTTTCATTAAAACACACATAAGCTTGGCCAGACCAGGATTATACTTGTTTTTAATCAACCTGCAAAGCAGCAGTCTGTTTTATCTTAAAGTACATATACACCCACACCTCTTTCATTTGAGGTAAGTCACTTTGTGCTCCTGCACTTTGATCCGGATTTGTACCCCCAGAGTCAGGAATTGCAGGTCAGCCAAGGACGCTGCTGCAGGGCTCTGGAAAGGATAGACAGCAGCTACGTGTGCTGGACATGAGGTGCACCAAAAGCCTCCATCCGGGATGGGGAGAGAGCCACTATCTCTTACTGGCCCCACTGTTATGCCTAGGAAAAGGGATTTCTGCTTTTCCCTTTTCCTGGTCCAATGTAATCTCAATATGCTGTTTTCTGAAGGTAAAAGTCACCAATCCTGCCCCTCCTTTCCCTTTTCCTCCCCAGACTCCGGAGACTATTTTTCCCTTGCTGCTCTTATCAGTTCCCAGGCTCCAGAATGCTGAGGTGGAGGAACATGTTTCTCAGAAGATCTTTTCAACAGGAAAATTCCCTTGCAGCTCCCCACGGCTTGCAGACTATGCCTCTGGGGTGCTGAGCCCCGGGGTCTGAGCAGAGGGCGATGGCAACATGCTTTTCCAGAGTGCAGCTCCTTTTACAGCCTGTGCTTTCCCTCCTCTGATACTGACCAGTCCTGCTTCAGTTCCTTGTGTGACATTTCCCCAGAGAAAGCAGCCACGCTTCTGTCCCGTATGAAATACATGAAAAAAAAAAAAGAAAATCCTGCAAATACCTGAAGAGCCTTTACTGGGGGACTCTTGACCTAACTTATTTCATTGGAAGTGGATCATATTAATGAAGCAATAAATGGAAACTTAAAGAAAACAAGAAATTTGGAAAAAGCAAACATTGAACATGAATCAGCTGGCAGTCAAGTAAATGCTCTAAGTTTCTTTTATACTCATGGGCAGTTTTAATTCTAATTTTGTGCACTTAATCAAATGCTAAATCTAGGTACCCTGTCAATCTCCTTTGTTAAAATTCTGGGTAATATGCAGTTTCTGACTGAACTGCTCTGAGTTTCAGAGCCCTGGGACAGGCTGCCCAAGGGGGTGTGGAGTCTCCTTCTCTGGAGATATTCAAGACCCATCTCGACGCCTCCCTGTGCGACCTGTCCTAGGGAACCTGCTTTGGCAGGGGGGTGGACTCAATCTCTGGAGATCCCTTCCAACCCCTACGATTCTGTGAACATTTTGTAAATAGTATATGCTGGCTGGTTTTTTATAAAGCTGTCAAAAGCTAATGGCTGCATCTCTTTCAGTGGTCGGTGTGGAAATCGAGGGGGGGAGGAGTAGCAAACTGAGTACAGAAAATAACAATTCACAAACACAACACCTTTCCTCTTAAGCCAGGAAACTCAAAGTGGAGAGCCCTTTTCTCACTATCTTAACTCGGGAGCTAGGACATACTCAGATAGCTGTGATTTTCCTCAAAAAACTGAGCTCAGACCTTTCCCAGGGCGAGGCAGCTGCAATCACAGCCTTGGCCTGTCAGAAAACCTCAGGGCAAACGAGCAGCAAGTGCAGAGATTTATTTCTCCGCTCGCCTTTGGCTGGACGGTGCTGGAGATGAGGCTGTTGGTTTGACTCCCACCGCCTCTCACGCACAGCAATGCAGCACCTCCCTCCCCAGGACAGGAGGGAAAGGGAACAGGTGATAGGAGAAGGGATATTCTGCGCTCCTCAGCTAAAACTGGGGTCACTTCATCCTATTTAAGTGAAGAGGGTACCCTGCCTAGCACTGGTGTAGAAAATACGCTCCCTGCCAACGCCGCAAGCTACGAAGAATGGACAATGGCTGAAAGCTGTGAGGCTTTGATTTCTCTTTTATTGGTTGTGTGTGCTGTACACCTGCAGCATAACAGAGCTTTTTACTGGAGATGGAATGCATCCATATGAATTCCCACAAACAGAGTAGCATGTAACAAAAAATAAGGCTCTCCTGGGCTTTTGCCAAAATAATTGGAAATCTCTATTTATGAAGAGTTTTAAAACCCAGTACCAGCTGGCAGCTACTGTTTGTAGGGGATTCATTTTGGTTATGGTAGCAAATAATTACATTTATTTTAAGGCAATAACAGACACTGCTTGCAAGCTGAAATCCAGCAAATTCAAACAACCTCACACCAAAATACCTGTTGCTACAGTACCTTGTGAAGAAAGCTACCTGCTCCTGCACAGCTGTTCCTAAGCAGACAGCACGGAAGGGACTAACTGGCCTGGAGTTTGTGGCTTCTAAAGTTAAATGTCATTAAGTACAGTTATCTTATAAACACAGCAGAGTGTTATGCATGCTTCATCAGAGCTGTATATTTAAAATGAAACATTAACTCTTGTCTGTCAATGCCAACGGCACAGGTTAATATTCTGTGCAGAAGGAAATTTGCATAAAGAAAATATTGTCCCAAGATCACTGGATAGTCCTCTCCAGCTCCAGAAATAAAAGAGTGTGAAAGCATGAAATTAAGAACTAAGAGTACAGGATGTAGCATAAGATGCCACGTCAGCATTTTTCAGAGATTGCTCCTTACTCTCTGCCAGGTTGAACTCTCCTCTCTGCTGAGTGACTCACTTGGTCCTGATGCTCCCCAGCACTGAGAATATATGTGAGGAACTGCGGTATAGAGTGAAACCACAGCCTAGATGGCCAGCACAAAACCCTCATCTTTCACCCTTTTAGTCAGCACCTTGTACAGCCAGAACAAAGGTCCCTGAATCTGCCCAGAAAGCTGCCCTTGACAGCATCCTCGAGAAAGACAACCAAGAAAACAGGCCAGCTATGAGCTTTGTTACTGGAGGAGAAAACCACTGGGGTCTGCCCAGATCACCATCAAATCTTAAGTGACTACATTTTTTTTCTTTTTTGTGGCTTTGCATCAGCTGCCTGGGAGATGTCTGAAATAATATCTAGTTAATAATACTACAGAGTCAGTGATGAGCAACAGAAGTACCTGGAAGTGAACAAGAGGCAGGCATGCTCCACAGGCCCAATGCACAACCCGTTTTTACCCAGATGGTGAAGTAAGCATCCAGCTTTGAACATTTTCACCATTTTTTTTCTAGGCTTGCTTTTTGATATGTATGTCATTTGCTTGCATGTGTGTGGAAGGCGTGGAAGCGCTCAGGAATGAATGCAGTACATGTAAAATCAGTTTGATGAAGGGGCTGCGGGAAAGAGAAGGAAAAAGACTTTTGACACACTCAGGAAACCCAGCGGGTGTAAGAAGCAGAACAGTAGGATCAAGTTAGAAAGTTGACAATAGAGATGAAGGATTCATACATATCCAGAGTAAGTGCTGTTGTGGCTCTTCAGCTGTAGGCATTTCTATCAAGTGCTATTTTCACAACAGGGTAATATTTCAAAATTTGCCAGCTAAACACAGCAACTACGCTCTGCAAGAATGCCCAGTGTAGCCTGTTTCCATGGTTTGATGTGAAAAAAGGTGACACTTTGTTTTTCAAAGAAGTTTTTTAATTCCTCTAACCTACAAACCAACACAGGTTTATAGGTTCACGGATAGAGATGCAAATGGCCTGTACTCAGCTTCTTATTCTTGAGAATTTTGGAGTTAGAGGGCACTAGGGAGCCTGAATGAGGTAAAATACTGGCGTGTGTATCACCTGCCTTTCTTTATGAGGGCTGGACAGGAGCCTGATGAGAAAACAAGGGGAACAGCTCCAACCTACTAAGTATGGATAGCTGCAAAATATGTCAGCCCAAGAAACCAGAGGGGACTGAATACAAATGACATGAATTACATCATCTGAAAGCGTGTGGAGGAATGGAAGTAAAATACCATAGCTGCCTGTACTTCCGATTCAGGCTAAGAGATGGGAAGAGGAAGAGGTAAAGGATGTGGAAGGTACAGCTGTCACAGTGGCAGCTACTGGGTTGGCAAAGTTGGGAGCCATGAAGCTCTTCTGCGAGGAGCAACAGCTTGGGAGCACAGGGACCAGCACCAGCTTGAGAGCTCCTTGGGTGGAAGGCAGCGGTCCAACACTGCACCAAAGTTCTGCCTCCTGGGTGAATGCACTAACCATTTGCTAAGTTATCCAGCACTGGGTTTGAGTTCCTATGAAGAAAGAGTCTATATGCTACAGAGGTTTTGGGTTTTTTTAAAGGGAAGTTTAACATTAGGAAAGGTTTTTGGAATCCAGTACAGGGAACCTAGGTTCCAGAGAGGAATCATTATTTAAAAAGTATCACCCTTATTGGCATTTTATCCTATGCATCTGTAGGCAATCTCTTGCTGGCTGTGAAGGGGTTTTTGTGATCCCAGTTTAAATTGTCTCCTATGGTGGATTTCACGTGCTACTTTAGGGCCATAATGAATCACTTTCTTGGACCAAATTCTCGATATATTGCTAAATATATACCCCGGAACTTGGAAACAATATCACTAACAACTTTGGGCACTGAGATAAATATTTCACCAGTTACATCAAAGATTAGAGACTTTTTCAAAGTATTTGCCTGTCTCTCTAATAAATCAAAATGGACACGTTGCGTAGGCACGTGTACCTCTGGATCAAGCCTGAGTTTTAAAAGTTTGTAAGCATATACTCCAACTGTTGAAACTTCAAGGGACCTCACAGTCACCAAAAACCTCTTAACTTCACCCCTTTGCTGGTGGAGCAGGTATGTTCCACGTGAGAAAGGGTATGAGGCATTGTAACGCCAAATAATATTGTTGATGCGGTAGGAAATCTGGGAAACTACTGGGAAAGAGATTGTAAGGGAAACTATCAGAAGATTTCACAGAAGAGGACAGAGTGCTCAGCTGAGTGCTGTCTCCCTGAGATTCCACAATTGCAATATCAAACCTTTCACCTTATGCTGCAGTAAATGGGCCACACCTGCCAGACAAAATAAATACTGACCAGGAGAAGAGATGATCGGGGGGGAAGGCATTTTTTTGTTGTCATTGATGTTTTAATAAAGCCTTTTTTTTCCCCGCTTTACAAAGACCATGTGTTGAAATACAGACAATACATCATGATAAGATCCTGCAAGCTATTGTTTATTATCTCTCCACACTAAAACAAAGTTTTCAATGCTTCTCCAGCCCTTTCTATCTTTTTCCTTGTTTGGCTTTGTTTTTTTGAGTGCCTTGTCTGAGACTTGCCTTTTAATTTTCCTCAGGGAAATAAATCTTGCAGAGTAGAGCTTTCATGAAACTCTTGCAACCACAAACTCAAAACCTTTAACCAGGCACCTACATGAAATTTAAAACTAAAAGCATGATATGGAGCTAATGTCCCTGTAACATTTTATAAACCACAGGAACCATACAATTGCTAAAATAAAGAAAAAAAAAAAGCATGACTCCAAGGATATCAGCAAACCTGAAGGAATTAACAGATCTCTGCTGGTGGGTTAGCAGAGCTTTATGCCCAAGAGAAGACAAGGAAACAGAGCAATGGAAGAGAAAGGAGCCTCGCCTCAGCAATGAAGACCCTTGACCCCATTTTTTTTTCTCTATATTTGCATTTATCCAAAGCTAATGTTATCATGGACATATAATAATGTGTTCTTAGAAGAAAGACTTTGGTCTATGATCTCAGGTCTGTTCCCCATCCAGGGGCTGCACACGCACTGCCATCACTGGAATAACTTACTCCCGGAGAAGTGATCAACAAAATTACTGTTTTTCTTTAATTTGTCTGCTATTGTTTGAATTACAAAACCACAAAAATTATTTTCATGAACTGGACATCTGAAAGATAAAGGTAAAATTAAATATGAACATTCTTGATACGAGCGCTTTGATGTGAGGTTTAGTTCAGCCAGGAGATATAAGTGTAGAAACGAGGGGTAGGATGGCTTATGTCTGTCAAGACTCCTACCATAGCTGAAAGAAATGATCTGAACAGTCTGTTGTTAAAATGTCTGAGGCAGATGTTACTTTTACCACCACAGTCAAAGCAAGGGTCCTCAGTGTTTGACTTTCAAAATCCCTTGCAAGTTCCTTACAGAGACGTAAAATGGTTTGTTTATTAATTCGGTAATTTTACAGAACTTGTGAGGTCCAGAATGAAATGTCTGATTCTCTGCAATCTCCAGTGGGACGTACATTTCCTTAATCTCCTTAAGAACAAACCTCCTTCAGTCCAACACCGAGTGCTACATTTATAATCTCAGAAGACAGTAAAGATTCTTTTTCCTTTCGTTATCACTTCTGCTACATTCATCTTAACTGGCTACCAATTTCACCATTTTACTCTTGCTAATACACGGAATCAGCCATGAAAACTCCGTTTCTTGTCACATTTCTTTTTGAATGCCTGAATATACTCAGTTACTTGCTCCTCTCTTTGCCTCGGAAGATTTCAAAGGTGTTTTCAAACTCACGTACCAAAGGCTCACTTTGCCAGCCACGAAAGACTGATCATCGCTCGGCAGCAGAATGCAGTACAATGCAGTACAACTAAACACTGCGGAACAGTTTATGTCAAGAAACAAGTAGAGTCCTCCCTGAAATCCACGTTCAATTAGTAGGTTTTTGTTTCCTCAGCAGTTCAATGAGTCAATCACATCATCGCACACCAGAAATCAAAGCCGGACTAACAGCACAGTGGCAACATCAGGAAATGCTGCAGATCTATTTTTCTCTATCGAAATTTCTCAATGGCAAGATAATCATCTTGAATTCACGTCAAAGCCTGAGCAATAACATACAGCCCGACACCATAGGGAAAGCAGCTTTGTCTCCAAAAGGGCACAGGATGAACATCCTAATGCGAAGCGGCATTTAAAATTCAAGGAGGAGACTGAACCCACCAAGGCTGAATAGAGCTTTAGCTCTGCAAGTCAATGGTAAAATCTCAGTGAACTGTAATTTGGTCCTAGGTATTTAAAAATACATTTTAAAGTGTGTTAATACCAGATTAAGTGGATTTGCTTCTGTTATGCTGTATCTGTATTTAATTCAGTGACCTTCATTTGAAAATTGGCATACTTTAATATAAAATAATGGGGAAAAAATCACTCTTCTAAAAAAAATTTGCTGCATCACATTCACCCTCTGTTCCATGTTGAATATCAACTAGGAGTTTAAAGATGGGGGCACAGCAGCCCCACAAGACCCCGGCTCTCACCCAAGAGCTGCCCCTATCTCTGACACAGCACTAATCATCAGCCAGCTCTGAATGTTTACAGCCATGGCGACTAGTTGAGATTGGGACCTAAACTCTGAAGGACTGACAGATGAGAAACCCATTATGACAGCATTAGCTCACCACCATCAATCCACAAACACCGCCCTAATGTTACACACTGACTGCCCCAATCTGACACAGAACTGACATAAACCAAATCGCCCGTGGGCCGAACACGCGGCAGTCCATGCTGTGGTGCAAAGTAAGCCGAGAAGGGCAAGGGATAGCGGGATGCAAACTAGGGATGAGGAGTCATCTTGCCTAGTCAGGGCAGGTCTTGTGTTTTTCCCCAAAATGGGGAAACAGAAAACACAGTTAAAACAAAGCAAAGACCAGAACATGCGGAAAAGGGAGGAAGAACTTAAAAGTGTTTACTACCTGAGACATTAAGTACAACTTCTTATAAATACCTGGAGTTTTGTCTACTGTTTCTCCTGCAAAAAGGAAACAGTAAAGGACACCCCCGCCCCAGGATGGGAATTTTGTTTCTTTACAAGTACTGTACACATTTTTACACATCCTGGCAGAATTTGTACGTAACTGTGCAGAGAAATCAGTACCCAGCTGCATAAGACAATGCCCTTTTACACATTTATATAGCAATAAGCAAATCTAGATATATAAAGAGAAGATAGAGTAGCTCCCCAATATCAAGGCTTCCCCAGAAATATTCTTGCACCACTGATGATTTGCCACATCATTTACATGCATAAAAACTAGGAATACCTGTTGTGCAGGGCACTGTCCATTCTTCACTTCCTAGAAGCCCAGGCAGGAAGAAAGCTTCTCCAGTGATTCTGGGGGGGGAAGAAAAAAATTGTTAAAAAATCTTTAAAAACAACAGAAATTCTGTAGCAACATAAGTAAAAACTATGTTTAATGATGAGGACCAGTAATTCTGTGCATAAATATTGTGTAACTTTCATCTAGGTGAGGAAAAGGGTAAGAAAACACGCATTCTTCATTTGGTGCACCAACTGGGCATTAACGCACCCTTAGGTGGCACAACCTGCTCCTGAAGGCCTCGAAGGCAATCCCTTGACTCAGTGCCCCGAAACCAGCGGCACTAGCTCTAGTCTCTATTGTCTCCAGTCACACCTCGTGGTCTGCAAGCAGAACAGAAAGCTGACTTCGATGCATGACAGCCAAGCCAGAGAATCAAATACACATCTACAGTGATGTAAAGTGCCTCTTTGGTGGATACCATGACTTTGTACTGAAGGAACCCTGTGGTTAGGCTTAAAATACTGCATGATTTTTTTTTTTTTTTTTTTTTTTTTTTTAATTTGAACATATCTTCTCTCACTTCTTTCTAGGATAGTTTGCCAATGTTCACCAAGCTTCAAAATTGAGATCTTGCTGCAGTGCTTTTCAGTTTTGTTTTCTTAATTGTGCATTATTTTCAGAGAAAAACACATTATGCCTGCTGCCTATTTGACTTGGATTGAAACAGCTGGAAATAGTCTGGGGCTGGAGTAACCAGTCAGGCCCATTTAAGCATAGTTGATGCAGGGACCAGCAGGGATAAGTGAGAAGCTTTGTAAACAATACAAACCAGCCATCCTGAGATTCCACCATGTCCCAGCATGCAGTGAGTTTAGGAGGAGCAGCCTGCAGCAGCACGTGAAGCTGGAGTCAATGGCTAGCTTCACAGCAAGGCACTGTAGATTTTCTGCCACTCCATCCACACCTTTGGTTAACTAACAACAACAAAGATACAACAATAAACGCTTTTGTGAAACAATTCTCACAGCCTGCGGTCACATTAAAAGTATTAAATTTTCAGAAGCACATTAGGTGAACTCAGCTGGGGTTTCAGCAGGGTATCATGAAGTCCTTTTGGAAGTCTTGAGCTATGTAAGTACCAGCAGAAGCACAGAGACATTTTGCTGCTAGTATCTCCTCTAATTTCATACCAACCTTCCTCTAGCACCTCCTGTCTCTGCTTTCTGTTGGCTTCTTCCCGGTGCTGCTATTGGAGATCTTCTCCAGAAGGATGAAGCGGTGTGAGCAAGCGTGGAGGCACAAAGATCCTTGGGTGGTAGCACTAAGGTCATCATTTTGCCTGCTGCTGGGAACCACCCTGAGGGCTCTAATGAGTGGTTAGCATTGAGCTTATGTTGCTCAGCAAAACAAAAGAAGATTCCTGAAAATCTGCTCATAGGAGTTACTAGTACATTATCTGTCTCTGTCAGTATTCCTGAAGAATATGAGTACTTGAAAACACTTGCCAACGTGTTGTTCATATCTCTCTCTGGATAGTTCTTATTAACATCTGGTCAAAAAATGTTTTTACTTCCACCAGTCAATACTACCTCACTCTTCACAAAATGTATTTCTGTAGGGTCACATAGAAAGTCCAACTAGCCCCTGACAGTACTCAACACCAAACACTTTTAGAAAGAGCATCTGGACAAGTCTGGTGTGTAGCGACAGTCCCTCAGAAAGCTGGTTCCACTTTCTGTCCCATAGCTCTTGTATCTGCTGTATTCTGTAGAGAGTGACATCACTGCTGGTGACAAGATATAATTCATAATGGTGACCCCACAACCTGCATCAAGACAGGGAGAAAACACTGGTAAAAGCAATTCCTTGAGGCACCGCTTTAGCACTCAGCGTTATGGCGTGCTGACTCACACTGTAGAGCTCATCCTCCCTTGCTGGCAGAACTTCAGAATAGGCCTCATGTAGAGCAACCAACACGAAGCAACCTCGAAAGCTGTATCCTGTGCACCTCTTAAACAAAGCATCTGAAACCCAAAAGGAGACCTGGGGTTTTGAAAAAGAACATGACTTTATGGTAGTTGTGATCTCCATTGGTAGACTATAAGCAAAATATATTTTTAAAATCTTTATGTTCAGGTCTAACCAGGACAATTTTGGGTCCCATTCAAAATACCTTTTTCTTTTCTAGACATAAAAAACCCCATTATTTCTACTAGGTTCAGTAAGCAGAGGGGTTCAGAAAACACCACAGAGCAACCTACTGTTGACGGAATCACAGCAATTTTTATAGCTAAGCTTACATTTACAAGCAGGAGTATCAGCGAGGTCACAGCCCTGCTTCGTGTCATGTGGCAACTGAACAACGTTGGACACACACAGTCAGACATTTAGGTGGCCAGCTGGCATGGGAGGTAATATCATCTTGCCCACCCACATAGTGTTTTAAAACCAGTAGTTTTATAGAAAGGCGAGACAATAAAAAATTAATCCATGGGATAAATATGTTTACATCAGACAGCAAGGCAAAACTCACCAGCCAAACTTTACCTTGTATAAAGTTTTTTTCTGGAGCATGTGCTGTTGCCAAGTGTCATTAATAGAAAAAAATACAAGTCTGAAGTTACCCAAAACTTTTGGTGATTCATGCAACCAGCTACAACAGCAGAAGCCTTTCTCAGGAGATGTGCTATGTTTTAATGTGCAGCTAGCTTTTGCCCCATGGAAATAACTGAGATCTGTCTCACAGACAGTTTCCCTCAGGGCTCAATTCATTCTGCATTTTTCTCATTGATGTGATGATGAAAACAACCGTATTAGCTAATACGAAAGCTGACTCTGTTAGAACGTTCACTTTGGCAACTATTTGAGCCTTTAAGGAAATTTAGAGGGGGTATTAGGTAGACATGAGAAAGCATGCTCTCTTGCCTTTTATTATCAAGAGTTTATCTTTGTAACTGTATCAGTTGGAAAAAGCCATATAAACCTTCACGTTATTAAATTAGAAATATATGAATTTTACACTTAAAAAGTAATATACATTTATAATTTGCATTAGCCTAACTGTGAGCTAGGCAAGCACCCTGAGGAACATCAGAGCTCTAAGTTAAAAAGCAGTTGTTAAAAATTATATTGAAAGTGGGTTTTGCCACTTAACTATAAAATGATGCTCAAGATTAGTATTAATAAGGACAACTGTGAGATGTCTAATTTTAAAAAATAGAGGATAACTATTTAATAACATAGTCACTTTTCTTGAAAGAGATAAGTTTCAATCATTTGAACTTTATACTGGGTACAGATGATATCTCTCTTTCCCATGTAACTGCTACATTTCATTGCAAAGGTAGATAAAGACAGTAAAGGTAAGGAACGGGCTCAAAAGAGCTGATCTTTCTCCTATGATGATCTGTTCCAAGATGACAAAGCAAAAAACGTTTAACTAAATTGTTCCCCATGAGCTGGAGGGAGGCAATCAAAGCTAATATACCGTTGCTCTTCTAATCCCTGTGCAGGGATGTTATGTAGCCCACAAATCAAGTTACTGGGGCAGCATGGGTCCCAGGAGGAGGCAAGGCAATGAAACAAACTGGATTTAGAAATTAAAATATTGACACCTACTGATAAATCATTTTGTTTCTGTGCTTTGAAATAGATACATTAAAAATAAGGTTCCCTGTATAGAATTTCCTAAGCAATTCCCCTATGTGCTTCTGTAACTTTTGTCTTAGCTGGTTTCCTACAAGTGGCAAAAGAGCAAAACCAACTTAACCCCCAATTAACAATAGTTTCAAAAATACATATTTCAGAGAGGAAATGTTATTATTCTGCCCTTATTATCTGTCTGTAGCTTTAAAGACAAAAGTGGACACTTCTGAATGATATAGTGCACAACTAGCCTTTCTTTGCACCAAAGCTAAGAATTTATTAGCATTCAAGAAAAGACTGGACAGTGTAAGACTGCAAGAAGAGCAACCATCATATTAAATGGGAAAAACACATTTTGCTAGAGCTATAAAAGAAAACTGTAAGTCTCAGAACATGATCCAACCTGCACCACGTCATGGAATTAGGAAAATCTTAGTCTCACATGAGAGTTAGTAGTGAGTTTTACAGAATATTCCTTTGCCCGTTGACATAAGGCAACAGGCAGAATTCGATCCCAGCCAGATCGATGATCCACACAGCTGATCAGAGTGTGAAACGAGGTCTGTGCTTGTGTGTGCTGCAGAAGCCATGCTCGCTGAGCCTGTGGCGTGGCATTCTCTGCAGCAGCCTGGTAAATCCTGCTCATCAGATTTGCCACATTCTCAGCCAGAATCTCTGGCGATTTTGAAGAAACTCTGCACCAAGAACTGAAGTTTGACTCTCCCGGTTCCCAGGAGGGGTCAGGAAGACTGCCATGAACTTGTAATTTTGATTAGAAAGTAACAGAGCTAGCAAGAGGGGAGCCACACACACCTCTGGTTTTGAGAGAGAACAAATACATTCTCAGGTTTAGTTTGAGGCTTAAGGCATGATTTCACATCAGTTCTTATTTCATCTTAGTTTTCACCTGGTTTTACTAGAATTCCTGAAGTTTTACCTCATCCATTCGCTCACTGACACTTTATCTCTTTCAGGTCGCAGGTACGGTTTCATTCCTGGCACGCTACGCGCGGCTACCGAAGCGTGGTAGCAATTAGGGAAGCCCACGACTTCGGCTGCAAGAAACAAGCGTCGCAGATCTTCACATCGGATGGAAACAGATGGCTATTGTAGCTGACGCTTGGCTCTTCAGAAAACATTTTCCCACTGGGTATTTTTGTCATCCTGCACTGCTAAGGAAGACAATCTCCTGCAGATGCACAAAGCTGTCATGGGTGGCAGTCACCAGTCCTTCGTGAATAATCATCGCGAACTTCAAAAAGGATTTTGAAGGGACACACAGAATCACAAGGTTGGAAAAGACCTTTAAGATCATCAAGTCCAACCATTCCCATCCTAAGCTAAACCATATCCCTAAGTACCTCATCTACCCTTTTTTTGAACACATCCAGGGAAGGTGACTCAACCCCCTCCCTGGGCAGCCTGTTCCAGGCCCTCACAACTCTTTCAGTAAAAAATTTTTTTCTAACATCCAATCTAAACCTGCCCTGGCACAGCTGCATGCCATTCCCCCTTGTCCTATCTCTCTATAACCTCCCTTCAGGTAGTTGTAGGTGGTGATAAGGTCTCCCCTCAGCCTCCTCTTCTCTAAGCTAAACAGCCCCAGCTCCCTCAGCCGCTCCTCATAGGATTTGCCCTCCAGCCCCTTCCCCAGCCTGGTTGCCCTTCTCTGGATGCGCTCAAGAACCTCCATGTCCTTCTTGTGGTGAGGAGCCCAGAACTGAACACGTACCAATAATAATTTACTTTCCTTTCCTGAGCTCTCTCCTGGAACCCTTGCCTCACCTTTTTCCTCTCTTACGCCGTTCCTTGCTAAAGCTTCAACATTGGCCACTGCACCCCTCTCCTCTCTAAGTAAAAAAGCCCATAGTTGCACCTGCTTTACGGCTAGCGTACACATTTTGTTCTCATTAGCACAGTTCAGATATAATTAAAAGTTTTCCATGGTATGGGGAAAATAATGTGAATGGGATCCATATGTTCAAAATACGCCTCAGTGTTTTGTTTACATATTTCATGAATTAAGGCACTCTGTTTTTTCCCTTAGCTGCTGGTAGGGGTAGGTTATCTTGACAATCAGCATGCACGATAACCACTACTTGTCACTATATAAAATCAAATTATCACATTTGTAATTAACTTGGAGGTTTCCCCTGCAAGAGATACACGTCACAGGAAAAGACTATGCATTAAAAAAATCTCTTTGCTTTTTCATGGAGGAAACAAAAGTACCCGACAACAATTCTACCCGATCACTAAAAATTCAGAATCAATAATGAAACAACTGACCCCTCTGCCAGTGATTTTCAAAACCAAATCTCTTCACAGAAACATGGTAAGTTTAGTAACTTGAGAACACTATTAGGAATTAAAAAACCACGAGAGACCTGATAGAGGGATGTTTAACATTTATGTTTACAATCTGAGAAGGAATTTCACCAAATAGCATTCATTATTACTGCAACTGGGTATCCATTTTTCTTCTTCAAATTTAGAAGTTTTATGCTTAAAATAAATAGCTGTTTGTTACCTGCTTAATCTGAAGAGCCAGAAAAGAACCATTAGATCACGTAGTTCAACTAGCAGTGAAAATGATCATGTTCTATTTTTATAGCTTGTTTTTGTTCTGATAGAGAAGTATATTTTGACGTAGTCATCTGATATAAAGTAAAGGCAGCTCAAGTCATATTTGGTAGTAACATGTTTAGCTGTGCAACCTTTCCTAGGGAACCTGCTCTGGCAGGGGGGTTGGACTCAATGACCTCTGGAGGTCCCTTCCAACCCCTACAATTCCGTGAATCTGTTTTCTACTTGAGTAGTTAAAATACACCTTTATATCTGAGTTGCCTTGCACTTTATGTCATACAAAATTATTTCACATTCAACACCTGCATTGTTTGCAGTAATCCTTTTAACAGTCGGCATGGAGAGAGCCAACAGGTCACAAAAGTGACTTCCCCTTGTACTGCGAAATTTCACTTGGATTTGAAAAAAGCTCTAAGCTCACAGGGCTGTGACCTCAGTCAGGAAGCCCGTCACTTCTAGCGTTCATCAGCAGGAGGGCAACAAGCTTCTCTGCCTCACGACCGACCTCAGGAACAGCCACGTCCCTCTGAGGCTGGATTTTAGAAAGGGCAGCTTTGCAGCTGGGATGGGTTAACAACTATATAAAAACTCTTCATAGCCAAATCCCTAATGGCAATGCATAGTGAGGCTGTTATATTTGCATATTGCAGCATTTTGGTCACACCAACTTGCTTTTCTGTTAAGAAACAGGCACCTCCAAGTAGAAGATGCTTCTGAATTTAGGATACCCTGCCTTATACACATCCCCCCCCTTTTTTTTTAAACCAGGTTAGATCTGCCTTGATATCATTTTAAACAGCTCTCTCCCTCTCTTAAAGCTCTCTCTCTGTAAGACTGAAATAATAGCCCTGTATGTCATAAGGAGATAAGCACCCTAGTATTCTCCAGGTACCTAGCTGGTACATTGATGAATGTCCTTAATGAGACCAAAAGCAAATGTATAATTCCACACTGAATTCAAGCCTTAAAGCTGTGAAAGGGCTCTGCAGTGAATAATGAAAAGAAATAAGAAATTGTAGGAAACTGCCTAGAGTAAGTGAGAACATGTAATTAAAGACTGCACGTTAATGCAAAAGGCAGATGAATTAGCACTGTAAATCCACTTACTGTTAGCACTCCCTGCTTCAGAGCATTTCATGGATTAATGGTCTTTTAATGTATTTCCAAGTAATGATGTACAAACCTATATATATATATTATAGTACTGAATGGGCAATGGATGAAGGCTTTGATTCAGAAGACATTTACCACATAACAACGACAGGAAATAAAATCTGGGCAGGAAATTTCTTTTGTACTGAAAATTAATTTTGAAACAGGCAAAAAGGAAAAAAAAACCCAAGAAAAGAAAATTGAGAGTGTGCACTCAAGCAAAACTACGGTCTAGGTAGATATGACTCTTTTCCCTCAGAAGCCTTCTCAGATGCTACCCACTGTGCTCCTTCCCTCTCCTTACCAGAGCCTGCAACTTAACAGGATGCACATTAGAACTGCTCTTCAGCTGATGTTAATTCAGCTCCATTAATTCAAAGCTCCAACGAAGGGAAGGAACAAAGGGTAAAATAAATAAAAATAATGAACCAATTGCTCAGTTAGTGTAATTGCACAGGCTTCAATAGAACTACACTAATTTCCACCAGCTGGAGTTCTGGCTCTTCGTTTTTATTTACCTTACCTCCTGCTCTTAATTTCCTACCATCCCATTTGTTTGTTATTTGCATGTTCTATGGTGGCTTCATTTGCAGTGTAGATTCCTTGAGGAACCACTTTTTTTTTTAAAACCACCACAGAAGTCTAGGACACAAAGTAAAAGCATTTCACTATATGATAGGTAGAAAAGATGTGGTAGATATAAAGACAGTATAGAACCAGAGAATAAAAAATATCCAAATCCAGCTCCACATATATTTTCTACCTTTAAAATATCTTATTTCATATCTGTTCATTGTTCTGTTTTATTTAGGAATTTCTTTTGGT
The DNA here is from genome assembly GCA_020800305.1 of Porphyrio hochstetteri. Classification (NCBI taxonomy): domain Eukaryota; kingdom Metazoa; phylum Chordata; class Aves; order Gruiformes; family Rallidae; genus Porphyrio; species Porphyrio hochstetteri. The sequence goes on along the minus strand of CM036909.1, from coordinate 41,332,739 downwards.
GAGGTGTTTTTATAAACTACCCTTCAAATTTTTCTGGGCAGACTCACTTGGGTCCCCTGAAAATGTGATAATAAACATGTTTCTTAATGACTATCACTTAAATTAACTCTACAACCCCCTCCCCACCAAGTCTTTGAGTAAGAGTCGGGTAGACAACATGCAAAGAGCTATATGGAAAGTATCACGGGATTCTCTACCACTTAAGCTACTTCTGGTACTTAAGAAAACAACATTTTGACTGACTTTTCCTCTTTCAGAGCTATTTTCTACTTCTCAAAATAGGGAGCTTTATGAGAACTTACAGTTATTTTCTGGCTGGTGCGTTTTTTTGGTGATCTTTCTTCTTGTATTTGTAACCCCAGCAAAGCAACCAAAGGTCTAAATCAGCCAAGCAGTATGACTTGCTGAAAACTTCACAGACAACACCCTAATTTGAGCTCTCAAAAGTTTAAATTGGCTGAACCACAAAACAATCAAAATGCATCACGATTAATGCCACAAACAGATAGGGAGATGCACTGAAATACAGTATAGTACACTCACTTCTGTAATAGCTCCCCAGAGGTCTCACTGCTTTTTGACAACCAAAAAATATTATAGATTACTATGACCAACCTGTGATGAAGCTCCTCAAAACCAGTAAATTAACAAATTGACCTCTGCTTGAAAGTTCTTTCCAAATAGCCGAGGTGAGGTTGATAAAAATCCTTTTACGTGTGTTCTCACTTTTTCTCAGGAACTGCAGTATGTTAGAATGAGTGAATTAGGTAACATTAAGCATGGTATAAATATCATTGCAAATTACCAGCTTATTTAATACACTTGCACATAGAATTAGTTTTATCATTTTGGGGGGGGGGGGAAGTCAGGTATGTAAAACAATAGCAATTCCCGGTTCTCTCAGCACTAGTTGCACAAAATGCTCAGAACTAGGAGTCAAAGGACATAAAACCTGCAATCTTGTAATGAAAATGTGATTAGACCTTAACTGTTCCCATGGGGAGGAAAGTCTTTTCTAAGGCAAAGCGTGCCTGCAGCTGGCCAGCCAGTACGTGTGGAGCAGGGGGCAGGGATTCAGCATGCACCGTTGCTGTGCAGAAGTAGGAGCTTTAATTTTTTTCCTCTAAACCCCTCTGAGTTATCTTTACACAGACAGTGACAGAGGTCAAATACGCAGCTCTTGCTTTTAGCCCTTGTGCTCTCTGGCAACATGCAATTATATGTCTCAGTTCTATCTGTCAGCAGCTAATACTGAAATATGTTCATGTATAACAAAAAGCAGTGGTTTACTTTCCCTTTACTTACTTTCTCTCTGTACAGGGTTTCCACAGCAAAGTAGAATTTTAAGGTATCTGTCAAGGTATTTTTGAGATAGAAGCTTCTACCTTGGACTTGTATTCTGTAGCAAAAGTAATGATAAAATATTGTATTTTAATTTTCTAACAATGGGTAGGGATGGTTTCTTGAGCCATGATGCAGTTAAATGTAATGTCATGTTATGGTTTCTGCAGCAGAAGTCACAATCTTCCTCGCCAAGTCAAATTCATTATCAAAGTGGTGGTAGTCAGTACCATCAATGACATTTTAACTACAAATAACACAGCATTTCTACATTCGAATCTTAAAACCAGACTTATGCAAACCTACTCTTAACTTTCAGAATAACATATTTCCCGTCTAGTGGAAATAGCAACATATCCCTTTATTAAAAAAAAAACCAAACCAACAAATGGATTTAAATAGGCTCTAAATCATTGTCACCCACATTAAAAGGTTTTGCTTGTAGTTAGTTTTGCAAACCATTTTAATATAAACATTTTCCCACTAGGTTTCCATTTCCTTCTAGGATGCAATTTCCCAAATATCATCCCTACTAATTTAAATTGATGTGGCAGTGTAGGTGTAGGAAAGTGGTTTGGGGAGCAGACAGATTGCCAAGGAAACTGGTGCTACAGCATCTTAAAAGAGGACTTGTGTGTCAGAAATTTGGTTATTTAAAACGGTAGGTATGATTCTGATAGAAGTGTATTACTGTTATTTTCACATGAATCACTTGTTTCTAAGGTTTGGCTATAAAACTCACGGATGATGTAAGGAGCATAAAATAATGCAAAACTCACCCCCACCTCCCACAAATCAAAATCCCCAGTATTCCCCCTGAAATTAAGCTAACACTCATGTAAGGATTTAACAAGGACAGGGGGTCAAAGACTGAGCTGAAGACAGAAGTCAAAATGGAAGTTGTAAAATTTGGTCTGGGGACTATTACAGAGCCAGTAGTTAATGAGTTTAGTCCAGCAGTAAATCAGGAAAGGCCTAATAGCAAAGGGACTAAAGAGCTCAATGTTGTCTATAGTGTTGTTCTTGTATTTCAAGAGCTTTCACTCTCAAAGTCATTAGGGTAGATGAACTTGTTCAAACAAAGCCTCAAGGGATTTGATCTTTTACTATCTAGACCGGAAGAAGAGTCTTAATTTCTTCAAAATGGACTTGATCCAGTTTATGATTCCTCTAAAATGTCTTTGCATGAACATATTTATACACATTTACTGAGAGAACCCTTTCCGTGAGAAAAGATATAAACATCTTATACCAATAATTCATTAAAATTTATAATAGCTTTACACTGTAAATATCTGTATTAAAACATTCCTTAAAATAACTGACTTCATTACTGACATAAAAATTACTATCAGTTTTTGAAATGTATTTCTTTTATCTCGGTTCTTTTGTGTTGGAGAGGTCTGCATTCACTTCTAATGTTAGCACTCCCTAAAGTATTAGTCTTTAAATCCACGGTGAGACAGACTGTTTCCCTGGGATGAACCTAGGAGTTAAAGGGTTTATTACAATGGTTTTGCTCTTGTCTTCCACTTTGGTACTAAACCTTTCCAAAATTGCATCTTACTGATTGCCATAAAAAGCTCTGCCAGAAGTTCATCTTGGTACAATCTATGCAAGACCTCTAAATAAAGCTTATTGTATTGAAAACACAAGTTTCATCATATTTCATACTTATTCTTAAGTTTTTAATCAGGCCAAATACAAACCATAAAGAAATCTAAAAAGCCTATAAAGCTGCAAAATATGCAGTGCTTTTTCTTCTTTTTAAATTAACAATTTGGCTTTTACATTGATAGTAAACTGAACTGTATTGAACAACATTTATAGATGACTCTTCAGTTTAAGCACAGGTTATGAAGTGTTTATTCCATTTTTTAGTTGTAAAAATAACATTTTAATAATACATTTTAATATTCCAGCATCAGTATAATTAAATTCAAAACCAGATCACTTTAACTAGAGGCTAAAGAGTTTATTCATAAATTGTTAATCCCATTGTCAGCAGCATTTTTCCTACAACATACTTATTTTCACTGTTCCTGTAATCTGTGAAGTAAAAACATATCAAAACCATAAAAACAACTCCCCCTAGATAATTTATCATGATATAAATTCATATCGCACACATAAAACCATGCAAGTATAATTTCCAATGTGTATTTCCCAGCTATTAGTTGTCAGTGTCATTATTTTGTGCTGTCAGGCAAGAACTGAAGTTATCAATTATACTAAAATAAGAACTCTTCCCATTTGACTCAATCTGGGCACATAATTAGCACTCATTTATAGACTGTTCCATTAACGGTGTCACTCCATTTACAGACTACTGTAGTGAGGAGAAATATATGCCCCAAATTTTTCCAAGCCTATATAATGTACAAAATGCAGTTCCAGGTATAGCAATAATGTCATTTATAGTGCTGTTCTGTGGAAGAAAAAAATATGTTATTTTTACCTATGCCATGTATTTTTTTACTAACCTCTCTGCTGCAGCAAAGATACTGATATACCTATGCATCTCTACCAGTCAATGCAGGAGTCTCTGTATACTGAAGTTTTCCAGTTTTAGGGAAGAAAATTAATTATTTTCCTGTAATGATAAAATCAGGAAAACCAAGAGCACACCTTTATAATGAGTCAATCATAAATCTATGTTTACATTGCGTCCAGTGCCAAAAAAATCATAGAATCATTGAATGGTATGGGTTGGAAGGGACCCCAAGGATCACAGAGTTCCAGCCCCCTGCCACAGTCAGGGCCACCAACCTCCAGGCATGATTTAGACAAGGTTACTCAGGGCCCCATTCAACCTGACCTTGAACACCCCCAGGGATGGGGCATCCACCACCTCTCTGGGCAGCCTGTTCCAGCACCTCACCACTCTCTGTAAAGAACTTCCCCGTAATATCTCATCTAAACCTTCCCTCCTTTAGCCTCAATCCATTCCCCTTGTCCTGGCATTGTCTACCTGTTGCAGAGTTTTGTGTAGCTGTGCTGCTTCGGTGGCTCTTTTAAGCTGCAGTTACAGCCTTCTCCAAGCCCCATATTTTTTAAACATTGGTCAAATCAAGGCCAAATTCGAGGCTGACACAATCAGAGCTCTGTGAATCACATACAGGGGCACTTTGCCACCGGAGTGGTGAGTGAGGCCAGGCCTGAAGAAGGATGGGATGGGGGGGGGGGAGGGAGGAGTTTCCTCTGCAGCTCGTGGTGAAGACCATGGTGAAACGGGTGTCCTCGAAGCCCATGGATGAGGATGGGGAGCAGAGACATCTATGCCCTGTGAAGAGACTGATCCACACCTCAGCAGGTTTGCCGGGGGACTTGTAACTTTGCGGGGCACCAGGCCGGGGGGTCTGGGCCCGAATGTCAGTACCCTATGGAGGGGAGTCCTGCTGAGAGGCCTGTGGTGAGGGATGACTCCCCGATAGAGAGCACTGACGCTGCAGAAGTTCGGGGACACAACTCTCGTGTGGGTGGGACCCCACCGCGCCACAGGGCAAGTGTGTGTGTGTGTGTGGAATGCAACCCCCAGCTGAGATGGAAGACAACTCGGGAGGAACGGACTGAAAACCCCCATTCCCTGCCCCTCCCTGTGCTGCGATGTGGGGGAAGAAGGGAGCAAACTGATGATTAAAGTCAAGTGTGCAAAGAAGGGAGGGGTGGGGGGAAGTAGAAGTGTTAAGATCTGGGGAAGAAAAGCAGCTTGTGAGGAATCGTTGGAACCCCACTGCCCATTCCCTGCCTCTCCCTGTGCCATGTTGTGGGGGGAAGAAGGAAGTAAAATCGTTTGCTAAGAAGGGAGGGGTGGGGGGAAGGTGCTTTAAGACCTGGCCGTTCTCATTCTTATCTCGTTCTGGTTCACTGGGTGTATTAGTTGTAGTAGTAATAAATCACTTTTCTTTCTTTTATTCTGTGCTGAGTCTGTTTTGCCCATTGTAGTAACTGCAGAGTGATCCCTCTGTCCTTATCTCGAGTCGTAAGCCTCCCAATATGTATTTTTTATCCACTTTTCAGCTGAGGGGGGAAATGAGTGAGTGGCTTGGTGGGTATTTGGCCTCTAGCCAGGGCCAAAACCACCCCACTACCCTTTTACAAAGCTGATTCCCCTCCTGTTCCTCAGCTCCCTTCTCTTCTCTAAGCTGAACAAGTCCAGCTCCCTCTGCCTTTCTTCATAGGGAAGGTGCTCCAGCCCTCTCATCATCTTTGTGGCCCTCCTCTGAACCCTCTCCAACAGTTCCACATCTTTCTTGTATTGGGGGCCCCAGATCTGGACACAGTACTCCCGCTGGGGCGTCATGAGGGCAGAGAAAAGATGCTCAGTCCCCTCCCTGAGATGAAATGCAGCATGTGATCTGTTTCTGCAAAGTAAATCTTACATTACTGTGGCACACAACATTTTCCATGTCCTGCAAACAGATTCCTCACAGGTAGATGAGGGTTTTTTTATGTAGCAGGTCTTACTGCTTAATGACACTGAGTAAAAAAAGATGATAAACCTAAAAATTTTAGGTTGTCTTCTTTCTGCCTTTCCCAAACATAAAGCCATTTTTCCATGGCACATATTGTTTACTGACTCAGCACCATGAATTTTGGCCCATTTTAAGGTCTGAGGAGTAAATAAAAGTACAAAAACGTTTGTCTTCAAATGTCCTTTGCCCAGACTGCATTATTTATAGCACAGAGTAATACCTGCAAGTCACCACTGTGCAACAACTATGGAAGAGAACTAGATTGCTGAACTTCAAGGGGCGCATGTTAGCATTGCAAAGAAACGATTTTAAAATATATTCTGCTAAAGGGATTCATCTGGATAAATATTGAAAACTCCAGAATTTCAATACTCAAATCCATCATCTTTATGTTTATACACTATAGATAACATTAGTTGCATTCTATCAGAAATCAATTTACTTTTGAAAAGGGATAAATGAAGCCATTTTTAAAAAAGAAATTATTAATGAACTCTGAAACATTTTTTTTAAAGTTCAGAGTTTTAAATCTGAACTTTAAGACCATGCTATGATTTTAAAAAGCAAACAGGGAAACATCTGAAAATTTGCTTTTTTTCTTCTCTTTCCAATGGTATGTAAAAACCCTTCAACAAATACGCTGCATTTGTACAACAGTTTCGAATTACAAACTGCATTCTCTAACTATTACAGAAAACCATTGTATTTGGTGGCAATATTAAATTATTTTTTTTTATTGGTCTAGGATGTGTACTAGTCAAAGCAGAACTATTTGTTCAACCACACATACCAGACTGTTTACCCATGATTAACACAGCACATATTAATCATGCGTGAGCAGTACGTGTAGACAGATAAGGGGGTGACTGCAAGCCCCAAGTTTACTTCCACGATCTGCAAATTGTCTCCAGTCAACCACAGGAACATTTCCTCCAAGCACAGGGACATGAAAGGACAGATCGACTCTGGATACCAAACAGCTTGGTTTTTGAAAGAAGCTCCTCAGATTTGAAGCTTATTTTGCCACCTTCTCCTTCCCAGTTTCCACAGCTTTGTTGACCTTACCGTTGCCTGACCAGGCCAGAGGATGAACTTTCGTGTTCATTTAGTGACTACATAAAGCAGAAGAAACTGTGGACTATAATTTTCACCTACTTTGGAAACAGTACCGGCTAAATTTTATTCTAAAGACCTACGTTTTATTCAATAGACTCTCAAAATTATTGTTGAAAGCACATGAATAAAAACCCACTAAAAGAGAAATACTGAGGAAATTGGAAAGAAAAAGGTGGCAAGAGGCATAATACACCCAAATAGCCCTTTTCACCTCCTGTTAGCATCTGCAGTTGAGTCAGGAGCTGAGCAGAAATGAGTGTACCGTGCTGAAGAAACCCTCCACTGGTTGAAATAGCTGCTATAAGGTGGACAGGGACAAGATACGTGTGGACCTAAGAACACATCTCCACCTTGTTTTTCAGGTACCATTGTTTTGTCACTGTTATTGTTCTCCATGGAAAAAGAATTTAAAGGCTTTCAATGTTTAACCTGCCCTTATACAAAATTTGTTAATGTGTACATGTTTGTCTTGGGGTTCTCTCAGACAGTAAATCCTACACAGCTAAGGGTCATATTCAGAGATAAAATAACATAAATAGCAGCAGTGTTTATTCATTAAAACAGTTTATGGCACCACAGTTCTTGCTGATTTCAAGATAAAACAGAATATGTGACTTGAGACATTCCAACACTGGAAATTGGTGTAGTCCTAAAATAATGCAAAACAAGGGAAATACCGGATCAGCCGTGTTATCTGACAGTAATTAAGGAATGTGTAAATGGCACGTTTATCCTCTGTGGCCACCTCCCTTAAGGCTGCCTGGAACACCTTCAGTGTGTTGATCCTATGTGGAACCCCCAGTTTGTATTTTCCCACTTGAATATTCACTATACCTTAGGAAGCCATTTTTTGCTGTTCGCCATATTTGCTCCTGGTGGCAGACTGAAAGGGACAAGCAAATTTTTCTAGACCTGGTACTTTGAAATACATTGAGGGGAAAAAAAAAAAAAGCCATTTTATTTCAAATTCAAAATGTAAAAGCATTATATGCTTCCATTTCTGCAGCACCTGGGAAACTGTCCAAATAAAACCCAGGGTTGTACTATCCACATTTTGCAAACGTTTCCCAATGTTCTACACTTTTTTCCACATGTATTGTAGCCAAATAATTTCTATTCAAATTAGCAACAGCCACTCATCCAGAAAAAAAAAAAAAAAGAAAAAAGGTTAACATTTTGACATGTCCAAGTTTTGGAGCAGGAGAGGGTGAGAAAGAGCTTCCCATGTGAGAGGATCATGCAGAAACACCGAATTGACTAGCTCACAGCTGAAGTTCCACAGCCACTGTGATAATAAAATCTTTGTGCACCTTTAAGTAGGTGAGCCAATAAAGAGAAAAATACACCCCTTCCTTGTAAGTCATATGAAACTGTTCAACTATAAAACACCAACATTCCCTCTCTTTAGCCCTAGACATAATCCCTTCTTCTTTGGCGTGAAGCTTGGATTATTTCCGAATTTTTTTATCCCAGTTCCTTGTCTAACATACCACCCAGGCTTTTGGGTCAACCTTGTGTGCATGTTTGGGTCACGCAAACAACAAATCGGTCCCTCTGCTCTTCTCATTGTTGAGAGTTTGAGGCTGCAGTGCATGCCGCTAATATTGACATTCCAGGACATACAACTATTGCTCTACTTGGAATTTTTCTTACTACTAGTCAGGGCAACTGGTATTTGGACTTCTTCATGGCCTTTAAAAAAAGAATCACAGGCTTGTTCCCATTCCCATTTAAGCTAACACAACTTTTGCCATGATTTCAGCATAGACCCAGGTCCTTAAGGAGGACTTTTGCAACATCCAGCTTCAGCTTTTGAAGTTCCACATGGTTCAACTCAGAAGTTGAGTCACTTGGGACTTCTTTGCACACAAAAATTGACACTCCAAAAACTGTAGAGGCCAGTTTAAAATAGAAATAATTTTACCGGACACGTCACCCTTCTCCCCACAATTTTTTCCCTAGTACATGCTATTTACTGTGACCTTGCAAGTCCATGTGTGATTTGGTACCATTTTAAGAGAATGCAGTCACGGGAAGAGCAAACTAACAATAATGTGCTCTGTGTCACTGAGCACCAGTTAATTTGTACAGATTTGCCTATCAAAATACAGGAGCTGAGGGTGGCTTTTATCTCCTTACAGTCTCGCTCTGCTCTGGCTAAAAATATAATCTGAAAGTGGACTCCAGAACAAAAGTCGTCATGTTTGGCTGCACCTTCTGTGCACATCCCCTACCCACATGATGCAGCCAGCTAGTTGCAAGCTCTACTATGTATGTAACCATCAAAATGTACCATCCATCGTATCTGCTTCAGTTCAGAAACAGGATGATGTTCTCCCAAGATGCCAAGGAAAATAGTATGGCTGCTGCAGCAAGGGTGAGACAGCTTTTACTGGCGAAGCTGACATGTTATTTCTTTTACAAAAAACCTTCAGAACTCTCTGAAAAGGGATGCAGTATTTGGTAAAGCATTAAGGACCTTTTAGAAAATGTGCCTTGCTTCATAAGAAGTTACTCAGAATGTGGTTCAAAATGTGTTTTTCTAACTAAAGAGAAACGTGTGGTGCATATGAAAAATTACAGAAAGCCATGAAAGATATCTTTGTTAAATGTTGGTGATATGTGTCTGTTATTTTTCTGTCTTGCAAGCTAATAAACTTAAGACCAGTCACTTTGCAGAAAGGGTAGTTAGCTCTCAGTAGAAAATAATGTACCACAGGGAATTTACAATATGAGAAAAATGCTCTTAAATATTTGGGGCCATCTGAGCCACCCAGGGTAAGTGATTTCTGGCAGCAGAGGTGTTATTGTTGCCACAGCCCTGCCATATGATGTTATTCTCCTAAGTAAAATCTAGTTTTCCTATTAAGGAGCTCTGCTTAAGCCCAGCAGCAAGTAGCTGTGATTTCCTTCTCATATCTGGGATGGAAGAGATGGTTTTGAGGATCGTGCAGCAGTGGTAAAGGAAAAGAGCACGACTGCGTCTGTGGCTTAAGTAAAGCAGGTGGAGTGCAGCAGAAAGGCATTTCACTTCTGATTGTGCTCACAGGAAGAATAGTTGAAGGACTGTTTTACTGCTTACTGTAAAAGGTAAACCAGTTGCTTCTGCCTTCCAGAAAGATTTCCAACCACAAAAATAAGACACTGCAAAATCAAATCTACAAGGAGTTATCTTAATGGTTTCATTTTCACAGAACCTCCGTTTCTGCTATTAGCTCTCTTCCAGTTTTTTCTTAATTGCAACTTGCTTCTAGTTTCTGTAGGTCCAGACTGGCAATAAGAACAGCTACCACTGAAAAACCAACAGCCAGACTATGTGGTGATTGTTGGGATTATCGACCACCTTCCAGACAGAAAAATAAACACAAAATTGTGTTTTCAAGCCCCCAAACAATGTCTGGCCATACACATTCTTGGCCTTAAACTCCGCTTTTAATAATGTAAATATAAAATGCTTCTGCACTAAAACTTGACAGAATTGCTTCATCCTTTAGTCCAGGGCACCCACATTGAAGTGTAGGTTTTATGAGTGTAAGTAGTTTAGACCTGCAATGTTATTTTTAGCCATGTACTTATTCATGAGCAAAGGTCTTTTTACATACAAACCAGGTGCAGACCAGCTGTTTTGTGTATCTGTGAAAGCGGCCCCAAACCAAACAAAAACATTGCAGATACCTATCTCTGAATAATAGCATTTGTGTGTCGTTCATGTTATTCTTATGCAATATTTTTCCATAACTAAATGATTGGTGGGCTCCTCAGCTAAGGTCACAGCCCTGCAAAATGATCTACCTGAACACATTTGAGAGTCTCCAAAGGGTGCCCACATGCCCACACGTGGCACTGGGTGCACCCTGTCCCTTTCCAGGTCCACAGACTATCCCAGGCCAGCGCTGTTGTGGGCAGCTGGAGAGCTGAGCAGTGGGAGGGGTTGAGCAAGCCCCTCCTGCCTGTCCACTGCTTATTGCCACACTCACCCACAGTCAGTACGTGCTGACAGAGCCATACAATAGTAGCACAGATAGAAAAACAGCAAGTTGTGCCAAACAAAACAGGCTGTTTGAGACAAGGACTGTAAATCCCGGCGGAGGTCAGCATCTCCTTGAAGGTAAACAAATAATACTGATTAGTATCAACACATAAATCAGTGTATGGGGAAAGGAAGAGATGCCTTAAGAACAGTGACAATACTTAATAATAACCAAGACTTCATTTCACATACCTCACAGTGATTTGCAAGTGGCAGCTTCTGAGGAAAGGCTGGAAGCAATATTTGATTGGAAAACGATTATGCAGCCAGAAAGCCAGAGGAACTGAGAGAAAGGAGCCTACAGCACTTGATACTACAGGCTGAAAGTTCCATCTGATAGAAAAATGAATGCCGGTTGATCTGGGGAAAACATAATGCAAAACATGTTTGCTGAGTGAGAAAAATGTTGATTGGGCAATATGAAAAGCAGCTGTGGTGTGACCATGGAAAAACAATTAAATAAATGTGACATGGCAGCAAAACAGTACATGTGGATTGGGGTCTGTGACGTTGCTACAGGGGATGGTGATGTAAAAGTTATTTACTAAACTGTAATTGTGACAATAACATCAGTCACCTCCCAAGCTTGGGGTGGGAGGGTTGCAATATGCATATTACTCAATGTTTCTACATATCTTACTTGTATAATTACAGTACATCTCTCAGTTTTCAGTTGATCAGACACATCCCACGCTGTGGTGAAGATAAGTTACCAACAAAAGCAGCCTTGCTCACCTAACAGTAACCCAATATTCTCCATTCCCTGGACTTCTCTTTGCATTTCTTCAATCAACAAACAAACAAAGCAACCAACCAATCACATAACCCCAAAAAAATTACATGCAATGTGTTCTGCCAAACAAGAACAGTGCTAGATTGACTGTGCTGTGACTTTCAACTCAGTAAGAATATAAATAAAATATCTGTACGTTTTTACTATTAAGAGCAGATCTTCTATAAGCTGTCATTCTTCTCCCTTGAAAGAATAAGCAATGTCTTGTAATGGGATGGGGTTCATTTTATTTCAAGCTATTGCTACAAGGTACATCATTGTTTTAGGCATAAAGACCAAATATGACACTTTACATCACAGGCTCAATGGGAGAGATACACTGCTATCAATGTTTTATAAGGCAGCATGGGATGAGAAACTGCTTGCATACTTGGAAATACTGGAAAGCCAAAATCCAAATACAGTGAGCGAGGTTGATGTCCTTTCTCACTTTTTTGTGAGTTTCTTCTCAAACAAAGTAGTATTCCATTTTTCTGTTTATTTGAATCACTTAAAATGTTTTGCCAATGAGTCACTGTCAAGAGACTGGATGCAAAGACTTTATGATAAAGAGATAACGTGACAAAACAGTGCAAGTTTATGTTCCAGATTATTATGTAGTGATTTCAACTTACTACTAAGGCCTCTCATTTTCAGTGGATGCTTGTTCAGTCAAATGTGGGGAGTTTTATGCCCGAGAGAGTGACAACAGCTCCAATTCCTAAACATTTTGTAGAATGGGAGCAACTTTCACTCAAGCTTTCACAACACTCTCCCACCTTTTCCTTTAGGGACCACTTCAGGAGGAACGCATGGCTTAGTCTCCATGACCCACTCACTCGCTGGTGTCACTGTGACTGCCAGTAAGTGGCTGAAATTAGCTCTAACTGCAAGGCGAACACTAGAAGTAGGTAAGAAAGACACCAGTAATTCATCCATCACTTAATGCATATTTCTGCTGCTGTTAATCTGCTTGAATCAGTTGCCTACAGCCAATGGGCTCAATAGGCTTTTTGCTTAAGTCTGATCAAGCTATTACTAACACAGCTGGGCAAAAGAGTACAAAAAATACTTTGAATTCAAATATGATTTTTTAATGACCTTCTCTAATGCCTACAGCCCACTTGTTTCCAGGTCAGGTTAATGTCTAAAGCAACCATCCCAAGCAGCAATGGGTTATCTTTGGTGCCTACAATCCATTGCAGTTGGTGTGCTTTTTTCTTTTTTTTTTTTCCAACAGCAGCTGGGAAAGTAATTGCTGGTGGAAACACATGGACACAGTGAGCTTTAGAATCGCCAGGACTGCATTAGACCATGTGGTTAACTTGAACTGCATGTGTTTGGATTCCCAGTCTTAATCTTGAACCCACAACATAAGGGGAGCATATTTCCCTGCTCCCACATCATTAATTGCAATCACTCTTATCCAAATAATCTGGTTCATAGATAAAGATTGTTTTAACTAAGGTTGGGAGAGAGAGACAATAGATTGGCTAATAATAGACCGGCTGACCGTTTAGGAAAACTAATAAAAAAATAGTGACATATTAATAAACCATTCCGACTCCTGGCCTGTATCTGGACTATGAACTATTAACAAACCCAAAACCCAATCGCTCAATTCTACTGACACCAAAACCTACAGGAACTCTGATTCTCGTGCAGGGTGACAGGTCAGTTCAGTGAGTTCAGCCAAGCACTAAGGCCTGAAATTTGGCTTCAGGAATTCTGAGAAGCCTCCACCTCCACGCGATCGCAGAGGCTTACTTCCCAAGCGCTGCAAAGAGCCCGACCCTCCAAATGAGCAGACAACTCAAGAAGAAGCCGTGTTAGGTTTTAGCAATAAAAACCCTGTTACCTTCTGCCTTACACAGATTTCCTACGTGACAAACATAAGAATTAAACAGTTGCAATATTCAGCACATTTTTATCCAGATAAATATTGAAAACATATTTAATGCAATATAGAGGGGATTACAGAATTCAGAAAAGGGAAAGTCTGACTAATGCTGCAGCTGTGCAGCATTCCAGTGAGTCCAAGCCACTGCCAGCATTTATTAGCCACTCAGCCTCTGACAATAAACAACCTTCAGCTCATGATCATATATCCAGACAGATAGATGCATGGTATTGCTTACAGGGATGCATTAACGCTGTCCTGCCTATGTGCCAGGTCTGCTCTCAACCATGAGCCTTAATTCAGTGAGGCTGTTAGAAAAGCTGGAGTTCAGTTTTAATTTTATTTTCCTTAATGACTATAGGCAATTACAGCATAAGTAAGTTTTGCTGTGCATTTATTTTGTTTTCTGGAAGAACTGCTGCGAGCTGAAGTTTGTGAAGACTGTTTACTGCTGACATGAAAACAAAGACTTCAGCCATTTTACAAAATCAAATTGTTGAAATTTTAGGTTGGAAAAGATGTCTTTCCCCCACAACATTTGGAATCAAGCTACTTCAAGTTAAGAGAGTAATTGCAATAGGGAACAGCTTTGTAGTAAGCATGCTTTGAAAAAGGAAACACCGGTGGAAATGGCTGGCTTTTTATTTCTCCAGAGGAAAAAGGCACAGTATTGGGAATGTCAAAGACATTGTCACGATACTACCCCCATTGAATCAGGTGAAGAAATAACTCAGCGATCTTTTTCAATCATTCTGTGGAAGAAGTAACACAAGTTTTGTGAAATCTTTTCTGTTTAAGCATGTCACACTCCAATCACCAGGCACACAGAGGATGGACTCAGAAAAGCTGCCTCTCTTATCTTCGGTCACCACCACATTATAAACTTCATTTAAAAGCCTTATTTATATTTGGTGTCTGGTGAAGGTTCATAGCAGGAAGCAAAGAAAGAATTGTCATTAACTAAACAAAACTGCTCAGGGTGAAAGGGTTCTGGTTTCTTGAAATACCTGGTTTGCCAAGGATGTGCTTACAGGTGTTTAACATACAAGTCGCAACATTTGCTTTGGCATACGGCGTTAACACTGGAATAATACCAGCCAAGAGGAATCTCAGATCAACCATTCTGAGAAGGGTCTAAAGTGCTTCTGATACTACAAAGCAGAAAGTCACACAAGAGAGACTCCCATTTAAAAATAAATAATTATTCAATATGCAAGATCAAGTAATTATTTGTCCCCCTTTCTCTTCTATTTCTCTTAGCAAATGAAGAATGGAACACCACCAGTACTATACAGTTATATTCTTGTGAAAGCTCAGCATATCAGAGAAAATCTCAAATAATACTAAGAAAGAGATTATTGTCAGCTGGAGAGTGTTTTATTGTGGTACCTTGCTAAGATAGTTTTATAAATACAATCCAAGAAAAAGTGGAAAAAGCAACAGAATCCCTGTAATATATGGAAGGATTAGGGTAAGAATAATATATCTATTTCATTTTTACTCCAGCACTGGATGTTCCAACAATAAATACAATGGGAAAGTATTTTAAAAGCATATTTCTTATAAATTCTCCCTACAGCGCAACCATCTCTGGGACATCCAGACTTCTACAATGTATGATTCTCAAAGTGGCCTTGGGTGAGGGGGTAAGCCGCAACAGTAGGACCAAGCGCTCAAGTGGGGACCCAACTAACACCATCTCTGTCCTGGCCCCACCACACAGGTTTCCATGCTGCCAGGCAGGAAGATTGTGGACTACTGCAGTTCGAAGTGCATTTTAAGACAAATATTTTGAGGTAAAGCAAACTGGACAGTAGCACACCATAAAGAGCATGCCGTACCTTACGGAAGGAACAGATGAGCAGCTCAAGGAGGTGTAACTCATGAGTAGGACAGGCAGGTGTAGGTAATAATTTCAAGAGTCATCCCAAACTGCCTGTACTTGTTAGTCATTGCATTTCAAAACATCTCCCAAGGGGTGTTTTTGGTAAAAGATGGGCCATTGGTCCTTAGGCTGCTAAGACAGCAGAGCAGAGATGTCAGAGAACAGCCTCAGGGAGGCGAGAGACTTCTGTGATCACAATGGGCCACTGCTGAATTGTGCTCGAAGCTGGGCTATGGATCAAGATGTCTGAGCTCAAAACGGGTAAGCCTGGCATGAGATAATCAAACACTGGTGCAGTTAGACTGTTCTCTGATATTTTACTAAAACAACCATCGTTAAGATATCACTTCAACCTGAACCAGCTCAGCAGCACAAAGCTGTCTGGTGGTCAAGCAAAAATGCTCAACATTATAGTGCCATAACAAGTTGTGATGTTGACAGCACTTTCAACATCTCTCAACAAGAACTGAAGAATGCAGGATATTCAGAAAACTGAAGATTAGCTTCAAAAGTCCTAGCACGGTTAACAACTCACATTTACCAGAATTTCGCTATTTCAAATAGAATTCCACCCTGAAGAAGCAAGATATCACCCCGAGCTCACACTGAGTTCAACCTGAAAAGCACCACAGTACAGTATGTGCTGCTGGATATAACAAAATAAAGAAAATTACTACAGCTAAACTGAGATTATTGAACCTGAGAGAGTTGCTGGAATCAATGATCTCCAACTGAAAGCCTACCACGGTGGTCTGATCCATAGGACATTTATTACTGTATAAGGAGACTAGACAAAACTCAATAAGTACATTTTTCATTTATGAGTGCAGTGATAACCTGGACAGTCAACTAAAACCCTTTAACAACACAAAAAAATCATTCATTTCTTTGGCCTTTTGTTAAATCTTTTTGATGCTTCACAGAGGTTTAGGAGAAGCTGTGGTCAGGGATCAGGAGCTCAGATGCAACTGCCTGCAGGTGATAGTCATATAAAAGATAAAAGGGCTGTAATACCATATAGCATCCAAGTAATCAAAAAGAACATTGGCAGAGAAGAAAAACAAGAAAAAAAAAAAAAAAAAGCCAGAGGTACACAATTCAAATTTTAAAAGAGATACAGAATAAATCCTACTTCTTTACCATTATAAATCACTCTTCTTTTTAAATAACACATGAAATGATGACAATTAAGGTAACATCTAAAGGTCAAAGTGAAAAGCAACAGCTTCTAGCTTGTTCTTTACAGAATAAAGGACAATATTTGCAACCAAGATTTTTAGTAGTATCTGCCTAAAACATCACATCCTAAAGAAATGCTACTATTTCTCAAACATGCAACACTACTGAGTTCTTTCCACTCTTAAAACCAAGCCAAATATTTATGTATGTAATATAGTTTTACCACAGCCAATCTTAAACAACAATTCTTTGAGTTAGGCCTTTCTTAATGAAATAGGGCTTAATCTTCGAATTATTTGGTTACGAGCAGAGTTCACAGTGGTTCTGCGATCAATTTTACTTTAAATTAAAGCTCAATCAGATTATCAGGATAATCCTTAAAGTGCTGAAATGAAGAAACTGGAAGTAAGGTTGAACTGGACTGCTGCAAGCAGCTGATATTTTGTCAGATGCCTTTAGGTAATTGTTGCAACTCTGTTTTGTACCTGCACGATATCACACTTTGGTAATTCCATGATGAGAGGTCTTTTGAGGATTCATGGCTACATTTCTGCATAATTTCAGGCAAGGTTTGCAGAGAATTTATCCTTCATTTCTCCCACCTCCAGTTAGGCACCTGCATTGGAAGACAAGTCACTTTCTTATGGTGATTCGGGCAACTTGGATTTCAAGGCATTTCAGAGACCCCCCCCCTGCATCTTTCCACTTCCTAGACACCCAACTGCTACACCTCAGGTGAATCCTCTGCATAAAATCAGGTGGAATGAAACAGGACAGAGGGCAGACTCTGGACTGGACTTTAAAAAAAAAAAAGTCTTGCATTTAACTTCAAAAGTAGCTTCATATTAAGACTCTGACTCTTTCTCATTTCTTCCTCTTTCCTTTAGAGGAGTATAGTTCTCCAGCTAGAAGCAATTCTTGGCATAACTTTTTAATGATTTAAAACCATATATTTCAGTAAGCAAGCAAGCAGACAGGAGTATGTCAGGCACCTTATCAGTTGGAGTCTTCTGTGAAATTCAGTTCATTGGGAAAAATATCCTGTTTGAAGTCTGAGCACTTTGGGGAATTTGGAGCGAGTACGAAGATCAAAAGCAAGACACAACAGATTCGTATGAATGTCTTATTTCATTAAAAATACTTTACACTGCTACCTTACTTTGTGTATATTCTGAATAGCGAAGTCTTCCTAGATTGGAGAGGGGAAACCCACCAAACCAAAACCCAAAAGGCCCAGACACAGAACGTTGTTTCCTAACAGATGAACATTAAGCATATATATGTGCATTTAAAGAACTGCAACTTAAAGATCATTCCTTTTTGCTTTGTTCTGCATATCTCCTTACAGCTCTGATGGAGCTAGAAGTAGTATTATGGGTGGAATAAAATAATATTATGTGCATAATATAGAGCCTACAAAATGGATGTCAATTTGAAAGACTTCTTTATTTTTCTGATTTATCCATGAATTCCCTTAGAAACAAAAGCTAAGGAGGCCTCCCACTTTCACAGCCAAAAGTACATTTACTTGGAAAAAAACATTCCTAAAATTCCCTTTTGCTTGCAATGATGCAGACTGTTGAAGTGACTCTACCTGTTCTCCCTCAGCTGACATCTTCCCTTCACATTTGCCTTTGACTGGCATTTCTATGGCAACTACTTGGGAAAGTAGCATTATTTAATGTTATTCTGTTAATATGCCCTTTACATGACTTAGCAACTGGCAATAAGAAGGAAAAATGGCATTACAGACAACCAGCTGGCTTCCTGTGAACCACTAACAGAGCTTCCACGAGCATCACCACAGTATTTTGACAGTCTACCCACTAGCTCACTAATCCCAGTCAGAAGCCCTGGGAAGCCCTGTTTGAGAATGTGTTAGCTGTGAGCAGACGTACCACAAACATTTTGGAGAGGGAGCCACATTCCCAAGTCTGAAGACATAAACCCTTCTTAAACTGAGAAACACTGTGTGCCCCTCTGCGTTGTGCCGCTCTGGACAGTTTGTCCATCAGTTAACCGGCTAAGGCCCCAGGTAAGCACTCATCCCACCACAACATGGGAATCTCTGCATTAAATAATTCCTGTGGCATTCATTCCTTAGCAAAGAAAAAAAAAAACCAACAAACCTGCTTTGTCCACAAAGTGAAGCACTGAGCTGTGCTGAAGAGTTGCATCAAACACCAGCAATTTCTGTCAAGTTAAAGGCTGCAGCAGACATTTTCAAACCTCGCACGGGCCACGCGTGACCTCCCCTCCCACTGTCACTGGTTATAAGGCATCCAGAGCCCAGGCCAGCTTTGAAAATTTCAGAGCCAATGAGGGATCAAATTCCTATTTCATGTTTGGAGGGTCTATTCTGCTACAGCTGAGTAAAACCAGATTTTGAGTTCGCTTTGGTAGGATTAGTCTCCTTCATGAGGGGGGCTAACTGGGATTCATGTCTTTCTATTGTTCTCTGTACAGCCTTTATCAAAAAGGACGACCTTGGAGTACTGACACCTGATGTGCTCAAAGCAGGGAGATGGACTGCACTGCTCTGACCTTGTCATATCCCGCAGAGAACCACGAGGTTAATCCAGGGTAAGTGAGACTCTGAAGTTTAGAGCCGGTCTGGTGTACAGCAGAATATTCATCTCTAAAAGGGGATGGGAAGAAGTGTCCAGAAGCATTATTTATAAATGAAGATAAGTGCTGGCTAACTTTCCTGCCTTATGCTTATATCATCTAATTACTTTGGCATGGTGTTTCGCTCTTTCATGTTCCAAGTCTGCTTTGTGCTCCAGCAATTCACATCACTCTCCTTCATATCTCTTACATTTTCTTTCCCCTCCCTTTAGATACACCATTAACAATCCTAAATAAACTCAGCCTCAGGGGTTTATATCTCCTCTGTGTTACATAATTTCTGCTCCCTGTTTCCAACCAACACTACATATTTTTTGGCTGCAAGAATACACTATAACGGGCTCACTTTTAATGGGATCTCCCAGAACCCCATGTCAGTCTCTGAACTCCCCAAAAATAGTAAGAGCTATGAATCCCAATGCCTGCCTTCTGTAATTTGAGGACAAAGAAGCCTAGAACAAGGAAATTTTTTCAATAACAGTGAAAAAGTGAGGTGAAAAAGATGTAAGATACAAAACTTACCTGGCTGCATTAATCACTGTTTTTATAAACAAGGGCCTTTCTAAAAACCAGCACTTGTTTTAGTTCAGCAACCTGTAGACTTCCCAGACTGTCTAACATCCTAAGCAGAGTGGCTTTCCTCCCTTCACCACTGGCTGTGGGATCCTTCCCGTGCCCATCACCGTCACCCCAGGGGATGCACCTTTCTTCAGCAGCAGAAGAAACTTCTCCCAGCTTTGTATCCATCACTCACTGGAAAGGACCTGCCTTCCCATCTTCCCCCTGTTCTGGGGAGTTTTGTCAGATGATGGGCTGCAGAGGAGACAAGAGCCAATCATTCTAGGGAACACAAGAAAGAAAGAAATAAAACAGGTACCATCCTGAACAGGCTGGGATATTATTTCCAAATTGTTATTCTTTGGCATTCCCTAGAACGTGAATTTGCTAGAAATTTTTCTTACCAGCTCTAGTGCAGAAAAAGGCAGAGACAGCTCCAGAAAAATATACCAGTCTGGTGGGAGCAATTACAGTCTTGTGGGTACCTGCACCAAAGGGAAGCCTGTGTGGTGGGGGAAGATGAACATCTGGACTAAAAGGAGACCTAAAAAAGGTGGAAGATGACCTTTCGCTTTGTACCTTGATGCAGGAATAGGATGCTGGGCCTGCACAGCAGGGTCCTCAGCACCAGTCCCCTCATGGCTTATGCTGCTGGAGTAGGTGGCCTGGCATGGCATAACAGGGCAGAAGCAGCTCAGTCCCCACCAGCGAGGAGCCTTGGCCTCATCCAAACACACTGTCCGCAGTCTTCCCTGGACACAGAGGGGCTTTCAGCTGGAGCGATATAAATAATGCTTTTCCAGAGGAAGTCAACGTCTCCAAATTTGGATATATGCATAGAATCACAGAATGGCATGGATTGGAAGGGACCCCAAGGATCATAAAGCTCCAACCCCTCCCTGCCACAGGCCGGGCCACGAACCTCAGGCCTGGATCTACACAAGGTTGCCCAGAGCCCCATCCAACCTGGCCTTGAACACTTCCAGGGACAGGGCATCCACCACCTCTCTGGGCAGCCTGTTCCAGCACCTCACTCATGTCTGAGTGTTATCTTCTACAGCACACTACGTCAAGTATTCAAACTGCAACGTGGTTTATGGCCTGTAGTACGTGCTGGTGAAATGGTTTGTACCTGATACAACTCTTTCAGTCTCGACATCTGCAAATCTCTTAAGCCTAACAGGGTTTTTAAATGTTTCACCTGTTTGATCTTCCTAACACTATCAAACAGTTCTTGGGATCCCACCACCTGTATCTCCTCATCTTTGAATCACCTGAGTTTTAATAGCTGAGTCAAGTTTCATAAAAGCATCTTGTATTAAGTACATTTCTTAATACCAAACTGAAGTAATGAGATAAAATTGTCTAATTATAGTGTATCAGAAAATGACAAATCTTTCTCTTCAGCGGTAAAAAAAACCCCAACAACCCAGCAGGTAGCTGGCAGAATAGATTATGTTTAATTATAAATATTTTCACTACACTGTTACTAACGTGATTCAGGAACAAGATTTAAAATGTAATGTAAATCTTTTTTTGGCATCCACTTTTAAACAAGCCTTTAGTTCTTCTGTACACAAACATGTACCCGGGTATCCCACTCTCGCATTAATTTGTTGAAACTAGATCTGTACCAGGGGAATCTTTGATCTTCACAATTATCAATTAGAAAATTAAAATCAGAAGAGTGAAGATGCTTTGAACATTTATTAGTAAATTAATTTATTCTCAGTTATTATTTTTCATTGCATAAAATTGAAAAACATGAAACAACAAAGTGTGCATGCTGGCCCTGTAGTGGTCTTTGAACTAACAAGTCTCCTGTGAGTTTCAGGATGTATATTCTGGGTTATTTAATTATACAATATATGTATTCCTAAAAAAATATATGCAGAGTCTATGAGGGACAGATATGCAGTTTGTATTGTAATAAATAATATAACTATATTTAAGGTTTGATGAAAAAACCAGGTAAGTTTTGAGGTGTTCAATTACAGGTTGGACTAGATAATCTTTTGAGGTCCTTTCCAACCCCTAACATTCTGTGATTCTGTGATTTTTCCTCTTAAAATTTACCCTAAAAATATCTTCACCCTGGAGAAAGAACAGGGTGGATGCTATCATTCCAGTTCAGCCTTTCGTCTTCACTACTATCTATTGCACTGAAGGAAATTAAATGTAAAGCATCAGGCAACTCAGATCCTCTTATGACTGCACACAATAGCCTGCTGCTTAAAATAAAATAATGGAACCTCATCCTTTCTTAAACAGATTAAAGAAAAGGTTTTAAGATTTATGTAGCCTATTTGTAGGACTAGCTGGCATAGTATAATGACTGGAAAAGCAAATATACAGGTGGTAAAAATATACATTTTATATACATGTATATATATAGAGCACTTGAAACAGCTACAAGCAAAAAGAAGAAAACCCCAAAATGTTCAGCTTACTTTACACACTTAGATACATGAAAGACATTGGGCATGAACACTATGAACGAGCCCACTGTTTTAGATTTTTGAGGATAAAGACAGTTTTTAAAATCACAGTATGCAAGTCTAAACAATAGAGCTGGGTAATGCATCTGTAGATTATAAATTTTAGAAGGAGTTAGTAAAATTTCAGTTCAGGGTTATTCTTCTGGATTTTATAAGAAACCAAAGTATTTGAGGGAGTCTGGGGCAGGGGGGAAGCTATTTTGAAAACTATTTCTTGAAGAATTAGAAACATCAACAGCTTTGGGGTCTTTCTGTTACAGGGCCTTTCCAAACCCATGGTCCTTTCCACCATAACACTCTGAGGAAGTACTTGTGATCTGTATCAGGAAGGAGAGCATTTCATCAGCAAGCCTCCACCTGATACTACACAGTTTCATCATTTAAATGTCATCAAAAATTACCAGAAATGAAGCTATGCATCACAATAACGCCATAAGTCTACCTTCTTGAGGAAGGATTTACAGAGCTCTGTCATTCAAGACTTGTTTGTGAGCCTGATTTTCAAGGTTCATGTGAAGTATTCTGTTCATTCACATCATGTACACAAACGAGGAGAGGGAATTTGTTGCTATTATGTACGAAGAAAAAAACAAAAAGGAATGATGTTCCCTGTAGTTAACAGAAGTTCAGAGAAAGGTTCTGCCTGGCAGCCCACAGTTTTTTTCTAGACTTATAAAAGGCAAATAACCAAGGATTCAAATTGTATTGCAGATGAAATCCCAAAAGTCACTCTGTTTGGTCACACAGATCTACAGTGATTTGCTTGAAGAATCAGGCTTTCCACCTCCACGTCATACATGTGATAGTTCTAGTATTTCCTGTTTCAGTTAAGCAAGAAATCACAGAATCACAAGGTTGGAAGAGATCTTTGAGATCATCGAGTCCAACCGTACCTGTCTTCTACTAGACCATATTCCTGAGCACCTCATCTACCCGTCTTTTAAACACCTCCAGTGTTGGTGACTCAACCACCTCCCTGGGCAGCCTGTTCCAGTGCCCAATAACAATTTTTTCACAGAATCACAGAATAATAAGGTTGGAAAAGACCTTTAAGATCATCAAGTCCAACCATTCACATACTAAACTAAACCATATCCTTAAGTACCTCATCTACCCTTTTTTTGAACACATCCAGGGAAGGTGACTCAACCCCCTCCCTGGGCAGCCTGTTCCAGGCCCTGACAACTCTTTCAGTAAAAAATCCAATCTAAACCTGCCCTGGCACAGCTTCATGCCATTCCCCCTTGTCCTATCTCCTGTCACCTGGCTGAAGAGACCATCACCTACCTTTCTATAACCTCCCTTCAGGTAGTTGTAGGCAGTGATAAGGTCTCCCCTCAGCCTCCTCTTCTCCAGGCTAAACAGCCCCAGCTCCCTCAGCCGCTCCTCATAGGATTTGCCATCCAGCCCCTTCCCCAGCCTGGTTGCCCTTCTCTGGACCCGCTCCAGGACCTCCATGTCCTTCTTGTGGTGAGGAGCCCAGAACTGGACACAGTACTCGAGGTGCAGCCTCACCAATGCCGAGTACAGGGGCACAATCACCTCCCCAGACCTACTGGCCACACTGTTTTTGATACAAGCCAAGATGCCATTGGCCTTCTTGGCCGCCTGAGCACACTGCTGACTCATATTCAGTCTGCAGTCAACCAACACCCCCAGGTCCTTCTCTGCCTGACAGCTCTCCAGACAGTCTCCCCCAGCCTGTAGCGCTGCATGGGGTTATTATGTCCCATCTGCAGCACTCTACACTTGGCCTTGTTAAACTTCATCCCATTGGTCTCAGCCCATTGGTCCAGTCTGTTCAGATCCCTCTGAAGAGCCTCCCTACTCTCAGGCACATCAACACTTCCTCCTAGTTTAGTGTCATCTGCAAACTTAGTGAGGGAGCATTCAATCCCTTCATCAAGATCATTGATAAAGATGTTGAACAAGTTTTCCTACTATCTAAATCACAACAATGTCTAATCACAACAAGGCAGCTTTTCTTACGTATTTTTCTATGCATTTCTACTGCCATTTTACCTGAGAAGGAAACCATGGCAGAGAAACCAAGCATGGCAGGAAAGTAAGCATCTGCACATAAACAACGGTGAGTTACCTCTTCCATGCAGATGGGTATTTCGCTAAATGTTACTTGAACCAGAAAGGATCATCATGCCTTGAAGGTAAACAAAAACCTTGCCCAGTGAACTGCTATTGAGAACATGAAACAGAAAGCATCAGCTAAGTCAAATGAAAACTCTCTTTCTAACATCATGGAGCTGAGTAAAGACAGAGGTTACAACTCCTACTTCCAGCACTCTGATACAAATAATAAGTGGAATGACACAATCTTTGACATTCACAAAAAAAAGGCCCTCATATTTTACTAAGTTAATTAAATGTTTTTACTGCACAGTGGATTGCATACCATTCAGATAGGTCAGATGCTACACCAAGCAAGCATAAGCCTAATCATCATCTTCCCTGATCCGTTTCAACAAGCCCTACACTGTCCTCCATTTCATTTTTCAGTTAGCATCCTGAAAGGATGCACACACACACAAACACACACACACTCCCCTCCTTCTACCCTGGCCTTGGTGCTTGCACAGTTTCTTACATCTTCTCACTCCCTTCTCTGGTGGCAAAAAAAGGCTGCTTGCAGTTTTTGTCTCCTAACTGTGATTCCCAGAGGCGCTGTGACCATCGCTGATGGGCTCGGCCTTGGTCAGCAATGACTCTGGCCTTGAGCTGGCTGGTGTTTGCTCAGTGGGGCCTGCAGAGAGCTTCTGGCTGCTTCTGCAGCACCCCTTCTCCACCTGAACCCTGCCATGCAAAACTACAACAGATGTGGACACTGCTGTGTCCCTCCTTGGCTGCCGCCTCTGCCCCTGTTCCATGGTGGGCCACCGGCTTGGCCACCACAGCAGGCCAGGCAAATAGGAGAGAGAGCTTCACGTCACACTTATGCACCACACAGCATATTTCCCATGCTCCTTCTGGACAGTAACAGAGCCAGCAAGTTCTCAACAAACAAATTTTTATGCTAAATGAAACATTACTGCTTTAAAGCTAAAAAAAAATAGTAGTTTTAATTCAATAAAGTGTTCGCTAAAGAACTCAGAAAATTCTCACTCCACTGTAACTTTCCCTTTCAGAACGTGGCCTGATTAACCAAAATCCGCTAGAAATGTACATCAGATTTGAACACAGTTACTCAGAGTTACTGGAAAGCAATTCAGGATACAAAGCAGCATTTCCAGTGATTTGTGCCATCCTGATAACCTGGGATAGTCAGGAACTGAGTTCACAGCTGCTTTGCATTCCCAAAGTGACACAAAACAAATGGATTGCACTAGGAAATTCATCCTTTCTTTATGTTCTCTTCTCCTTTCTTTCACCAACATTATATCAAATAAGTTATGCATTAAAAAAAAAAGAAACAAAAAACCTTCTACTGAAGAAATAACGTAGTGATACATAAAAAATTGCAGTATTGCTCCACTGGAAAATGTTCATACTCATTTTTTGCCCATGACAGGCAATAATATGCTTTAGTCAAAACCAATGTACGTGCTGCTCCTCTCCTCTCCCTCCCAAGTCCCCTGGGGCAGAGCAGTTCACCCAGAGCATCCCGTAAGTCGGAGCAGTAAAAATTGCCAGTGAGACTGCGTAAGTCCTATCCTAGCCATGAGGACGTGTTACAGACATGAGTGTAGAGCTCATTCTTTGGGAGGTGTGTGTGCTTTCGGGTTCCTTGTAGAACCAGGGGGAAAACTGCACTATCTCATACATATATCCACTTACACGGAAGCTCAGCAAAGAGGGTAGAGCTCAGAGTCCTAGGAGAAAGAATGGGAGTAATGGTTTCCTGAGGACTGCTAAGTTAACACACTGTTAAATGTACCATCTAATATTGTTCTGCTCCTCAACTCTTGCAGCTACCACATGCGATGGACAAAATCCAAGTTAAACACTCTCACCAGAGCATGCTCCAAGACAGGCGATGGGCCTCGGGCTATGCCAATACAATGCTGTTCTATTCTCTATTTATTTTTGTAGTTCAAAGACCTGGCAGTAGCCCATTTGATGCCTGCCATAAGGACCAGTGCACTCCTGATTACTGCCATGAGATTTCCAAGCCCACCGACGGCATATATTCCAGTGTATGCCAGTCACCAAGATAGACTACGTACAAATAGCAGCAGGATTCTCTGAAAGAAAAAAGCCAGCTCCCATTTCCACTTTGAACCCCCACAACGATAGGCTGCCAACTTAAGGACCTTGCTTTAATCACAGCAACCACATGAAAGAGTTCATTCTGTTTATCTTGGTTCATTTAGGAAACCAGTGATAAGTCTGCCATGAAAAAAAAAATCCATCTTCTCCTGAAAGCTGGCATACTCGTCCCAAGATATGGGCTTTGATTTCATTTTAAGTGCAGTTATTTACAATCATATCACAGAGTGCATGAGTTTTCTCATTCTACCAGATGACTTCTTTTCCCTAATAAGCTGTGAATACTTCAAAACTCCTCTCAAGTACAACGGCACCTCTGAGCGGAAGCGGTAGGAAAAAGGCCGCAGCTCAAGTGTGCAGGCCTCATCCCTGACATGCAGGCCCAGCCAGGCCGCAAGCAGTGCTGCAAGAAGAGCTGCGGCCCACACGTGGGAGGGGACAAGGTATGTGATGCAACTAACTTTTCTTTCTCCCACAAGGCTTTCTGAAGCCAACAGGACAAGTGCAATATTAAATAAAGATACGAGACCGGTGCCCAACTCCAGAATATGGAGATGGACAATCACTTTGCCATGGAGTAGCGGTAACAGAAAAACAAAGGTGCCGGCTAATTGCAGAAAAAGGCATAGAAGCCTTTTCCGCATGAGCTAGCTGTGGTCTTTTGGGCTGTGGAGTAATTACTGTGGGTAACTGAACACTCTTGTCCCTGTAAATCAGAGCTGTATATATACTTTTTGAAACTTTCCTACCTTCTATAGACTGCTGGCTGTCCCCAGCGCTGTCTGCTGTGTAGCCAGACTCTGCAGTGCTGCTGCATGAGCTTTCCGGGCGTGCTAGGGTTTAAGCATCAGTGAACACAATTCAACTTCCTCTCTGCTAATGAGGGTCTTTGGAAGGCACGAAATGGTCAAGGGGCTCTTCTTCTGAACCCAGTGGATGCAAGGGTAGTGGCTGTGGTCCTGACGGAGGACACACTGGAGATTATTTAGGCACAGGTTGCTAAAGGACTTCAGAAGCAGATGGAAGCAGTCTGCTGTAACCAAGTGAAAGACATTTATGGACATATTTGATTCCTGGAAGCTACACGAAGCCTCAACTTCTGGCAAAGATATAAATGTGAATGGAAAGGAAAACTCCTCTCATATTTGCAAAAAAAGATGCATCATTTTCAAATTCTGAAGGATTACCATCTTCAGCACAATCATTTTTCCTCTTGAAATGTAGGTTATATTACCACATTTACTTGTGACTTCTCAGCCCTTGGCACCCATAATTCAATTTTCCCGTTTAAAAAATTGCTGAGGTCTCTATGCTGATATCACAGCAAACATCATATTTCATCTCTAACTGTATCCTGTTTAGTCTGGATTTGTTCATGTTCACAAGCAGCCGATTTGAAATACAGCCTTGCAGAATAATCAGTAATAAACACACAAAAGTGACAGGCAATAATTTCATAGTTTTCACGGGAGATAACATAAGATATTTTGCAAAACTTTGCCATATCGTGTGCCTGGGCCAATTTACCTCTCACAGTAAGGCAGAGTTATTCACATGGCGAGATATTAGGAGATGCTACTATAAATCTTGCAGTATCTTACAAACGTGCAATTACTCTTCACAAGTGCCCAGATGGGGATTATATCTCATTATATCAAGTGCTATGCAAAAAACAAATGTCTGGCTGTAACTAATGGGGTTGGAAACTTCAAGAAGAACAGATCCGCTGATGAAAAAAACACAAACGGTCAGAGTTTCGGCTTGAATAACAACTCAAGTGACTGGATGTTTATGTTAACCTTGTCCAAAGTATGTAATCATCCTGAGAATGCAAAACTGGACTGAATCACAAGAGCGACCTTCCTTGCAAGCTTTCTACCACGTCCTTTGTCTGTGTACCTATGCATTAGAAACATGTCCAAAAACTTTCCCCGTCTCATGCTACAGTAGCATTTAAATTTCTGACCTATTTTAGAAACAGAAATAACAGCTCCCTTAAAAAAAAAAAAAAAGAAAACTAGCTTTATACAGCAATAAGGTTAGCATTAAGGTTAAAAAAACGTCCATTTTGGTGGAAGCTTAAACGAGTTAACCAATTGACACAAACACCTAGCCCTATTGTTCACTCAACTTGGTATTGCCAAATTCCCAGTGACAAGCCCTAACTAAATTTTCCAACGCAAAACATTCCCATTCTCCCTGCCTGAAACCTTACAACATGTCACCGAATAATCAGTTCATGTCCCAGGGTACTATTCTGCAAAAAGATATCATACCTGGGTTGAGGTGCTCACTAACTGCTTGTAGCAAATCCACAAACTTTACAGTATTTTGATTTCATTTGCCCAAATAAAACATTTCCCCTCATGGAAAAAAATCTTTCGATGATCTCAAGCACATGCCAAGATAGCCAGCTAAAGAGTCTTGGGTTTTTTCCTGAAGTTTTCTGTAACATTATTGGCTAAACAGGCTCAGCTGAGTACACATTCAGATATGCTTCTATTAAAATCGACTTTTACTATCAGTCAGGAACAGACCTTCACGATTCTAAACATTTTTCCCTTAGTGCCAATGTACTTGAAGAAAACCACGTCTGAATAAAGTTGTTCTCAGCGTCTAATAAGCATTTTGATTAAACATACCAAACGCTGATCCAGCTCTGACATATTTTACAATGCTTTGGATGCGAGTTCTCAGTTTTCTCTAAACATTACATATTCCATGTCCCAAAGCATGGGACAAGACAGGTAAGATATTTTTAAGGTGCAAAGTGAAATCAGCTGAAACTTTCATTCAAGAAAAAAAACCTCTTACGAAAAGAAGGCATTCTATTGGAAAAGGAGCCAAAAAGCAGAGGTGGGTACATACTACCTTTAATTTCGGCCTCAGCAGTGCCATTTGTTAGAACTGCTGTCAGGTTTGCACAACTACTGAGTTCTTTTGCTGAATCCTGACAACCCTTACAAATTCTTAAGTCATAAAGCACCAAAGTACACATTCATTCTGAGTTCAGTTTGTAGAACAAATAACCAGGAAAACCACGGCCCTGCCTCCCCTCCCTCATCCCAAAACCTGTCTTGGAAATGTTTAATGGCCGTAACCCTGCGAAACCGCAGTGCAATGGATGCTGCTTCTTAAACAGGCTGTCACAAGCACATGAAGAACAAGGGGAGCTGTAATGAGTATTTTTTAGATGGATGGCACCACTTTCGGAGAAAACTTCTTTTTAAAAAAACCAAACCCGGCTTTTGGATCACCTTTCCTTATGTGCAGCTACATCAACCCACCTCAGAAAATAACTGATGCTCCCCCATGAGGCCAAACTTTCGGCTACAAGGAGAGGAAATAGCCCGTAGGCTCCGTGGACCAGAGCCGACACTTCGCAATGACTTGGCTGACCATGGGAACCTGCAACCACACATTTATTCTCCAGACTTACCAGCTTGCTCTTCCGACTTTTCCCTGCAGATTCTTCCATCCAGTCCGTGCATAATCAGCCTCTCTTGCTAAATAGAGTTTAGGATGTTTCTCCTTGCTAGAACTCCTGCTTGCTTAGTCCCACTTTGTGGGAAATCGAAGAGCGGCCCTGGAAAGGAGACACAGTTGTGCTTGTTGGAGAGAAGCTGCGAAAAGCAAGAGGAAAAGCAGTAAACAGGGTCTTGTAGAGATGTAAATTTGTGCTTTGTTTTAGCAGGTTGCTGAGCACGGTGTGCTTTGTCATGTTAAGGAAGGTGCAGACAGAAAGAAGCCTGCACAGCGGGAGTCCCCTGGGGTGGGGCAACCTTTTGTATAGGAATGTTGTGGTTCTTGTGTTACTGAAAGCTGACTCGAGATTGCTGCGCCAGCCATCGAGAGGGTATAAAAGTTTGCTCAGTTATTTAAATTGTCCTCGATCCACCCCAATCGGAGTCCGCGCCTTTCAATACGCCACACCACTTGCTGTAAGTTTGTACTTGCTATTTCACCTCCCAACGTGCTCTTACTAGATAATTGAAGCACGTGCGGTATTTGGCCCTAATTGTTGCCCTTGAAAGATTGCTGCTGTTTTATGTTTGGGGAATACCAACTGTGACACGATATCCCAATGCTTAATTTGTACTTGAACCACTTAAAGTAGGTGAGTTGACTTTCATAGAATCACAGAATGCTTTGGGTTGGCAGGGATCTCAAAGATCATCTAATCCCAACCCCTGCCTTGGGCAGGGACACCCTCACTAGACCAGGTTGCCCAAAGTCCCATCTAGGGGCCTTAAACACGTCCAGAGTTTGGGCTTCCACAGCTTCTGTGGGCAACCTGTTCCAGCGCCTCACCACCCTCATTGTAAAGAATTTCTTCCTAACATCTAACCTGATCCTGCCCTCGTTCAGCTTGAAGCCATTGCCCCTTGTCCTGCCACTATGCTCCCTGGTAACCAGCCCCTCTCCCGCTTTCGTTTAGGACCCCTTTAAGTATTGGTATGCCACGATTAGGTGATCCTGAAGCCTTCTCGTTGATCACCTTAACACTTAAAAAAAGCCCAAACCCTCACTAAAATCAGATACCAAACAGTGTAATAAATGTGCTGCAGTATCTCTGCAGCCTTGAACTCCCTTTTCTTGATCTATGCAACCGTGAACACTCTACGAGGCAGGCTGTTCAAGAGACCCTCCCTGCAGCTGGGGGGATGTGATGGAGTATATTTATAAAGAAATACACAGTACCCAAACGGCACGCTGCATTTTTCATGGGTTGGGAGTTAACAAGACAGGGCTCTGCCTGTAGATAAACTAGGCAAGCATTACCTGGATCTAATGATATGCTCTTGCTTTCAGTAAAATAGCATAATGCAGACCAGAACAAAACTCTGGCTGTGTATCCACAAAATCAGAATTTTTTTCCATCAGGAACTAGAAACTAGTTTAATGTATTGATTTTAACATCTTGCTACAGTCCTTTAATAAAATCAGCCTGGAGTTCGGAGGGTTCAGCTATTGTGTTAAAAGGCATTAGCGTCCAGATTATAAATTTGACCATTTCTCCCTCTTTCCAGCCCTTACCAACAATATTACAACAGAGAAAAAAAAGAACCAAGCTGTGCTTGTTAACATACTTGCCTAAATTTTCAATGTAAAAGAATCATGGCTTTAGATGTTCTACTAATTATTCTAACAAAGCCAGCAGAATATACTTCTAGCAGTCGACTCAGGCTTCTAATCAACATAGCACTTAAATACATACTTAATCTCCAGAGTTGATGCCTTGACATCAACTGAAATACCCCAGAGCAGAACTCAATAGAAATAGTAATACACCCTGCCTAAAAAGAACCCCCCAAAAAACCTTCTATGAAATCAATCCCAAATCTCTACTCCTAGAAACCCCTAAAAATATTTACTTTTTTCATAGAAATTAGAAACAAACAGAAAGCTCTGGCCTCCTGAATGTATGCCAGGAAAGCTCCTGTCATCTGCCAGAAAGTGAACTGACAGCAGGGAAAAAGGTGGCTTCAATAAGCCCAAGAAGGCAGCAGTAAAGACAACAAAAATATTATTAACAGCCTGGTAGGTAGTAATTATAGCCATAAAACCATTGCTATTTACTCTCTCGGGTTTTTTATAGCTGTCATGGCAAAAGAAATGAGAAAAGGATGATGAGAGTGTTTCAAGAAGTTTTAATCGTTTGAGCAGCTCATCGTGCTCAAGAGCTGTCAGGAATGAAAGCACGGGCGGGCTCGCTGGGAAATCTGATAAACGGGCAGTCTGCGCTTGCTTTGAGGAAACCTGATGAAGGCAACTCTCTGTGCTCTCTGGGGAAGAAAGAAAAAAGTCACTAGAGTTTTTTTGGAGGGATGAATTTAGAAATGTTTTTTGAATTAATATGATCATCAGTAACTATGGGAGAGCTACATGACTGAACTCAGTATCTGTACTAACGCTTCAGATGTGCCATTCAGACAGTGACGATCACTCTGCTGTAAGGAGCATAGAGAGGGTGTCTTCAAACTTATGACTGTAAGTTAACCATGCATTTTCTTTGATCCTGTGTTACAGACATTATAAAAGTGAAGCTCAGAATTATAAATCTCAGTTTTGAAATCCAAGCAACATCAAGAAGTCCCAACTGAAGAATGATTCTCTAACTCATACTTGGGAGATCAAAATCTCCATGGAACCTCTGAAAACCTTAATATTTCTAACAGTTTCATAAAAATGTAAAAGTGAAAACCTCAATATTTCTGTTTCATAAAAATGTAAAAGACAACAGACTTAATGGGAATTTCATGCTCAAAGTACCTCTCCTATTGCATAGAAAGTCATCAAAATTAAAACTTCTTCATAGAACAAAAATTGTGAAAGCTTACATCAGAACAAATTAAACATATCATTTTTGAAAAAATAAGGATGTATTTAAATATCATAGTTCAGAATTATTTATTCCTAAACCTAAAAGTAAAATGAAAATAAAATGAATCATTTCATATAAGAAATTTTTTATCATTGAAGTAAATCAACGTTGAAAATAAGCCATTAGAATTTTCTTCTATCAAAAATGATAAAATTAATACCTCCCTCTGACACTTCTCAATTTCTATGAGATTACTTATTCTGATAAAAATTTGTTCTAGAATTTTGTCTCACCTGCACTGCAGTTTAATAGACGTTATAGAAAGAATGTAAATGTTGTGAAACAGAAGCGCCAAACAGAACAGTTAAAATGTCCTTATGATGTATTACAGCAATGACCAAACATAATTTGAGTCAGGTGTCTTCTGAATATTACAAATCCTGCACTTATGCTAATTTCCCAGTTAGAGCTGGGATTTTCAGAGACTGATTTTCAGTATCAAATGGGTGTCTAGCTTTCTGAGATGAGCTTGTGAAAATTTCAACTAAGTAAGGAACTGTTGAAAGTTTTAATTATAAATTATTGATGGAGATGAGACAACTAATTCACATACATATTATAGCACAGTATCTTTCACTTCCACAGCTCAGTTTCAAATATGATTGGATCAAATGCAATCACCACTAGCAACTTTTCAGTGACTACAGAAACCACTGTAATCTAATTAATTGGAAAATAGAGCTAATTATTAATACCCTATTAAAAAAAAATTCAACCAAAGAGCCGATTTTCCTTTGGCAAGGTAAGATGGTAATGCAGCAGGTCCTTTTTATTCAGCATGGAAACTTACATTCCTTCCAGGATTCAAAACCAAGAAGAACAACTAAAACAGAACTGTTGTCTGAAACTGATGGCCAAGATTTGCTCCAAAGCAATCTGGACCCCCTCTGAAATCTTCTGTTACAATATCTCATAGTTTTTGTATGTTGACTTGTCTCCTCTGTCCACAGTACAGCCAGAGAAGCTCTAAGAACTTAAATCTAAAGAGCCATTTGTACAATTTATTGCTCCATGAATCTTGACTTGTAACAATTCAGGTGCCTGACGGCCACCAGGAGCTTCCCAACACGTGGAAGAGCTGCGACCAAGCACAGCTGCAAAAGCGTTTTGTACAGTCACTTTATTCTTCTGTCTTCCAAGGCGAAATGCCAGAGGACTTCAAAGCTTCTGCTTTTCATTCCTCATTAGCTTCTGACACTCACCTTGACTGAGATATGTTCTTTTCTTCTAAGTCACTATTTTCTTGTTTCACAAAGCCATTTTAAAGGATGACTCCTCTGGTTTTGCCCAGAAGTGCAGGGAAAGAGAAGGATTAATGTTTTCTAAAGGAAGGTATATTTCAGCAGTATATATTATATATTAAATATTATATATTATTATATCATTATATTATATCTCATTATTATTAAATTATATATTATTATACTAAAATATATTAGTGAATATTTTAGTGGAAATAGCACTCATTTGTGGTTGAAAAATTAAATGAAGTTTCAAGGTTTAAATAAAGTAAAAAGGAAAAATACATACCTAACTATCTTGATTAGATACAAATGATCTATGCATTTTTCCTGTCCTAATGTCATTTTAATGTCCAGTGTCATGACAGAAGATTCATGTAACAGCTGTATCGATAGGCAGGAGCACTCCACACCATAGGAGAAGGCTGGGCTGTGCCTGAATGCTTTGCTAGTGGGAGAAGAGACCAAGAGGAGATCAAGAAATAGGGTGCCTTCAAAGTCTATGAAGAAGACTACTTTTAGTATTCATCATATATTTTTTTGCTTATCACCAGGTAGATAATGACAAGAGAAGCTATTCCTAATTAGTTTAAGTAGGAATTAGTCTAGAAACCAAAGGCAGTCTAGTACAGCAATGACATTAATATCCAATAACTAGGTCACATTATCTACAATTACTATAGAGACTATATGGTTCCTTGTGGAGAACAACTTTTTATATTATCTCAGGACATCAATAAAATCTGGGATGTATCTCATTCCGTGATGGATTCAGTCAAGCAGAAAATCAACCAACACACAGACTAGCAAGTAATCCAGTAACTCTCAAATTCCTGCAATGTGTCAGGCAGCTGTTTCAATCAAACCAGTGTGGAGAAAATAGAGTTATCTTGCAGAGCGTTTGGAGAAAAGAGAACTTCACTGAGAAATTAAAGACTAGAGAATTTCATCTATGGAGCGGCATAGCAGGAGGGGTGTCGGGGCACTCTCTCGG
Source organism: Porphyrio hochstetteri (assembly GCA_020800305.1). Classification (NCBI taxonomy): domain Eukaryota; kingdom Metazoa; phylum Chordata; class Aves; order Gruiformes; family Rallidae; genus Porphyrio; species Porphyrio hochstetteri. Next base: position 41,297,516 of record CM036909.1, on the reverse strand, counting down.
CTCTACTGACGCTTCAGGTCATGCTGTGTGCGCCTCATGGCCATTTGTTGGGCATATCCTCCAACATATTTCCTAAACCTGGGATGGGGAGTCTTGGCAATTAGTAGAGGAGCTCTCTCTGGCAATGAATTCTACTAGGCAAATTAAGGAAAATCCAGATCACCAAAGTCCTTAGCATTTCAAAAGTCTTCCAGCTGTTTTCTGTCAATCACAGTATTTTAGTACACCATGAAAGCACAATGCTGCTGAGCACCTCTGATGCTGCAAAATATTTTCAGATGATGAAGAACAAGAATCTATCAGAAAGGATAAACTCACAGGCCCTAAGGAAAACTTGGAGTGAAGGCTATGCCTAATCTGACTCATCTCCACAAAAAGGGTATTAAGATCCTGACCTCACAAGCTTCCCACAGGCTCCAAGCCTACACAAGCAGCCTTCAGGACTGTTATACTTTGTGAGGAGACAATGCACAAGAAAGGAAACAACACAAAGGAATGTGAGGAAACAATACAAACCGATGTCAGCTTTCTTCCTCATCCGTAGTCGTAAGTACCCAGAGTCCCACACAGGCCAGATACAGCTAAAGATGACTTATCTGAAATGAAGGTATAGACAAGTGATATTCATCTAAGAAGCAGACACAGGAATCTCATAGGCACATCAGGTACCTTTAATTCCAGCAATGTTTTATATTGATCAACAGCACAAGAGAATGAATGGGGTTTTTTTCCAGTTTTTCAATATTGTATCAATTTTTTCCTCGTGTGAAGAGAAATAAAAAAAAAACAAACCAAAAATATCCAAAGCCAGCCACCACTAAATGCAGACAAGGCAGCACACTGACTGTCACTGATTTACCCAGTAGGTAAGACACCAACTTCGCTCTCTGTGGGAGAGAATTGTTTGCTTTTTACATGAAATTAAGCTGTTATTCAGGCTTAAGAAATCCTATTTAAAAAACAAACAAACAAACCCCAAAACCACAACACCCCCCCATAAATTTAAATCTTACTTCAACCTTTAAAAGATATTGTAACAAACAAGAAGAAAAAAAGACATAACTGAAGTTGCTCACCTTTAACTGATTTATTTCTTTTCGAGGCCTAGACTAGCTGTGTTGAAAGGCCTTACTATGATAGATGCAAGCAGACATTGGCATGCCTGTTCAGTACTTTCGGGAGATTATGTGGTTATGCACTAGACAAATGTCAAGGTCCTCAAATTTCCACCCAGGAACGTTCCCCGCTGTTTCGATGCAGAGGTTAAGATTTTAATTACCAGGCGTAAACGTGGGATTTTAAGGTGGGATTATATATTTATTAAGTTTTTCATTGTGGTTTTCTTGCAATCAGTACTGTTAAGAGCTCTAAAAATAGTCTTTGTCTTTAGTCACCTTTGAAAATGTTTTGCGACTCTTCTGTTTGATGGCTATATCTTTCCTCCATAAAGTGGCTGCAAGTTAAAATGACATGAATCAGCAGCCTTTAAGAAAAAAAGTAAAGCTGTTTTCCAAACTGTTTCCCTCATCCTACAGCATAGTTTGAGAGAAGTGTAGCTTTCAATCTGCATGGTAGACATGCAGTAAGCAATGGGAAGGCAGTCGCTGCCAGGAACATTTGGTGTCAATTACAGCAGGGCTGGAGGAAGAAAAAAACCTTTAAAAATATATAATATATATGTGTATATATATATAAATGTTTTAGAGAAACCAGTGAAATCTCACGTTTTTCTTGGGTTTGCAAAGTGAGGATTTCCAGCATTTGCTGTCAAAAGGCAGTTTGTCCCAGCAGAATGTCAAGATGTCTTTATCTTAGCAACTGCCCCACCTGCATTCTCAGCAGACCTGAAACCTGTGCTATTTGCACGAGTAATAACCAGAGCACTAGAATGCAGTTATTAAATGCAGACACCTGAGAGGCAGACACTGTAAAAACAGAGGACAATTTTCCACTTACACTTATTTAAATGGCTGCTGCTATTATTCCTGGAACTGCCCCGCAAGGGCTGCTATTGGTGGCCGCATAACTCTGAGCCCAGGACTGTCTTTATGCCATGAGTAACTTACCCCATGAGTAGTCCCTCAGCTTTCACTCCTTACACCTCCATCACAGCTATGGGACAGAATCAGGACCTTATGATCTAACAAAAAAAGCTCTCTCAGCGGATAAGTGGAGGTGCTGCCCTTTTCTTAAAAGCATTTCCTAGGCTGTAATAAAATATACATGGACTGTAGTTTTCAGTTCATAAAGAAAACTAGTGCTTTCTGGGATGAAAAAAATGACCTCTGATGAATAATAACATCCTTGCTTGTGGCTTCAGAACTTAAACCCCCATCGGTTTTCACCTTTTTCAGTCCCACAGAGCAATTTCTTTCCCCATAAACTAAAGCTCCAGCCCACATCACTTTTATGACATACCTTTAAAATGTCATTTTAGGCTAAAAATGTGCTAAATGAATGAAGTATGTTCTACCAATCATAAAAAGAAACCTACACACAGACCTCCGCAGACAATGTAGGGCAGAGAAACTGTATGGTGTTGGGAAAGAAAACAGCCATAGCTGGTGAACCAGCAGTGAGTCCATCAAGCTATTCTTAGTTCCTCCAGTGAAAACCAGGATTTCCCCTTTTGCTCCATCTTTGTGCCCCTTGCATGTGGAGGCTACGATGCTGTGTGCATAGCCAAAATCATCGCGTTTCATTTCTGTGCATGCTGGGTCACCCACTGTCGAACTGGAAAGGCACCTCCTGGAGTGAACCTGGGGGATTAGAGGGCATCACTGGGGGCTCCTAGGGGAGCAGAGGTTTCTCTGCAAATTATGAAGGTCTCCAAGCAGACAACTTCTTGTTGCAGGGAGGGAGGGGGGAAGGGAGGGGAGGGAAGGAAGTAGCAGCATTCTCTTAAGCTGGCACAGTCTCTTGTGTAAGTTTTGCAGTCTTGTATCTCACCAGAGCTATAAAAGTAGGCCCAGAACGTGATCTCATTTCCACCACATCTGGAATGATTCCACTGGAGTCACTAAAATCCCTCTCTCGTGCCTCCAGAACAACAGGCTGCAATTACTTCAGAAACTATCAGCCACCAGAAAGGGTGGTAGGAATTCTCCTTTTCTAGGGGCACATTTGGCTAAAATATGCAAACTCATGTCCCACACATCTGACTTCTACCTACTGAAGCAGGCCACTAACTGTTGGAGTTGCTGTTTGACTCCATCGACATTCAGACAGTTTTGGTTTTAGATGCCTCATGGGCTGTTTGCAGAGTACAAAGCCGCTGAAGTTTTCAGCTCTTGCTTCTAGTTAAGAGGTGCTCAACATTAACATGAAGCTTTACTACACAGGAAAACCTACTTCAAGTGACTCGCATCTTTTTCCTTCCCTCTCAGACAATACCTTCGGGTCCCAGAGCAATCAGGATAACTTGAATTTCCAAGTGTAGTGTGACAAAAAGTGTGTGTTTTTCAAAAGTCCCTACACTTTTCCTTAAAAGACATTGATAGGGTGTATATAAGGGAACATAAGAAATCACATTTATAATAACTAACACATAAATAAGAGTAAATTCAATTACTAACTACTGCAAGATGCTTGGGGGGAAAGCCCATAAGGGGAACAAAGTAAATGACATCAAGGTTTGACCCAAGCATCCCAAGGAATGTAGCCCCTGTGACTGATAAGGAGGAAGCATCCCAAGGAAGGTGGCACCTGGAGGATAATCCTGCCCAGCTGGAAGGATCACAACTATGCATGTGCCAGGGGAGAAAGTGAAAGGTCCAACCTGATGAAGACTCTGAGCCTTCATCCTGAGACCCTGGATGACCACCACCAGGAGACAGCGCACAGGCACAACTAGGAGGAGTTTGTGGAGAGGAGTTCATGGGACTAATTTTAATATGAAGCAGGACAGGTTATGCATATGTACAGGTGTACTGCAAAATGCCATGAGTGTGTAACATTCTACTGTATATAACTAAGGTGAATTGCCACATTTGGGATGCACATCTGTGATGGAGCGACCCCCTGTGCACCTACATGTAATCAACATACCTACTGTACAGCCTTCTGGGTTGTAGAGGGTGTTTCTGCAAGTCAACAGACTTACTGTAATTCTGTGGTAACCCTGATGATTATCAGGATTTCCACTACTTTCAATGTACTTGCTGCTTCCGTTTGGGAGGACAGCTGATGGGATACATTCTCTCACAATAAAATTATTGTTAAAATTAAACCAGCATTCCAGTCTGGTATCTTACAATCAAACACAACCAGTACAACCCCTCAGGCAGCCACCTCAAGCTCAAGGCCAGTAGTACATCACCATTTATTCAGGCTTATTTATTTATCTGTCTTACTAGAAAAACTTCACATTTTTCTCCACACAGAACACATTTTCTGGTCTAATTAACACACCTTTAATTTTTTCTATTCAGTATTTTATCAGAAGATGTCTGACAAGATTCTTGACATAATGCCTTAATGAAAATAAAGGTGTTAAATCCATTTATAGACAAGAGTATGAAAACTGAAGGGAACCGACTTCACAATTTCTCTGCTCACCCCTGCCAAGATTGTTTCTAATTTTACTTTGGTGAAACCTGGGAAATACGTCTTTAGCACTTCTCTGTCTCCTTCTCCTACCACTGTTACAGAAGAATTGGTGTAGTGTCATTTTATTTATTTTATTCAAAGACCTCCTCACCTTCCCCCAGCTTATTTTTTTTTCCTTTTTTCTCCTCCCACCGACTCCCAGTTATAAAGCTTTCTGTAAATTATGGTAAGCTTCACAGCTCTGTGGGTTTAAAAAACCCTCATAAAATACCCCCTCCCTTTTTTTTTTTTTCCTAAAGCAGAACACATGCAGGGTGCTTAAGAGTGATGTGAAAATGCTCTCATTTGACTACCCTTATTTGAGGGCAAGTTTTGCAACAGATGAAATTCATAAAAAGCACAAGGAATAAATTAGCAGGTCATCAACAGCCACAGAACATAAGGAGAGTAACGATGAGGAATAGTTAGGTTAGGTGAATCAATGGATAAGTCATACATATATATAAAAAAAGACCTGGTTTGGGTCACTGTTTGATCCCCCTGAAATTCTTTTTAATACATCTGCTAACTCCGAGTGCCTTCGCTGCTGAGTGCCTGACACGGGTCTCCCTGAGCCTCTCTCCGAGCTGAATATTCCAAACAAAGTGCTGAAGCACAGTCCCACTGTCAGGTCTGACATACCTCGAATTGTCACCCAAAGGATGCCACCCAATGGTAGTGGAAACATCTGGAAACAATGGTCTAGTTCAGCTCTCTGTGTGAAAGAGAAAAGAATATTAGCTTTTTACCTTGCAACGATTATATGTGTAAAGTAACTATTTTACAAGCCCTGTTATATCAGATTACTTAAAAATGTGAGGGATTTGTCCTTTCTTTGAGTAGGAAGTAATGTTTCCTGCTTTCAACTGTCTTATTGTTACCAGATCTGCTGCGGCTGCTGCAGAAACAAAGTGAATACATCAACAAATCAAGAAGGAAAGATTTATTTCTTCTTAATAAGTTAAATGAATAGAAAATGACCCATCTACAGTGGTTTCATGCCAAAACTGGGAATTAAAAACAACTAAACAATAGGAATATAACACCTTGCTGCTGCAATTGAAGCACTCAGAAATTCACCATATGTTTGACATATGCTAAAGGTCATGGGCAGCCAATGGCAAAACATAAGAGAGCTTCTAACTGTTATAAATTATCATCTTCCAGCTAAAAAGGCACCGAACACAAGACATAATAGATTCTAACATTGGAAAGACCTAAACTGCCACTATCTTCTAGTCTGATCTGCAGTAAGTATTTGGACTGGTTGCAACTGATAAAAGATGAATGACCCTGTTTTCCATAGATCACCCACCCCCATCAGATAGACCAGCACCCCCTGAAAGAAAAGCATGCAGATAACCCTCTGATAACGTACCAGTTAATGCATAAAGCATCTGGCTCCAGACAGTGGGCAAGAGTGACAGCAGCTTCCCTCCCTCTCAGCCCTTTCTATAGGACCCACTTCTCCATCCCACCACTCCGTCTCCCACACGCTCTTCCCGCTGCCCTTCACTCCTGACACTTAGGGGCTGATAAATCAGTTCAGCTGAGAGAGCTGTGGAGGCAGCTGGAGGCACGAGAGAAGCTGGGAGCACAGGAAGAGGCAGGAGAGCTGGAGAGGATGGGGCAAGGCAGCACCAAACACCAACTGGGACAGCAGGACATGGAAAGGGAAAAGGCTTGTCCTCATAGAGCAACACATGGCATGTGGGGAAAAGAAAAAATACCACACTAACCTGTATTTTTTATGGCTTGACAGCTCACTCTCCTTGCTGGGGTCAGGTTGGCATATGAAAGGAAACTCCAGAATTAAAAGTCTCCTCATTATTGTCAAGTACATCATAACCCATGCTGCAGAGTAATTCCCAAGTATGGTAAATACATAGGTATGTGTGACCAAGGTTATTTATATAAGTAAACACTTGTAAATACTGGAATTTCATGTAAAATGTCACAAGTTCACATTTCCATAATAAAGAAAGCAATCCCAAAATGAGCCCAAATTAGTGTGCTTTGGTGTGTAAGAGTTCAGCACCTGAGCCCACCTTCTTGCCCAGCTCAGTGTTTCCACAGTACTTCCAGTTTCCCCTCCTGCCATTTTCTAAGTTTTATCCTTCCCATACACACAGATTGTTCACTTCATTAATTAAAAATTGGACCAGAGTTAATTTATACTAATCACCTCTGGCTAATGGGGCATTTAGACAGCTCATCCCAAGTCAGACATCACAGCTGCTGAGCTCAGACTTCAGCGAAGGGGAGAAGAAAAGTCAGGGGACACTAACCCAAACCTCTCTGCTTTAACTATCGACCAATTTTTACCTACTTGTAAAAGGAATTTTTTTTTTTCTGAGAACTTTCTACCTGTTTAACATGCTCTTTAAACTGCCAAAGGCGTCATAGACAGATGGCATAAACATGGTGAAAATAAACTTTGCTTCCCTTAGCTCTCAGTTTTAGCCCACTGCAAAGGTACTGTTTTGTTGGAGTGTTTTTTTTCTGGTTTGCTTTGGTTTTTAATCATTAAAAATCTTCTTGTGTGCTTGTCTTTTAAGCATTAAAACTCAGACAGGTAAAAAACATTTTGACACATGCTTTGCTCTTTATTTTTATTTAGCTCATCCTTATTTGATGCAGCACTAAAGTCTATTACTGCAGTTACACTACAGCTGCTGGATAGAACTCCTTGTATGACTGAACCCACATGAAATGGGGCTAATTGCATTAGAAAAGGGTATGTATGCATACCATGACATATTTTTCTGCAGGCTACTTTATGCTTTATAAAAGCAAGGGGTAGGAATAGATACAAAGATGTAGGTCATACTTTGGCATCTCAATCAGTAAACTAAAAGGTAGGAAGAGATATGGTAAAAGCTACAGCTACTGAAGATTAGTTTAACACTGTAGGAGGAAAGAAATCTGGCTAGTCTTTGACCTGGAACAGGCTGCCCAGGGAGGGGTTTGAGTCACCATCCCTGGATGTGTTTAAAGGATGGGTAGATGAGGCACTTAGGGATATGGTTTAGCATAGGACAGGAACAGTTGGACTCAATGATCTTAAAGGTCTTTTCCAACCTTGTGATTCTGTGATTGAGTCATTCTCTGTGTTGGTTCTAGCTTCTCAGTATACTGTCAGTAGCACTATTCATCTTATTGATTAACAGATTATTGTTAGATTAGTACAGACCTGACCTTGGGCTGATGGAACAAGGCATGCTATTGCCTTCCTGGCAATCACTTCTTGCTTCTTAAACCAACGGATTCCTCTTTGGCAGCAATGGCTCTCAAGCAAATGATGACTGATGACCTTTGTCAGTCACAGCCACAATCTTGTTGGATGGAGGAGTGCATGGGAGGCTTTTCTGCTGCTTTGGGAGAGAAAAAATTGTCCTAAATCCCTGACAAAGGATTTTTGATGAGGCAGCCTGAGTCCTCCACTTCCAGCATAGAAAAATACCACAACCCATTTCAGTTTGCAAAAGCAACATTCCCCAGCATTTTCCACATACCCAACCTCTGTAGATTGACCTTTATCCAGTAGATAACCTGTAGATACTAAAAATTCGTTTTTCATAGTATAATGACAGAATACAACCATCTACAAATAACATTTCTTGCTGCTGCTGCTACACTGCAAGTGTTATGCTGTGTCCCAGGAAGGTGGATGTCTCAGCTCACAGTTTCAGAATGACTGGAGGCTCGGGATAGAAAGGAGGGAGCAAGAGAGTGAGGGTGAAGGACACAGAGGGAAATCTCTGGGTACTCCTGCTGACGATTTACTCTGTTGTGGCAAAGCCCTGAGAAAAGGAAAGCATACAGTTGGGATGGGAAAACCTGGCATGGGAAAACCTGGCATCAACTCAAAGCCTAATTTTATATCCTATCTAAAACCAACTGGATGCTAAACTCAGAAATGGATTTCAGAACAAGAACACAACCTTCCCATCCCAGAGTGGATGTAGGGTGCAGACTGTGCTCCCCGATGAATGTATGTGCACACAGACCTTCTATGTTCAAATAAAAAAAAATGGGGACTAACATGGAGTCCCCTCTCTTTGAAAATTAAATCATAGAATCCCAGACTGGTTTGGGTTGAAAGGAACCTCAAAGCCCATCTCGTCCCAGCTCCTGGCCATGGGCAGGGACACCCTCCACCAGACCAGGCTGCCCAAAGCCCCATCCAACCTAACCTTGAACATTGCCAGGGATGGGGCAGCCACAGCTTCTCTGGGTACCCTGTGCCAGGGCCCCACCATAAAGAATTTCTTCATGATATTTATTCTGGATTTACCCTCTTTCAGACAGAACCATTACCCCTCACTCTATCACTACCTGCTGCATTTGACAGAATTGTAACATTTGATGGAGTTGTAGGTGTCTGAAGCTTAAGGGAACTGAAAGACTTTCACATAGTCCAAGTATCAAAGAAGGAACCACAGGGATGTACATCTAACTGCACAGGATCCCACCAACTGGGCAGAGTGATACAGCCCTCGGGTCCTCATGCTTTCTCTAGGGCACACTCTCAGGCCCCTGCTCCGGTCAATCACTGCACCCAGAGCTCCCCCCAGCAGTGCCACCCTGCACACCCGGCAGCTCCTTACAGAGCTATAAAGTCCTTTGTCAGAGTTAGCTTTTAATTAACATGCTGGGGGGTCCCAGGCAGTTGCTTTGGCTGGTTAATAGGTGAAGTGGGCTTATGAATTCCCAGCCATCTCTGCTTTCTCTTCAGCTACTAACTCCGCCGTTCGCCTGGGAAAGAGCGACAGAGGGTCCTCTCTGCCATCCTGTAAGATCCAAGCTACTTTTCAGAATGTAAAACCTTTCCTTATAAAAACTTCCATGTTAGAGAGTTCCCCAGAATGTGCCAGAACTGCATTTCACATCACAGGCGAAATAATCCTTACTTACTCCAGTAGCAGTGCATTTAGCCTGGTGCCCAGGAGGACCGACTCTCTCATACACCCACTGGGACAGCTACTCAGATGTGGCTTTCTGATAATTGGAGAGGGGCACATGCTTTGACAAGATTATGGTTTAGTGAGTAACCTTTTTTCTTGTTTGATGTCATCACATCAACGTAACCAAGCTTTCAACATAACAAGCAGTAGCTATACAGACTTCTTGGCTGATTCTTTACCTATTTACTTTTGTTATCAATATTGTATTTGTTTCACCTGAAGTAAATATTCCCCCTCTCCCCCCACCCCTTTTGATCCTACTTCTCAGAAGTAAATTAATTCTACATTTCCTGGTGGTCTTCCAGAAATTAGGCATCTTTTCATCATCCAAAACAAACCAGCTTGTTATTTTAATCATATTTTGAGTGCCTCCCCTTCCAATTTTTAGGTGGAGTTTTTATTGGCCCTCTTTTCTGCAAATTAGAGTAAGTGCTTTAGCAGCACAAACTGTTATGTGTGTTATGGAAAGCGGCCTGGAGTGCTGCCAGTTTGATACTTCATTATAAAAGAGAAAAAAAAAAAGGAAGAAAAAGACTTGAACAAATACTTACTCCTCGTGAAATCTGCAAATTAAACTCACATCAACCTTTTTAATACTAAACCCTATTTATTTTCTCAACTTGCTTAAGATGAATTCAGGCTGCGCTTCAGCACTGTTTCTCTATTTTGTTTCATTTCATCGCGTCTGTCACAATTAATCACCCAAAGCTATGAAATGGCCAAAGGCAGATTACCGAAGGTTTTAAACAGTGGCTTTTAAAACTGAGACAAATCAAACTTCCTTGTAAAACGCTACATTTGGGGAAGAATTGTGCGGGAGAAACTCCAGCTGTCAATAAACTATAAGGAAATGAAAATCGCCTGGAAACGCCCCGCTCGCTTTTTTGATCTCATTTCTTAAATTCCTCTAGCATGCCCAGTACCTAGAACTCTGGTTATGTGTAATTTATTCTTTTTAATATGTGTGTTTACATTTTTTGAATGTTAAAAACGGTATAAGGCAAAATCAAATTTGTATTGGTGTTTGTGAAAGGAAATATGACACTGCCTCCGCTCTGCCCACCAAGGATGCTTGCTGTCCCACAAAGATCTTGCTAATTAACTCCCTTTTAGGCTGCCAATTACAGCATGGCTGTTTCCTGCAGATAATTGATCAGGGCACAAAATCTTCATTAAGCACCATAAGAGTTCTTCAGATTTGCATGGGAAGTGTCTGCTGGCTGCAAGGCTCAGGTAATTGCGCTGTTATCTCCCAAAAGTAGACAAAGCACAGCTTTATTTTTCAGTTAAACCCATACTACCCTTACACTACCCTCTAAGAAAAAGCAAAGCAAAACAAACCAAAGAGAACGCTGCATTCAGTCACACAAATGCAGCACTCTCTATAGTGCTCTCTCCAGCAGTTCACCGAAGTACAAAGCATGGAGTAGAGACTTACTACTAGAAATAATACTGTACGAGCCCTTCTGTTAAACTTGCATATAAAACCTCAGATTATCATTCCCACTGCTCAGCACTCATTATGTTGCAGTCTATTTTCACCTTCACCATAATCAAAACTAATTTCTTACAAAAATGCAGATGTTACAGGTATTGCAAAGAGACCGCTCGGTATATATGGTTGGTTGAGTTTTTTAAGTGGAAGATTTCTTTTTTGCATCTTGCATGTGTTCCAGTAATCAATGTATGTTCAAAGACAGTAATTCAAATTTTTACTTGGTCTCCGATGGTCTAAATCAGTATTTTTATGTTTCAAAGCTGCTTACAAGTTTTTAATCCTCAGAAATCCTCTTAACAGTCATGATGTGATGGAGACAACCATGAGGATATTTACTGCCTTCCACAAAGCAATTAGTTACTCAGCTTGGTGAAGGAATTTCTTATTCTATTTAAGAAGAAAGAAAACAGGAACCGAAAGCGATCAGTACACCATGGCCCAGCGGACTGGTGATGTTTACAGAGCTTAACAGAATTAAAATCCATAATGTATCAGCATCTCTTTTTTCTTTTACCCTGAGGTAACTCAGTTCCACTGAGGCTGAGGGAATCATCCTTGATGTGCAGCACTGTCACTGCAGCACCGCTCTAGCCCTGCATTACACACACAATTTATTAGCAATACAATTTTTTTCCTCGTTGTCTTCAAACACTTTGCAATCATTAAATCTGTTTCCTGCTCAAATAACTCTCTCTAAGAAACTTTGGAAGTGCCAGGGGGTTAGATTTTCAGCTAGAATGAATGAGAGCAGATCTGCTGAAGCATCAGGGAGCCACATCAACTTCCACAGCTGAAGATGTGCTTCCTCACGGCTCTGCTCATTTCCCCAACACGCTCTCTGTCAGTTGAGCTGTGAAAGCATTTCAAGTCTCATAAGAAGATACCCTGATTTTGCTTAGCACATTCAAATTAAACTCAAGATCTAGCTCGATTACTACCTTGTCTTTAGACAACCTGGCCAGATGGACATTTTGGCAGATATTACAAAAGGTATTAGTTACCAGGAATCTGTGTGGCTTTCTGTTTCCTAAACTAGGTATTTATTATCTGTGCACTGCTGACACTGCATCATTAATTCATGTCCTAGTTCTTTCTTCGTTCGTTACTGTCATCTTTCTTACCTGTTCTTCCAATTCTGTATTTTTATTTGGGAAGACGACTAAACTAGTAGTGTAATCCAGGTTTGGTTTAGTTCCAGCTATACACCTTATTCTGCTGCTTAAATACAGAAACATTCCTAGGATAAAAGTGGTAGGGGTGTTTTAATCCTTGTGATACCCAGTTTATCGAAACCAGCGCTGGTTGATAACCAGTTCTTCCAAAAATCAGTTCCCCTTTGCCCCACCACAACTATTAGGAAAAAAACAACTCGCCACTTTCTGAATTCAGCTACAGCTCCTTTCACTGATGAAAGGTGTAGAACGTTGACTCTTCTGCAACGTGAATGGGGCTTCATGCTATTTAGCATTAAATAAGGAGGTTACGTTACAGCAGATGCATGGGTTAAAAACTCAAGTACAAAGAACTCATCTGACATGCAAGAAATCTTGGAAATCATACATAAGATGAAGGATGCTTGTTTCTAGTTGAGAACACCTCAGATTCGAAGTGACATTCTAACTTTTGCAAAGCTCTTCTTATCTAGTATTTACTATAAGTATTTACTGTATATTCAAAGAATGTAAACTTTAAACAGCAGCTACAAATATTTACAATAGATTAGATATGTGAAGAGAATTATCTAGGCACTTTTGTTTAATAAATTCCCCCATTCCTATAGCTGGTAATAGCACAGTGGGCACAAGCACATTTCCACAAGTGATGTCACAGCTGCTGCCACTGCTTCTTCCCTACTCTAACACAGCAGTTTCTTACTGATACAACATACCCATATATAACACCACCTAGCCAGGAGCTCTGCAGTGTGTGCTGACCATACCTTTACACTTGCATACACTGTCAGTAAATACACACAGCATGATTCTCACAGTGTTCCGCTGGTACCTCAGGTGACTTGCTGAGGCAAAGGAGAAGGGTGCCCACGGTGGTGAGAGAGCTGTGCCAACAAAACAGAAATAGAAATGATAACACGCACCATGGATAAATCAGGGGGCAGCAGGAAGACTAGCCAGCTAGCAGAGTTGTTGGAGCACTCTGATTGCAGTGCTCTGTCTTATAAAGCGCCGCACCCACCATCTTGTGCCCCAAATGCCTGCGGTGGAATAAGGCTCTGGGACTAAACGCACCATGTTCAGCTGGCCTGTGTGCCCCCTGTCTTGGACCAATGATTACATGGGCCAGGGACCTAGTGCAGACTCACCGCAGCTCCCTTCTCAATCAGGTTTTCTCCCCAGGGATCCAGACTGTTTGAAGGATGCCCTGAAGGGTCGGGGCTGGTCTTATCCTGACCCAGGTCTGGGGATGCGCACCGAATGCCTTGGCCTCTGCTGGGCTTGTCACTAATGAACCGAAGATGAGGAAATGAAGGAAAGGGGGCTGGGTGTTACGGGTCAGGCAGAACCTCTTTAGAGCAATGCTCAGGGCTGTTACTTCACCAGGTACTACACCCGCCCCAGTAGCGGCATGCCCAAATATCCTACTGTTCGTACTACACCAAAGGAATTACTGAGAGCTCATTTACCCTGACTTTCATGACTTCCCACCTTTTCTGGCATCCTTTCTTTCCACTGATAAGCTTCAGCTGCAGCGAGGTAAAAGCTTCAAGTGCAAGAAAAATGATGCTCTTCTTGCAAGCTCTATTGCCCAAGTATGAACTGTAGTAGAACAGGAAAGGGGAAGACAGGAGCAGGAAAATTTATACAGTATTGTAGAAATTCTCATTTTAACAGGATTGTCCCTGGCAAATGACACCACGTTCCCCCCTTTGCAAAACCTGTTTACAACCATTTCCAAAGCTTCTTAATGGATTTTTTTCTCACATCTACAATTACGCTGCTCTAGCTAAATGGAAAGTTTGATTTTAAACATCTCCTGCTTTCATTTACTGGAATGTCTCATTTGTATAACCCAACTGCTTCTGTTCCTTGCAAAGTATCCTGTTGTGTTATTTTTAATTTAATGTCTCTAGGTTTCACCAGATCTTAACCAGGACAAAACCTCACAGCTGCATTTGAAAGAGAGAAAGAAAAAGTAAAAGCCAATATGTGCTGAAATAATTGTGGTACAGAGGTGTTTGGTGTTGCTCCTAGATTCCGTTCAAGACCTTGACACATGGATTGCTCTATCATGACGCTGACCTACTCAGAAATTTTCTTCACTAGCAGCCAAAAATAACAAGTAATGGACCACTCTGTGGCTTTCATTATGTCTGATCTCACACCCTGACAATTCAAATCAGACCAAAGATATACAAAAGGTTCATAAAGATTTATCCAGAGATAAAGACCTCATCGTGCAGATAAATAAGGTTTTGTTTCAGTTTTATTCTGCACCATTCATTCTCATGCATGGGAGAAAGCCTAGAAATGAGTCCCCTACCTCTGTGTTCAAGGAAGGGTTTACCTTCCGACTGCCCCTAGGCCTAGACCTTTTCATGGGTGACAATTTATCCCTTTTTAAAATGTTTTCTGAAGACAATGAGCCTCTATAAAGGGGCTTTGATAAATACCTTAAATAAAATACCCCAGTTTAAGTGGTTAAAAATATGTGAACGGCACCACAAGCTAAAACAATCCCACAGCTTTCTACTAGGATAGGATTCACCCTTATGAAGTAAATATAGCTCTTACACCCCACCTATACAGCCTCACATTGGAGTATTTAGCAAGGGCTGCATTTCCTGGACGGTATTTCTTTTCTTAGGCTACAACCTCACACTATGCCACTTCTTATATCTTGACATACAAGTAACTGCTTGACGAAGTTTTCTGGTGGGATTTCTAGAACAGAGGGACACTTCAGCATAAAACGTAAGGTTCCTTTTCCCAATGGAATAGCAACTATGCCATTAGCAATTTCAGCCCAACGGCAGCGCAACAGTTTTACTCCACAGCTGATCCAGCAGGACAAACTTCTTTAAAAACCCCAGTAAAGTTTTTTACCTTGTATTCTAAAAATACACTGACTGCTTTCAGAGACTGGAAAACAAAAGTACTCCCTTCAAATTCCAACCGCAATTTAGAAGGGTGCAAAAGAGCAAAATGGAGTCCCATTTAAAAAAACCCAAAACACTTATCTTTGAAGTCTGTGAAGAATTTCCTTCTTTTCAGAGATTTTAAATGCCTTATGCAGCTGCCTCTCTGAAGTAGCTCCAGTTCCAGTAGATGTAACTTCCTCCATATATCTCTGCCTGAGAATTCTGATGAGGTCATCTCCAGAAAACCTCAGGAGCCAAGGGTACAGATCTTCAAATGTGGATCAGAGGGAGTGAGGCATCTTAATAGAAACTGGGTGCTTTCGCAGACCTGTGACTAAATTGTTTATCATTTATAGAAACTGCTTCTTAAGAAAACATCAAAGAAACTGGAAAGGAAAACCATCACACTGATTTGCAAACTACTATTTGAAGTCACCTTTTACCACACTCAATGCTCATTTTAAGCAAAAACCTTTGTGGAAGATAACTAATATAGTCTATTAAATCAGGGTAGGTGATGTGCAGTGTTTTTAGCATGGATCCATTCATCAGATAAAGTTTTTGGGTTCAAATTCTTGTACACGAGCACAAGGCTCAACTTCTCAACTTTGGAAGCTGGTCACGGCACTAAGCATGTAGAAGACAGGTGGAGTTAATCCAGCCCAGGAGTTAACACTCCCTGTACATAAATCTGCTGAGAGGGGAGAGAGGACCTCAAGTGCAGTTGGAGAAGAGAAAATTCTGCCCCAGCTTGCCGCCACCACAGATCCTGCTTATACACGCTGCATTGTTTCCTATGGGCGAGGTTCCATATGTAACTCACCATCGTTTGGCAGCTGGAGACCATGGTGGTTTTCAATCACCCCCAAAGTGTTGGATTGAATTTTGGCACCTCTGGCAATGACAGCAATATTGGTTTCTAAATAATTTTAATTCCACCAGGCTAGAGCACACGCTTCAAAACCCTCAGGAGCAGTCAGAAATATAAGAGAGCTGTGCTGGTGGCAGGCATGTTGCGTGCCATCCTTTCTTCACAGGTTATGGCAGAGGAGCATAAGAAAGACTACTACAGTCTGTCCCACTGTCTCAAGGCAATAAGCCGCTCCAGCAGGAGCTGCAACAGACCAAACAGCTACAGGGAAAGCCTCTAAAACACTCTCCCAACTCTCATCCTTTTTGAAGGGCTAAAAAGATAAATTCTGTCTCCCACTTTTTTAATTTACAAGTTAAATTTGGGAAGAGGGAAGGAGGGGGGGTGGGGCAGGAAAGGACTCTGAAGGGTGTCCTTACCTGCCTTGTACAATTTAAGTTTCATTTCAGATGTAAAGGACCTATGGCCAAACTCCACTCTTGTTTACAGCTGTATATTCCCATGTTTACTTGGTTATAACTAATTCAAAGTCTTCCGCCACAGCATTCTGTTTACTCCACTCTCTTGGCTCCCTTTACTGTGCCTTTAGTGACACATCCAAATGTTTTGTGGTTGGTAGCTGTTGTCTCCTAATCTTTAGTGACAGCTCAACTCAATCTCTGGTGCTTTCCAGGCTTGGCTAGAAGACAGAAAATAAAATAACTTTTTTTCTCATTTTCATTGACATTTTTTCCACTCTTCTTTTTTTTTCTTCCTCTTTATCCTTACTGAAGACTCTCTCCAACACAGGTTTTTCTGCTTTTCCCTTTTAATGACTGAGCCTGAAGTTTAATTCCTCTTCTCTGTGGCCTGAGATAATTCTTACCATTTACACATGCTTGGGGAAAAAGGTTTCAAAGTTTAACTATTATAAATGAATTCTAAAATAATTTATTAATTTATTTGATATCTAATGTAAAAAAAAATTGCTGTAAAAAGAAACAAGTAATTTCCCCCCCCAACATTTTGCCTCACCACCTTTGCTTGCCATTTCAAAAGGGAAAGACGGCTGGAGGTGAGGGAGCAAGATGGTCTGTGAGCTGGACCCCCAGTAATTTTGAACAGCTCTGGTCACATGTACTCATACAACCGAGAAGAAAGGAAGGATTTATCAAGCTGATGCTAACCTCGCTCCCAGCGCTGAGCCCTATCCATTTCTGTCTCCTGGCTAGTCTTTATAATAAATATAGGCTTGGTGTGTAATGAAAACCAGCTGAGTGTTTCTCAAGGTACAGATACTTTCTTTTCTTCTGATTCCAGCTCAGATTGTTCCTACTCTTCATAATCTCTCACAGCTGCCAAAAATCCATCTTATCGTTGCATGAGGTGAAGTTTCCATTAACAGTTATTATGGTAGCAGAGGTCAGGCATCCACTGTCAAATGAGCTGCTAAAGAGAAACACTGTGCTAGGAAAAAAGAAAAACCCAGAACAACTGAAAAACCTCAACTGAGGTGTGCTTTATTATTCATTTGAATAGTTTTATGTGCAGAAGTGGCTGGACTGTGCTGCTGACAGACTGGTTTCTGATGTCCCGGCAAAGAAGAGGGAAATTTGGAGTGTTGAGGAAGTGGGAATATACATCCACTTGCCTGACTGAAGGGGGATTTTAATAGTTTTGATGATGCTCAGTTTTCACTGTGTCAGCCAACCAGATTGGCTGCCCCTTCAGGTCAGAGGGCTCTAATGAAGGAAGCTCTGACCGTAAACACCACTTGCAATTTCAACACTCGCATCGCTGCAGATGAGGTTCCTGACTCCCAGTCATCACAAGGGAATAAAATCAAAGTGATAAGTCTTTAGTTTCTAATAGCTTAATGGAAAATCAGTCACACCCCCTGCACCCACCCCCCCTCCCCAAAAGAAACAACTCTCTTGAACATTTTCATTTTAAAAAGATTTTAAAATTTTAAAAGATCTTCCCCCAGTAAAAGCATCCAGGTTGAACACATTCTTTGCTTTCTGCTTTTTCCCTGCTTTTCTGTGCCCTTCTTTTTATATGCACCTCTTTTAATACCCTTCTAGTATGATGATGGCATAATTTTCTTCTGGAATTACCTACCTGGAAGTACATATTACCTGGCAGGCATTTTGAGTGCCAACACTGTTGATGAGTCTTTATACCTGTCTATCTAGATGGTTTATGTACCTGAGCTATAATCACAGGGGTGTGCACACTGTGCAGGTGCCAAGTGTCCACCACCAATGTGCCACGCTCTGAACAAAGACAGAAGCAAGCAGATTAAAGAAAACAAAAGTAAATTTAGGACTTGCTTTACAAGCCCCCCTCAGTTTTCCAATAATGACATGCATAATTATTTTGAAAACCATTACAAAAATATTGATGATAATGTGTTTTAAAAATTACTTTTGACATTTGAAAGTGGAGAAAATAATGGCTATTTTTCAAAGTCTCACAACATTGTCTGCTTGCAACACTGGAGTGGTGTAGGCCCTCAATGTGTCTGGCATGCAAAGGTTCCTGCGAGTGCCTTATCATGCATACTCGAGGTCCTTAGATGTACAGCTACAGACAAAGCAGACCCTAAATTGGCAAACTATCCACTGGATTATGGCACAGAGCAGAGAGAAAGATGTGACTCGCCTTTAACTTTCTTCCCCGTTGTGTGGGTAGAGCACAATGTGGTGTAGGCACTTTGCTGAGAGTAATTCACTATAAGCATTGTGCTCAGGCTAGCAGATGTGTAGCACGTGGAGGAGTTACTTCCCCCCAGACTGTATTTCCAAATATGCACTCTAGCAAACAATGCCAAAACTATCAGAAATCAGCAACACTATTAGCAGCACCCTGCTGAGCCTGGAGCACCCTTGCTCTACCAGAAAGGCACCTTGCAAGCATACAGGTCAGGCTCGAGGGAGAACGGGACTTCTTTTGTCATCTGCAAGAATTATTATGCATCACAGAAAACAATCTCCCACACAGGGATGTGAAGACCCTGCACTGAATGTAATCCCATGTTTTGCAGCTTCAAAACCCCCCATCCTGCTATATTTAAAGCATTACAGAGCTTTTACAAACATACAAATCAAATCCCATCTTTGCTGCCTGCATCAGCACCTCTGGCGCTAACCTGGAGCAAAACCAGTACCAGCACCCAACACTTTACCACCAGGGCTTGGGGAGCACCTTATGCCAAGGAGCAAATATATAGGTGCTCTGTGGCAATGCCATCACCACAGCCACGCTGAGCCCGGGCTCCCACAGGCACCAGCAGAGAGAGAGCAGTATAGGCACTGGAGGATAACTGGCAAGTGAAGGGCAGATCTTAAACTTTGTGGAGAAGTTTAATGAGATTTAACAAGAGCAAGTGTAGGGTCTTGCAACTGGGGAAGAAAAAACCCAGGAACCAGCAGAGGTTGGGGACTGGCCTGTTGGAAAGCAGCATAGGTGAGAGGGACCTGGGGTCCTGGTGGACAGCAGGATGGCCATGAGCCAGCAATGTGCCCTCCTGGCTAAGAAGGCCAATGGCATCCTGGGGAGTATTGGAAGGGGGGTGCTTAGTAGGTCAAGAGAGGTCCTTCTCCCCTTCTACTCTGCCCTGCTGAGACCATACCTGGAATATTGTGTCTACTTCTGGGCCCCTCAGGACACAGAACTCCTTGAAAGAGTCCAGCACAGGGACACAAAGATGATGGAGTGAAGCACCTTCCTTATGAGGAGAGGCTGAGGGAGCTGGGCCTCTTTAGTTTGGAGAAGAGGAGGCTGAGGAATGACCTTATTAATGTTTATAAATATGTATAGGGTGAGAGTCAGGAGGATGGAGCCAGGCTCTTCTCAGTGATGGCCAGCGATGGGACAAGAGGCAACGGGTGCAGCTGGAGCAGAGGAAGTTCCTTGTGAATGTGAGGAGGAACTTTGTCACTGTGAGGTGACAGAGCACTGGGACAGGCTGCCCAGAGAGGCTGTGGAGTCTCCTTCTCTGGAGACATTCAAACCCACCTGCATGTGTTCCTGTGTGATTTAGTCTGGGTGATCCTGCTCTGGCAGGGGGGTTGGACTAGATGATCTTTCGAGGTCCCTTCCACCTCCTAATGTTCTGTGATTCTGTGTGATCTGCAAAACCTTCCTGGAGCCCCACAAACCTAACTTAATTCTCTTACTTCTACAGGGGAGAAACTCTGACATAGGAGCAGAAGATCCAGTATTAAGCAGTTTTTTTCTACCCTCCTCCCACAGAGGGTATGATGCTGTAATCAGAGGTGGACATTTCAGTGGAGGAGACAAATCATCCTTGAAGTCTGCAGCCACTCCTTAGTTAGCACAGAGATATACTGTCTTCCTCAGCGTTCAACTTTCTTGAAAGGCATTAAGTCATAGATCTGATTCAAAAGGTTGCTGATTAAAAAAATCCACTATCTTTTAAATGGATTAATGAAAATGGTTTTCATTTGTCTCAACTACACAGAACCTTGTTTTATAGAATGTGTGGTTGACCTATAGACACCAAAGTGGTTTTGTTTTTGCTTTTTTTCTTTTCCTAACTGGGAGAAGATTTACATACATGTCAGGATTTCTGGTGGAAATCTGGTCTCTTTCAAAGTACACTGATAATAGGAATACCAGATTAATGAGCATCTCAGCTGAATTAATGGAAACAAAGCATGAAAGTGAAAATGTACAGTACTGAACACAAGAAGAGGAGATATACTCTGCTTTTTAGAATTGCACTTAGAGTAACTGTGAGTGAGCAATAGATCACTAAGAACATTTCTCAAGATGCTTTTTACATTAAAACCAATCTCTTATAACCTGTGTTCTGCTCCTTAATGATGGGGTCTTCCTTAAATGTAAGTCTGAGATTACACAAGGATAAAACATCAGCACTTCTACCGTCCTCTCAAAATTACAAGTGAAAAAGCAGCAAGCACACATGCATCTCTGACAAAATGATTTTCAAGGCTCCAGTAATTTAGCACGTTTCTGTCTTCCAAGTAAAAATGGGACAAAGATGTACTTACCAGGGCTGGGCGAGGGAGACCGCCACAGCCTTTGCCAGCCAGTCACAACTTCTTTTTGTGCCCTTCTCGTCCCAAGGGGATAAAGAGGGCATCTGGCTGAGCTGCACTCTCTTCACACCCTCTCACTCTCTTCTTCCTAAAGAAGGGAAGATTTTACCATCCTCCTTGTAAACAAATGCAGAGAAAGATTTAGGAAATGGCACCCAGGTGGACAGGGCCCTCGAGAAACCATCATACAAGACATCAATGGATGACAGCAACCGGCAACGATACAAGTATCATCCCTTTGGGACAGCAAAAAAATTAGGGAAAAATCAAACTAAAAATACTTCTACTATCATCAAGATGTAATTGTAGACTTTAGAGTCAAGATGCAGAGATAAAAATTGAAAATAAAAAAGTTACATAACACACATGAACATAAAAAATACAGAGTTGAAATTACTGCTTAACATGTTCGACTTTTATTGGCATCATACCTTATATGTAGCCCATGAGCCTTTCATTTACTATTACATATGTTCTTGCAGAATACCAGCAAACACCAGCACCTGTAGATGACAACCCTTTGGGTCTGATCTGGTGTGGCAGCTCCTATATCACCTCTCATTTCTCTCTTCCCCGCAGTATAAATCCATCACACCCGTACGCACCAGAGCAGGAAAAACTATCTCCAGTTAAAACTGTCACAGAAATTAAGTTCTGCTTTGTTGGTTACAATTATGTTCAGGACATGAATTTTTTTATGACTTTTTTTTTTTTTTTTAAATAAATGTAAGATGTTTCCATCCATGTTTGTTAGCCAAACTTTTGATTTCATCAAAAATTAAAAGCATCAATTTTGTTGAAAAAAATGTGAATTGAAAAAAGTTATCATTGCAATTATGGTACAGATGCCTTATCACCGTATTACCCCCTCTGCATTAGGGTCCTTGACCATGCAATCTCTCTTTTGATGTGATACAACCCCTCCTCTTTTCAAGGTGGCAGGGCCCTGGCCTTCACGCGAACAGGGGTGTATGTAGCATCCCATGTGGGTTTCACTAATTATCATGTCCACACTTTCAGACAGATTTTTCATTGGGGTGCCTTTGGGTTTCTTTCCACAGATAATTGAATTCCCAAGTAAAACATGAAATGCATGATTTTGCAGAAGCAAAACCCCCGCAACAACCAAACCCAGGTCTGATATATAATTTTCAACCTGTCCTACTCATTATTATGCACTTAATATTTCCATGTGTGCTGAGGAGATGATATTATACCTGAGTTAATCATATATACACTGAAATACATATCTGCATCTTGAGCATCTGCAAGATAGTTCTGACAGGCCTGGCAAATAACCCAGGAGCTGTACCAGACCTTGTTTCCAAGTTTAGTAACTGGAAAATAAAAGCATCTGATGCACCAGGGCAGCAGAGCAAACCGGTATGTACTGACAGGGGCTGAGCCGGTTTTATTCTTTATGTAAGGAGAAAGGTTGCATGGCTTATTTTCCTGTCAGGGAGCCAGAAGTTCATAGGCAGTGGGGCTAAGTCGATCCAGAGGTTACTGGAAGGGAGTTTCACTCACGCCACAGCGTGTCCTCTCAGCACAATCAACTCTTCGCCCCTCTACCTCCCTCTACCCTTTTCACCATTGTGGCTGCATTCAATAAAGGTAGCAAACATACGTGTTATTTCTTCCTGGTCCAGCAACAGTAAGTGTTAAGTAGAGGAGAGCTCCAAAACACAACGTGCATATTGTATTTTGTGACTAACACAACCTCCCAATCAGGGCATTTCGATCTGCCAGTTACAGCCAGGGACTTTTTTCAGGAAATGATCTTTTTACATGCTCTCATAAACCCTCAGAATGTCTGGTTTTGTTTCGCTCTCTGCTACAGAATACCAATAGTTTCTCTTTGGTTTTCCAGTGGATGTTTATAGAGCTGATAAAGACCGCAAGATGTACTGAAACAAGCACTTGGTTTATTTTATTTCATTTTGGCAGTGATAAGAGAGTGGAATCCACTTTAAAACCAGGAGAAAAATAATTGCCATGTCCCAACTATGTTATATTTTACACATATGCATACATGAATGCAAGCACATGCAGATTTTATATATATATTTTAATATTTAACGGGTACCTTCCTGACTTGCAGCCAAGCCATGTAAATGCTGGCAAGCTTGTGTGTTTAATTGTATCAGCAGTTAATGACAGGCACTTTCTCTTCCCTTCTGTGCTGCAGCATGAGAGGAAGGTTCCATAGGAAACAGGAGAGCACGAGGTACAGGGTGCAGACTGCCTAACTACCACTGTACTAGAGAGAGATTAAAATGCATCCAGAAATAGATGGTACCCAGAAACAGAGTGTCACGGCCTCTGTAGAATTTATAGGATATATGCCTGAACTAATAGTGGTGAGGGGAAGCCTTGCTTAAGCGCAGTGGCTACATGAAAATCAGCCTAGACCAGCTCATTTTCTGCTTTAGGTATAGGCAACAAAACAGAAGCTGCAGTTGAAAACTGGGAAAATCTGCCGAACTTCCAGCCCTCTTTGTGTCTCCATCTCCCCTTTCACACACACACACACAATCACAAGCTCCTTAGTAAATTCCAACCAGGAAATAAAGAAAATTGCTTACAAAACCCCAGGTATTACTGTGGTGTTGTTACAGTTAACATTCAGCAGAGTATGCAAAACCATACATTTTACACCTTTTCTGCTTAAAACTAAGGTTAAAGAACCAAAAAGTCTGCGAGTTCTTTCTTTGAGTTGAAGGTGAGGTCACTGCTTGCCAGCAGGCTACGACTGACTCTGATTAAACATTTTTATACCACTCATCTGCTGCTGGGGAACATGTCATTAAAACTCGGGGAACATTAATCTACAGATTAATGCTATAAAAAGAAAACTTTTACACAATTTTTACTTGCAATTAGAAGGAGCTTACAAAATGTTAACCCTTAGAATTCCACCATGCCTTCACCTATGAAAAGTTCCAGGGGGATGTTTGCCTTCCTCTGCTCCCTGCCTAGTTCTTCATCTGGGCTCACGGGTTTTGTCCCGCTGTGAGAGCCCTTACCTGAGTTACATTTACTCACAGCACGTATACCGACCTGATGTTTTGCCTACGCAACCACAGACCTTTAATTAAGGAACTGGTGATGTGTACTTACTCCATTTTGACTATTTGGAACAGATTTCAAACACTTCTCAGAAAAACGGTGGGTGATCCCTCCATAAATCCCTATGACTTAGGCTAGTCAAGAGCACAGCGTACGCTGTTATTTATTCATTATTTATTTCTATCAACCACTGTGGTCCATCTTGAAGCAATTGCTTTTCTTTGTGAAGGCATCTCTATGCTAGCTCCGTCTGCCTGTAAGAGCAAGTCATGTTTTGGACTGTGTTTTGGGGTAGGGGGTAAGAAACAAAGGGGGATTTATGGACGGACAAAGATTTCTCCACTCTTGCCTATCTCCCAGAAGCATGCAATCCACTATTGGTTGGGAGGGGGCTCTTCAGTCTCTCAGACCTCCAGGTTTCTCACTGAATCCCTCAATTTATTCTCTTTGCTTTCTGTAAGGAGCTATGTTTAAGTTCAAACCCTCTAAAAAGGGCTTTATAGCCTTTGAGATCTGAGAAGGCGTTACTAGTAACATTCATTTTGTCTTAGGTTTCACAAATTTATATACATATAGAGAGCATGTGCAGTGTTTTTGTTAGCAAGCCACTAAATGTGAGGAGTCATTTACATTTTTAGGGCATTTGCTTCCTGTTGGTATCTACATATGAATATGTATAGAAGAAGAAAGAGACTACTGCTACATAACACTATCTCAAGCGGCACATTTAGAAATCTAGCACAACGTTTCAACAGTAGCATAGTACCATCACTTATACTTTTCCATTTTTTTAAATAATAAAGTCTGTCATCCAGGGCTCAATGCCACACAAGCATTTAGTTACACCAGTTAAACAAGATCAGACTGTTGTTGGAAGCACGTTGGAAATATTTACAGTAAAACTCACCTGGCTTTGAGTATCGTTCCAAAGCTGAAATTCAGCCCAGGCTTGAAAGTTCATAAAGGTTCATTAGCTTATTTGAGCAAAACCTAGGCTTGCTTTCAAGGAAACTTTGGATGATATTTACTTCTAGGTGAGGGGCACAGAGTGATAGTGGTATGATTAAAATGTCTTGAATGCAAAATCTCTTCTCGCTCTTGTGAAGTGGAAGAGAAACTTTACTCTTTCAGTCACCCGTTCAACACTCGGAAAATCGGTTGCTCGCTTCCAGAGGGAGGTGTCCTGCGTGTGCTCACAAATACCAGGCAGCCAAAGGATTTACAGAGTAAATAGAGACTATTTACAGAGTAAATACAGAGTATTTAAGAAGAAAATACATAATATGGGCAAGTGAAAGCTTCACTGGTTATTTAAGGAGTCAAACTATCTCCTAAACTGGAATGAGCAAAGTAGAGTCTACCGTAACAAGAGAAAAAACCCCAGGAAAACAGCATCCTCTAAATCCTTACAGACTTAAAAAACCTATTCCACATCATTATGATCGCTTAATGGATTTCTAGATTAATAGTTTCTTATTGTCCATTAGCCCAATGACCCAGATTTTACCACAGCTCAGACCTAAACAAGAATCTTTTTAATCACATGGGAATGGAAGACCCATAATGAAGTTTAGGGATAGACTGTAAACCTGGTTTGTTCTACAGTGCCAGATTGCATGTTACTAATCTGCAGAGAGTTGCAGCTAGTTTGTCAAGATTAAACAAGGGAGGAATGAGAAAGCATTATTACCTCCTCCGAGGCTCCACTTCAGTTTCCAGTCTGCTGTGATGACCCTGGCCACCTTCAAGGTTCCCCGGAGAACAGGAGGAAAGGAAATGAATAAATAGGGATTCATAACGATGGCTGCGACTCTAAACAGCATCCACTGCTCTCTTTTTTCATCCCTTAGTATATTGTGAAGAAAGAATGCCTCATCCATCTGAAAATATAATAAAATTCATATGTTACTTTTATATATGGAAAAGGTATGTAATTAGTTTTAGTTTAAAATAAGGAAAAAAGAAGACTGGATGAATGAGGGCTCATAATAAAAGAGGAAACAGCGCTATTTTATTATTTTTTTTAGAAAGGTTCTTTTTAAAAAACCAGCAGATGGACTAATTTCATTTAAGCTAATGTCGTGGTTTTGCCCCAGCCAAGGGCCGCACCCCACACAGTCGCTTGTACTTTTAAAAGGAAGGGGGAGGGAAAGTTGGGGGAAGGGGAAAAGGGAAGGAAGAAAGGAGGAAAAGAAACCACAACCTAGAAACCAGAACCACGCAGGTTGGGATAAGGATAGTTTACTAAACAATAACAGAAAACTAGATATAACAATAACATAAGTTTAAAGCACAAAATAGATGAAACTGGTGATACACAATGCAATTTCTCACCAAACCACACAACTCAGGCCGCACAGCTTAGAGCCCGTCCCGGACAACCCGACCGCCCCAGAAACTGCACGTCCTGGCGTTGTCTCCCCCTCTTCCCCCCAGTCCCCCCTTATACCGAACATGACGTAACTGGCATGGAATATCCTCTTTGGCCAATTCGGATCACCTGTCCTGGCTGCGTCCCCTCCTTTCTCACTAGTAAGGAAGTATGCAGAGCTGAGAAAGGTCCTTGATTGCCCGGCAACAAATCGGAAAACATCAGGGTGCTATCAGCACTATTCTCATGCTAACACCCAAACATGGCATTCCATCCACTGCTAAAAAAAAGTTTAACTCCATCATAGCTGAAACCAGGACATTATCCACCCCTTATTCCATACCATTTACGTCATGACCAGATCCAACAATTTTCTTTGGGTACAACCAGTTTCGTGTTTCACACACCCATATATGTATGTACACATGTATGCACACATATGTGCATACAGATCTTATTCCCTCAGTCTGTGAATCATCCCTCTGAAGTTGTTGAGTTCATTTAGTCCATGATTTCCAGGCTCCATTTGTCGTAACAGTTTCTCAGGATAGTTGTATGTTCCATTGGCTCGTTGCACGCTGCATCTCAGGCTCTTGACTGATACACCTGGCATGGTCCATGCTCATAGTCTGTGGGTCAGAGTTTATTTTCAACGGGAGCAAAACGTTCTTGAGAGGCCAGGCTTTAGTTCCATCATCATGGCACTCATTCTTCATTAACTTGTATGACTCCAGCTATAATGCTATGGTACAACATACAGCAATCATAACAATAATGAATATACAATAATGGATTATTTGGCAATTATTATAATTTCTACTCTATCAATTATATTGGCTATTCTCACCCAAAATCAAATCCCCTTGAGGTACACATCGAACTTCTCCATCCCTCTGCATTACCCACCAAGTACAGCCAGGTCCTTGAGCAAAAACAATTCCAGACATGGGTTTACCTTTGCCTGAAGCAGGAATGACCCAAACTCTCTTTCCCAATACACTCTTCATATGCACTACTGGCACTCTGTCTCCCTCTACAGTACGTGGAAATTTTGACTGGGCAGGGCCAGCCCGATTGGTAGATCCCCTAGAGTTAACTAACCACGTGGCTTGGGCCAAATGTGTATCCCAATGCTTGAATGTCCCACCACACATTGCTTTCAGTGTAGTTTTTAAAAGTCCATTATATCGTTCAATTTTCCCAGAGGCCGGTGCATGGTAAGGAATGTGGTACACCCACTCAATGCCATGCTCTTTGGCCCAGGTGTCTATAAGAGTGTTTCGGAAATGAGTCCCATTGTCTGACTCGATTCTTTCTGGAGTACCATGTCGCCAGAGGACTTGCCTTTCAAGGCCCAGAATTGTATTTCGAGCAGTGGCATGGGGTACGGGATATGTTTCTAGCCAGCCGGTAGTTGCCTCCACCATTGTAAGCACATAACGTTTGCCATGGCGGGTTTGTGGGAGGGTGATGTAATCAATCTGCCAAGCCTCCCCATATTTATATTTCATCCACCGTCCTCCATACCAAAGGGGCTTTAACCGCTTAGCTTGCTTGATTGCAGCACATGTCTCACATTCGTGGACAACTTGTGCGATGGCGTCCATGGTCAAGTCCACCCCTCGATCCCGAGCCCATCTATATGTTGCATCTCTCCCTTGATGACCCGAGGTATCATGAGCCCATCGAGCCATGAATAATTCACCCTTACGTTGCCAGTCTAGATCTACCTGAGCCACTTTAATCCTAGCAGCCTTATCTACCTGATGGTTGTTTTCATGTTCCTCCATGGCCCGACTCTTAGGTACATGGGCGTCGACATGACGTACCTTTACAAGAAGTTTCTCTAACCGAGCAGAGATATCTTGCCATAAGTCATCAGCCCATATAGGTTTGCCTCTACGCTGCCAGTTGTTCTTTTTCCACTGCTGCAACCACCCCCACAGGGCATTCGCCACCATCCATGAATCAGTATAAAGGTAGAGCCTTGGCCACTTTTCTCTCTCAGCAATGTCCAGGGCTAACTGGATGGCCTTCACCTCAGCGAACTGGCTTGATTCACCTTTTCCTTCAGTGGCTTCTGCTACTCTTCTTATAGGATTCCATACAGCGGCTTTCCATCTCCGATGCTTACCCACAATGCGACAAGACCCATCAGTGAACAGGGCATATCGCTTCTCATTCTCTGGCAGTTCGTTGTAGGGTGGGGCTTCTTCAGCGCGTGTTACCTCCTCATCCTCTGGTGACATCCCAAAATCTTTGCCTTCTGGCCAGTCTGTGATCACCTCCACGATTCCTGGGCGATTGGGGTTTCCTATTCGAGCCCGCTGTGTAATTAGTGCAACCCACTTGCTCCACGTAGCATCAGTGGCATGGTGTGTAGAAGGAACCTTCCCTTTGAACATCCAGCCCAGCACCGGCAGTCGGGGTGCCAGGAGGAGCTGGGCTTCAGTTCCAATCACTTCTGAGGCGGCTCGAACCCCTTCATAGGCGGCCAGTATTTCCTTTTCTGTTGGAGTATAATTGGCCTCAGATCCTTTGTAGGCCCGACTCCAAAACCCCAGCGGTCGACCTCGAGTCTCCCCTTGTGCTTTCTGCCAGAGACTCCAGGTTGGGCCGTTCTCCCCAGCTGCAGTGTAGAGCACATTTTTAATATCTGTCCCTGTCCGGACAGGCCCAAGGGCCACTGCATGGACTATCTCGCGTTTGATCTGCTCAAAGGCTTGCTGTTGCTCAGGGCCCCATTGGAAATCATTCTTCTTTCGAGTTACATGGTAGAGTGGGCTCACAATGAGACTGTAGTTTGGGACATGCAGTCGCCAAAAACCTATAACACCTAAGAAAGCTTGTGTTTCCTTTTTGTTGCTTGGTGGAGACATAGCTGCTATTTTATTAATAATGTCCATTGGGATCTGACGACGCCCATCCTGCCATTTTATTCCTAAAAACTGGATTTCTCACGTAGGCCCCTTGACTTTACTTCGTTTTATAGCAAAACCGGCTTCTAAAAGGATTTTAATTACCCTGTTTCCTTTTTCAAAAACTTCCTCTGCTGTGTTGCCCCATACAATGATGTCAT
Organism: Porphyrio hochstetteri; assembly: GCA_020800305.1. Classification (NCBI taxonomy): domain Eukaryota; kingdom Metazoa; phylum Chordata; class Aves; order Gruiformes; family Rallidae; genus Porphyrio; species Porphyrio hochstetteri. The sequence continues at coordinate 41,267,912 of CM036909.1, read as the reverse complement.
CAATATACTGCAGGTGCTCTGGTGCTTCACCCTTTTCCAGTGTATTCTGGATTAGTCCATGGCAGATGGTGGGGCTATGTTTCCACCCCTGGGGCAGACGATTCCACGTGTATTGGATGCCTCTCCAAGTGAAAGCAAACTGTGGCCTGCACTCTGGCGCCAGTGGGATCGAGAAGAAAGCATTCGCAATGTCGATTGTGGCGTACCACTTGGCTGCCTTCGATTCCAATTCATACTGGAGCTCTAACATGTCTGGCACAGCAGCACTCATACCTGGAGTGACTTCATTTAGGCCACGATAATCTACTGTCAGCCTCCACTCTCCATTGGACTTCCTCACTGGCCATATGGGACTATTAAAGGGTGAGTGGGTTCGGCTGATCACTCCCTGATCCTCCAGTTGACGAATCAGCTTATGGATGGGAATCAGGGAATCTCGGTTAGTACGGTATTGTCGTCTGTGCACCGTCGTCGTAGCAACTGGCACTTGCTGTTCTTCACCCTTCAACAACCCCACAACAGCAGAATCCTCCGAGAGTCCAGGCAAGGCACACAATTGTTCAATTTCTTCTGTTTCCAAAGCAGCTATTCCAAAAGCCCATCGGTACCCTTTTGGGTCTTTAAAATACCCTCTACGTAGATAATCTATACCTAAAATGCACGGAGCTTCTGGACCAGTCACAATGGGGTGTTTTTCCCAGTCCTTCCCAGTTAGGCTCACCTCAGCCTCTAGCACAGTTAGTTGTTGGGATCCCCCTGTCACTCCAGAAATACAAACAGGTTCTACCCCTTCATGATTCGATGGCATTAGAGTACACTGGGCACCAGTATCCACCAGAGCTTTGTACTCTTGTGGGTCTGACGTGCCAGGCCATCGGATCCACACAGTCCAATAAACCCGATTGTCCCTCTCCTCCACCTGGCTGGAGGCAGGGCCCCTCTATTGCTGCTGATCATATTTGTTTTCCACTGGTTGCATAAAGGACTTAGAGGTCCCTTCAAAAGGATCAGGCACATCAGACATATAGGTAGGCCTTCCAGTTGGTCTAGGGAACTGCCCAGTAGAAACTGCTGCAGCCTTCTTCCTGGCAGAATCTCGTTGTGCGAATGTTTTACCCCGCAGCTCATTTACTCGTGCTCGAAGGGCTGAGGTGGGCTGCATATCCCATTTCCTCATGTCCTCTCCATGATCAAGCAGGTAAAACCACAATGTACGTCGTGGTGTGTATTCTCCCTCTTGGAACGATGGACACTTTCTCCCAGTAGCTGCAACATTGCTCCATACGGGTTGGGAGTTGGACACATTGTTGTCAAGTCGTTGAACCAGTTTCTCTACTGCTGCAATGACGGAGAGGGAAACATTGTCTTGGTATTTCCGGAGTCGGCAGGCCACCTCATTTACGGTTGGCGGATTCGTATCATTCCAGTCAATTGCTGCCAGTGAATTGGTATACCCTGCTGGTGCACTTCGTACAACCTTACGCCACATATCTGGAGTGCATAGGACTTCATCGGGATCAGCGGGAAGCCGTGAATTGTCCAGATCATAATAAATTATCTCCCGTACAGCTAATTCTCTCAGGTGCTGGACAGATGTCTCTATGCTGTTACACTTAGGTGTCTGGCATGTAATATATTCCTTTATGGGATATCTTTCCTTCACACTTGACAGTAGTCGCCTCCAGAGGCTGAGGATTTCCGGCCTCCTCCCAATTGCTTTGTCAATTCCTCCTTCTCTAGCTAGGGATCCCAACTGCTTGGCCTCTCTGCCTTCTAATTCCAAACTACTGGCCCCGTGATCCCAACATCGGAGCAACCAAGTGATAATGTGCTCACTTGGGTGGCGAGTGAAATCTTTTCGAACCTCACGCAGCTCACTCAGAGTCAGGGATCGGGTAACAATCTCTGGTTCTGCCTCATCCTGATATCCTCGAGATGATCCCGGTTGATCATCATCCTTATCCGTCACTATACGAACTGATTTCTTTGTGCCTTTCCTCTTTTGTACGGGAGCAACAGACACTGGTGTGGGTTGGTTTTTCAGATCATCTGCAGTGTCTGCTGTAGAGATTACAGTAGCTGCAGTGTCGGTCACAGGGGTTGCAGCAGCTGCAGTGTCAGCCCCAGTGGTTGCAGCAGCTATAGTATCTGCCAGTCTGTTTCCTTTCCCTTCTCCCTGACAGTGCTGACAGTGCTGACAGTGCTGCCTGCTATCAAGCAGTGTTTGATAAATAGTGGCCAGAGCCCAGCACAGTGCAGTAAGGTGTCCATCTCTGGGAAACCTACAGCAATTTTTCCTTAGGTATGCAGTCACTTGATCGGGGTCTTGTAGCTGTTCAGGAGTGAAATTCCAAACCATCGGGCGTGAGAAAGTACCTAGGTACTCGCCCATACTTTGCCACATGCCCTGCCACTCGTGATTATTCTGTCTCGGAGAAAGCTCTTCAGTGGTATTCATAAACCTATGCTTGATATATAACAAAAACTGAACCATCTGCACCAAACCTACCAATAGCAAAATGCTAGTTTGAATATCCCAGAGATATTGAAGATTTTCAAAAACTGCCCTAAGAGCTGTTGTATTTAGCCCAAAGGAAAAGAAAGCAGTGCCCCCACCATACCGGCTGCTGTTATTAACCCCTCCCTGTCCAAAGAATGGACAGGACAGCAAAACCTCATACAGGTACCAGCTTAAGCTCATGATCATCGATATTATTGTATCATAGACCGATATCATAAAATACACTATAATGAAGTATGGGAACAAATACGGGAGCCACAGACCTGAGAGAGTAAAGAATCCTGCCAGGATTGTATACAGCATGCGGTGGTTTTGCTGCCACAGCCTTGTAAATAAATACCACAACATCGTGACCAGAGATTGCTTAAACAACAGTGCTTATCTTAATTGCGATAGTCAGGGTCAGATCTACCGTTATCCCAACCGTTCGTGCCCCACGTTGGGCGCCAAAATAACTGTCGTGGTTTTGCCCCAGCCAAGGGCCGCACCCCACACAGTCGCTTGTACTTTTAAAAGGAAGGGGGAGGGAAAGTTGGGGGAAGGGGAAAAGGGAAGGAAGAAAGGAGGAAAAGAAACCACAACCTAGAAACCAGAACCACGCAGGTTGGGATAAGGATAGTTTACTAAACAATAACAGAAAACTAGATATAACAATAACATAAGTTTAAAGCACAAAATAGATGAAACTGGTGATACACAATGCAATTTCTCACCAAACCACACAACTCAGGCCGCACAGCTTAGAGCCCGTCCCGGACAACCCGACCGCCCCAGAAACTGCACGTCCTGGCGTTGTCTCCCCCTCTTCCCCCCAGTCCCCCCTTATACCGAACATGACGTAACTGGCATGGAATATCCTCTTTGGCCAATTCGGATCACCTGTCCTGGCTGCGTCCCCTCCTTTCTCACTAGTAAGGAAGTATGCAGAGCTGAGAAAGGTCCTTGATTGCCCGGCAACAAATCGGAAAACATCAGGGTGCTATCAGCACTATTCTCATGCTAACACCCAAACATGGCATTCCATCCACTGCTAAAAAAAAGTTTAACTCCATCATAGCTGAAACCAGGACAGCTAAAAATAGTATGCACCCAGAGAAAGTTGAACTTTAGGCTCACTTTGTCGGGAGCGTCAGCTATCCATTCAGAAGGGTCCACCTTTTCCTTGGCCACGTGGGAGGGTGCATCGTGCCAGACGGATCGCTTCACACCACAGCAATGCACTTTTTCATCCCAGGCTCCTCTGGCATCTTTGCCTAGGAATCAAATGACTGCTTAAAAAATCATTACCCTTACCTTTACTGCTTAAGAAAAAAGAACCTGAAGTCTCATTTGAGTATTGAACCTTCTGATTGTCCACATAACTTTCAGCTCACTCCCAGGCTCCACTGTGGACTCTCCCAGGCAGCTCTCCTCAAGGCAAACATGGAATAGAGGATTTTAATCCCAAAACAGTGTGGATGCAAGGAATTGCTGCTCTATGACTCTGGGACTAGAAGTTCTGTCCTGGTTCATGGTCAGTGATACAAATACAACAGGATGGATTTTTCTAAGGCACAGTAATGTTTTCAGGAGGCAAGAAAGGCTTTTTTAGGAAAAAGCCTTGTTCAGTGGCCTTTTGGGATGTCAGAAAACCTCATATAAGTTTGTAAGTTTAATTTTTTCATCTTTACATATGGCTGAATCCCATTTCCATACATATTGCTTCTCTGTACTGCCTCTCTCTCTAACATGTGATGACATGTCAAGAAAATTTCACAGAAGTCCAGGTTTGATCACGGATACTGTTTGATGAACTGCAGAAATGACTGACCTTCCCTTTAAAGCATAGATCTGCTCTACCTAAAAAGAACAGAATCCACTCATCTTTGTTTCTCCTACTCAGCTATATGCAATTTTTCTACTTTAAGAAAGCATTTTTCTTTCTTTCAGCTCAGTTTGCAAACTATCTTTCCTGATAGCTCATCAACTACAGCATTTTTAACGCATAGTTAAGGTGCAACTGAAGAATATATAACTTGGATTCCTGTTACATCACTTTGCAGATATAGTTGCAACATAGCTGACTGGGGAAAAAAAGTTCCATTACACACGTAAGATCAGAAAAAAAGCTACTCTGAATCACCTTAAAAAAACCCAACCAGAACCAAATCAGAACACAAAAGCAATGTCCTCTCCTTCCTTTTCATAGAATCTGAGAGAAGATAATGCCAACCATCCATATTCGGTTTGCATGGCAAAGTTTTGGTAGTGGGGGCACTACAAGGGTGGCTTCTACAAGAAGCTGGCAGAAGCTCCATCCATGTCCAACAGAACCAATGTCAGTTGGCTCCAAGACAGACCTGCTGCTGGCCAAGGCTGAGCCCATCAGTGATGGTGGCGGCACCTCCGGGATAACAGGGTTAAGAAGGGGGGAAAAATACCCAAGAGCAACTGCAGCTGGAGAGAAGAGTGAGAAGATGTGAGGGAAGTTCGTAGAGGACTGTCTCCCACAGGAGGGACCCCACGCTGGAGCAGAGTGTAAGGAGTCCTCCCCCTGAGGAGGAGGGAGGAGAGCCACGCATGATGAACTAACCATTCACCGTCCCTCTGTGCTGCTCAGGGGGAGGAGGTGGGAAACAGGGAATAAAACTGAGCTCAGGAAGAAGGGAAGGGTGGGGGGAGGGATTTTAAGATTTGGTTTTATTTCTCCTTTCTCAACTGTGATTTGATTGGTAATAAATTAATTTTCCCAGGTTGAGTCTGTTTTGCCCATGACAGCAATTGGTGAGTGATCTCTCACCCCATGATCCTTTCCTTATATCTTCTCCCCATGTCCAGCCACAGAGGGGAGTGATAAAGTGGTCCTGGTGGGCACCTGGCCTCCAGCCAGGGTCAACCCACCACAAAAACCTAACAACCAAAGTTACAGGGATAAGCTTAAAGAGGAAGGGGAAGGGAAAAGGGAAGGAGCAAAGAGAGGAAGGGGGAAGTGGCAAAGGAGACAGACCTTTTTGAGAGGTGGTAAAATATTTCGTTGAATAATCCATTTACTTAGAAAAGAAAAACCAAAATTAACTCAAAAATATAGATCTTTCATATTTGTACCAGGTTACCATTTGGAATACAATTACATGTAAAATCATGACGATGCAGAATAAGTAGTACTAGGCAGTCTAATTTGTATTTATAATTTAAAGTACTGCTGAAGAACCACTGAGCGAAGGAGGAACATGAACTCAGAATATATATTCAGCAACATTTGCCTAAGTGAAAAAAAAATTCCAACTAAAAACTGGAGTTGCTACTGCTGCTCAATATTAAATCTGAGCAGCTGGGTCTGAATTATTTATGTGCTGAGTTATTAAAAGTAAATCAAATAAACACATGGGAACACTAGTCATTCCGTTTGCTTTCATTAAATCCCCCTCAGGTTATTTCTTTTATATATCAGCAATTTGACCAAGCAGACTGCAGGAATGTTCAAGTGTCATGCTAATATTTTGGCACGTCCAATACGCCGTGGTAGAGGGGAAGACTATTGTTGCCACTCCCATGAAGTGTTTTTGAAGTGTTTATCCACATAACGATGAGAAGTTGCATTAATTAATACTGAAGGGCCCTTCTTGTGTCAAGTTCCTAAAATTACACTAATCTCAGTGTCTTGAACATTTGCAGGAGACATTTCTGAGACACTGTGAAGTGTATTTTTATATATGAAAGTTAAAATACACTTTCAGAGTTGCAGTCATGTAGTCTTACTCTATTTTCTGCTTCCAAGTTTCACAGTGCTTAAATTTAAAAATCAGTTATGTTACTGAGACATAATCTTTCCATATTATTTTAGTATAAATCAAGGCAAACAAATCTAAAATATATCTTCAATCAAAAAGACTTACAGGCATTGTCTCCAGCTTTTTCCCAAAACAATTCTTTCTAAAGAATATGGCAAACCATAGATAAATTCCATTCATTTTTTAAAAATATCTTTTGGGTTATGTTCTGTTGTGCAAACTTTCCCATACACAAATAAAAAAAGAATTTAATTGTATCTTACTTCATACTACTGTCAGTTATGTTTCTCAGTACTCACAAATCTCGGTGTGCTCATTTAAACTGTGAGAGAGCAGGCTTCAGAGGACTGCGCCTTTCTGGACAGCACTTCTTTCAGGTTCATCTATGATGAAATAAATAGTTTGGGCTCATGCTATTTCTCAAAGAGGATTACAATGAAAAAGTCCATAAGGCAGTGAAACAATTTCCCTTTCATATTCTTTCTTACCAGACAGCCAGCATGGAAACTTCATCATATTTGCTGAAGGTTTACTGGAAGAAAACATTGTTTTCATGTATGAGCATGCTCCTTGATAAACCAATTAACCAGTTCCCATGACTATCATAGACACATATAAATACTTCACTGGTTTAAATCACTAGATATTTGTTATGTCCTGTAAAATTAGTGCAGTTTCTGAATTGGGAATGTATCTGTGAAACTTGAGATCCTTTCAGTGAATCACAGAACATTAGGAGTTGGGAGGGACCTTGAAAGATCATCCAGTCCAAACCCCCTGCCAGAGCAGGATCACCTACAATAAATTGCACATGAACACATCCAGGTGGGGTTTGAATATCTCCAGAGAAGGAGACTCCACAACCTCTCTGGGCAGCCTGTCCCAGTGCTCTGTCACCTCACAGTGACAAAGTTCCTCCTTACATTCACATGGAACTTCCTCTGCTCCAGCTTGCACCCGTTGCCCCTTGTCCTATCACTGGCCATCACTGAGAAGAGCCTGGCTCCATCCTCCTGACTCTCACCCTTTACAGATTTATAAACATTAATGAGGTCACCCCTCAGTCTCCTCCAAGCTAGAGAGACCCACCTCTCCTCCTAAGGAAGGTGTTCCACTCCCTTCATCACCTTGGTGTCCCTGCACTGGACTCTTTCGACGAGTTCTATGTCCTTCTTGAACTGAGGGGCCCAGAACTGGAAATGATATTCCAGGTGCAGTCTCAGCAGGGCAGAGTAGAGGGGGAGAAGGACCTCTCTTGACCTACTAACCACCCCCCTTCTAATACACCCAGGATGCCACAGGCCTTCTTAGCCAGGAGGGCACATTGCTGGCTCATGGCCGTCCTGCTGTCCCCCAGGACCCCTTTGAAGAAGTTTACCCATCGCTTCTGAAGACAGATCTCCTACTGCTTTTCATTGTGACTGATTTTCATGTAGGACTTGAAAAAGTGTGGAATTAAAGAAAATGTTTGGACCTTATGCTCCCACTCCTACCACCACTTCTCTTAATTCACAGCTAACCCACATACTCCAACACATGTTATGAAGTTGCATAGGACTTCTGAGGACTAACACTGCCAAGCATTTATGATGTTTTCCCAGTATCTATGATTAAAATGATAGATTTCACATAAAAGACTATCAGCACTCAAGTGCTTTCTTCCCATATAAAATGTTGGCTTTCTTAAAAAAAAAATCCAAACCCCATGAATATTCCAACATAATTTTCCTTCCAGAAAAGCTTTCCGTTAGAGCCATGTAAGCCCAGTTGGTTGGTTTGCATTCCTAAGGATTGGTTCTTACCTAGACCACAAAATCCAAGTTACCAGGAATGTTCATGAGGTACCACTGTTCTTTGAAGGCCAAAATATGGCAGATCACAATGGCAGTACATTTATTCCAGCATATGGAGCACAGACAATTCTCTTAAGTAATCCTCACATAAACTGCAGCCAAGAGATTTCAGCCATTTTTTTTCCAGAAGTTGAATTCCTTCTGTATCAACAGACAATATAGAGAAACCATTTTCTTTTTTTAAATTGGAAAATAATACCTATTTTTAAATAGCTTTTCTTTTCCAATTATACAGAATAGCACTGCCATAAAATAAAATATTCACACTGAGCCTTCTGTAATGACTGAAGGGAAAGGGAAGGCAAATGAAGATGAGATTGTTCTCATTTATTCTTATTTCATTACATCAGAGGAATAGTCTGCAGATATCAGCTACAGGTACATCTTGCAATTCAATTCATGCAAACTGCAGCCCAAGACCCCCTTTGAGTTTAAAATTCAGTCCTATCCATTCCAATTTCCTCAAGCCATCTTCAAATTCATAAGAAGAAATTTTAAAACCCTCAAATTTTTGTTTAATATTACGATGGTGAACAACAAATCATCATTGACTAGCGATAGACCTCATTCCAGCAGTGGCATTCTGGAAAAGCTGGCTTCAACCAGAGGCAACAGGAGTTTTTACAAAATCTGAGAAGTTGTCACGGGACATCACAAACAGTATATGGAAAATTCTGTAGGTCTTTTTAAGTTTTAATAAGAAATAAATGCTTTTTTGCCTCTGTAGTACGAAGTCTTTCCCCCTCCCTCTGGATCAGGAAAGGTTAAAGCTATGCTCTGAGCAACTTATTTTCAGGTCAGCAAAGCAAAAGCACCGCTAAAATGTGAGGAAATTTCAACAGGAAACGTCTGCCTGGCACAAGATTTACTTTCACAGCAATCCTGAGTTTACAATAGCAATGCCTTACGCTCCCAGAAAAGTGAAGTATAGGAAAAGTACTACACACAGAACTGGAAGAAAAGGGTTGCCCATTTTTCATGTGAACAACAAGCAAAGAAAGAAGTCAAAGTCTCGAGGGCTGTTTCCATTATGAAGAGATGGTGGTGGGGGAGGTAGGTGCTCTCTAACACTGCCTTGTTTATTTGTAGAAGTTTATAAGGTGCTGTCTTCCTGAGCACCAGTAAAATCAAATGACAAGAGACACTTTTCTTGTTCACTTTTCCAACCCCCTGCTAGCCGAAATGCTCTCCCACCAACAGCTTCCTCAGGGACATGTTCTCCACGTCAGATTGTTGAGCTGCATCTCCTGTCCCCTTACCAGCTCCTACCCCCGATTCTTTCATCTCTCCCTCATCTCTCCCACAGACATAGAAGCAATCAGAAAACAGCAGCTGGGAGAACTGTTGTTGTTTCCAATTTCCTTGAATGAGCCTTTACCAGTGTGCTGGGAGGAGTTCCTGGATTTTAGGTGGCAGCTACAAGAGTTTTACAACAGAATGTCATTTCCTTTAAAGCCCTAAAATTACTGTGGTTTGCTCTTTCCCTCAGGTTCTACAGAAACTGTAGTTTCAGCTATGGAGTTTTAACTTTTTCTTTTTTAACATTTCTATTATCTTTATTATATTTGGTTTCATCATGTATTTTAAAGCACTGATGACCAATCAGAAGAGGGTATTCCACAGAAAATAAGACTATATTAAGTAAGCATAATACCTAAGAAATAACATTAAGATGAACATGAATTGCTTGCTAAGAAGAAGAAAAGAAGTAACTGTAAAGGAATGCTCTTATCTGAAAAATTCTGATTTAACTAGGAAAAGCCAGGAACCTTTTTCTGGGTTTTGCTCACTGTTTGCCATACTTTAGGCTGCCCAGGGGTGTTTGTGGAGTCTCCTTCTCTGGAGATATCCAAGACCTGTCTGGATGCCTCCCTGTGTGACCTGTCCTAGGGAACCTGCTTTGTCAGGGGGGTTGGACCTGATGATCTCGAGGTCCCTTCCAACCCCTACAATTCTGTGATCCCAACACTTCAAGGTGATGCTGCTCTGAAAAGTTTGCCTGTAAAAAAACTATACTGAGACACCTTCATGGAGAATGTTACTTTAGTCTTTTTGAGCCTTGAAATCAGCCAGCAGTCTAAAGTTTAGACCTGTATCTCTAAGTTACAGTAGTGAAAATACCACTACTTAATTCCCCCACAAAAGAAGTGCTAGCTGAGGAGAAGCCCAGTCAGACTACCAGTTGTTTCAGGCTTGCTGCTGAGTTTATTTTGAGCGTTAATGACTTCCAGCTAATTCTAAATCAGAGTTAAGAGCTTACAACAGAAACTGACCCTTGCTGTCCCAGAGGAAGAGTGACTAAAATGACTGAAAAATATGGTACTAAGACCTTAACAGTAAAAATCCTGGTCAAACCCTAATGTTAGATGATTGCCTTAACAACAGTAACTATGCATTCTTGATCAGGCTTGATGGGGCTCTGCACGACTTGATCTAGTGAATATGTCCCTGCTCACTGCAGGGGGTTGGACTAGATGACCTCTAAAGGTCCCTTCCAACCTTACAGATTCTATGATTATCTGGGGCTATTTGTTAGGTCTGAAAACCCGGCTTAATGGATCAATAAATCAAGCCACGAATGAAGCTGGTTTTGAAAGTAGGTGTGTGGATCCTAGTACACAATAGCTGTAAGGGAATGGTTTGGCTGAAGGAAATCAGCCAAATTCTATCCTGTAAATCCCCACAGAGGTGTGACATGCATTCTAACTTTACTATCAGCATCCCTCCTTGTGAGCATTCAGTAAGAAACCTGTGTGTGCTTACCCTGTGCAAAATGTGTCAACATAACATGTGTGTATTATTTGGTATGTTTCACTACTATTTACAGTAGTAACATATAAATGTATGAGTGTTTATATAGGTAGATGGCTCAAGTGCTGTCAGGAGATGTCAAAGACAGCTTAGTACTCATGTTCAGGATATTTTCCAGTTTAAGATAGAAAAATGGATCACTGAACTGCCCTAGAATAAAAATAATGGACAGGGCTAAAGGACAACAAGCTTGCTTAGAAAAATTAATACAAAGTGAAGCCCAAACACCTTGTCTTTCCTGACCAGTGCATGGCACAGTGTAACAGCCCTCCAGAGACAACTGCTTTTTCTAAGTCACACACAGTTCACCAGCAGAGGTATACAAAACTACCACAGGAAACGCAGCAAAAGCCACACACGTTACCCCAAGATTCCTTCACTACCCATCTATCAATCGATCAATCAATCAATCAATCAATCTTTATTAGAACAGTGACTTGCAGAGGGCTATCAGAAAATCTGTCCTGGAGTCTTTTAAGATGGATTTTTTTTTCCAAAATGACTGAAGTACTTAGACTTGCATTTAGCAAGCAGTACAAACAAAACCAGTATGCCAGGCTGGTTTTTACAAAAGTGATGGAAGCAGTAGAGAAAATAGGTTTGCTCTCTGACAACATGCAAGACTGAATGTATGCAAATTCGACAGGCTCTGCGTGCTGTGCTTTGCTGTAGTGTGCTGCAGTGCTCAGTGTTCACTCAGCAGAATGACTGATGCAGTAAAATCACACTTTTTCAAACCCTCAGCTCCTTACATGCTTACGTATTACGGTGGAATAAGGCCAGAGCCTATCATATCCAGCATTCAATAAACAAATGCAGAACAAGCAGGCAGCATGCAAGGTTAGCTTTCACATCACAGATCTCTCAAGACAGAGTACGTATGTACAGCTTCTTGCTCTGAGAAACATTTTAACAAAGCAGTCTAGTATATGAGTCTTGAGCTAAAGCCAACTCCACCAGTGTCAGCACTACTGCACCATCCTCTATAAGAACTTGTTCCTATTCATCCCAGACAGCAAACTTTTAAGCTAAAACCCAAATAGCATTTCCCACACATTTTCCAGTCCCTGCCAGTCATTTTCTATACTGCATTTAGTATAACCTCAATGGAAGGAAGCCTGTCCCAGCAATCTTACTCAGCGTTCAGAAAATATTAAATTCAGAGGAACTGATAGCCTGTTAGGGTAAAAATTCAGTATCATCCTAAACAATTACAGAAGTGTCTTAGGATCAGATAAACACAGGTGCAAAATACTTGGCTAAGACCAGAAAAAATGTATGCACACAGCTAGAATGAAGAATGGTTAAGCAGCAGTCGTTAAGAAGAGGTAAGGAGCACCATGGATCACAAGCTAAACACAAATCAAGAGGTTGTTCTGTGGAAAGAGGCAGGCATCACATCAGGATGTATTTTAATATATTGCCTGTGAAAAACTGTGGAAAGAGTCCTTCCTGTGCCTCTGTCAGGAGGCATCTGCATGCCAGGAAACACCAAACAGGGAAAGAGGTTCACTATTTACAGGGAGTCTGGAAAGGGGTGACAGGAATGAGAATGGGTGAAAAATCAAGCAGTTGGGGGTGAGGAGACAAGGGAGGAGAAAGGAAAGGATGAAACTGAAGCTACTTTATCAAGACAAGACAGGACGAAAGTGACCGTGGCATTCACATCAATGAAGTAAACTGGAAAGAGAACAGCTATTAAAGTTAGGGCAGTAAACAGATGTAAAGCTGTGGGCTTAAACATCAACAACAAAGATCAGTTATACACTAGGGGAAAGCTAATAATGTTATCTGGCTGGCCCAGGGAGAGTGTTGGACCCTTCATCACTAGAAGCCCTTAAGAGAAATATGTTAAGAGATGCAGGCATACTTGATTCTCCCGCTGGGGCAGGAGAGATTTCAGGAGGCACTTTCCAGCCTTTAAATTAATTACCCCGTGATTCTACACAACTATTGCCATCATAATATTATTCATCTCCTTAGAAGCTATGGAGTCATCACAGAAATAAAATAGAGGGAGAAGAGAGGTGTTGAGTTTTTTAGTAAGTTTCTTGTGATTGATCTGAAATAATGTCCCTGCTGGGGTCCTGGGTGCTTATTATGGAAAGCTCCAACGGGATAAACTAATATTTCCCATTTTGTCTTGTATTTACCTCACCACTATTCTTTAGATTCCATTTTGCTAGTATTAATCTTAGTGTATTGCATCCTCCACAGCAATTTTCAAATACATCCCCTCAGAATAGCCCAAGAGATCTCCTGCATGATAAAGAAGCGCCAGGAATCTTTTTCTTCTTTCTTTCTTTCTTTCTTCTTTTTTTTTTTAATGAACATGTTTTTGAGTTAATAATATGCCGAGGGAGCAGCTGCACTCCAGCTATAAAATCCCCAAAACCTCGTGTTTCTTTCACATCACACTGCAGCCAAGCCAGCTGAGTCTACATCTGTCTCAAATCACTGGCAGGTAAAGCTTGTGTCTCGCAACAGGGATGTAGTCCCACTGGGTTATTTTATTTGTTTGAGGCAGAGCAAACTGAAACATTTGGTTTAGCTTGAATTTGGGTTTCTCCCCAAAGTTCACATGAATTTCTACAGGATATTTTTGCATTATTTTGCCTCTATGGTGGGGTTTTTTTTGGTTTTTTGGGGTTTTTTTGTGGTTTGGGGGTTTTTTGGTTGGGTTTTTGTTGTTTGATTTTGTTGGTTTTGGTTTTTTTGCTGTATTTACTGTATACTTGCAGCATCAAACGAGCCACAAAACATATAGGATTGCAATGGCCATTTATGCTGCCATGTGCTACCAAGGCTGTGATGGAGTAACACAGAAACTCAAGATGGGCAGGAGGAAGGATAAATGTCAGTTAAACTAGCTAAGACTGGCAGGATATTGATGCGTATAATCACAATCAAAGCAGCTTTGCTTTGCATTTTATCTAGCCCCCAATCCTTTTAGGTTTTACCAGTTATGACCATTCAGGTCCACGTTACCTGAATTGATTTCTGTTTCCAAAAATCCCTTCTGTCTTTACACCACTGCACTGAGTTTGTGCTTACAGACTGTCACTCGAAGCGTATAATGGGAAAAACTGTTCACTGATCTATTAAACTATGCATGCACACACCAAGGGACTGATTTAGGGAGTACTGCTTGACCAAATTGTTTCATTCATGGCTAACAGTGCCCCATTTTATGACATCTCTACTTACCCTACAAGCAGCCCTGCTCATCCGTTGCCGTCCTTCCTCTCCCTTGCATCTGCTCCTTCTCGTGACTCAGGATCTTCAGTTCTTCAGTCACACAGGTCTGAAGGCTGGCTTCAATCAGGTGCTGCCAGAGACCACACTGGAATCTGTGCCTCCTACTCTGCCTTTTCCAATGTCAATGCCTCTTCCTCCTCCCTTAAGAAACCACAAATAAAATCATTTCAGGAATACTTTTATCTTCTTTCTTACAGTTTTGAGATCATGCCTTGCCCTTAGCTTTGAGCAGGACAGTACACAACATTATTCCAAAGTGCTTCAATCAACGTGTTCAGCCAGAATAAATGGTTTAAAATATGGTATAACTTCAACAATTATGCTACAGCAATTAAACACCACTGTGTACTCAGTTCAATTAAAAAAAATTCAAAAGACATTGATGGCAAATATTTGGATGCTCCTTAGCTGTTCTGAGATGACAAAGAGGGAATTATTTGAGGAAAAGCTTGAAATTAATTAATTTCTTTCACTATATGAATGTAAGCAAGAAATTAGTGCCCAAGACCAGTGGAGAGACACAAACAAACCACTCGTGTGGAAAGAGAATTCATTTTGCTTGTGTTTATAAATAAGGCATGCAAAACAATGGGTAAAAGTATGCCAAGGAGGGTCCACAACATCCGCTCGAGACTTCAGACCTCAGTGAAAACACAAGTCAGAAGGTGTGAATTAATGTCATCGCTGACCTACCTAAATTAAAAAGACACATTTATCAGCAAGTTTGTGGATGACACCAAGCTGAGTGGTGTGGTCGACACCCTAGAAGGAAAGGAAGCCATCCAGAGGGATCGTGACAGGCTGGAGAGATGGGCCCGGGTGAACCTAATGAGGTTCAACACTGCAAAGTGTCAGGTGTTGCACTTGGGCCAGAAGAATCCCAGACATAGATACAGACTGGGAGAAGAGCTTCTTGAGAGCAGCCCTGCTGAGAAGGACTTGGGGATTCTGGTGGATGAGAAACTTAACATGAGCCAGCAGTGTGCTCTTGCAGCTCGCAAGGCCAATGGTATCCTGGGCTCCATTAGAAGAGGGGTGGCCAGCAGGGACAGGGAGGTGATTGTCCCTCTCTACTCTGCCCTCGTGAGGCCCCAGCTGGAATCCTGTGTCCAGATCTGGGGCCCCCAATACAAGAAGGATGTGGAACTGTTGGAGAGGGTTCAGAGGAGCCACAAAGATGATTAGAGGGCTGGAGCACCTGCCCTACGAAGAGAGGCTGAGGGAGCTGGGCTTGTTCAGCCTGGAGAAGAGAAGGCTGTGGGGGGACCTCATTGCAGCCTTCCAGTACCTGAAGGGAGCTTATAAGCAGGGGGGATTCAACTTTTTAGAAGGGTAGACAATGACAGGACAAGGGGGGATGGATTAAAGCTAAAGGAAGGAAGGTTTAGATTAGATATTAGGGGGAAGTTCTTTACAGAAAGAGTGGTGAGGTGCTGAAACAGGCTGCCCAGAGAGGTGGTGGATGCCCCGTCCCTGGAAGTGTTCAAGGCCATGTTGGATGGGGCCCTGGGCAACCTAGTGTAGATCCAGGCCTGAGGTTGGTGGCCCTGCCTGTGGCAGGGGGGTTGGAGCTCTATGATCCTTGGGGTCCTTTCCAACCCATGCCATTCTATGATTCTATGATTATCAAGAACAAGAGACTACACATGAAAGCAACAGAGAATGAATTTTCTACTCACTTTAAGGCGCGAGCATGATCTCAGTTTTCAAAGCAGACCTCCTGCAGCTTTTATTTGACTTTAGGGCACAGTAATTTATGGCCTGGTGATGAACCACAGTTGCCTGTTCTGCGCACAGCTCTTACAGTACCTGTCAGCATGGTTACCTACTGGCCAGCACACCTGCACGCCTGCAGTCACGGAGCGTAGGGATTACAGCTCAACCTGCATTCACTGTAGAGGCCGTAGGAAAAGGAAACACCACGGGCACAGCACAAACTGAATAGATAGTTTGGCAGCCACAAGCATGACGTTTGCAAGGGCCAAATGATCCTTCACTGGATTCAGAGAACTGCCAAGGTCTCATCCAGTCCTTTCCTTAGCTCAGTATCTAGGTCATCTCTCACACACCATCTCCAATGGGTGAAATCCTACAGCTTGTCTTCATGGCTTGTTCAAATGCTACTTAGGTATATAGTGGTCTAAACTAATGATCTTCTTCTGCAGAGCACATTACCTCTTAATTGTGCTATTTCAAATGAACACAGAGCCCTTTATTGAGCTTTATGTTGTTGACTGCAAAACATTTCTCCAGTTCTGAAGTCCACTTTCATATTTAAGCTTATTCTTTTCTCCTAGCTATGAGTCTTACACAGGTTTAAGGAGTATATTCTGTAAACTTTCCTCCAAGCTATAACCAGAAGGACTAAACTGTGCTAAGACTAGGAAAGCCTTTAGCAAAACCTTATTGACTTTTATATCAACATGGCCTTGGACTTACTGGAACTGGAGTCTGACTGTGTTAAAGTCAGACAGACTGACCTTTCTGTCATCTCCCTAATCTGGTTTTAGAAAATATGTTGCAGGACAGTACTAAATGCCTCTGAAATGAAGACAAGTCACATTTGTGGTTTCCCCCTCAGATATTTTTTTTTTGGGGGGGAGGTGGGGATGAGGTGGGTGGTAAGTAGAAATCTAGCTGGGAGCTAAATTGCATCATATTATCATCATCTATGGGATGTGGGATCCCCTCTATTCCCAGAGGGTTCCAGAAGGTAGCACTAATAATCCAGAGTGCACTGCAAGCATTGATGGGTGATTTTCAATTTCTTTAGAGTACACTTGACTCAACAATTTTTTAACCTGACATTTTGATTCTGCCCCTCTTGTTCCTCATAAATATTATTGCCTTAACCATAGAGTCACAATATTTTTTTTAATAAACCCAAGAAAAAACCCCTTATCACTCTACTCTGTATCCCATAGTATCTTCTTCAAGAAATACCTGCAATAAATATTAGACCTGTCCTTTTTTCTTTCACTTACATTAACAATCTTTAGCTAACTTTTGAAATAGGCACAGAACCATTACTTAATCACTTTTATGTACGTGTTCCTGATTAATTGACTTCTTATGTTAGGACCTCCGATTTTATTCTTATAAGTTTGTGTTGTCTTTGCATATACTTTTCCACTATTCCTTTTGGATTATCAGGATGCTGATTTATTGACAGCTACTTGTTCTTTATGCCACTTTACTGAGTCACCTTTGTTTGCCAGCACGTTTGTGTTCTCTCATTTTCTTTCTTCCTGAGTTCCCCTCCACAGACCCTAACCGAGCAACTCTGATTTTGCTGAAATAGACTTTTTTCACTGCCTGGTTCTGATGATTTAAGGTTTTATGATGTGGATAAATACTTACCAAGGATGAGACCAGGAAATCACCACATTCACTTTACAAAGAAAACACTTCCAATGTGACACCCTTGTCTTCTCAAGTGCCAACTGGTGACACGTATATCTCAGTGCCCGGTCCCTTGAGTTTGTAAATCTCTCTCTTCTCATGTTGTAGCTCACGTGTTGACATGTA
The DNA here is from genome assembly GCA_020800305.1 of Porphyrio hochstetteri. Taxonomy (NCBI): domain Eukaryota; kingdom Metazoa; phylum Chordata; class Aves; order Gruiformes; family Rallidae; genus Porphyrio; species Porphyrio hochstetteri. Next base: position 41,250,171 of record CM036909.1, on the reverse strand, counting down.
GGATTCCAAAAGTAAACCAAGCAAGCAAAGGCTGAGGATGCCTATGAGGCAGTTCTTAGAGACACAAAAGGAGAAAGGGCAAGATAAATATTACTTGGCGAATCCTTCCCTGACTACCACCAGTGGATTCACAGTGCGAATTATAGAGCATTTGCTGCAGTATGCTTCTTAACTTTCAAAGGAAGCTTCTTCTAATACCTTCAAACTGACTGTACAAAAGGTTTGCAGTATTTATCTGCCTTCGTGCACTGCAAGAGCACAACAGTCACACAGATGGGCAGTTTCATGTGGGTTTCATTAACTTTTTCCTTTTTTTTCTTTTTAAACGCACCTTCTTTGCTCGAGCTAGTTTATGCTGGTTTTGTTTTACAACATGATGGTTTATAAAATTTCTGTCAAACTGTGTTACTGTTTGATCATTATAAGAACAATCAGAGTAAGTGTTGCCAGTTACAGTTTTTCCTGCCGTCCAAGTCACAGTGTACATGTGGTACGAGACATAAAGCAACGCACAGACTGATTAGCGTGCAGAGTGCAGCGCAGTGGTCTTTGCTATTCATCATTAATGTCACAGCGGATTTTAGGGAGCAAGAGACTTTTCCCATAGCCAAAGCAGTCTTGCACATAACCACAGGGAAGAAAAGCCAACCACAGATTATGCAACATGTGTGAGCACGGTCTTCAGCCATAACCTCCCTTTCAGAAACAGGAAGATTGTTCCTATGATGTTTTCCTGCTGACTCCTCCCTAAAGGTTCCGGAAACATATGTCAGAACAGCTTTCCTTAAGATGGAGCAGTGAACTTTTCCATGCACTTCCTGGGAAAGCTTCACTTCCCAAAAACTTTGTAGCACCAGCCTCAGAACACCTGAGGCCCTGTCTAAAGTTCACAACAAACAAGATCACTGTCGCATCTGGACTTCATGCAATAAAAGCACATGGATATTAGGGAAAAAAATTAGGATCACAAACACACACAGCTAGCAAACCACCTTTCTGCAGATCCTAGAGACTTCCTGGTTCTGTTTTGTCTTCTGTGTCTTACAGCCAAATGTCCAAGGGTTCTTTCTGATTATGCTTCACCTTAAATCTAAATTCACGCTCACCTCTACATATTAAAGACCAATCTTATTTGACAGCCACCGAGGAAATTCTATTAGTCCTCAACCTATTCTGCATGTGCAAATATCAATGTGCTCAATGGCCTAAAAGGGACCTCTTCAGCAGGAGAGCTTTCAGAAGGTGAATCCTCAGGAAAATGCTCACAGAACCGATTTAAAAGCCTTTTCTCACCAGGGAAAGATCTCATTTCAAGCAGCCAACACACTCATATGCTTGACAGGAATGAGCAACAATTTACAGCGTGCTGCCTACTTCATTGGTTAATATAAGAAACCAGTATTTATGAATGTCTCAATTCATACAGAGCCGTGTCACCAGAGGAATTGTTTGGGGAGCACTTCAGCAGGCACAACTCCAGAGGTTTTAAAAAGGGTGCATACAGCTCCCTTCCTGTGGGCAGTCTGGTGCTCTGAGATCGTTTGGGACCCATTCAAGAACACTTACAACTTTTGGGAGGAGGCAGAGAGAATTCATAGGCAAGGAATTAGTAAAGAAAGCTCTCAAATTACTTTTTTGTCAGGCAATGTTGTTGAAGAGCCTGATGAATCATAATCAAATATATGTGATTAACAGAAGGTGAATCCAAATACATGGAGGCTAAATGAATATAGCGGCTTGTAGCCACGTCATTTTGTGTTATGAGCCAGTCGGACCTCCCAAGTTAAGCAGTGCTGAGCCAAGTCTGAATTTAAATAGGAGATCCTCCAAGGAAAACCGAGTGCATGTGCTGAAGGAAACAGCACTGGTAGCCCTTGTCTATCCCAGTTACTACCGAACTAAGGCTCTCACACGATGCCAACAGCACAGGATTGAGACTGCAGAAGCACCTCAGATCTTTGAATCCTAGTTCCTAGCGGCCACTAAAAATCCTTCACCAGTTTTTGGAAAAAATAATGATACTCATCTAGCCAAATTTCATACTAGATAATTAGAATACAACAAATATCCTGGCAGTTTGAAGCAGATACAGAGGTTTCTTTCATTTCTTCCCCATCACTTTTATGAAGCGCTATTGTAAGGAGCTGCAAAGCTCTACTCAAGAGGTGATTTCACTCATGTTCTAGTGTTAAATAAAGAGATTATAGCCTATTGTGTTGGAATCAAAAGCTAATTTTTTTTTGCCCAGACCTTGAAGTGTTATCTGAATGAACTCAGAAAATCTTTGGGGAACACCTGCCAGACAGCAGCCACAGCTGACCACCGTGCCTATGAAAAAGTGACAACTGCCAATGTTTACTATTTCTTACCTTTTATGCCATTGGGATCTGGTTCTGTTCTTCACTTCTGGTCTCCAGCTCAAAGAGGTAACCTGTAACTCATCAGCTTTGGGGAAAATATGTGTGATCTCATGAATCCTGGACCTTGTAAAATATTGAGTTTTGGTGAGGAGACAGAGAGGTCTGTACGTCATTAAGCTAGTAAAACTTGCAATTTTCCAAGGGTTTGCCAAGCAAGTCTTGAATGCCTCAGATCTTCCACAATCTGTTTGATATATCAGGAGGGAGATGCAGTAAACTATCCATGAGGGTAGCTAGCACAGATCATAGCATCAAATGCATGACATGTATAAACTATAAACTTACTTTAAATTCCATGCTACAACAAGTACTGTAACATTTGAGAGGGCAAAGTTGGAGAATACTGATTGTGACCATGTGTAGAATGAGGATAATTTATTTTTAGCCTTGTATTTCTGTTCTAATGCAATCCTACCACCCAACACACACACATATGGATATCTAAAACATTATCTAATAATTTATATAGCTGCCATAAGCAAGAGCCAGAAAAGGAATAGATGTATGTTTTACATCATGTTAGGAGTATAAAATGTATTGGGGGATGGGGAAAACTTACATTCCCTTCATGGATTCACTGGATCAGGTTTTCCTCTCCACCCCAAGGTGCGATTCCAAAATTTATTTCAGAATACTAATGGGCCATCAATATCTCTGTCTCAATATTCCAGAAACTTTCAGCCTGCAGAAAGAAATGATGAAGTCACTGACAGTACCGTCCGAAGGCTTCTACTCCTCATCACAGTGGCACTGAATGCACCGTAGAAAATAAACTGCAACAGGATGGTGATGAGAAAGAAAGAAAGAAGGCAACTTTCCCTTTACCCCTGAGGTGATGGCCATGTATTGATTTACAATTTAGCACCAATATCAAGGCCTTAGGCAAGGGTTACCTGCTATACTTGTAAAAATACTTGAAAAGTGCAAGTAGGATGTTCATCTTTGAATTCCTATCTTCAGTGATACTGCTTGCATCTTTGCAAATTCCACTAAGAGGAGGGAGAGGAAAACCCACAATCATCTTCTACTCAAACATTTATGGCAGAGTGCCATAGCCCTCCTCACCTGTCATCTTCAACTCTAAATAAAATCCATGTCAAGACAACAGCAGCCCGCTTTATCCAAATTGACTTTGTCTTGTTCTGCTTCTCAAATCTATATGCAATTAGGTCTTCTTTTCAACTTACTGAGACCTTGGAGACCTTGCTATTTGGATAAGCTCAGTGAATCTTTCAGGCACACCTTCCCAACAGCAGCCACAGCTGGCTTACACCAATAAAAAAGTGATGATTTATAACCTGTATAATGCCTGAAACATAACTCTGGTTGCAAGTTCTCTCTCTGATCCTCCAAATAGTTATTTAAAGGAAAAAAAAAAAGTCTGAAGAGCTGAGCAGAGATGACTGCACACTGCAGTAGCTACCTACCTGGTGAAAACCCAGCTTCACCTGTCTTTACTTGTAATCATCTTTTGGGCTAGTGCTTATGCTAAAATAGTGCCTCTTTTGCTTCCCATCAAAACCTGCAAAGGTCTCCATGACAGTCCTGGAAGAAAAAAAAAAAAATCCTTTTACATAAGCCCCATCTTTTTTCTTTTATTCCCCCCCCAACCCCCTCGAATTTTTGTTGTCAGGACAGCAGGGAACACAGCATCTTTGCAATATCAGCTCCAGCCACACTGGAAAACTGCACAAAGAGGACTGTTAAAAAGGTGGAAGGAGAGACGGTTTTGGCCAACAGCATGTTCATCAAAATGCTGAACTTCTACACTCAGAAAATGCCACATGATCTCTAGCCATGGGGCTGAGCAAAGATAATGTTTGCCTGTCACCCTGTTTCCTTACCTTTTGAAGGAGGAAGGGCAGAGGCAGCGTTGCCAGAAACTGATCTTTGGGGCCAGATACCGTACGTATTCTAAACTTGATGACCAAGACTCTGAATTATTCCCCCCAGGTTTTGATTTTTAAAAGGCCAGGATGTTTTCTGCCAGCTGGTGTTGTCAGAAATGACAATATTGCTGTTAGTGTTTAACAGGTAATATGGCTCATTTCATGGGGTGGGTTTTGTTCCAGGTTGGGACTGAAATTTATTTGTGTTAATGATTTGACTTGTTGACAAATAAACATTTGAGGGGAAAGTGTATAACATAATCCTGGCAAACCATACTGTGCCGTTAGCTTTGCCTTAAGTTTAAATTCCACTATTTATTACATCACCCTTTGCCAGAATTGGGCAGTAAACTACTCTCATATTCAGAAGAATGTTTCCATTTAAAATTTACATTTAAGATTGCAATAAGATGCTGGATCTCATTCCTTTTGAGGAAACTGTTGCGTTGCATTAGCTACACTGCTAGAGAAACGGCACATTCTGCTTCCTGTATCAGTCTCAGTTTGCTTGGGTGCATCACTCACCCCTTTTATCATGGGATGCTAAAGCTAAAACCAGCATAACTCAAAGTGCCACAAAGCCAGAGCTACAAAACATGTTGGTTAGCCGTTAATTACTTAAATACTGCATCCTGTGCATAATGAATTTCTTACCTACAGTCATGATATATTATTGACAGTTTGGAAGACTAACTCTATTGCTGTCCAGCATAATTCTGAAATATAATTTATTGTGGTTATTTGGAGAACTATATTGAGTACATTAAAGCCATATGGTACTGTGGTTTCATCCTCAAGAGATGCCTCATCAGCTAAGAGAAGCATTGTGATCAATATGTATATTACTCATTTTTAATAGAGTGTACTAAGCTGCAGAAGATTACTGCTCCTGCCAGTTACTTGAAAATATGAGGTGCAACAATTATTTTAAGGTTGTTGGAGAGTTACAGTATTCTCAAGATAAAGAAAATATGTCTTTGTTTTGTTATGCTTAAAGCCTGAAACATTCTCTAGCAGCTGAAATCCCCCAGAAAATAGTATGCCTAACTAGACAGGCTAAAACCTATAAAAGGTAAAACCTTATTTGCATTGTATCACTCAGACAATTTGCTAAATAAGGCTCCTCGGAAGGGAAAAAACAGAGAGAAAAGGATGAGAACACTGTTTGTCATTTTTCTTGGCAAGAGGACATGGCATCAACCACAACTATGCCTATTTCCCTACTAAAAATAAGAAGTGGGAAAGCACTACAATGACTGTTGCAGCCCTGGCAATATAGGGAATGTTGGATTTTAAAAAGATTTGCATTATGTACGCTCGTTCCTCAATACACTGAGAAAAATACCACATAAATACCAAGTGTTACATTAACCTCTGACCTGGTGAGAAACATCAACAACTGCAGACAGCAAAACTGTGCTGCCTAAGGATGCAAAAGCCACAGACACAAAAGACTAAAAAAACAAAAAACTCAACAACCCACCAAGCGAAATTTCAGCTTTTCAGTCAGATGAAGCAAGTGAGGGGCAATAATTAAGAAATAGCAGAACTGCAAATGCTACAGAGTTGGGTGAGAAGATGATGAAACAAAGCCACAACAGGGATGGGGATGGGTAAAGAAGGAATAGGGAGTGTGAAGATCTGTGCACCAGTGATGACCCATGAAGATAAGCCCTCAGAGCATAGTACACCACCGAAGTGTCCTTCCCACTCCTGGACCCAGGGCTGATGACCAATACTGCGTATTATTCAGCTGTGTATTATTCAAGCCCCTGTGCGAACCTTGGCCTTTCAGTCAGTCAAAAACCTGCTCCTGCTGCATCCTCAGCATCTGCAGCTGGCGCTGGGCCTCATGTCCCCGTTCCTCTGGGGCTGGTGTGGAGGCCCACCACGTGCAAGGCTGCAGCCAGGGACAGTAAAAGTGTCAAGGGATCAGCTTTACCTGGAGCAGCCTCTTGGGACAGGCAGCATCACATCCCCCCCAGCAGTGATGCTGCCAGTCCACTCTCATGCAACCGGGATGAGCCCGGCTGCACCATGAATGTGTAGGAAGGCAACTCCTCTGAGCCTGAAGATGTGAGTAAGGGGCAGGATTAGGGGGGTTACAGTTGGGACAGGGTGCTAAAGATGAGATGGAGACATCAGATTTATAACTGTGTCTAGAAAAGCATTTGCACTGTGCTCCACCCAAACTAATAAATCCTTCAGAGGCAATTCAGGTCCAGCCTTTTGAATATTGTCTGGAGCTTTCACCCCCTTCTGCTTTAAATATCTGAGTCAATGAAAGATTTTTAACCTGAGTTACTTTACCGTGAAACAGGGAGGATTCAAGGCAGCTCAGCAGTCACTCGGGTATGCTTAATTGACTTTAAACTTCCTTTTCCAAAAGGGACCCTTCCCTACAATTAGTTGTGACTGCGTTTTCGTAGATTGAGCCACACTTTTTTCCAAGCAATCTTCAAAGCTTTTTTGAATGCTTGCTTTAACATTTTATAAAAACTAACTACTTAAGAAACATACTACTTGAATTCTGAAATACTACAGAAGCATAGTACCAAGATACTGGAAAAACACCATAGATGCACCATGCTAATAACTCTCACGTCCCTCTTTTCCTCAAACTCCTCAGCTGGACTTCAGCTTTCATGACATGAGATGGCCCTCAGGTTTCTCCCTCTCCATGAACTTCCAGAGTCAGTGGTCTGACATTTGTGAGCCACTCACCTGTCCTCTGATGATAAAGCTGCTCTAAGGATGCCAAGATTCCCCGGGCAGCTCAGGAGACAAAGGAGAGGACATCCAGATTAGAAATATCACTGCACTTTGTGAGGATGGCTGCAGCTTTTTTCAAGGTATTTCTTTTAGAAAACATTCTCCAAGCCATCTGACTCAGTTGTACCAGAAACCCATTCAACAACTGGAAAACCACTCTCACAGACGGTGGGAGCTAAAGTTAAGCAGAGTTTCTAAGCGTGCACATTTTTCTAACCAATTTATGTGCTCTCCCATAATCCTCGGGTTTATTTATTTCCAAACCTTCTCTCCCATCTGTTCCCTTCTGCATGATTTATATATTATCTTATGCTATCTATCCCTAACAGATTTTTGCTTCCTCTCTCTGTTCCAGCTCGATTAATGATGCTGATATTCTCTGCGTCTTTCTAGTTTCCTTGTTTTCTTCATCACGCACCCTGCATTCGTACACTTTCAAATACTTATCCCTCCCTCTGATCTTTCCACAACAGTTCCAAGTTTTTAATTCCTATTTCACAAATGTTCTCTCTTAATATTTTCCCTTCCTCCTCCTCCTCCTTTAGACCCAGATTGCCAGTTTTAGTGCTGAAGCCCAGGGCTGCCAATCCTGTCAAACTCTACTTTCTTTGACTTTCCCTCCTTGCTTTTACCCTTTCCAGCTTTTACTTGGCTTTGCTCTTTATTCTTCACCCTTTACTCTTGTACCTCAGCTAGAGGCTATGGAGATCTCCCTCCTGAGACAGTTTGATGCACTAGCACCTCTTCTCTTTTGCCAGTCTGAAACATATTCAGGTTTTAATCCATCGTGTGCCCGTGGGGCCAAATTTTGCTTGTGACACAACAAGCATTCCTGCAAAAACTGCTTCTGTTGTCCTTTCTCAGTGTTAATTCATGAGTACTGCTACATTTTGGTCTGGAAGAAGTCCAGTACTGTTATTCTTAATGATGGAGTACGCTTTCTTCCTTTGGGAGATGAGAGTCAAACTGTAACAAGCTGTTTTGCCTTGCTGCTTCAGGCTGCCTCTGCTCCAAACGAAGGAATGATAACAAAGCAAATGCCTCATCTGATTCAATAATCAAGCGCATCTCTGCTTGGAGTGAGGAGCACAAAGCTTGCAGGGTTGAAGAATAAGAACGAAGCTTGCAAAACTCAGCCTGTGCACATATGGTAGTATGTCTACCTGAACTTTCCAGCTCTGTTTGAGACCATGATGAGTCAGTTCTACGGACAATGAAAACCTGATGCACAAAACAGGCCGCAGAGGCCCATTTGAGGAAATGCTTGGGAGGAAACACAAAATTGTTGTGAACAGGCAAGCAAAACCACACAGAAAAGTTTTGCACAAGCTCTGGACTCTCACCATTTCAGGAATGATAATTTCCAAACAACCTCCTTTCCCTTCTTTGCAGATCTTTCAGTGGAGGTATCAGTTGACTCTTTACACAGAGATGACCACAGGAAATACAGCTGACAGAACTTTGTAGGTTCTTTATATTGATACACGGGAGAAAAAGGAAGAGATGGGATGGGCATGGTTGCTAGACAGTGCTAATGGCACAGCTCGACTGCAGTTTTGCTAACGGTGGACTCATTGAGTATGAGGTATTTTGATGAGTGCTCTGACTCCAAACAAAGTGTTGAAATACTCAGATATTACACAAGAAGTAGAAACCAAATTGCATGGTATTTAATATGGGAAGGGCATGTCCCATCCACCCTCTGCACTTACTGGGATATCTCTACAATCAAATTTCAAACTATAATTAAAACACTTGTAGGAAGGAATAAAAAAAAGACAAGATACTTTTGTTAGCAAATAAAAGTAATTTGGTAAATTATGCTAGAAATACAAGAAGAAACATTACTTCAATTAAACAGATATACTGTTTAGCAGCTAGGTAGAAGGGCAGTACCTCCACCTTTGGAGTAATTGCATCACAAGGGCATAGTGGAGTTATGGGCAGTACAGTGAAGAGCTACTGAAGTGAAAGAGGGAATGGAGCAGTTGCCTTATCAGACACTAAAAAGACTATGTCTCAGTGTGGAGAGAAGTGGGCTAAAGGGAACACGATCAACTTCCACAAGTTTATGAAGGATAAATTCAATTTAAAACTGGTACTAACCAAACTCTGCAGTCCCTGTAGCAGGCGGTGGCTTGCTGAAGCTAGCAAGAGGTCAGTTCACAGCTGAGAGCAGCCCTGCTGAGAAGGTCTTGGGGGGTATTCTGGTGGATGAGAAACTGAACATGAGCCAGCAGTGTGCTCTTGCAGCTCGCAAGGCCAATGGTATCCTGGGCTCCATTAGAAGAGGGGTGGCCAGCAGGGACAGGGAGGGGATTGTCCCTCTCTACTCTGCCCTCGTGAGGCCCCAGCTGGAGTCCTGTGTCCAGATCTGGGGCCCCCAATACAAGAAGGATGTGGAACTGTTGGAGAGGGTTCAGAGGAGGCCACGAAGATGATTAGAGGGCTGGAGCACCTCCCCTATGAAGAGAGGCTGAGGGAGCTGGGCTTGTTCAGTCTGGAGAAGAGAAGGCTGCGGGGGGACCTCATTGCAGCCTTCCAGTACCAGACGGGAGCTTATAAGCAGGAGGGGATTCAACTTTGCCATTGTCTATCCTTTTACAAGACAAGGAGGAATGGATTGAAGCTAAAGGAGGGAAGGTTTAGATTAGATATTAGGGGGAAGCTTTTTACAGAGAGAGAGGTGAGGGGCTGGAACAGGCTGCCCAGAGAGGTGGTGGATGCCCTGTCCCTGGAAGTGTTCCAGGCCAGGTTGGATGGGGCCCTGGGCAACCTTGTGTAGATCCAGGCCTGAGGTTGGTGGCCCTGCCTGTGGCAGGGGGGTTGGAGCTCTATGATCCTTGGGGTCCCTTCCAACTCAGACCATTCTATGATTCTAAATGAAGAAAATAGTTCTGACAGTAGTGAATTTCTAGGATCTGTTGTCAAAGAAGTTTGTGAAGGTAAATAGTATCTGGAGGTTCAAAAGGGGAGTAGGCAAATGTAGGAAGAACAGGTCCATAAACAGGATATCTCCCCTAGCATCCCTAATCCAACAGCTGTGAATGTTGATGGGAGAGGAACAGTCTGCAGAGAGAGGTCAGGCTCATGTGACCTTCCTAAGCATCTTTCTCCACTGTCAGAGCCCTAGATAAACCACTGATCAGGCCCAATGAGACCTTTCTTAACCTTGTACGTGTGACAAGAGAATTCAAATCAAATGAATACCCATAGAGATGAAACTGAATACATGAATAGTAGGTGCCACCGCTAGAGTGACGGGGTTACGCTCAAAAAATTCCTCTTTATCAGCTGGTTTGAATTAGCAAGTCAAAAGTATTATAGCACACGAGCAGGACAGGGGGCTAGCAGAGAACTGCTAAAGAGGGCAAAGGCAAAGCCAGGCTTTGTGGGCCAAGAGCAATATCACAAGCCAGATGTTTGCATCTGAAGTCCCTGAAAGTGTAAGACTGCACCCAAAGTATGGGACCTGGCACCACTTACCCTCTCAGAGTCCCAGATGTATCCCAACCAGGCTGTGTCCAGGATCCATGTCAGGGTGAGAGTGGAGCATGTGCCACCTGCCTGTCAACATGAATTCCAAGGGAAAAATAAATAACTCACATTGTCTCAAGGCTTAATACAGATCACATTTGCCCCTGCACCTAGACAGAGCCTTTAAGCTGTAACAGTTTGTTAAATACCACCTTCCTGTGACAGGCTGAACACCAGCAAGCAGCAAGGCAGCGTCCTGCAACAATAAAGGTTTTGTGAGAAGGGGAAAAAATTGCCCCAAGTTGCAGTTCAAAGGAGGAACTGAGAAATCAGTTAGGTACAGACACACCACTGAAACAGCCCTCCTAGCCAAGAGCCAATTAATTAAGTGCAGAGCCCTCTCACTGCTATCACCCAGCACAGACTACTAGCACCCTCTCATTCACCCCACGTGAGCCAATAGCTATGTCTTCGCTCCTGGCCACAATGAAGAGAGATCCTGAGAGTCTATAATGAATTATTTTACCTCAGTTACACTCTCCTGAATCTGGAGTAAATTCGGGGAAGAAAGCAGAGATATTTCTGATTCCAAGCCATGTAACTGGGGTGAGGATCTGACCACCCAATACGCTTGCAGAGAAGCGTTTATGCCCACTTAGGCTTGAGCTGCAGGCGTTTAGGCAGCCAGCTTGCACCTGGAGTGTCTACAATTACTACCACTTCCTTTCCTCCCCCTATCAAATCTTCCTCGCCTCAATAAATGCAGCACTTCAGGGCGTTCTGAGGGATGGCAGAGAGCAGGTTAAATTCTTGTCCCAGCTTTGTATATAAAGTTGTTAAGCATCAGAAAGGAGTTGCCAAAAGAGCCCTGCATATCATTCTGCAGATCATTAACTGGTAATGTAATCTACCCTGCTCTAGGTGTCACATCCAAGAAAAGACCACAAAATTAGAAGCGTGGTGCTCTGAAGAGGGGAGAGCTCGGTGCTCCTCTCCCTGCCCTTTCCTGCAAGCTCTGTGGTAAGCAGCCAAGCAGAAATCAGCGTTTTACGCGAAGCGCCTCAGAACCTGATAGCAAATCCAAACAGCTATTCAGCGTCACGCACTCTGATGTGGCCATGTAATTTATATATTATGATAATCTGGTTTTCATCTAACCTACTAATTCAACCATTGTTTCACTTAAATAATTGGCTATCTGACTCCCCACCCATGTTGAAGAGTACGCACGCCGCTCTATTGCAAGGATAACATGAACCTAGACAAAACGGAATGAAAAAAGAAGAAAAAGAATTTTCCAAGGAAAAGAACAGTATTCACTTTCAAGGGAACTTATATTTGATTATATTTTTTTTAAAACAGGAAAATTTTTTAACGTTTAGAAGGGAAAAAATTATTTCTAACACTGTTTGAAAGGATTGCATCCCATACTCTCTTTTTTAGGAAGCAAATTGTTTGGTGGTGGCTTTCTGGATTTTCTTTGCTTGTTTTTTTAGATATAGTTAATGAACATCTCTCCCAAAAGTCTCTCTTAGCAAACAGCTAGCAGGGGACTCTAAAACCAACAGAGGTCAGTAAATATCACAAGGCCACATGACATTGCTGGGGACATTTCTTCTGACAAATATTCCTTGACTTGGCTCTGTAAGGCTGTGTCCAGTCCAAGAAAGCACCTTTAAAGTAACAGAGCTATTACATTGACTTGCCTACTCTTGTCTTTAAGCATCACTTTTTGTGAGCAGCATTCAGGATTTGCTCGTTTTAGCCTGTCTCTTGCAAGGTTGGGGAAAGGCTCCTGTGTACCCAGACATGCCCTCGTGATGGAAAATGATGTTACAGGATGGAAGCAGCTAGTGCTTTCAGCCTGGATAGTTGTTATATCCAGGGAATCACAGAATCGTAGGGGTTGGAAGGGACCTTGAGAGATCATTGGGTCCAACCCCCCTGCCAAAGCAGCTCCCCAGCTCATATTGCACAGACAGGCGTCCAGACGAGTCTTGAATATCTCCAGAGAAGGAGACTCCACCACCTCCCTGGGCAGCCTGTCCCAGGGCTCTGTCACCCTCACTGGGGAAAAGTTCTTCCACATGTTGGTGTGGAACTTCCTGTGCTCCAGTTTACAGCCATCGCCCCTTGTCCTGTCCCCACAGACCACTGAAAAGGGGTTGGCCATTTCCCCCTGCATCCCATACTTAAGATATTTATAAACATTAATTAGGTCCCCCCTCAGTCTTCTTTTCTCCAGGCTGAACAGCCCCAGCTCACTCAGCCTTTCCTCACAGGGGAGATGCTCCAGGCCCTTAATCATCTCCATAGCCCTTCTCTGGACTCTCTCCAGGAGATCACTGTCTTTTTTATACCAGGGAGCCCAGAACTGGACACAATACTCCAGGTGGGGCCTGACCAGGGCAGAGTAGAGGGGGAGGATCACCTCCTTCGACCTGCTGGCCACACTCTTCCTGATGCATCCCAGGATCCCATTGGCCCTCTTAGCCACCAGCCCCATCCCTATTCACGGTGTTTTTACACAGCCAGCAAGCACAAGGCTGTGGAGAACCTCACCCTCAAAATACTGTTAAGCACACTTATCTTAATTACAAGGTTTGCAGGGGTGGGGGTTTCAATCTTATACTTCAGCTTAGACTAGTCAGACCTATCACAATGTTACAGGCAGCATAAGGAAGTCCCTGTTCCTTTCAACAGGTGAACTAGAGGGCACCGACCCGCAATCAGGAGACATATCTAAACCATTCTCTGCTCCTCTCCACCTCCACCAGCGCACAGCAACGCTGCCTTGGTCCTCACCAGGGGACGCAGTGCTGCGTGCTCTTGTCTAAGGGAACAACACACACGACAGTCCTAACGCAACCAGCTGCAGAATTAGGTAGCACCACTTCACACTGACATCCAGTACCGAAAACATAAGGAAGCTAAGTGTTTAAATAACAGGTCTGCTGAAACAAATGGGTGTTTACCATTCTCTCAAAGGAGCACAGGAATGAGAGCATGTAAAATCCAGGAGCAAAAGCTGCTTATAAAAAATAAAGAGAAAAATGGCCCGAAGAAGCTTTGTAATAAAAGTCCCAACTGCTATGAGAAGTACAAATGTATTTCCTATTCCAGTTAAACAGTTATTGGTACATAAACAGTAAGAAAATAGAGGAAGTTAGTAATAACAAGTGAGTTATTCAGACATTCTAACAAGAATGTAAAAAATGCACATGTTTCAGGGAATAATTCCCCCAGTCAAATAGGCAAAGGTATTGAATATGACTTTTGTACCTCTTCTTTACTCATTACTTAAGATTAAAAAAGCCCCAGAACTATGGAAGGTGAATGCAAGGAAAAGAGAAATAAATTGAGTCCTATTCTTGCAAAAAGCAGCCAGGATTTTCTACGTGTTTATTTAGCACAGTGCTGTTTTCACAGATCATTTAAAATTTTACAAATGGTCTTTTTCATTGCAATTTTTCAGGCTAACTCTGCTAAATGCAATAACCAAAATGTTTCCATACATTCAACAATTTGAAAAAAAAGTTTTCTCTTTTTCTCAAAATTTTCTCGTTTCCTTCCCTTTGTTTCCTTTCCATCCCATAATATAAACCAATAGGTGGAATTCCTACTCCTAAATAAATCATCTTTCCTATCGCATCCGACATCACATCAGTTTTCTATATAGTCCAGCTATTAATGTTCTAAAGAAAAACCTCTCAAAACCAGCTGAAATATTAACCTTTGTCAGCCTCCTCATCACTTTAGGCTTCCTCTCACGTCTTAGGCTCAGATCTAAATAGGCTTATAAGCCAGTCTGACCCTTCAGAAACCTCTGAGTCCCTGTCTTAAATACAAGCAGTACAATGCATTTGCCTGAGTAAGAAAAGACTGAAAACCACATGGGACAAGGAGCTGAGTTTGGAACTGATTTGAGGAGAACCTCAAACTGAAGTGTTTGTACAAGTACAATCTCCACCAGTATGGGAACTGAATAGCCTTCAGTACACATTTTGCTCATGAAGTAGCCAGGCTGCTGTTTTTGGCTACTAGAGGGAATCCTTAATGTGCTTCCTTGCAAATGCATGGCAATGGTATCTGGGTGCAAGGTGCACAGATGATGCAATGAGAGCAAGTCTATGGACCTGCCCTGACTGGCGAGTTAGGTACGGAAAAATCAGACCCAAGGCAAAGATCCTTCCTTGAGGAATTTGCTGGAGCTTGGAGGCACCTGGACTGAGACTGAGCTCAGGCTGTCATGGAAGGAACTATGACAAAACTCAAGTGCCAAAGCTGTAGGAACACCATGGGATCTCCTGGGCGTAGCCTTGTGGGGTTTCACATAACCCGAGTGGTTAGTGGCTTGTTTAGCTGATGCTCCCTGACCATCCTCCTGCAGCCTTTCCCTAGGAACTTCAACTTCCAACACCCTAACAGTTTATCTTTCACTGATTTCAAGCCCTTGAAATTCACCAGATGTGAATCCTGACAAACAAACCCATTTATCTTAGGAAAATGAACCAAAAGCAAATATGAGAATAACCCTGCACACCGGGTAAAAGTTTCCTCTGAGATCTCTCTCTGGAAATAAAAACACAAGACACAATTGCTTCTTCCTTATTCTTGTGATCTAAGCTAATTTTTCTCAGTCACGTTTTTAAGGAGTTGAACTGCCTATCAACAGACAATAAGATGATCAATAGAATCGCCTATCAATAGGGCTTAATATCCTTGTCCTCTCAGTTTCCTACTGCAGCCATTAGGACGAAAAACTAGATCGTTCTTATCACGGGGATCTGCCTACAGCTCTTTGTTTACTTTACCTTCTGCAACATAACAGCTCGTTGCTATGGTATTATGTCAAATAAGCAAAAACTGACTCCTTAGTCCCCTGATTCCAAGCCCTCCGCATCCTCTGCCTGGGCTTGGTCCTGTACCACCACTGCCAATTTCTGCAGAGCTCACAACCAGCTGCTGCAAAGGCACTCATCTTGTTTGCTCAGCTTCTGCTCACCCATTTCCTGAGCAAAAAGCCCTGCCAGAGGGCGTTGATCACTGATCTCTCTTCACTTGCAAGACAGGAAAAGAAAGAACATATGTAGTATTTGCTGTACCTTATGCTGGAAGCTACACACTGCAACTACATCATTAATAGGATTTGTTAACGTTGGAGAGAATAACTAAAGTAACCTCTAATTTCTCTGACAGCTCCAACTGAAGGGCAAATTTCTTCTGCTTGCTCTACCCTGTGGAGCTTTAATTGTGTATTCGAATCCCAGAGGGCCAAATTATACTCTCAGTTATTACCATGATATAACTAAAGTTAATGGAGTTGCTCAAGTCTAATTTAGGGCACAGTTTATTGAAGCAAATGTTACATTACAATAAATCATTGAGAAGAAATCCAACCATCAGCTTTATGTATCACTCAGTTTTCAGAAATCTGAATTAAAAGTCTTTAAATAAAGCTCCACTATAGCTGAGAATGGTTGTTCCCCCTCAAAACAATCAAGTAGCAAACAGTAAGCATATTAAGAGATTTACCATTTCTATCAGCATCAATCCCTGTCCTGGCTTTTGCAGATTGTTTGGGATTTTGTTCTTCAAAAATAAAACAAACCAAAAAATATGCAAAATGAAAACTTTGGAATGTTAAACTGTCATATCAATTCAGCCTGAATGCAAATCTGTATCCCCTTGATCTCAAGAAAAACCCTTATCACTACCACAGCTTCACAGGGCTCTGCCATCACTATCCCTTCCATTAGGGCCTTCCATGGAGGCCCATTAAACTCAAATGTCCTTAAGATAGTAGTACAAAGGACAATAATAATACTGAGATTCAGTGCCTTAAATGTGTGGGTTTTTAAAATCATTATTATTTTAGCTTTGAATCAGCTCTATTCTTTAAAAGTAGCTACTTACATTCTAGTAATTACAAAAGACTTGGAAGAGACAGCAGTATTTTTAGTGTTCCTAGAATCATAGAATGGTATGAGTTGGAAGGGACCCCAAGGATCAGAGAGCTCCAACCCCCCTGCCACAGGCAGGGCCACCAACCTCAGGCCTGGATCTACACAAGGTTGCCCAGAGCACATCCAACCTGGCCTTGAACACTTCCAGGGACAGGGCATCCACCACCTCTCTGGGCAGCCTGTTCCAGCACCTCACCTCTCTTTCTGTTAAAAACTTCCCCCTAATATCTAATCTAAACCTTCCCTCCTTTAGCTTCAATCCATTCCCCCTTGTCCTGCCATTATCTACCCTTTTAAAAAGCTGATTCCCCTCCTGCTTCTCTGCTCCCTTCAGGCACTGGAAGGCTGCAATAAGGTCCCCCCGCAGCCTTCTCTTCTCCAGGCTGAACAAGCCCAGCTCCCTCAGCCTCTCTTCATAGGGCAGGTGCTGCAGCCCTCTAATTATCTTTGTGGCCTCCTCTGAACCCTCTCCAACAGTTCCACATCCTTCTTGTATTGGGGGCCCCAGATCTGGACACAGGACTCCAGCTGGGGCCTCACGAGGGCAGAGTAGAGAGGGACAATCCCCTCCCTGTCCCTGCTGGCCACCCCTCTTCTGATGGAGCCCAGGATACCATTGGCCTTGCGAGCTGCAAGAGCACACTGCTGGCTCATGTTAAGTTTCTCATCCACCAGAATGCCCAAGTCCTTCTCAGCAGGGCTACTCTCATTCATGTTATATAGTTAATGCTCAGGAAAGCTTCTCCCTTTTATTTAATTTTGCCTCACATTTCCTTTTGCTTCACTCTGCATTTTAACCCCTCTAGAGTATTTCATTTCCAGGTCTGAACTAGCTAGAAATATTTTTTTTTGTCTTTTTTTTTTTCCTCTCTTGTGCAGCTGTATGATGTCTTATTCTCTTTGTGTGCCTCTGGTTTGCATGAGATGTTTCAGAAATGGATGTTGTCAAAAACCAAGCTCTCTCCTCTGGGCTTGCTATTAGCACAGGGAGTCTTACAAGCTGAAACCTTGTCCCCAGCTATTAAGTAAGTCTTCTTTCTTTAGTCCACTGTGTTTATCCGTGCTTCATAGAATCACAGAATCATTTAGGTTGGATGAGACCTTTAAGATCAAATCCAACCCACAGCCTAACCCTGCCCAGCCCACCTCTAGACCATGTCCCCAAGCACAACATCTACACGCCTTTTAAATACCTCCAGGGATGATGACTCCACCACTGCCCTGGACAGCCTGTTGCAGTACTTGACTACCCTTTCAGTAAAGAAATTCTTCCTGATATCTAACCTAAATCTCCCCTGGTGCAATTTTAAGCCATTTCCTCTCATCCTATCCCTTGTTACCTGAGAGAAGAGGTGGATCCCCACCTCTCTACACACTCCTCGAAGGTAGCTGTAGGCAGTGATAAGGTCTCCCCTCAGGCTCCTTTTCTCAAGACTAAAAAGCCCCAGCTCCCTCAGAAGTTCCTCATAAGGACTTGTGCTCCAGAATCTTTACCAGCTTCATTGCCCTTCTCTGGACACACTCCAGCATCTCAACATCCTTCTTGTATTCTGTAAGCATTGCTCAAGCACACAGGAGTTTTTACAACAAGGGTCTGAATGGATGGATTTGTTTCCTTTTTTTTTCTTGGCGAGGACACACAGTATTGGCTTGTACAAGCTAAGCAAAGGATTATCTTCTCTGACTGGGAGTGATAATTGTGCCATTAACAGTGGTTTGTCCCAAGTTTATCCAGTGCCTCGGGGGCTCCAGATTCCAAAAGCACCAGCTCACTTGTACTCTTCCCTGTTACTATGCGAAGGCAGGAAACAGGCAGGTCGGGATGGAGACTGAACTGTTTCAAGCTCCATTTGGTCTTACTTGTGTGAAGAAAAGCAGGGGTGGGTCCCTTTCCACTTCTGAAAGGAGTAGTCAGGCAAAACTTTCACGGACGTTTTCGCAAGGATCTGCCTTCAGGTATGCTGTTGGCCAACCAACTGGAAAACACATCACTGTCTACTTATTCCCTTTTGGTTTTCCGTTGATATTTTGTACTGCCTGTAGCCTTTGAAGTTTTCTGATTTCAAGCAGAGACAGTAGCTGGAGGCCCCCTGTCAGGTTCTACCACCACTAAGCAATTATTAAGTCCTCAAAGCTACTTCAGATTAGTGTATGTCTCTATATAAAAAGAGGTATATGTGTGTGTGTATATATGTGTGTGTGTTGTGTGTGTATATATAACACAGAGAAAGAGATAGATGGATAACGTATGCAAGCAAAAAACCGAGACATTATTTAAAGTTATTCCTTTTTCCTGTCAGAGTTAATATTTTTCTACTTTAATTTCTTCTCCTTCCCCAGGTGTACACTACTGTATGTACCATTCACCTACAAGCACTTTGGTCGTTGGGGTTTGTTCAGCTTTGCACACATCAGAGGTGGCTTCCCAGGGTTTCCTGCTAGCTTCCTTTGGTCTTATGAAAAATTATCTGTGCAACTCCAGTTATGTCCTTGCAAGGTCCGAACAAAAAAGCCCAAGTTGATCATTTACAGGAAAGGATACTTACTTTTTCCTCACGAGCTGAAGGATGCTACCATTCTGTTTGCTGCAGGTATCTATCAGGGTTCCTAACGAGTTACATCAGTTACATGGCAGCAACCTACACCCTTGAACACCAAAGCACAGCCCTGCACAAATGGTTAAGCACCAGCTCAAGCAGATAGCTGGATCACATGGCCAGTCAGAAGGCTGTGCTGGCAAAAAGGATGAGGAATTCAAATGTCTGGCCATGGAAGGAAATGAGCCAGCAGCAGCTGCGACAGCCAAAATGAATGGGCTGCTTGGGGATCCAGCAACATGGCTGGCATGAGCTAGACCTGCTCCCCGTAACTCAATGGGTCCTCTGGGAGCTGTTGTCAGCTACTGTCTGTGAATCACTCCAGGACCTCCTGCTCCCCTCCCCGTAGGTGGCATGCCTCTTCTGTGGCTTTTGATCACATGAAGGTTTTGGTATGTGACTCAGGAAAAAAGAAGAGTTAGGCCAACCCTGTGCTAACATCCAGATACTGTCACTCTCCTACAGACAGGAAGAGATTATTTACTTCAGCTATTTTTTTTAAGTAACTGTCTATTCCATCCAGGATTGTATCAGACCATCCCCGTAACGTGTAGCTAGGGACATTCTGTGTGACCCTGCCATTTCTTTATAACCTCTGAACATTTCTGAGCTTTTCATAGTCCCACAATCAGAACAGCATTTAGTCTAAGGGTGCTTGAAAGGACCACCATAGCAAAACTAGGTTCAATAATTGGCTTCTTGCATTGAGTACTTACTGTGGCACACGTGCTGGTCATTCTTATTTTGACTGGCAACAAGTTCCATAGTCTTAGCCCTGCTCCTGTGAACGTTTCACTTCCTGTGGTTATGAGTCTTTTCCTGTTGTTGACAGCTTCATTTTGCCAGAGAAGCAAAGCTGTAGCAGGACGTCATCTCGGTTCATCTGCTATCCCACAAAAAAGAAGGAAGGGGAAGATCTGCTGTACTGCAGAAAGAATTGCTGTATGTTAGGACATACTCAGATATAATGTATGCAATATATTATTATATATAAAAAAAGTATTTATACATTTTCTGGGAGAAAAATTATAGCTCATTGATTTATAAATATAGAATACGTGCAAAATTATGTGATTAATACAAAAGGATTAATTCTTTTGAATTTTACGCAATTTAAGAGGCAGGAAAATCAAACTTTTTTTTTTTTTTTAATAAAAAGCCACAGAGTGTGTTTACTGTAACATGTTTCCCATCCTTATCCTAACACACCGTATCACATATCTTAAAGCAACATTCCTGGGGACAATGATTACCTTCTAATTTTGTTTGCACAAGACCTGCCTTGTACAGGCAAATATCATCGAAGTTTCCAGCTAATGCTCTTACCCACCACTGTGTTTGGAGAAATCATCCTTGTTGCCACTGTTACTGCTGTTACTGACAGTGTAGGAGAGTTTCCCCCACGCAGCCTTGCCTCGCCTCGCCTCTCCTCTCCCACTGCTCATGAGCTTCACCTTGAGGGAAGTACACATACGGAGCAGGACAAAGGTGAGAGGCACAGGAAAGCATTCAGAAAGGTCTAGTCTGGGACAAATGCCTAAAACACAGGCTATCTGTGAGAATTTTACTGGAAGTAGGCCAGGATTTCACCCTGTCGGTTTACCTAGCCACCTACAATGCCTGTTGTAACGCTGCTCACATCAACTTCAAACACAACCGCTACATTTTTAGCATCCATTTCAAAGCCCCATCATCTGCCTCTTCAAGAGTTAAAGGCTGAGCTCATTCTCACTGACCTCCCTTCCCGATGGTGCACCACGCAAGCTGGAGGCGGAGGTTCTGTAGGGAGAGGGGGGACACACATCCCACCACCATGTGGCTGTGGAGGGATGATCCCAGCAGCCCAGTTGAGCTCCCTGAGTTCACAGAATCACAAGGTTGGAAAAGACCTTTAAGATCATCAAGTCCAACCATTCACATCCTAAACTAAACCATATCCCTACGTACCTCATCTACCCTTTTTTTGAACACATCCAGGGAAGGTGACTCAACCCCCTCCCTGGGCAGCCTGTTCCAGGCCCTGACAACTCTTTCAGTAAAAAATTTTTTTCTAACATCCAATCTAAACCTGCCCTGGCACAGCTTCATGCCATTCCCCCTTGTCCTATCACCTGTCACCTGGCTGAAGAGACCATCACCTATCTCTCTATAACCTCCCTTCAGGTAGTTGTAGGCGGTGATAAGGTCTCCCCTCAGCCTCCTCTTTAAGCTAAACAGCCCCAGCTCCCTCAGCTGCTCCTCAGAGTATTTGCCCTCCAGCCCCTTCCCCAGCCTGGTTGCCCTTCTCTGGACTCGCTCCAGGACCTCCATGTCCTTCTTGTGGTGAGGAGCCCAGAACTGGACCCAGCACTCGAGGTGTGGCCTCACCAATGCCGAGTACAGGGGCACAATCACCTCCCCAGACCTACTGGCCACAGTTTTTGATACAAGCCAAGATGCCATTGGCCTTCTTGGCTGCCTGAGCACACTGCTGACTCATATTCAGCCTGCAGTCAGCCAACAACCCCAGGTCCTTCTCTTGTTCAACATCTTTATCAATGATCTCAACAAAGGGATTGAATGTTCCCTTAGTTCAAGCTGAGCAGCCACAGTGAAGGTGGGTGAGTTGAAGCTGCACTATTCATAGCATACCAGGCTGCACAGTGCCCTTTCGGCTATCACTGCAATCAAAATAAACCCTTACAAAAGGAGTAACTGCTCTGACTAGTTAAACTGTTAACCTTTTTTTAACATTGCTGTTTATAATTAGATTTCACAGCAAGCCAGGCTGCTGAGTTTCTCTGAGCCTGACATTTTTATCACGTGAAATATGTTGGATCAGGTAATCGTAAGGGGCCTTAAGGTTAGGTAATATGACTGAGTTGCTGTTAGTAATTAAATGTGCGATAAATAACTGTATCTGCTGTAACTAGAAAAGATCATGTAGGTAGCTTCATGTTCTGTTTTATAAATCATATTAAAAAAAAAGTGTATGGGTTGTTTTATATTAAACATGGTGGTTACATGTGCCAAAGATTTATTAGTCCGGTCTGTCTTATGGTGCATGGCGGGAGTCCAGATTCATGTGGTAGAATAATAAAAAATTTTAAATGGCTGTAGAAGTTGATGGACCAAAATGGAGTTAGTTACCTGATTGGCTGCCAGTGATGTCATAGCCATGGCTGCAGCTCCATATATGTTTATGAGAGGTTTATTCCCCTTAATTTCCACCTCTATCGTAATGGCAATCAGACACTCGAAGCAGCCTGTTTCTAAGAAATCACTGAACTTCCCAGGGGACTGGAGTCTCTCAGCTCCACCTACCTCACCCTGAGCCCAGTACCTGCAACTGTACCCGCCCTGAATCTCTGCATCTCTCAGGGCTGATGGGCCTTTACCCAGGTGCTTTGCTGGAAAGGTAAGGCTGCAGTTAGGGTTAGGTTCAGATAGGCTGTGGAAGAGCTTTCTGTTCCAAGCACTTAGCATAAGATCCCGTGAACACTTAAACACATACATAACTTCCCTTCTGCAAGTAGCCTCGCTCACTTCAATGACACTGTTATGTGAACAAAGTTACAACCCTGCTTAAGAGTTTTCAGGAGACTTACTACAGATGTTTGCAGAGGCCAAGAATGCTGACGGCTCTTAAAGAAAATAAAATGAGAGATGCATGATTTGGACTATGTTCAGAATTTTCCCTAATTGCTTTAATCAAATTCCCACCAGACATTAAAAGTAAATTGCCTATGTTAGCTGAATTCCACTGGTCATTACTGGCTGCCAGTGGTTGAGGTATCAGGTTTTCTTTTCCTTGTTTCCCTTATGCATGGACATATTACATGTAGGCATTAGAGGGATGCCTGCTAGCCTCCCAGAGAAGTTGCCTTAATTTAATGACAGGAGGGTTTTAAAAAATATGCTATTTGACATTTCAATATGGCTCCAAATCAAAATTTAGTCTACCTTTGAAGAGTATTTGCATCATGCAACCTGTTGCATGGAATTTGAACAGTGCTTTGTATTTCTGACTACCACATGGGTGCCATACAGTACAAGTACATTGATTTTCAGGGATTTCATCATTAATAATTAAAGTCTGGTGCACAATAAGCAAATACTGTACTGAGGGACAGACCAAGTTTCTTGTACTAAAAACCCTAGCTGCCAAAAAGGATGAGTCTTTGATTACTGCAAAAATAAATAAGATCACAAGGACAAGTTGTTCATGTTTCTCCCCCCACCCTCCTATTTAAAACTCCTTCCAACTAGCATCATTTGTTATAAACAATACTTTAGGCATTCCTTTTAATAATCTCTTTCTTAAAAACTTCTGAAGGGATTTTGGTGGGGTTGTTTTTCTGGTAGAAACTATTTCCAACCACAGTAACTGCAAAACAGTTTGATACCAGCATCCAAATAATAGAGCTCCTGTGTCAATACCACATCTTGCCATTCCCTGAGGAGCAGATGCGTTGGCCAAATTGAATTATAAATAATGCTCTGATGCAGGAAGTAACAGTCTAGTAGCAGTTTATTCTTAATGCTGTAGTTTTGTTTATTAGTTTTGGCTGTTTGATAGATAGAAAGAGGTTTTAATTTAACATAATAGTTCTTTGCATAGATAGAGAGCCATTACTGGTGCAGCCAAGTAATATCCCTTCCCATGGGAGAGCCTGTCAAAGAAGGAAACAATATCAATTTAATTATTTCGC
Source organism: Porphyrio hochstetteri (assembly GCA_020800305.1). NCBI lineage: Eukaryota > Metazoa > Chordata > Aves > Gruiformes > Rallidae > Porphyrio > Porphyrio hochstetteri. Next base: position 41,226,359 of record CM036909.1, on the reverse strand, counting down.
TTTCTGACTACAGTGCAGCTAAGGGCCTTGGGTATTGACTTAATGTTTTTCTTCAACAAATGTAGCATGTATTATGGTACCAAGTTTAATGAACCTTCACCTTTTTTTTAAGCTGAGAACTGAAGGATTCTTTATTAAACAGACATGGAAAGAACTGCATTAGCTTTCTTCTATACAGTTATGATTCCTCTTCTAGCTCTGCAATTTCACTGTAAATTTGGTCATACTGAAGCAAAACTCCAGGGATTTCACATACAGGGGTGTTTAATGCTCAAAATGTCTTCAGTTGTACATTACTAATCACAGAGGGTTTGGTTTTAAAAAAACGTTCTTTTAAGCAGTAAAATACTGTTAGGAGTTACCAAATGAAAAAACTCAAAATAAAAAAAAAAAACCCCAAAATGGCTTGAAAAAAATTGTGCTCTCCAAAAGAGATTTGAGAGGCCTAATTATCATGTATGAGCTCCTATTAGAAGGGTCAGTAATAGCAGCAGAAAATTACTCTTGGATTATTGCTTCCTGTGCAAGGGAGTGTAATTCAGAACATAATGGAGACAAATCCATTGCTTGGCGAGTGCTGAAATGTTTGTGACTGGAGAAGGCCAGGCGTTGGACGTTGACCCCATAGTCATTTAAAAGCCTCAATGAGGCCATGTGGTGGCTGAGCAGAACGTGTTTTCTGACAGCACTGAAGACACACTCTACAGAGCTGGTATGCCAAGTATCTTTAAGATTAATCTGTATTTACTTTCACAGGGATTTCACATTGCATTGATAAAGAGGACATGTGACAGCCTGCAATGATATGGTAATCTCTGTGATATAAGCACTTACAGTTTGGAAACATTTGTGTTTTAAGGGGTAGCTGTATCTATAGTTACAGCTGCCAAAGAATTCTCTTTATCTGCTGCATTTTCAGTTGCTTGTGAGTTTTTCAAAAAGGATATTTTAGCCTGATATGTTCCATGCCAGTTATTTTGCTTAGATTCAGATGTACAGAATAGATATCTTGTCTGAAGTTATCCTTATCCTCTGCCCCAACTACTTTTTGAAGAAGTGCAGTACTATTACACTGCAAAGAAGAAATATAATTTATAGGCCAAGATGAATAATGAATTCTTGAGGCTCCTGCCTGAAAATCCACCCAAATTTGAGTACACCACTTCAGGCTTAAGACACACTCAATAGAGCTTCTTAGGGGCTAGCTACTAGAAAGTTTTCATAAGCAACTTGTTGAGAACAAGCTGTTAGTCCCGCTAGTAACCAGAATGCCAAATCAAGCCAGGCTGCACTGGACAGCCTGTGAGAGTTGCATGGACAATGGTCTTCTAAGCAATACAGCAGAAGGTGCTACTTCTCACTCTCATCTCAGTGCATCAAACTGGGAGTAGAAAGATGGCCTTGCGCTGTAATCCAGCCATTTCTACTAATTATACTTTCAATACTATGGGAGGAGGGCTCATAAAAGATCTGGCAAGCATCTTTACTATTACTCTTATTATTCTTATTTGCCTACAGTTCTGCAAGCCCAGAAAATCATGACTTTCCAGTTAGAAACACAAGGGAAAGGGTGTGGGATAGGGCACTCAAACAAAAAGATCAAACATTTTCACAGAAGGTAGACTTTCAGTGGAAAATTCATTCTGTCAAGAAAATCCATTTTCTCTCACACAGTCATTATAAAGGAAGCAATTTCAATCAACTGCACTTACCCTCCTTTACTAGAAACATGTAAATAGCAGCCACCTAATTTTAGTAAAGAAGCAACTGAAAGATTGCATGGAGGAACTAGCAGGACTGAAGCTCAATATGTTTCTAATATGGCCAGTGACTGCCATGCTTCTTGTCAGCACGTGTTCTCCTGAAAAGTTTGATGTACCATCTATAAAGATTGTTGTGCTTCTCTAGTCCCAGAATGGAAACCAGAATTTCCAGCTCCCAACAGTTATTTGCTGCACAAAAGGGTCCACATTTTTGGACCACAACCTCTCCTCCACACTGGTTTAGAACAAAGCTGTTGTATTTGCTATGGAGGCCACAAGCAAATAATCTACAAAACAGAAGGGAATTTGGCTAATTTTCAGGGGGGGGTTATTTGTTGTTTGTTTGCTTATTAAGAAAACATTGTTTATTATTATTTGCTTATTCCTGAAAGCTAGGAAGTTCAAAAAAATCTTCAAAGGAATGTTACATTTGTAAAATTCAAACCTCAAAGCTTAAAAATGCTACAATTAACCTTCCCCTGCATCCACTGGGGAGATTCTGCAGAAAATAAGATCCACCTCAGCAAATTTTAGATGATCAAAAAGTAGGCATGAAGTCATCTAAGCTTGCAATTTGGTTTTGTGAATAGAGAACATGAAAGATGCAGGTGGGAGTAGATTAATTGCTCTCCAGTGGAGTACACCCTTCTCTTACTGATGCTGGCTGGAAACTTTAAAACGAAAAATTGAAGTGAAATGATTCATACTTCCATGGTTTTGTAGGATTCCCCAATTAATCTGCAAAGAGAAGGGAAGAAAAGGGAGTGGAAATGGAGAAAGATGTACAATGGGATGTTTTGTTAAATTTTGTGAAATAAGGGGAAATTCTATCTATGATCCTGCTCATCCTCAAGTCAGGTTTGCTTTGCTGGACTTCAGTGCCTGAGAGCAGTGCTATTAGGAACGCTGACAGCACTCCATGCAAGAGCTCTGCTTTGCAGGTTCCCATGCTACCTCTATAGCTGTGTAGGCTGGTAAACCTATGTTGCCTGCCCAACTCTCAAAGATAGAAGGGATCCCATCAGACCTTGCTGCTTGCTAAGCCAGCTCCTTTTGCTGCTAGCTAGGTACCCCATGATATTCTGAGTTAGATGCTTCCCTGATTTGATATGGTTACTCCTGCTTTTCCGCATGTACAACCTACTACTGAGAAAGCTGTTGTCTTTCAGGAAGACAATAACTCTCCTCAGTCCCATCATCACAACTAGACACTGTAGATGTCAGATGAGGTGCAAGAACTCAGGAACATCACCCTCTAACAAAGAGACACAGTGAGCTCCACTTTGCGGATCTCCTAAAGGAATTGACTGCCATAGGTCACCAGGAAAATTAACTGGAAACATCAGTTCAGGTATAGGTGACAAATCATCATGTGTTTTACAAAAATCTACTAAAGTTACACTGTTCTAAACTCTCCTACAGCATTTAAACACTTCTAGTAAGGTTTGGGAAAGAACTCCATAAAAGAAAGGGTAAATGGCAGGCTGACCGGTGCCATCCCCTGTGTGCATCAATTAGGCTGGTGACCAGGTATATTGCCAAACCCTGCACCAAAACGTGGGGACAAGCTCTTTAAAAAACATTATCAAAAAGACAAGTAAACACCAGCTGCATTGTTTTACAAGTAAAATGGGTCATTTTAGAGTTTATAATGAAAAGAAAGTCCCAGACGGTTTTGAAATGTCATCACATGGCATCAGCTTAAACACTACGAAGGGGATAATGCCCATCTAGCAACCCATTCCCCCTACAAGCAATTAACTTTCATTTAAAATTACTTATGGGCTTTGCTTACACTGAAAAGTTTAGAAAAGTAACGGGTCAACCTAATGACCCATCCTTCACACATGTGACCAACAGGGTGGCCTGCTGCAGTAACATAATCAGTTTCCTCTCCCAATTAATTCAGCTCTGAAGTTGAGATAATGAAGAGCACCAATTGTCCCTGCTTTACTGAAAAGGTTACAGGGATAAGACTTGGCTCTCAAAGCACCTTTCTTGTTTCATAAAAGAGGCCCTTCCCTTGCAGCTGGTTTCTCATCTTACTGATTACCTGCTACATGAGAAATTTCAGTCTGGCTTCAGGCCTGGACCCAGCTCAGAGCCTTCTGTCAACAGGGTTTGTTATAATTTACTTATTGTAATTCAGAATCCCATTAAACCCAGTCTTTATCTGGCTTGCTGCATTGGAAGCATTTGGTACTGTTGGTCAGTGAATGTTGGACCACCTTCAACACCTTATGAAACTTTCAGCTTGGAAGTTAACAAGAGGCAGGCCCTGCTTCTCAAAGATGTAAGTATACACTTAAGTCCTAATGTAATGAATGGGACTTAATACCTGCTAAAAGTTAAGCAAGTGCTTATGTATTTTTTTATATAGGGTAGAATTCCCCTACGGCTACAGAAATGGAAGTGTTCAAACGTTTTGGAGCCTTGGAGCTTTATGTCTGAAAGAAAAGGAGTTTTGTGACTTTTTTTAAAAAAACATTTTTCACACCCTGAGACAGAACAGATAAATTTTTCATGAAAGAATTGTATTACGATGTGTCAGGCTGAAGAATTTTTTGAGGTTTAATTTTTTTTTAGTTTTTAAACAGAACTGTGAAAAGTGCAAGTCAAATTGAATTTTTTTTTTTTTCTTTTCCCTCCTAAGCTTGGTTTTAGGGGCTAAAACCAAATCACTTCTGGGAACTTCCCAAAGATCCCATTCATCTATGAACAGACACAAGTTCTCTAGGTTCATCCAGAATCCACTTGCATTTTTCACGGGTTCATAATTTGGGTTTTATTCCATAACTGATCCTTACTAATGTACTTCAAGGATGAGATCAGGCTCTTGACCAGTGGAAAAATGATTCTTTTACTCCTCTGCTGACTACTCTGTCTCAACACATATAGTTCAAATATAAACAAAGGAAAATCCATTTAACCTTTTTTCAGAAAATAAATGGTTGGAAATTATGTGCAACAATGTAGGATATACATGTTATAAAGAAACTGATAAAAAGTAGAAGCTACCCTCATCATCATTAGTTCTAGGGACAATATATACAGCTTCACGTAATTTTCACATTCCTCATATAAAAGGGAAAATACAAGGGATATAATTAATGCCAATCAAAACTTGTGTTCTAGATATCATCTCTTTTTGCAGAAGAATGAACCAACACACATTTTTGCCTGTTCAGGCATCATCTATAGAACAAAAGAGCTGTCTTTCCTTCAAATAACATATACCAGTAGGAACAAAGATCCCCCAAGCAGTGTGGAGAAACAAAACTGGAATATTACATTGCAGTATAGAAACCCAAAACAAACCAGCTGAGAGATCAGAGGTAGTGCTTTATAAAATACAAGAGCCATAAACCACCTTTCCTAAGCCTCCTAAAGGATATATCAATATGTTGGCTAGTCTACTTTTCATTATCACTTCATGGTTTAGGAGTAGTTGTTTTCTCTCTGTAAGTCCCCTTCACCCCCCTTTATTTTAAGACTTTGGGTCCAAAATCGGTTAATGCATACCCTTTAGGGACATATTCAAATAGTAACAACTTGTATGAGTGCTTTAAATTATCCTGAAGCATGCAAGCACAATTTAAGATGCTTCTGGCCTAAACCGTTAATGAGGTGACACACCATTAATGGTGGAATTCGCCTGCAAAATTTACTCTAAAGAAGCATGGAAGACACATAAAAATGGATGCCCCACAGTTTTCCTTCTCAGGGAAACGTCTGTAAGGCTGCAGCAAGCTCAACGCTTCTACAGCTTTAACAAGGATAGCATACCTAAACGAAGAGTTAAAGCAGCTAAGCCCAAAGAAGTGGTTGATCATGGCCCTTATGATGCTGGCACACTCATGTTTAGATGCACTTGGACAAAGCTCAGTGACACTGTGGGAACTAAGTTGCATTCAAGTATAATAGTTTCTTTAGCTTTCTGGTTACCCCCTCCCAATTCCTTACATCTAGTGCTTGTTAACTTTGATATTGCATTATTAACTATGCAATACCACAGTTAGAAGAGGGACTAGATCTCCAGAAGTCCCTTCCAACCCCTATCATTCTGTGAGAGGTAGCTCAGAAAACTTCTCAGTTGTCATCTACCCCAACCACAGTAAAACACCTACAAAAAACATTCACCATTTTCAGGAAGACAAATCAGACAGGCATTAGAAGGCAACACTGACAACCTGGTCCTGTTAAGTACGCTGCCAGCACTTAACAAATAAATCAAATAATACTAATAATGAATAGCATCAATTTTTTCAAGATGTACTGTAGTACTATTACAGCAACCAAACATGACCTATATAGAACAGACACAACTGCCACATATAAATTTGTTATCATAAACTAAGCAATAGCTTATTCTTAAACATTCAGAACCAAGGGTATCCTAGGAAATTGCTCATATACAGTGCTGACGTGCCAGCATCCTTTCAGAACACCTTGCACTTCAGTTTGGAGTAAGCTGCAGGCACAGGAATGTGCATGGAAATACGCCAGTGCTGCCCTGTCAGAGTGATGGCCACAGCCTGCAAGCATTAAAGAATTCCATGACAGGCAATAGTCCCTTTAAGTCTATTTAAGGGGGTTTTTAAAGACATTCCTCCACATCTACCATGCACAATATTCTCATGTGCCTCAGCATAAGAGGAGGACAGAGCAGTTTTTCACTTGCCATGACTTTTGGCTGTGATGCATAAAGAGCAGGCATGCAGTAGGTCTTGGGCAAACTACACATGCTGAGGCTCCCAACTCAGAGGCTATCTCCTGAAACAGAGGAGACAGCAAGAGACAGCTTAGAAAAAAAGGAATAAATAATAGCAAAATTACTGATCCAGATAGTATTATTTTGAAAGTCCTTTAGGTATCTGCAATGTAAGACTGTTGAACTGTAACCTGATGCTTAAATTGGTCTCACGAGTGGATTTCATAGCACATGATCCACCCATAAACAAGTAACAGAAAACACTGTCTATAGACTGCCCTTCATCTGGCAGGCATAGATCACCCCTCCTGTAGCACCCTGTAGCTGTCAAAACCCAGTGACCAACAATCACAAAACAACTTTCAAATTTTCACGCTAACATACCAAAGTTTTATTATTTGTGGTTAAAATGTTCACTGTGAAAACAAACATTGATTTGCCTCTGGTAAAACTCAGCCGTGAACTCTGCACCACTTTTGACTTTACCTTTCATTACATAAATTGCCAATCAGTCCTTATGTTTTCCTTTTTCTGTAATGGTCCAGACCTTACTGAAGTACCTTCCAATATTAAAGCTCTAAATAGATTTGCCTCCTTAAAGACAGGGTAGAGGTCTAGGGGGTTTGGACTAATAGCTGTAACATGAGAATGTTAGAAAGTTGTCAAGCTGTCAAACTGTAAAGTACTCCAAATACTGAAGTGTGAGGGTTTAGGTATTTGTTTCCACTGATACTAGGAAGAATTACATGGTCTAGATTCTCTTATTTCCTCTTGTAAGTGCTCACCTTACTGCTCATCAGAAACTGGAGATGACTCAGGGAGAGATTTTGCACCCCAACTCTAACCAGCAATTTCACTGACTCCAGCAAAGGCATTCATGCATGAAAGTGCTCATCAGCAGGAATGGCTGGTTCAACCCGATCCTGAAAACACTTTGGTGAGGGAAATACAAAAGCATTACTGTTCTCATTTTACAGTGCAAGAGAAGACTGAAGTAGAGAAAAAAAATCTCTTCTTGTGACAAAAATTTCTCAAGAATATAAATTAGCAGACTATCAAGACACTCTGGTGATATGACTGCAATGGTGACAAACTGTGTGGAGAGACCATTGTCATACCAACGTGAGGAACGTAATCACACTGGTATCCTGTGACCTTTTTGGATACCCTCTGAGACCTCAACAGAACACAGATGCTTCAGTTCTTAAAATACTTAACATCTTGTAACATACACTATGCCAAGGCATACTTTGCTGAAGGCAGGAAGATCTCGTCAATTACTTCGTTAGTAAGCTGGGGCCCCAACTCAAAGTGCAGTTCAATTAATGGGTAGATGTGACCCTGCCTTGAAGAAGAGTAAATGAAATAAAGTTTTAATCATTTCACTGGGACTTGGACCAGGACTTTCAATCACAGAACTGAGGGAACTGCCAGAAAACATCTACACAGACTGCACCTGCAAATTATATTAATTTTAACTGCATGCATTCTTCTTTGCATCCACTGCTGTGAGCACTCACATACGATGGGCATGGTCCATGCATGTTCAGCTTCTTCAGCAGCTTCCTTCTCCCTCTTTGTTCTAGCACAATGACAAGGAAGTTCCACGTATGCCCAGGCTGCTTTTCATATACACAGATGTCTTCTTGCTTTTCACCTGCTGACAGATGAACAGTGCAGATGATCATAAATGGAAGTGGCACTTTAACCTTAGTAAAGACAGAAGGGGAGCTCCAAAAATAAAAGCCAGATCCAAAAGTCTATTTTTCCCTTACTATGTAACTCATCTAACAATAGTAAGTCAACAACAAAGATACTGAGGAGGAAAAAAACTACACAAAACCAGATTTGGTATGGATAGTTTTTAAGTCTTCTTGAGATGTCACTGTAAGACCTTTTTTTCAGTAATTTACAACCTTGGAAAGCTACAGGTGCTCACCTGAAAACTTCCCATGTTGCCTACTTGCCCCAAACCTGGGGTTGTTTTAATAAGTGTTTTTGGCACAGTGAATAATTAACACTAATTTCCTTTTTCAAAATGATGGCAACTTTGTTATTTCAATCATTACTGTAAAGCTCATTTTCATATGATTCTTTATTTAGACATCTCAGAGCATTTGAGTAATGTTGGCCTCCATCTGCAAATGAAAAACCTATGGTGCACTGACATCCCTCTGAGGTATTTCAATACCAGAACCAACATTAGATTTGGTAACTGTAACTAGATTCCTGGGACCAGAATTCCCTCATACAAGATAATACAAGCTTCCTCCCAGCATGCAGCACTTCTACCTACTGTCTCTCTAAATCATGTATTCAAATTTCTCACTCTTCCATGGTTTCACTTAAGCATATTTACATCTTTTATCCCACCCCAGGATTCCAGTTGATGTCCAATAATAGGACAAGGGGCAACGGGTGCAAGCTGGAGCAGAGGAAGTTCCATGTGAATGTAAGGAGGAACTTTGTCACTGTGAGGGTGACAGAGCCCTGGGACAGGCTGCCCAGAGAGGCTGTGGAGTCTCCTTCTCTGGATGTGTTCCTGTGTGATTTAGTGTGGGTGACCCTGCTCTGGCAGGGGGGTTGGACTAGATGATCTTTCGAGGTCCCTTCTGACCTAACATTCTGTGATTCCTATCCCACTAAAAAATTCTAAGACTCTAGTATTATTTTGACATCTCTATATTCCCCTTCTCTTATCTACTGTACTATGCCCGTGGCAGGGACTGAGCAATCAGGCACTGCCTTGCACACACTGAGCTCAAGTTCTTGGTCGGTGTGTCTAGCATAGGGGCAGTTCAAAGAGCAAGCACCACTCAGATCTCCTCCTACCTGGCCAAAGTGATATCTAAAATGCAACAAAAATCCTAGGATTTATTTTTGACTATTGGCCAGATCTTCAGCTGCTGCTAATTCCTTTGATCCAGTACAATCCTGCAATTGGAAATCTGGCCTTAACTCCATGAAACTGCGGGAAGAAGCATTGGCTCTATCACAATGTTGCCACTGAACTACCTGTAAAACATTTTGGTAGCAAATACCAAGGCCCAAATACTTTCAAGTTCCAGTTCAGCCCATAGAAAAATAAACTTGTTTTCAATTAAATTAAATTAATGTGTGGCTGTCAGAGATTTTCAAATTCAACTCCAACAGAAACACCAGTAAGTACTGTAATGTATATATCTGCATCTCAGAAAAAGTATGGGAGCTTTGGAAATATCCTGGTAGGCAAAACTCAATATATATTCAAAACCCTGTACTTCTCACTGCAAAAGTTCCCAACAGCAACGAGTTCCGCAGCAGCTGGCTCAACTTCAACACCAATGTAGTGAGAACTTCAGGGTCTGAGATGTTCTACTCTATCTTTCTTGCAGCTCAGGGATGAAAATAATTTATGATTATATCTGTTTTCCTCCAAGGAGAGCCTAAAGAGTTTGTTCATTGTGTGAGTGATTTAGCCAAAGACTGAATTTGTATCTGTGTCAGTGTGACTGTGTAAGAGTCAGTTGAAAGAAATGAATATCCACACACATCTGTCCCATAGCATGGTGCAGTGAGGATCTGGATATACTGTAAATTGTTCCATAATGACTCATGGATTAGCTGGGACTGCTTCAAACAGAACATTCCTGAGGGACAAGGTAACTCTGTCTTTTACTGAGATTTATCTGAAAAAGGAGCATTTAGCTGCCCACATGGTATTTCTAAGCTCCTCTTCATGATCTTGTTACACCAGATAATTGCAGTAATAGTGCTGTAAGTCACTTAAATAGAAAATGTGGTCAAAATATGTCCTTAAAGACTATTAACTGATGGGTCAGTAAAATCTTGATAAAAAAAGAATCATCTCTCCTTATCTTTTGAGATGCTGGGAGAAGTTAAGTGTTTGGTTAGACTCTTATAGGAGTAAGGGCAAGAAGCTTTTTATATGCTGAATCCTGAAGGTCATATTGTCTAGTATAAAGAAAGGACAAGGATACTTAAAGATGAACAAAGAATTCAAGTATCATCTCAGAGTTACAAGTAATGATCCTCCTCTGATCAGAAGTCAAAGACAGATGTAAAGGAAAAAAACCCCAGTGATATCTTTTTTTTTAATATACACAATGCTCAGGCAGCATCCTTTGAAAACACCCTTATATCCAAGAAAAAAAGTTCTTATATTTTTCTTGTCATCTTCTGAGCTTCAGTGGCATGTTAATAACTTAAATTGGCCCCTCAAGGAAAAAAAAAAAAGGTTCAGGAAAAAAACCCAGAAAATTATCATCTGGCTTTGCAGCTTTGCTAATTCCACCTCCCCAATGCCTGGTTGAAGATCATAGGGCTTGTGGCTACATTTCTCTGCCACTGATGGGGGAAAAAAGAAAAAAAGGAAAAGTTTTTAAAAATCTCCAATTCTAAAACTTTCTGCAGAAAGCAAGAAAATAAGGTCAGGAAAGGTTATAAACTTTTGGATACTGCTGTATAATTTTCCATTGCCTTAAGCAAGAAGGCAAAGGGAACATATCTGAATATTTCAATGCAAGTAAATGGAGGGTTTATCTACATAGTGCCCAACAATTGTGAGAGAAATCTAGCACAGGAAACAGGAAACTATCTCCTGGGCTAAATTCAGATCCTCGTAATGCCAGGCACTACATTACATAACCCTTTCAAAACTGCACTAATTCCTTTCAATAAACTGAAGCACGGATATTCTGTCATCAAAACAGACTGTTAGAGAATGCAGTAACCCTTTTGCTCATTCACACAAGCGTAATGTCAAAACAGAATCAGGGGATCACAGAATCACACAAGGTTGGAAAAGACCTTTAAGATCATCGAGTCCAACCGTTCCTGTCCTATGCTAAACCACATCCCTGAGCACCTCACCTACCCATCTTTTAAACACATCCAGGGATAATGACTCAACCCCCTCCCTGGGCAGCCTGTTCCACATCCCAACAACTCTTTCAGTGAAGAACTTTTTCCTAACATCTAATCTGACCCTGAACTTTTTAGTTGCTGCTTAGTAGACACTTCAATGACGAATGGGAATCAAGCAATTCATTCCTATACAAGAAGTGCATTGCATTAACTTAGTTTCAAGGTGACAAGGGAATTAATTGAAGTGATTAAGTTTGAATTACAGAAAAAAAAAATAAATAATGTCACAAGCTCCCAGCCAGGTGGAAAGGGTCCAGATCAATATTCCAAAAACTAACTGGGGACCAACTAGCATCACAGCACCCATGGAAATACATTCAGTGGTTTAGATGCTTATTGTCAGCATATTTGTAGCCGCTATCCAACACGCTGCCCAGACTAAGGCCTAAGCTGATTCTTCTTCACCTTCTTTTCATCCTACCTGTAGGAATTTCACATAACTATTCTGTCTAGTTCAGGTAAAAACACTAAAAAGTACAATGAAGTAGCTCTATTGTGGAAGATTTCTTCAAGAAGGGGCTCTATACATTTCCAGTAAGAAGGGAGGCCATACATATTTTTCCAAAGATTTTTGGCACTGAAGTGGGATCCTTTTCAGACTTTCACAGCAGCAGTCTACTTCTTCAGAAACCTTTAATCATCTTTGCTGCTGGCAAGACATCTGTTGGAAGTTTTGGAAAACTGAGAATGAAAAAGTTCATAACTCTACAGAATCCACTAATAGAAAGTGAGAAATAAAACCTGCACAGTATTACTTGAAACTTCAAAATGTGCTGATAATAAATGGAATCTGGCTAGAAACATTTTGGAGTTGAAGCCCTGCAGTAAGCATCTCCAGAGCTAGGCAAATCAGTTCTCACAAGAATTTAGGAATCTACCTACGCTGCAACCTCTGTATGAACCCCCCCAAAAATCAGAAAGGTACTGTTTACTCATGTAAAGAGACCTTTCTATCTTGTCCCAAACATATTCCTTCTCTCCTCTTGCCACAGTTCCTTATTTCCCAACATCTACTACATAACAGTGGTGCACCTCCTGCCAGACGATGCTCAGTGTTCCAAGGAAATGCTATTTGAGAAGGGCAAGTTAAAAAACCAGAATCCCAAAATATGATAATTGCAAGGTCAACAATAGCTAGGAACTTCACAGATGTTCTTGTGCTCCTTCATCAGAAAGTATGAAGCATGCATGGTCCCTTGGAGCTGGAGGTGTGCTGACAGCATCTGAAAAGAAAAGGTCACGTCCAGGCTTGCTGAGGAGAGACTGTTTCAGTCCTTGCACGTTTAAGAAAACTGATGTTAAAACCAAGAAGAGGTTCTAATCTTCGTCCAAATGGACCATATTTAAAGACCTTTGTGAACTATTCCACATTTTAAGACTGTCCTCAGTCCTCTCACCACTGCTGCTCTTATGTTCTCTAACTATGGAAAACAATAGGTTTTGAAATTTTATCCAACTAACATCTTACATTATTAAACAACAAAAGTTAAACAGAATCAGAATTTCTATACAAAAAAGAGCTTAAAAATCATGGAGACCTAGACAAACTAAAATGCTACAGTTGACTTAAACAATGAACCTCCCAAGTTTTGGGCACTGAATCAAGTTTACACCCCCAAAAAAAACCCAAACAGAAACTCTCCTATGTATGTAGCTGTCAAAAGAAGTGGGTAAGGCCATGTCTACTTCTGCCCAGAAAAATGAGGAACAGTTTCTTACCCCTCCAGAAACAGCATGGACCAGCATAAGGGAGAATATTCCTACTTCTAAACATAGAAAAGCTAAAGAGGAATTTGCTATTTCCTTATATTATGCAAATCTAAAACAAAAAATATGAATTTTTATTTTAGCAAAACACAGTGAAAAAAAGATGTGTGGATCACAACTGTAAACTGCTGGGAGCATATTTTAAAAGGAATCTAAATAAGTGTATACATTTCTTTGCTTTAAAAATACAGAAAGGGTTACTTAGATGGCCCACTGATGTAAAAGCACAAATCTGTATTTATATTTTATATAAACACACACGTATGTATTAATAAACATGTACACACTATAAATATATATACACACAGAGTAAACTGAAGTGTTTTTCATGCAGATGATAACCAGACTTGTCTTTATACAATGTGATTTATAGAAGCAGAGGAGTGAGAATGGCAAACCTGAAAACATGTTGTTATTTGCAGCAGCACATGCAGAAATGGATTCCTGTCAGCTGACCTGCAGTGTGTATTCACCATTACACCTGTGATGATTCAGGAATGAAAAGGCAGATTCAGCTCTGTGAGCCTTCAGGGTAAAGCTGAAGAAGTGATTTGCCTGCCCAATGAAACTTCTAAACTTCTGAAGACTTATGTTGTACCAGGATAAAGACCCTCAATATATCTCCCAGTAAAACAGCAGAGGGACAATGGTGGAAGGAAACCTTTCCATTATTGCTCTGCTCTGCTCCTCAGAGAAGGGAGCTGAACTTTGGCCACTGACACTGTACTGTAATCTGTACAGTGTGCTGCAGAGCTAGCCTTTTCCAAAGCTACCAAATGCCCTAGAGAGCAGATTAAACTGTAGCCTCTCTCCGCTCCTTTTCACCTGGAATAGCCAGAAAGTCCAAGTCCTTAGGTGAGTGTCTACCAAGCCTCAATTCTTTGATTTTGAAAGTGAAGGTGTCTAGTCATTGGTTCGGTCATACTTTCCACCTCTGGTATGAAGCTAACCATTTTCCCCTTGCTTATTTCTGCCCTGGGAATGCCACTTTGGGTAACTCTCCCACAGATAATTCCTTACTGGTAACACCAGATGGCATAGCAGAAGGAACCTGGGTAACCATTTTTTTGACCCTTCTCGACCCCTGTGGTGAAAATTAATTGCTTCAGATGAGAAAAAAGATGGGAAATAATTAGGGTAAGTATAAGCAGGCAAATAACTAGGGCTTTACTCTCCTTTGTGTGAGTAGCCAGTTATGAAAGTTATAGGCTGTACCCACTCATAGGTAATGACTTGGTTCTCCCTTGGTCCAGAAAAAATGTCCTCACTGCCACTGTTGACTGGCTAAAACACTATGATGTAACACCTAATGGGATCCCACTCTAAATGGAGTCTCCAAATTGACTTTCCTGTGCTGCTTAACAGGTAAATCGACCTTCAGTTGTGCATAAGCCATGGGATACAAAAGCTCTGAGTGCAACTGCTATAAAAGAGCCCTTTACAATGTCAAATGAGACACTGGCAATCCTCTGTTAAATTTCATGGGATAATTTAAAACATATGCAAATAGATTAATGGTTTAAAATTCTTTTGGATTCCATTATAAAGACAGTGTGCCATCAATTGCAGTAACTGCTTTAACATGCAGAAAATGACAATAGATTGTGATCCCTGAAGTATAACAGTGATGAAACATTTGGGGCAGAGGGAAGTATTTGGTTGTTCAAATTTGCTTCCCTCTTTGAATCTGTATCCCCTAGGCCACTGATGTTAAAATGGGGATCACACATGAGAGGCAGGTAATAAGCTGATAGAAAATAATATGAGCAATGTTCACGTGCTGCCTGATTCCCAAGACAAATCCAGCATAGAACTGGCTTTAGCTATAGAGTCTAATATAGTTATGGTGAACATTTCTGAGATAGAAACTGCCTCTACTATTCACTCATTTGATGTGGTAATCCCATATCAAAAACCCATTTTATAAATAGGAATATTCCAAGCACTTTCTACTTTTATGAGTTTGAAGGCTAAATAAATAAAGCTCGTATATAAAACCCAAAGTGTACAACTTGACATTTCACATTCCCCATTTCTAAATCCAGACTCAAGTCACGAACACAGATTAGAAATGTAGAAGGTCCTACTCAGAAATGGAAGGGCAGATAGATACTCACAGGCAGCTACAAAACCACAGAAAGCAGCTATTTAGATCTGTGAAACGCGACACAAATTACCAGCAAAATAAGTTTCATTCATAATAGAACTCCATAGGTGATAGCAGGAGTCTAGCAATAGTAGAAAGTGTGTTTGGGTATTTTAACACTGTGTCACTTAACATGAACGCCTGCTATGGCTCTATGCTACTACTTCATCCTTTCTACTGTAACTAATGTAGTCACTCTCAGAACCAAACAGTTTTATGCTACTGACCTTGTAAAGAGGGCTAAAACTCTGGGAGGGGGAGGGGAGAAGGCTAATGGCACATATTTATTTTAAATCAATAACATGTTTCAGAATTATTTTTTTTTAGAAAATACAAATAGGTGCCTCTTGCACAGCTAGCACATCAGGTGATGAAGTACGTGACCTGAACAGCAAAGTTTTTACGTATTCATCTGAAAACCCTTGATCCAAAATGAACCCAGTCAGATAAAGACAAATCAATTGTATGATTAAGGATTTCTCTCTACCTCCTCTCTATACTGAAAAGCAAAATAATGCACCTCTGAAGGCAGAAACCTCTTCCAAGCTCCAGGGTGACATTCAGCTACAAAATGTGTGGAGATTTCCCTTTCCATATCGCATAAAGAAAAGTCATCCTTCATAGCGACTCCCTTGTCATGTTACATTAGATCAAACAAATGAAAACTCTATTTCCATTAAGAAAAAACAGACAGAAACGTTTCTGTCACCACAGAACCACCAAAGGATGTCCACATTAATCTACTGGAAATGACTGTTGATGCTTTCTTCTGAGTCAAAGCAGAGTCCTCCTGAGACCATCCATGTCTTTAGCAATAACAGTATTCCCACTTTTAAAACAGCCCCAACCTGAGAAAGCTCTTGTTAGTTTGGTAAGTGACTTGAAAAGGCAACAGCTAGCTCACAAGGGTGCTCTGTCTCTCCTTCATCCCTTGCCATCTGCAGACCATGGGAAGGCTTCAGGACAAGACAACGGCAGAGTAACCCCCATGCCACTATGTGGGTTTCACAGGAAGACATTTAAAACGAAATAAAGACCACATGAGGAAAGAATGTGAAAACAAATTCTGCAGGTTCGGTTTTACATATGGAGAGGGTGTCTTTGGTTTCACCTAGGCTACAACATCAGAGCATAAAAGCACTGACTGTAAACAGCTAAAAGCAAACCTTGGGCTAATCGGTAACATCCAGAAAAGGGGAAAGTTTCCTGTATCAGCCTGGGAAATTAAGACTATTAGAGGTCCATGGCCTGCATTTCATATGTAAATGGTATGCTAAACATGCCAACATTTGTTTGGGTCCAAATTTCACAGTGTGTTCAGCAGTACTCCTAGCACAAGGATAGCTATTTGCCCTGCTGTTTTGTTGGTTTTTTTGTAAGAATAAATGGAGAAAATCTCCCCAACAGACAGGACTGACTTTGTGAGGGAGTTTATAATGTTGGTAAAAAAAAGTGATCTGTGACTGCAGCAGCTTTGGAGAAAGACTATTGCATTTTGTATCACGCCAAGGCACTCAGTAGACATACCTGACTTTGTTTCTACATACAAAAGACTGTCATATTCTCACACTCAGTACATATGCATCACCCTGATGTAGCTACACGCTCAGCCAGAAACCATAAAAGAGTTTGGTGACTAGCTGGAATCAGGAAGCATTTCTGAGGCTTGGCCATATCTGCAAAAATGATTTTTTCAGACAACAGGCTGTAATTAGAAAAGAGATATTCTGGAGTGATTTCCAAGGAGCATTAATCTAGGTCACCATTAATCCAGTCCTAAATGCAATTCAGCTTTTTTTCTGCAACTTTCTACTGAAATGCTCATTTTAACAAAGCTCTGAGAAACCCATAAGTTGGCATAAATAAACTTTTCCAATTTGCAGAATGACATTTAGAAGGAGTTGCTGTCAGGAGGCTGCAACCCACATCACCTTCCTTTCCTTCTGTACTTCACATCGACAGAGACACTGAGGGTCATGAAACAGAAGAATACAGCTCAAATCTCTATAAGAAAGAAAAAAATCCTTGTAAGTTTTGTCAGACATTTTTCTTAGTATGGGATATTAAGATATCCAGGAAATAAAACATAGAAGACTACTCAAAAACCAGCATGTACTCTCCCTATTTGCAGACTGGAAGAGGTAACATATCAACATTACTGTGTGCTTAATACCTAAGTCTGACTTGAAACTATTCCAAAATATCAGCAATGACTTCCTGCTTTGCTCGTTTAAAAAAAAGAAAGGTAAAATACAGAGACAATTTTATGCCACAGATTTTTAGCAAGGCTTAATCTCACCTAATTTACACTTTACTTACACAAGTAAGTAAATAATCTGTAAACTTGGGCAATCAGACTTTCTCAGTGGCCTTCGAAGAATTTCAATTCTTGCTGTCATGGAACAAACAGCCATGCTGCACTCCTATCTGGAAGTGCTATTAACTATCAGATGTTTCTAGAGTGTATCACAAGTATCTCATCAAGAAAGATGGTTTTGGTTTTTTGTTCTCCCCAGGAAAACATGCTTGGTATGTTTTAAATATCCATGTATTAGAAGTTTTCATTGAGAGAGATTTTAAAACATTATTCACCAAGGGGAGATCGTGCTCAACCAATCTCATGGCCTTCTATGATCTCATCACCGGCTGGGTGGATGGAGGGAGAGCAGTGGGTGTCATCTACCTTGACTTCAGCAAGGCTTTCCATACTGTCTCCCATGACATCCTGATAGAAAAGCTGAGAGAGCATGGGATAGATGAGTGGACAGTGAGGTGGGTTGAGAACTGGCTGTCGGACCGGGCTCAGAGGGTTGTGATCAGTGGAGCAAGATCTGACTGGAGGCCTGTGACTAGCGGTGTTCCCCAGGGCTCGGTGTTGGGTCCAGTCCTGTTTAATATCTTCATCGACGACCTTGATGAGGGAACAGCATCCACCCTCAGCAAGTGCTGATGATACAGAGCTGGGAGGGGTGGCTGACACACAGGACACTGCGCTGCCATCCAGAGAGACCTGGACAGGCTGGAGAGCTGGGCAGGGAGAAACCAGATGAGGTTTAATAAAAGCAAGTGTAAAGTCTTGCACCTGGGGAGGAATAACCGTCTGTATCAGTACAGGCTGGGGGATGAGCTGCTGGAGAGGAGCTCTGTGGAGAAGGAGCTGGGGGTCCTGGTTGATGACAGGTTGGCTATGAGCCAGCAGTGTGCCCTGGGGGCTAAGAGGGCCAATGGGATCCTGGGATGCATCAGGAAGAGTGTGGCCAGCAGGTCGAAGGAGGTGATCCTCCCCCTCTACTCTGCCCTGGTCAGGCCCCACCTGGAGTATTGTGTCCAGTTCTGGGCTCCCTGGTATAAAAAAGACAGGGATCTCCTGGAGAGAGTCCAGAGAAGGGCTACGAAGATGATTAAGGGCCTGGAGCATCTCCCCTGTGAGGAAAGGCTGAGTGAGCTGGGACTGTTCAGCTTGGAGAAAAGAAGACTGAGGGGGGACCTAATTAATGTTTATAAATATCTTAAGTATGGGATGCAGGGGGAAATGGCCAACCCCTTTTCAGTGTCTGTGGGGACAGGACAAGGGGCAATGGCTGTAAACTGGAGCACAGGAAGTTCCGCACCAACATGCGGAAGAACTTTTCCCCAGTGAGGGTGACAGAGCCCTGGGACAGGCTGCCCAGGGGGTGTGCAGTCTCCTTCTCTGGAGATATTCAAGACTCATCTGGACGCCTGTCTGTGCAATATGAGCTGGGGAGCTGCTTTGGCAGGGGGGTTGGACCCGATGATCTCTCGAGGTCCCTTCCAACCCCTATGATTCTGTGATTCTGTGATTTTAATTTCAGTATCTGTTATGGCACAGGTTTTCCTTAAAGAATAAAAAATTAAGGAGAAGGCTTATCTTTTCTGTCAGATTGTTTGGATTGTAAAAGTCTCTTCTCCCTGGATGTATCCATGCCAGCCAAATGTAGGCTCTGCTCTTCCTTTTGCCCCCTCAGCCCCGAACTCTGACTTTATTCTAGCAAATTTCAAAAGAAATTTCTAGAATATGTTCACATGTTCTGGAAAGCTGCCATATTCAAGCAGCAGCAGCCGAAAGGTCATGATGCTTAACTTACATGTGTATCATAACATCATGTTTGAAGGGGTTTTGGAAGAAGAAATAAAAAATGCAATTTATGAGGCTCATCTCCATTCAAACTTCTGTGATCCAGACCATGACAAGTTGCCAATTTGCCAGCATAAATAGGAAAATGGTTATAATTATATTTCCCTGTGTTGCTGTCCTGGAAAGTTTTGAAAGTTTAGGGTGTTCCAGAGTCAGTGGTTATTCAAGAAGCACAAGAGGAAGGCTACAGCGGGAAGGAATTGTGTGTCACAAAGCACAAGGATGCCAGCCCACATTAGAGTACCAGCCCATGTACCAAGAACTTTGCAAGGGGAAAAGAAAACGCCAAGAGGTTTTAAAGAAGCCAACCTAACTGATGGGTTTTCCATGAGAGCCACATCCTATGGGACAAGGCAGAAGCTGTATAAAGACCTTCCAGAGAGATGGGAGTTAGAATGATTATCTTAGTGAACAATCTCATACTTTCACCACAGACTTAATGAAAAGACTAGCAGGATTTGGGGGGTTTGTTGTTGACTTCTGCAGATGACTGTGGCATGAGCAGTAGTTTTGAGAGGGTTCTTAAGTTTTGGTTTGGTTTTCATTTGGTTTTGAGATTTTTTTTTTGAAGAGTCTTAAAACATATTCTATATAGATATACGTGAGGGGAAAAAGGAAAAGAATTCATTCACATCTACTGACTTGGGCATCTAACTTTCTGCATAACACACAGGTTTTTTAAGAAAGAGGTCAGAACATAAATGTAATCTAAATCCCTAAAATTAAGGGTTAATAATGTCTTTTTACATGCCATGCCTCCTTCAAGGTACACCCACATTAAACAAAAATCCACACACCCCAAAAAAGACCCTGATTTGATATGGTTTGCTCCTGAAATTTGTGCTCAAAAGTGTATTATTTTGGTGAACACCATCTTTTTGTTAGGTGACAATGGACTTTGTCCGTTTACATATTTCTGGTTCATACAACATTTAACTGAGAATGGGAACAACAACCATGAATAACTGAAGCAAACCAAATCCATATCTGTATATTCAAAGGCACAATTAAATACATTTTCATTGATACTTTGCTTTCTCACAGTGAGGAATTTCACAAGAAAAAAGACTGACAAAAAAAGACTGACCAGAGCGATTCAAAGTAATTCATTTGTTCATTTTTGCAAGGAAACTGTTCTGCTGAAGAAAAATGAGAGACAAATTCTACAGGTCATTCAGGGATCAAAGAAAATGGACAGAGAGGGTGAACAACACTTATTTTGGTCTTAGATGAGCAGCGATAGTGAGGAAACTGCCAAGGTTTCTTTCCTATGCCAGAAACACAAGCCAGGTCCTATTCATAGGCTAGGAAAAGTTAAGTCAGAGCAACAAAGACGGCCAACTAGCTTACCCTGGGCAGAAGTGGATCCGGACTGCAGTTCTAATTTATCTGAGCTGGTATGCAATACTTGACCCACCCCACACGTTTGTATTACACAAATCGGGTCTTTGTACAGATGTTGGGCTTGCTGGCATGGGCTGCAGGTGACTGAGCACCACTGTGAGCGTTTTGCAGCAAAGACTGGGTTTACACATGTAGTTTCTACTCCACATCATCCAAAGAGGTTTCTGAAAAACCATGTCAAAATAATAAATCACTGGTTGAAAAATGCTACAGGCACTGATCCATACACTTAGCATTATCCACTGTAAGAAGGCACCAAGGAAGCCTAGATCATCACCTGCTGACATCTGTATTTAACTGAAAAGCAAGCAAATGAACGGCTGCAATGTTAGGAGCTGGCATCAGAGGAACCAGGGATTTGCAGAAATGTAAAGAGATTAGCTAGGCCAGGAAAGATGAAAAAACAACCTGAGCTGAGGCCTCGGGAGTTGCCATTACTTCAAAGCAAGACCTAACAGTTGATTCGATCTTGAAGGTCTTTTCCAACCTATATTGTTTAATGATTCTATTCTGTGATTCTATATTGACAAAGGCAACAATACAGCAATCTGCAATTGCAGCCCCAAAGCATGTCTGCTTTGTTCAAGTGCCACTACATTTGAACTGAGAAGCCAGCAGCATATTTCCCATCTCCCAGAAGTGAGATGCGCACCAGCATGAAAATTGTCTCCTGATTTTATTTCAGGAGTCCTCCAAGAGGGAAGACACGGAGCAAAGTGAGGCACACACAGACTGTACATCAGCAGAAGGAACAGACCCACTGCATCCCGCCAACAGCGCCGCTAGCTGCCAACAGCTATCACACTGATATGGATAAGGTTGGAACACAGAGTGAAACACCTCAGAGACCACTGAAGCCACGTTCAAGAAGTGGAGAGATCTCTTTTCTATAGCACAAAGACAATGGGAAGCAGACGCCAAAGACAGCAACTGAGTGTGGAGCATCTTGCCAGAGGTTTGTACCCACCCCCCTCACTGTGGGGATTTCCAGACCAGCTGGCTCAGGGCTGCTAGCAACACAAAGGTCTGTGTGGACCAACCCAGCCACTAAGGACTCCACTCCCTACTGGATTTGGAGAGAGGAATACATCATCACAGGACTCCCCATAATCCCAAAAACCATTACCCACTACGTATGTAACTGATGATGCAAGAGCGTTGTCAGTTCCCTCCAAACACATACCTCTGAAGTCATGATCTAACTTGCATACAGCTTAGCACCAAGTTCCACTATCATGAGGCTCTTTAACAAGATACAAAACTAACCGTATTGGGGACAAGCTTTTGTGTCCATGTTTTCACCCCACTACAATAATAAGCACTTTCCAGAAATGTACCTTATGTTGTTTGTGTTGCTTTTCTCCAAATTGTTTGCCGATTTTTCCCTAAAATCACTGACTTGGCTTATCTTTTGCACTAAATACTTCCCTGAATGCATTTCAAATAAAAATTATTTCAATTTACTGACCCATGAAAAATCATTCCATGATTTAATCAGGGATAATAATTGTTCTAGAAGCTGTAAAATGCCTCAACTGCAATTTTCCATGTAATGAACAATAAACTTTTATATTCAGTAATAATGAAGTGTATATTCATTGATGCATACATTTCTAACCACAGTTTTGAGAGGAATGACGTTTTTAAAAGCAGTTGCAAGTCCACACTAATTAATTTTGAGAACATAAACACTTTCCAAAATCCCAAAATTAGACAATTATACAATAATGCCTTGTAATCATATACCAGTTTTTCAGCTCTGAAGATTTTTTTGACTTACTAGTCTCACCACTACCAGGCTCTTGAAGCACAGAGATGAATCCTACAAAGCCAGTCAGCAATACAAAATGTACGCTTTACATTTTAGCTTAGCCTTCTGTTGTTTGCAGAGCAGCGTGTCAAACTGCTGTTCCCACAGCTGTAAAGCTTTAAGACTTCAGGGCGCTTTGAACCAGAGTCTGTCTTCACATAATTGGAGTGGAGCAAAGTTTTGTTCGGGGGTGTGAATTTAAAACACAAAGCTCCATTTGACAAACCCCAGGTTATTCCCCACGTGATAGAAGTGCAGGATTATATGTTACTCTGTGGCTTATAATTAACACGATGATTGGCTCTATGCACCTTACAGGCAATGAAGACTTTTATCCCCCTCCTTTTTAACTACCACCATTTAAAGCTGCTAGGATTAAAAAAAAAAAAAAAAGGAAAAAAAAAAAAAAAAGAAGATACAGCCACTGAGGGAATTTCCAAATGAAGAGGTCTGTGAGATTCCAAAACAAGCCCAAAAAACATAACAGACACTCTTCTCTTCATAAAACATTCACAATAGCTGAGGCCCGGCTTGCAGCTTTTAACTGGGGCCGCGCTCCCACTCCGGAGCAGGATGCTGTGAGGCCATACACAGGGAACACACGGCTACCGCACAGCATGCGCTGATGAATCCTTTCCCATGACAGGTACAGACCTCGGGACTGGGGTGGGAGCCAGGCTGTCAGAGGAAAAGTTCAGTGAATCTGCAGTGGCAAAGGCTCAGTGTGCAAGATCCTGCAACAGCCTGGAAGATTTACCTTCACATACATTATACCAAATATTTGGTACATCTCTACCCATCACCATATGTTTCAGTCAAATCTGTGTGCTATCAAAAGCTCATGCAAAGCAAGATGCTGTCAATCTTTAGGAATACTTGTCTGCAGGAAGAAACGTATCAGAGCTGAGGGAACTCTGTTCTGACAAAACCTTTTACAGTCTCTTGAGTAGTTCAATACCTCGGGCATTTGAAGAGGGTGGAAAAAACTTTCTCCAACTCTTTTGTACTTTTCGGTCTCTACTTACTCACATATAGGGACCTCTGATTTCTCATATCCATGCCACAACAAAGCACTGAGCACGAGGCCTATCTAAACTTCTCCCTTTTCTTCTGTTTGCTTGCTTGCTCCTGAAACCCAGAAGGATTTAAAAGCAGGATTCATCTCACCTCACTTCAAATGTCACTGTACCTCTGTCTATGTATGAACCAGTCATCCAAACTGCTAACAGAGGGAAGAAATGCTTCCAGATTGCAAAACCTATATACGATGATTTTCACCATGGCCAGCTTACCTTTTAAAAGAATAGGATCCCTACAGACATATTTTAACAGAGTTGCTGTGCAGGTCTCTCCATTGTGTCTTCCTTTCAGTCTCATTAAAAAGAGGAGATCCAAATGAAATTTATTTTTTAGCCAAACATGTCCTGAAAGAAATCACAGGCTTCAGTCAAGAAATAAAAAAAATAAATCACAAAACAATGATGGTTTCTATTAATTTTTTGGTCAGAAAATCTTTTCCTCTTATTCTCTGAGGAAACATTTCCATTTCGGTGTTTTTTCTAATGAAACTTTTTGTATTCAAAGCCACGATTTTGAAATTTGCCCGTCTTTTAATCACAAAACAAATGCTATTGGAACGAGCCAACTGAAAAATCAACAGCTCTAATCGTGACTGCATGTTCCACATTTAGGGTGCTGTCCTGCCACTAAACAGAATCACCTTTGCAACTGTACCCTGCTCTCCTTCGGCACCTTACCTTGTACCACAGGGCAGCTAGGCCTTGCAAAGGTGGAGCTTTTGGCATCACAATTTACCTTCTCCTTCAGAGTTTTTTTGGCTCATCCCTAGGGGATATCTGATGGGCGCTAATCCACCCTAATTAGCCTACTGGGAAAACAAGAGATAGCTTGCAAGCCTTGAAAGGCTTGTTCAGGGAAGTCGACATCTCTGACAAAGAGCTTACAGTGTGTCTCCAATCAAGACAAAGCAGAGATTGGATCACCATAATGAACTCTAATTTTGTATTGCTCTAGAAGGATAAAACAGGGTGAATTAAGGCTCTGAAATGTTTTAGCACAAGGGCAAATGAAAGCTTTAAATTATGCATTTTTTTCTGTCAACTGAATAAGCACGACTTTATAAGCATGATTTAATCCAAAAAACAGATGCACTCTTCCCTTAAGACAGAAATCTACGCCAACTGGCTTGCATAAGCGTTTTCTGTGCGTGATTATTGGATGTGGCAGGTTGAAAGAACCAAGAAGCAGGATTTTGAGCCATGGCAGGAGATGCAAAGAACAGAGGTCCAAATCTTCACAGGAAATAAAAGAAGGCAAGAGAGAGAATAGTGAGGGAAGACATTCAGCAGTGTTTAATCACAGAGTTCAGGAATCAGGCTATGAATGCAGTGATGACATGTATAAGTGGCGGTCCTCTTTGTGCGGTTCTGCTGCGCGGGCAGCATTGCAAGTCGCCGTGCATCATCCATAGCCATGGTTACAATTTTTACCTAGTAATGATTCCATTGTAATTAATAGATGTTCCCACTGCATAAAGCAGAATACTAATGAGGAATTTGAAGGACAGACAATCGTTTAACTATCTCTCATTAAAGTCTCACTTTACGTTGAGCAAGCTGCCTTCAGTGTGTTGCCTGTCTCTCTGCTTCCCTTCCTTCCTGGTTATTGATAAACTGAACTAACAGATTTCCAGTAGATCTCCCTTTATTTGTTTTTTCTGCACTGCATCTCCCGCCTTTTCAAGGCAGACCACAAAGAGAAGTAGGAGCCCAATATGCTTTTACTCATCTTTGGTCTTGTAACAGGATGGATGCCGTTGGGCGTGCAATGCTGTAACCGTGTCTCCAGCTTATTAACAAGTAATTAAAGAATATCCTGGATATAGCTGAAAATCATTAAGTTAGATTTGATGCTAACACATCACTGTATGCAAAATTGGCTGCTGGTTGAACTTTTCAATCTATAAATGGCCTAAACAGGTCACTTTTTCTATAACCCTCGTAACTCGATTTTTCAGCTCTGGCTCAATATGGGGGCTTTCAAACACATAATCATTTTCTCACTGATGAGAAGTTATTTTTTACAGTATCTACCAATTAGAGGAAAAATTTATAGCAGCAATAACCTCACCAGGAAATCACTGCCTGATTTTGAATCCTTCACTGGTATCTGCACCTGCTGTGACACATAGGCACTGAATTTTCTTTAGAAATTTGGCAATATTGTTCCCACTTCCTGTGGGAGAGTTAGTGGTAAAACCCTGCTGATTTTGATGGAGCAGGACCAGAGCTACCAGCTCCTAGCTGCCAACCTGTATTATTACCATTTAACTGTCCATTATAGAATGAAATGATCAGTCTGCTTATTTTTGGAGTCAAGCTTCAGATGTGGAAAGAAAACATAAGCCATAGGTAGGTTTTAAATTAATGAATGTGCCTTTAGGGGAAAAAACCCAACAAAAACCAGCTGAGATTTTACTTAATTTGAACAGTTATCTTAGACCTCTTGTTAATGCTGAATGTTAATGAAGAAAGGATAACAATCAAAACTACTTTGGGATTTTTGAAGATGTAAAATGAATAGCTTGATAAGGCAGAGAGGCCTACGTGCCTTCTACACAAATGTCACTGATCCAGAAGGAATAGCAAAAGTTCTCCCTTTAGATTTCTTTTAACTGGTCTTATTTTTATTTTTTGGTATTTTCACATCACTTTATTTTGTCCTGATATTTCCAGCTGCTCTTGAGAGCTTAATAACGTTTATGATTTTGGTATTCTGTTAAAAGAAAATAAATGCATGTTGGTGTTCTCCCTCTATTCACTCCTGTGTCCCTTGCACCCAGTGAAAAGGAGAAAAGCCTGACAAGCAGCAGATGAAGCAGGACCACAAAAAACAGGAAAGCAAAAGCTGGCTGCCACCAGCTCCCCACCAACACTCACTGTATGAGAACTGGAGCCCGTAATCCCCTATACGTGCACATGCATATGGATGACTGTAGTGCCACTGATGAATAGAAATGTTTGTCTCACTCATGTGAAAAGACATCAGCTGCTTTTGGCTTCAAAGTCAAGATGTCTGTTTTTAGGCTTTCTTCTGTCAGAGACACCTGACGGATCTGGACTGAATCCCACACTGATAGATCAGTAGCATTTAGCTGACTTTTCTGTAGAGTTAAGGAAAATGTTTAAAATATTTATCAACGTTTTTGAAAGTTTTGTTGAAGCCTTTCTTTTCTCCTTTCTTAAGGAAGACACAGATATGCTTAGAGGTGGTAAGAGAGAATGGAAAAGCTCAAATCCAAGCTGTAGGACAGAGAAGATGGGCTAGATGCTAGACTCCTTTTTAACCCTGGCTTGATATTTACAGGTAATCAAATAAGAGACAAGTTCACATAAATACTAACTTAAACTTTAAGAAGAAAACCAGATGCTAGGGGGGGGTTTTCCCATCGAAACTTTTCAGCTGGAATTATCAGCTTTTCTGAATCAGCAAAGAAATTTAACTATCTCCAAAGATCTTTCAGTTATGATGTGCCACAGATACAAGATGAAGTCTGTCACTTCCCTCGTCCTCGTTCTCAAAATGTACAGCTCAAAAGCTGTAACAAGCCCTTTTTGAAGGTAGACATTTGTTTGCCAGGAACACTTGAACAGAATCAAGAATAATTTTATTTCCTTTTTCTTCCTGATCTCAAGGACTAAAAAAATAGCAATTTTTAAAAAATAAAAATATAAACTTTACCAGGTCATTAACTTTCTCCAAGTTTGGACAACTTCTCTGAGATGGTGCTACATAGCTTCTTTGCAGCTTAGTATATTGACACATCCCTTAAGAACTCTTTTTCACATGCATCCTGACCTACAGAGGAAAAAGAAGTTGGGATTTCTTCTTAAAACTCACAAATGTGGTGAGCAGAAAAGGAGATTCTAATTTGATAATATTATTTGTTAGTCTTAAGCAAGTCATTTCGTACAATATTGAATAGGCCCAAAAGAAATTACAGAAATATGACCATATGAGCTATTTAAAACTCAACTAAGTAAAACATGAGAAATACACTATATGGAAAAAGTGTGCAGAGGTAATAGCAAAAGAACCAGATGTCTTTGTAGGGCCTTTCAGTCTTTAACTTTAGAATCAGTATGATAAAGAGCAATATAAAAACCAGCCACTGCTACGGCCAAGCAAGCATGCATACACTTTCAGCACAGCCAAGATATGACATTTTTAGGAACATGGAGTGCATCCATTTTGTTCTTGTGTTTGTACATTCTGTAAGCATAGCCAGGTTTTTGCAAGGCAGAACACAGAGAGAAAGACCAGGAGGCTGGATATGCTGAGTGTAGTCTAGCAGGATATATTGGACTATTGGTTTTCCTCCAGATGTTTTTTCAATGGAACCAGTGTTTCAATGGCCAAGTTTTACTGAGCTCCATGATGTCAAACATAAGGTCCTATACCACATGACTTAAGAAATTAAGGATAAAAGCACTGTCTTAAGTGTGATTGTGAATCTGGACAAATTCCTGGTGTTAAATTCCTATTGCAGAATGCCTGTATTGACAAAAGACACACCGGGGAGGCTGAATGAACATAAGTGAAATATTACAAAAGTGAAAAAAAAAATGAATGTATGTTAAAAAAAAAAAAAGATTGTAACAATTAGTATGATTAGGAATTTTTCCACAGGCACTTGAAATTTCCACTTAAAGCAATGGACCAGTTTAGGTACACAGTCCTACCGGCAAACCTCATGAATTACATTAATGGCCCAATTCATGAGCCTAACTTTTGACATTATTTTTTGATAATATGAACTATGAGATTGCCCTGTTCTGGTGACCAACAAACTACTGTAACATGTAAAAATCTCATGCCTCAAAAAAAAGGAGAGAGAGAGAAACTGCTTGGTGTCACAAGGACTCTTACATTGTCAGATTTTACACAGAATCTGTCCTCAGAAAGAAACTGAAAGTTCAGAAAGTCGAAACAGACACCCAGGCTCTTCCTCTGCAACACACTCAAAGGCAGCGCATGCAAGGAAGGAAATGATTCCTGTCCTACTGCAGCTCAGATTACTATTTATATATCACTTAGTGATGAATTTGTCATACTTGACATCAGTTGTGACTGTATCAGACGGTGGTAATAACTGAAATACTAGCTGCCCATTCATGAGTCAACCATGTACTTTTGTCTCTATAGGTTACAAAGGTCATAAAAAGCAATCAATGACCAAGCAGAAAACCCCATCAAAAAAAACCCCAACCCAAACCCCAACAACAACCACCAAAACAGGTGGCATTTTATGCAGAATTAATTTCCCAGAACAAAATAATGAAAATAGTTTCCATTAGAAAATCCCCCTTCTTGGCTTCTCCACACCTCAAAAACCATTTCTCTCAGGAAAAAAAAAAAGTGGAATGGCAGATGTATCCAAGGAAAAAAGCTTGACTTTTCTCTCTTGTTCAAAACAGGAACATCCTCAAAGCCACCACTAGCCCTGCATAAAGGGTAGCTGGTTCTTTCCACCACAGACCAGAGCTAAACAGTAAGACAGAATTGATGGTGCAAACTTTTTAAAAAAAGAATTTCCTTACCAGGTTTACAAATCCTAAGGTTCAAGAATTAGTTTTGTTTCAGTTCTCCAGAAAACTGTTTTCTGTAGACTTCCTGATAAGGTCCCATTACTCTTGTATCTCACTGAGACAACCTCAGCTAAAGGCCTTGCCACTGCCCCATCTATAACTCTACACATAGCATCGTAGGATTTCACAACTGTCTCTCATTATCTTCCAACACACAAAATCCTTGGGATGAATGTGCCATACTTACTTAATTCAGTATTTTTTTCCACTTATGGAGAAATATAGAGCATCTACATACCAGGTTAAGATTCCTTGGAATGTTTGAGAAGAAAGAGGATGCACGTCTATAAATCATATGAAAATGTACATGCACAGATGGTTTTAATTGGCATAAGGACTTGATTCATAACAGAATATAAGGAAAAAATATCTAGTGACTTTATTTTGGTTTACTGATTAACCCTCCTGCACAATCTCTGCATGCAAGCAGTGTTGGGCCTTAGCCTTTTAAGCACCCTGCTGACAAATTGTCTAGATTTACAAATGGTTGACACCTTCATATTAATATTTTCAAGGCAGAACCTTAAAAAAAAAAAGATAAAGAATTAGCCTACTGGAGTTCTACCTGATTTCCAAGTTGAACCCAGAATTTTAAAAATGCTCAAGACAGCAACACACTACTACTAAGCAAGACTTGCAAGAACTGAAGCTCTGCTTAGTGTTAAAGCAGCTCAGTACTTCCTACAACAGTGCTGTTTCTCACAGGACTCTGCCAAATGTGACTTTGGAGCTGAAGATTCC
Organism: Porphyrio hochstetteri; assembly: GCA_020800305.1. Taxonomy (NCBI): domain Eukaryota; kingdom Metazoa; phylum Chordata; class Aves; order Gruiformes; family Rallidae; genus Porphyrio; species Porphyrio hochstetteri. The sequence continues at coordinate 41,196,267 of CM036909.1, read as the reverse complement.
CAAAGCAGGGGGGCCTGCTTCGCAAGACTTCTTCTGGAACCTTCAGCCAAAAACATTTACCTGTTTCTAAGGAACAAACAGGAGAAAAACACAGGGGTTTTGCTCCTGCTGAAAAAATAATATATGAATAAGCTTCCCTTAATTAATTTGGTTCTGAAACAAAGCCTGGGATTAGGCAGAGAAGTTGTTCTGTGTCAAGGATAGTCTTTCAACTACACCTGTAAAAATCTGCTTATACTTGGCCCACCCAGACTCCTATCAAGAAAAAAAAGGCTATTTAAGCAAGCCCAGCACGAACTGCAAGTTGGAATCGATCTGCAAATTTCCCTGCAGACTCCTATTCTCAGCTCACTGTAACAACAGCAAAACATTTCCTGCAATTAAAGTATAAGAAGGGAACTTACAATGACATTTTTTATCCTCCGTGACACTTTGGCTTAAATCTGAAGGAGGGAAGCTGTGACTGGGTACAGAGCCTGGAAGTGTGAGGACAGGGATCAGCTAGAGACTCAGAAGCAAAGATGTTTTCTAAGAGGCATCAGGAGCATAACTGGGCCTGCTTGGCCAAACACCAAGGGTGGAAACAAATACAGCAGGCAGGGGAAATTGCCCAATGGAAACGTGTGGGAACAGAGAAAGGAAGGCAACAAAATGTTGATACATCCCTTCAGGGGCAAGAACAGAGCACTTCAGACTGCCAAATCAGTTTGTCATTAGGAGCAAATTTACCACTTAACTTGCTTCATGACTTGTGGAGGCATCTTCAGAGGTGTCTTTACCAACAATGGAAGCAACGCAAAGCACAAGGTTGTATAAGAAACCTACCTTCCAGACAGCAGGAACAGGTATGGTGAGTGCCTATTGGCAAAGCTGGGCTCAGGCTACTTAATATTGGAAAACTCTGCAGCAGAGGTAGTAAGAAAATTAAATTTCACTGGGAAATGCACAAACCAGGAGAGGCTAATACTTCCTTCTAACCCAGCATCTTGTCTCCCCTTGTAGCCATTAGCAGATACCTAGGGAAGCATGAAGCAGCATTTGCCCCAGTACATTCTCACAATCTGCAGCGAGATGGGAAACAGAATCTTCTTGACCCAAATCCAATGTCTCAATGCTGTCTTTCCATTTTCTTCAACGAGTTTACTTGATTACTTTCAGAAGCCCAGTCACCCTTAAGCATCCACAGTAAACTGGCCAGAGTACTCCTTTATCTGAAGTTACTCCCTTTAGTTGGTTTAAAGCCTGCTGTGGGCCAGTTGCATTTAAAGCCCTAGTTCTTATATTAGGAAATAAGCAATCATCCCTTCTTCTGCTCCCCTCTCCATCTCATTTATCAGTTTACAGACCTTTGTCCTTTTATTTTCTGAATGATCTTCAAAGTTCTATCTATCTAATCATTCTTCATTCAAAAATAACTCCTTACTGCTTTTCTTTCTTCCTCTTCCAGTCCTGTGTCCTATTTAAGAGAACCCTGATCAGCATTAAGAATATAAATACACATACAAAGCCCGAATATGAAAAGAAGATTTGTATTTTTTCTGAGCAGCTCTAAACAGGTAAGAATATGATGGCTGCTTGCATCTGTGCCCCAGAGTCAGTGTTTTCATACTGGTATTACATATGAGCTTTGAAGAAAAAAATTTCTAAGGGGAGGGAAGGTAAGTATCCTTCTGGAAAAGCTAGAGAAGATACTTAATGTATAGCCCAGGTTCACGTAGTGAGGGAGCAAGGGATGGTGGTTGCTCTGACAAGACAAACAAACAAAAAGAGCCTCCAAAACAAGAACAAGAAATTTTAATTTGGTGCCAGATAACTTACTGAGAGTATCACTGAGAAAACAACTCTGATTACTCAAATATATTAACATCTGTGTTCATTCTGGAGAACTGAAATGGAGTCAGCCATAGTCAAGGGGCTAAAAGGAACAATAAATAAAAGCATGAATTGTAAAATAGTTTTGCTTTGTTTGGGGTTTTTTACCACCAACATTAATGATAAAAAGCAGAATATAGGCTCCAAACACTTAAGATTTTGGGGTGTGCCTGTCTGTTTCCTTCTGTTTCCCCAAACATATTCAGTGTCAATCAAGACCTTGGGCAGAGCATATTGGGTTGACCTTGCCAGTACCAAACCACTGAACAAACAGCAACAGCATATCACAAGATATCAAATAATAGGGAAGTTTTTCAGAAAACAGAGTGAAAAAGAGAGACAAGTATTAGGCATATTGAACCAAAACCTACTCTAACTCCTCTGCATTCCTGAACATGAGCCCTTACAGGCCTTGTGATCATGCAGGACCATCATCTTAACTAAAATCTTGAACAAGTAGTGCTAAAAGCATTTGAATGGGCTCTAGAGAGCCAGTATAACGACTCCTAGAGAGAGCAGATCAAGCAAAACAAAAAGGTTATTACAGATTCCCTAAACAGAAATTAAATGCTAGCAGAATACCTTACAACCCTGAAAAAATAATGATCTCCAAAACAGGCAGCTTTTCACCAAAGGGCCAGTTTAGATCTTCATCTGTTTTCAAGAGTTACCTACATTTTCCGTTGCTGACAATGAGATCAGTCTTGGGTTCCAAGCACAGGTCCAGAAGCCATTATACCAAACAACAGAAGCCGTCGGACACAACTGATATTGCAATGTCTATTCTGGGGGCCAAATTCAACATCTTTAATTTGGACAAAGTATTCTGGAATAGATTTCCAAGTTACCAGCAGTTAAATAATTTTTTAAAGGATAGCAAACAAATACTGACTGCATCTTTTCCAGTGTAAATGTTTGCACAAATGATCCAACAAGTTCACCAAGTTCAACTTCAGGAAATTTCAATCCACTTACATTGCTGATCCAAAATTTTAAAAACTCTTATTTTAAACCTTTTAGAGAGGTTTGAAGAAAGTGGATGTACTGTTGTATCCAGCAATTAAAATCCACCACATTATCATGCCACCTAGGAAACAATATTGATCCTTCAAGAAGGATTGTCTAATATGAATCAGTATACACAAATAACATGCGTTATGAGAAAACAAAATATATCAAGAACGTATCACAAAATACATCATATATCTGTATTTCTTTTCTGCAAGAAAATCAATTAAACTGATTAAAATGAAATTAAATCTATTTTACAGTTTTTAAAAAGTAAAAGCAAGGAAGCCTGCTAGCATGAGGATTCTTAAATGCAATTTAAATGAAAAGTACCGAATTATTTAAGGCATATATTGCACAAGGGAACCTTTTCTCAAGTCAACTTGCCTTGAAACTTTAGAGGCCAGTGCACTTTCATAAGTTCAAACTCACCAAAGTAACGTCTCCAAGAAGTTTTTCAATGACCCCTGGTACCTCACAGTGTAACACTAAGAAATTTTGTTCAGAGTCAGTTTTCACATCAAATACTCAGGCTAAATAGCTTATTAGTAGGCTACCAGAGCACATGTTGGCTAAAAGTGTCACTGAAATGACAAGCAGCCTTCAAGGAAATACAAGATATCAGGCAGCTGTGACATTCTGTCTCCTATGGTAGAGTCTAGTGCTCTTTGAGAGGCTATGGCACCTGCAGCAAAGGGACCTACACAGCAGGTGCTGTTTAAGTCATCTAATCCCATATCTGCCATACACTCATCTTTCTGTTTTAGAGTTGTTGGGCCAGGTCCACCAGCCTGTACTATTCATAGCTGTGGGAAGTCAGGCAATGACTTAATATTGTTAATATTCTTAATACTACAAATATGACAAATTTCAGAGAAAAGTTCCCAGGCAAGGGAGAAGAATCAGTGCATGTGTCTGTCAGAATGCCTGGTCATCTGCTTTCCAACTGCTTGTAACCACCATGCTCCAGAGGACCTGAGTTTGCACCTCGGCTTCAAGCCTCTGAATAGCCCTGCTCGACTTAGACCACTAAGCTCTTCCAGGTGATGTGCCTATCACAGTATTGTCTAAACCAAATTTATTTCAGTTGCAAACATAACACACCTACAAATTACAATTTCTCAAGAGATTTCCCTCTCTAGATGTTGATGAAAGCTAGTAAAAGTAAGAAAGATGATGATGTTGTAATGATATGAAAACATCAGAGTTCTACCTGTGCCATACTCTTTCCAAGGAGGGTACAAATACTTCAGTCATAACCCAGTTAAGTGTATTGTATCATTTCAGCAGATAGGAAACCACATCCCATGCCAAAGTCCATAACCACGTTGCATTTACACAGCAATACACATGGTAATGCCTGCAATCCCATGAGCTTAGCAAAGAAAAAAACAGAAGCTCCCAAGCTGTAAAGTTCAAATCCAGACTTCCCCCAAATTTAAAGATAGCTGAAGCCAGATACTGTTTCAACACAATAGAAGGTTTGGAGCCAGCTGCAAAATTTGTCTATATAAATAACCATTTGTGAAATGCAAGCATTTTCATGAACTAGGCTCTGGTTTGATACATGAGCAAGATATGGACTAGCCACAAAAGTTCAGATACCCAAAGGCTGGGTCAAGACTTACTTGATCCAAAGTGTGCAAAAACTGACACTGATTTGCTCTGTGATGCAGCTGATCCAAAGAGCAAAAAACCTGCTTAGGATAAATGTGAATATTTTGTCTCTCTTTGTTAAAGTTCACACCTGTGATATAAAAATTGGTCATGTGGCAGACTCCACAACAACCCTTAGAAAATTGTTCCAATAGTAAGAAAAAATGCACATATTTCTAATCTAAATTTATTCAGGTCCCAACATGCAATTACTGGATCTTCTGACAGCTTTTTCTGCTAGACTGTTGATCCCAATTTACAAGTTTTGTTCACCTTATAAGCATGTATCAGCAATGACTGAAGTTCACAGTAAGGTTCTCATACTCAGGATGAACAATAAGAACAGAGACCATACATGTCTCTGAATCCCTCCTCAACCCTGACATTTGTTTTCTGATCAGCTTTTGACTATCCAACCAGAATTCTTGATGCCTGGGCACACTAAAGCCCACTGCATCAAGACCAAGTAAGATGTGCCATGAGATTCCTTTGCTTATTTGTGTATGAGTATCACATCACTCTTTGGCCACTGCAGTAGCCCAGAAAGCAGGGATCAGTCGTTACCCATTTTGATTCCCAACTCCTGATTCACTTCTTCCAAGTCAAGAGACCCCTCTCCTCTAATTACAGCTGTCCCCTTGGCTAGTAGATGTAGGAAGTATTTGGCCATATTCAGACATCCTATTTGTTGCATCCAGATGACCATATGATCTAGATTTTCCTTTCTCATTAATCACTCCACAGTCCTTATGCCACTATTATACCATCAATAAAGCTTTTACATTTTATTCCAGCACATTCATATGGAGAAATGGTAGACATAAATGTTAATGCCAATTAACTAGGATTAATAACTTTTACAGATACTATCATGCTCATGGTTGTGGAGAAAGTTGGTATTTTCACCAGAATAGGGACAACAACATGACCTCAGAGACTTCTAAAACTCTAAAACCCTCGAGCAATACAGTCTGCCAAGTTCTAAGGTCAGAATCTCCCAATTGAGGAGAAGATATGGAACAAGACAGGCACTGAGAATTTTACAAAGTTCTCAGGTTACTTTGTCATTCTTCCAATTCTCCTTTTCCATCCCTCCATCCAACATTATGGGATGAAACCATCTAAAGGAATGAGCTGGAAAAGTCTGAAGGATAACTTGAAACTCTTCTTGGCCTCTGGAAAATTCTGAAATCCCTCCTATTTAATTACACCACAGCTTGTATAACACTTTGGCTGCATTTCCTCCCCTGCTTTGTTTTGTTTGTGTTACTAAGAATATTTGCATGAAAACAGGATATTTGTTTAAGAATTCATCATCTCCTGCTGTGCATTCCCCACTTTAAGTCATATTTCTTACCATTTATTAGCAGAAGGAGACCATAAATCCCGTTTCCCGTAAATATGCCTAATAGTAAGATGAGCAGAGAAACTAAAATGCACAAATTCAGGGAGAAAGAAGGAAAGAAAGAAAGAAAGAGTAAGTGAGAAGGGGAGAATAGACGATACGTACTATATAACTTGTGTTTTCCAGAGTCAATGGCCTAAAATGCTCCCCATGCCACATGAACTTTTCTTCAGTATTTTTTATCCACCTGTTCATTCCCAAGCAGTCATTCCTCAAAATCGGGCAGACACCCATGGAAGTCCTACCTTGCCATCAGAAAGCAAGTGAGTAACTCCCGCTCGCTCCTTTTAGTTCTACTGATTTTCTCTAAAAATAATGCTAAGGAAGAGGAGGAAGATGCAACATGGGAAAGTACTATTCACATTGCCCACACTGCTGGCACCCTAGATATGGAGCAGCAGCAGAAGAGAGTTAAGGGCTTGCCAAGAAAGGACTAAACAATCCTCAAGTACAATCTTAGGTTTAGCTTCATACTGTCATCTCATTTATCATTTTCTTTCAAAATATGGTTTGCATTTCCAAGATGTACTAGATTGATAGATTCTCACACAACTGAACATGTTTACAATTTTGCAGCCTTTTTTTAGCTCTAAAATCTGCAAAGATCTACAAGTAGTTGGCTGGAGAAAATGAATGAAGACCTATTCTGAAGTGCTAAGAAATAGCCCAAAGTATTAACATACACATTACATACCCAAAGGATTTCTACTTACCCCTTTGCAGGATGAAAATGGAGATTACACACAGTCACTAACCATTTTCAGGGCTAGGCATTTATAAACCTGGGGACATTTTTCTTCCAAATAGCAATCTAGGCATAAGAGAAAGATGTAAGAAAAGGTCTGGGAATGATTCCAGATCTCTGGCATACAGTACAATCGGTATCATGTGATCATATGTTCAGACATGTTAAGCAAATAAAACCTTCAACAAATGGGACAAATACTGCCTTTTAGAAATCAAGTGATAAGCTTCCTTCGGTGTTAAAACACAACTAGCTATGCTGGTCCCAGCTAGCATAAAGCCAAGGTCTCACTCAAAAGCATTTGAAGTGCTGCTCTTAAATTTTATCTCACAATTAATATTTTTTATTGGTTTCACAACAAACTGGTCTAACAGTTGTACCTTTTTCTTCTTTTCTTTGCCTTCTTGAATCATTATTTGGTTTTGCCTGAAGTTAGATTCAAGCTCATTTGTCCTTCTAGCCCCAAACCACATGTTTTCACTGATGTAGGGATGAATTCTGCAGCTATACCAAACTTCTCCTCAACCTGTGAAAGTTTCACATACACAAAATGAGTCCTAAAATTCTGCCATTTAAGACTCCAGCTGGCACAGAAAGCTTGACAAGACAAAACAAGAATCTAAGCAGTTACATATCAGCCCAAATACATCAGTGAGGTAACTCTGTGCTTGCTTTCGTGTGATGTTCGTTAGCTTCCTCGGGTCTGTCCAAAGTCTTATGATGGACCAAACTTCAAGTTACGTTTTTCAACATTCCACCTCTCACAGTATCAAGTGCTAAATGCCAATGTCCCTATGTTTGAAACACATGAATCAACCCACTCCCTAGAAAGGTCACTTACTTGCTAGAGATAGGCTTAAAGTCCAAAACAATGAGGCTTTCATCTTTTTGCCTCCCTACACAAAGAATAAACCACAATTCCCAGAAAATGAGCAAGTTTTTTTTTTTTCTAATAATGCATCATTCTTTTGGTTTCTTATGTGTGAAATCAACACTTTCATAAGCAACAGTAGCTGATAGGGTCGGTGCAAGAAAATAAATCCCTTTCTTACTTGAAAACTACAAACGCTAGGGAAAAAAAAATCAGAACACAACAAAGCACAGGCTAAGCACCTATAAAACACCTGAAAACTAAACATACATACAACTACAGTCCATGGTCCATGAACATCATTCTCCAATTATTTGGTCCTGTAGTGCCCTTTATTCAGCATCACGCCTACTTCTCCCATCATGTTCAGTTAATCAAATGGTCCCACTGAGATACAAATCCCAAAGACTGTCTCTTGTTTGAAAGATATGGTCTCCCACACAGGGAGAGAGCACCTGGGATGAGCTCCCCTTGGGAGGAAACCGAGGTAAATAGACACAAAAGGTGTCGCAGAGAATTCCAGTAGCTACCCCAGTACAGAATGCTGGGTCACAAGACCATGCTCTTGCTTCACAGTTTAAAAAAGCTTGCAAAAACCTACCTCCTCCAGAGATGAACTGTGGGATGCCTTCTCTTATTCCATTTCTTCCCTTCAGGAGGGATGAGGGCAAGACTATACTGACAGTTTCTTACCTTTAGTGGTCTTTCCACACTCACTAGGACATAGGCAAAGAGGTACAGGCTAAAACAACATGAATTGCTCAAATTTTAATCAGAGACTTGACTACCTGCCAAACCATCCCAGAATTGGTAAGGAATCAAAAGGTCTTAAATCACATTTTAAACACAGGCTTTAAATCATGTGGACTTTACATTTATAATAAACTACATGCCTTATATTTTTTTATATAAAAGTCCATCAGTAACAACTCAAGCCAAACACTCGCTAAAACCAAATTATTCCCATGACTAGAAAGGCAGGGTTTTTTAACTGTATTAGAACAGAATTGGAACAAAAGAAGTCATAGTGCTACTTCAAAATTGTAACTGGCAAATATTAGAGACAAAAAGTTGTCAGTCTCAGATACCTGCTGTGAGACTCCTAATTCCATATTACTATGTTACATATTCCATATTACTACTACAATACAATGCACTTACTCTCAGAAGCAATGAGCCTGCACAAGTTCCTCTGGGGATAGGGGTCTAAAGAACTTGGATAATCCTTATTTAGGATAATCTCAGCTTTACAACTCTTGCTATTTTCCATTGTAAGGATACAAAGTGCTAACTATTACGTCTGATGTGTCTTGTTGGGAATTGGGGACCTGCATGACATATGTTAAATATAAATATAATATTTGGCTATTTCATATTTTTCTTGGATTAACCTACACATTTGCCTTGATGCCAGAATGAGGAGAAAATTAAAAAATATTTTAAGAGATCCTGGTTCTCAAACCATTTAAGTTTCAGTCCTGAATGTTTTCTCATTACTTGACTCCAGCAAAAGGAGACCAACATGGTTCATGCAGTCATGGAAGTAGGTGCCATATTTTATTTCAGAAAGATTAACAGCCACCATAACCTGAGAACACAGATTCCTTTGCACCGTGACATGAATGACAGAGATTATGGCTATGACACAGGCCAAGATATAAGGACACAAAGTTTTGCCTGGATGCTCACCCACAACCTCTGGAACAGCATCAAGCCATCAGTATATCAAAGCCAGACCTTCCGGCAGGATCGGTTAGCGCAGACTCCTGTTCCTGTGTGGCATCTCATTAAGTACAAGGGGTCCACGCACTGGATGAGAGTTCAGTGCAAGATCAGAGCTTTGATTGCAAGCTCGTTGTGGCAACAAGGTTGTCTAATTCTACGTTTTATAAAGTGCTGTGAGCATCTATAAAGCCATATTAAAGCATAATAAATAAAGTGACAACAGAAGCAATAAAACAAACGTAAGGCTAGTGGACGCAAGCAGTCAGTAGAAAAACAGCAGTGTTGGATGCAGTAACCAACTACCATATATATATGTAGAGCTAGCTACTGGAAACCATACAGGTCACATCTGACAGCAAAAATGCCTCTTCTGTACAGCATACTCATCCTAATATTTTGCCAGGTTTATGTTATTTTCCTATGCCATTCAACACTGTCTAATCTGTGTGCATAGTACATCCCAGTTTAATGTGTAGCAGCCTTTTTTACCACCTAAAACATGATCCAGGGAGCCTGGTATCACCCAACCCAGGTAGGATTTCCTCTATATACAATTCTCAAAGTGGCTGACAACATTTGACTGTAGAGATGGACAGTCAAAGAAACGGGGATGTTACTCATTGAACACCCATTTAGCCAAGGAAAATAGCTTCTCCTTGGTGGTTTTACTACCTCCATATTTGCACACAATGGAAGATTTAGCAGGGAGAATGAATCTCTTTGTTTATGATGACCAGGTAGAGAGAGTCTACGCCGCTTCTGCAATGATCTAGTCACAACCTACCAACTTTTTTTGTGAATATCCATCACTTGGCTCAAATTCAGATCCACTCCCCCAATACTTTTCACAACAGCGTCAATCAAATGCATAAAGAGTCAACAGTAGAAGTTCAGAACTCGACAGTGATTTCTCCATACAAGAAACAAATGTGTGTCTCTTCACCTGAGGCACTATTTCAGCCAAGAGCTCCTTGAAGCTGGCAGAGCTCCTTTACCCGGTTGAGGAAACCAGAACTGGCCCATGTAAGAAAGGAATGTTTGTTTTGTTAGATATGAGACCAAAGAGAGATTCTGATTTTTACTTAGAATTTCCCAATGTTTGGAAAAACTGTTCCAGTGTTTGGAGTTTTTACCTCTGATCTGTATCAAATCAAGGCATATGTGTATACTTCAAATCAGATTCTACCAAAAACTCACTTAAATATTTAATGGAGAACAGAGTAACTTTAATTCTGTGGGTTTTTTACACCTTTCTTTCCTTTCTTACCAGTGGTAAAACAGAGACAGATAAACTGTAGGGATTTTCCTTAAGAAGGATTTTCTTCTTTCAGACAGCTTCAAGTTTTTAACCATTCAAAATCACATTAGAAAAAATATCAATACAGACCCCAAACTCTGGGTACAAATGTGTCATCTCAGAAGTTGAAGCCAGAACCTTCTAAGAACAATTGCTACCAAGGATTAAGCATGCACAACTACATTAGCATGCACTACAGACCAACAGGAAGAGTTCTTAAGGGTGAAAATTTGCTGCTGATGACCTGAAGTCCACAAAAAGCATTTAAGGGGCAGGACTGAGGGGCTTTCTGATTTTTATTTGTTTGGCTGCTTGTTTGTTAAACTTTGGACCACTCAGATCCCATGTCCTGAAAGTCCTATAGCAGCTGGAGTATATTAGACACAATGATGTAGTGTGTCTTACAGCATAGTTTCATCTGAAAGGAATCCAGTTCATCTGCTCCAAGATCACTTGCCAGTGCATATCAAAACAAGGTAAATGGGGATAACTGGGTGATTCTCTTGAAAAGACTGCTCCAGAGCTGAACTAAAACTTGGAGGTAGATGCTTCCTATCCAGAGTCTTTGGGAAAAACTTTGCAATGTGGAGACCAGCAGACCTCACTGACCAACAGGACCTTTTCTAGTGGTCTGTGGGGACAACACTATCATTTGTATGGCCTTCTTATTAAAAAAAACCCCTCTGATAACATCTCAACTGGTCTAGCTTCACAAACAGGTCTACTATGTAAATGCAAATAGAAAAAGAGACAGTTGAAGCAGCTATGAAATGAATAAACCGACTAGTTACATAATCCTTCTGGTAAGTTATGAAGACCTTATATAAAAATCTGAGAAATCTTACCCTAAGTGATTCCTATACCATTTCCTTTCAAGCCTCCTCACAAATGATGTGTGTTGGCTCCAGTGTTATGGCAGGAGACTGCAGGTTTACCTTGATTTACTTAGCCTAATCAGAAAGAAAAAATTAAGAAATGTTTATATTCAAGCAATCTGACATAATGAAGTACACTGTATGTTAATGCCTGTAGGTATTCATGTGTAAATCCAAAGGTAACAATGAGGGGTTTTTTTAAAAACTGAAGGAAAACTAAAAATTTCTCCATAAACCCTTTTCTGTAAAATCTAAACATCTGCTTAAGATCCCGATGCAGTAACACAATACGTCTGCAGCTTTCAGAGTTATGAATAAATGCATCTTAAAACACAATATTGTAAAATCCACTCCTCCTCCTCCTCCATTTGCCTGCCAAATTCAGAGTTCAAAAATCCCTGACCTGGGTCCTTCTAATCAGTTTCTGGCCCTCTTGCCTCCAGCGGGAGCTGCAAAGGTGGAGGGAACTGGCAGCAGCCAGCGCTGCTCCCTCCTCTCGCTGCGGAGTCCTCGCTGGCACACGTGTGCCAGACCCAGAAACGTGCTATGCTTCAGCCCTGACAGAGGAGGAGGTGTTGGAGGAAACGGGAGACACAGCAGGGCTGTGGCCAAGGCAGCAGAGCTCGGGCAGGGGATCCACTTAGAGGATGGAAATAGATCTGTGTAGCTCAAACCTTCCATCATTTCTGTTTGGCAAGCAAGGATCACAAGCAGCAATGGCGCCTGGGGTCAAAATCTCTGCCATTGAGAAAGCGTTTCTGATTTGTCATGCTACAGTCAAAGATATTCCTCAAATACACCATCATGGTATGAGAACACAGAAATTATTTTCAGCATAAATTCATTATACTAAAAGAAGAGCTTATATTGTACTCAATGTTATGTTAAAAAGAACAGGTGTGCCAACACAGAGCCTCCAATCCAATTAGACAACACCAGTAGTTGCATTTGAGCATCTTTCTGCCCAGGTTGTGCTTTGTGAATGAAATGCCAATCTCCTCCCAATGCTCTTCAAACATATTCTAAGGATACACTACTCCCATCTCACAAATACAGAGGCGAAGGGAAAACAATACTTTGTATGCAAGCAAGGAACAAAAAAGAACCTGAAAAACCCTATTTTCCTTATTTGTGAGCTAGTCCCAGATTAAAAATAAATTTAATTCACTGTTCTTACAATCACAGAATCACAAGGTTGGAAAAGACCTTTAAGATCATCGAGTCCAACCGTTCCTGTCCTATGCTAAACCATATCTCTAAGTACCTTATCTACCCATCTTTTAAACACATCCAGGGATGGTGACTCATCCCCCTCCCTGGGCAGCCTGTTCCAGGCCCTGACAACTCTTTTAGCGAAGAACTTTTTCCAAACATATGAACCTGCCCTGGCACAGCTTAGTGCCATTTCTCCTTGTCCTATCTCCTGTCACCTGGCTGAAGAGACCATCACCCACCTCTCTACACCCTCCTGTCAGGTAACTGTAGGCAGTGATATGGTCTCGCCTCAGCCTCCCCTTCTTAAGGCTAATCATCCCTCCCCCCAGTGAAACAAGAACTATGGTCCTTCTTACCTAGGACTGTGAAGCAAGTCTGTGGAACTGTTTTAAAGCTCTAGAGTTATTTGTGGAAAGCCTAATTTAGAACTGGCTTAGTCAGTGACATTTCTGTACATGATTTCATGGATCACAGCCACACACCCAGGCAAAAGAATGGAAAGACACTTTATTTGATGTTTAGTATCAACACACCTTGTGAATATCAGGGTATTCTGTTCTAACAAGAAACACCTTTAAGTCTGGAAGGCTTTTTAGCTGAATCCCTTTCATTTATCTCTGATAAATTACTTCTAATTAGTTACTTAGTATGAATTGTAGAGTTATCAACTCTAAATGAAAGGGCACCCCCCGCCCCAAACTGATATTTTTCAAGGGGTGGGGGTATTTCTTTACTGTGATCTATTTCATTCTCTTTCATGTAATTTTCTCCTGGTAGAAGATGCTGCCAAGTATTTCAAAACCCTTCTTGGCAAGTAGTAAAATAATTTGGACAGAGTATACTGCAATTAGACTATTTGGCAGGTTTCATATTTTGGATGCTGATGAGAAGAGTATCAGTTTTAGTGTACTTGACCAGTTCATTATTTCAGATAATTTCCTGCCACACAGCAGCATTACTACAGATTGCTTGCTTGAAAAATCAGCAAGACAACACATCCTGATCTCTATGGCTTTTTAAGTGCAGATAACATTAAATTAATCAGTTTTTCTCCCATCTGCCACTCTTATTTCTCTCCTTAACCTTCTGTGTCAGAAAACTGTTTCTTACTCTTCAGAATGTAGGATCATGTCACTTCTTATGCAAGCAAAGGTTGCAAACCACACGGAGGAACACATTTGCATTGCTGTCATTAGAAGCCAAATTCAATCATTCCCTCTTTTGTTTGGCTTTGGCACCACAAAAATCCACATTCATCCCAGTAAGACACTTTTTTTTTGGTGGCAGAGGGGTGAGGATGAGGGTTGTGACCTTATGCAGGTTTCTGCACTCCAGAAGCCGTACAACATTTTTACTGGATCCTGTTCTAAATTTGTGTCAGCACTTCTTTTATAAATTCTTATTTTGAAACGGATTATAAACTGCTCATAAAAAAATCCATCCTAGACTAAAGGTCTATTTTGTTGTGTTGGGAGCGTTAAGTACCAGACTTGATGATTTGGTCTTTCTAGACGTAAGATTACAAACAAAACACACCTTGTGAGAGCTCAGAAACATTTTACCAGTCAGAGACTTGTTCTCTTTATTCTTTACAGTTTCAGGCTGATTGCTGGAGTTTTTATTTCCCCTACATAGCTTTTCCAATAAAAACTTCCAATGAAACCATCAGCAACAGACCACAATGTGAGACATGCCATTATGCACATTTCTCCCCCTGCTAGGAAAAGTCATAATGGTTTCTGTTATTTCTTCCTCACAGAGTTATCACCATCTGAGAAAAAAAAAAACCCTCATAAAAGTAAATTAGGGTCAGAGACCACTGAGGTGAAAAAAGGGTCAAGATCTCTCTCCTCATGGTCAGGGAGAGGAGCTTTTCTTAAACTTTCTAAATGGTGTTACTTCCCAATAAAATAAAATTGCATTTTTACCTGCCAGCACAGACACCATTGCACAGGAATCAGCACCTGGCTTGCCAGCATCCTTGGGTCCCCGTGGCCATCTCAAGCACAGGCTACGATTCTTTCTGCGAGGGGAGCTGTATTGAACAGACCTTCATTAATAAGGGTAGGAACTAGGAGACAGTTTTAAAACCATAGCTTTTTACCCCTCCTTTCACAGAATCACAAGGTTGGAAAAGACCTTTGAAGATCATCAAGTCCAACCAATCCCATCCTAAGCTCAACCATATCCCTCTGTACCTCATCTACCCTTTTTTTGAACACATCCAGGGAAGGTGACTCAACCCCCTCCCTGGGCAGCCTGTTCCAGGCCCTGACAACTCTTTCAGTAAAAAATTTTTTTCTAACATCCAATCTAAACCTGCCCTGGCACAGCTTCATGCCATTCCCCCTTGTCCTATCACCTGTCACCTAGAAAACTTTGTTCTCCTGTCCTTAAAAGGGAAAACTTGGTCCACTAGCCACTATAACCAGTGATTTCTCCAAAATTGCCTCACTGCCAATGATCTCACGTTGGAGAGCAACCTAAGGAAGCAAGCTGGACTTTCTCAGTGCACTTCTTCATCACAGAGTAGCTTCACTGTTTGCCTGTGGGTCCTCCACATGCTATTAAGCACCATCAGTCTGTTTCCAGGAAAACACACATTGCTCTCACTGCAAGCTGCGTGTTCCCTGTTCCCCCAAATGTATCTGACTGACACCACCGCAGTACACAGAAGTCATGGGCAAAACCTCCAGGAATGACCAGCTGCCTCTGTGAGTCCTCAGAGAGAAGGAGTACAAGCACATCTCAGCAGTTTGAAGAGTTCAAGGCTTGTATTAACTTTAAGGACAAAGCATTTAGAAGAACAAAAACCGGAATACACTACAGTAAGCAGACAGCAATGAATATGTAGTGTTGTAAGAAACAAGACCCACCCACCCCACACCACCCCTCCCAAGAAAGCACAATGCTGCTCACGGAGTTGCACTGAGTTTAGCTTTCTGGAAGCAGTAAACTGGAGTCACGTGTCGCAGGGGGAGCATCTCTGGTGGTGGCGTTTTCACCATTATGGTAAATAATTTGATGCGAGTGTTCCTAGCAACGCTGGTGGCTGAGTACTGCAGAAGCTGGGTAACGCTCCTCTGATGACTTGCAGGAACCCTTGTATATTTATATCTTCAGCAGACCATCAAATCCAAGACGCACTTTGGTCAGTTTAACAATACCCTGTGAAGTAAAGTAGTGCTGCTGTTATCAAGGATGCCTAATGACTTAAATTAGCTTTCCTTCCCTGGGGTGACAGATGGGGTTGAACATTATGCAGAATACATTACTTCCATAATGGGATCGTGACTTGTTATTGATCTCTCTTGCTTTCATCACCACATTCACATCAGCTATTTATGTCAACCTTAATAACTGGCTACATGTAGATCAGCAGCAGCAACATGAGGATTTTGGATTTCAAGAAAGCTTATGAATCTTGTTCACTGTATTCCACACCTTGTTTCGTCATTTTTTTAATGGTATTTGCTTCTTAAAGTAAAACAAAGAAACTTTTATTCTTGTTATTAAATATCAACACCCCTCTTCATTAAAACCCACTGATTTTATTTGCTCACCTTTGGTAAGGGAGTGGTTTCCATTAACAGCATTCAGATCTTAGGGAGCTGGTGGGATCTTGGATTTCAAATTAGCACCATCACATGCAATCACTAGGAGAAAACCCACACCTTTAAAGCAGATACATTGGTAAGGGATAAGCCCTAGAATTCTAAGTATGCACACACATACTTGTAACATTTCCCACTGAAAACGCAAATCCTGGCTAGACCTCAAGGAATGCAGAGAAATTAAAAAAACAATGCCAAAGAATGTAAAATGAATTCCATAACTTTCATCCATGTCTTCAGCTTTCTTGTTTAAATGAGGATAAGCCAGGCTCTTCATGAAATCCATGAGATTTATCTCTCAGATACCTGCAAGGATTTGGGCCTCCATTCTCTGTACCATTTCAGCTCCTGGTGTTTGACTTTTTTTCCTCCTGCAATATGTTCATAACCAGAGTAATAAATAGAGCTGGCACTGCAGCAGTTTTCAAGAGCTTTCATTTTTTCTTCTGTTCTCCTTAAATCCAAGCACATAATTAAAAGTAAACAATTGTATCACATATTCTGTATATTGTAAAAAAAAGAATCCCTCACACATACAGATAGTCACTAATGGGACCTGGAAGCATAAATCACAAACAATGGCACATCCCCCAGGAAGACTAATTCTCCAGAAGACTGGAGATGGGAGTCAGAACTTCAGCTTCCTCCAGTGAATGAAGGAAAAGCATTCTTTTCCTTTGTTTTAGTTCATAAACACCTAAGCAACAGAGCTCATTTCTAGGGTTCACTTCATGCTCCAAGGAAAAGAATTTTCTTCTGCACAAAAAAGCCCCCCGATCTAAATGACTGCAATTAGAAAATGAAGGTAAGTTTTAGAGACTGTTGCACAGCTGGGAGCACAAAATCCCTACTTACTGTTGAGAAATAAACAGCAGAGCACATGAAGACAGGCTATGCCTAAAAGCAAATTACCTATTTATGCACTTGAACAATTATGAAACGGGCATACACTAGGTGATCTCTGTAACTAGTACAAATACACAGTCGAGTTTAGATGCATTTTATATGACCCCAAGGATCAGATTTCCAACCCCCTGCCACCAACCTCCAGGCCTGGATCTAGACAAGGTTGCCCAGAGCCCCATCCAACCTGGCCTTGAATACCCCCCAGGGATGGGGCATCCACCACCTCTCTGGGCAGCCTGTTCCAGCCCCTCACCACTCTCTCTGTAAAGAACTTCCCCCTAATATCCAATCTAAACCTTCCCTCCTTTAGCTTCAATCCATTCCCCCTTGTTCTGCCATTATCTACCCTGTAAAAAAGCTGATTCCGCTCCTGTTTCTCTGCACCCTTCAGGGACTGGAAGGCTGCAATGAGGTCTCCCAGCAGCCTTCTTTTCTCTAGGCTGAACGAGCCCAGCTCCCTCAGCCTTTCTAGGTAGGGGAGGTGCTCTAGCCCTCTAATCAGCTTCTTGTCACTTTCTCCTTATGCACTTGTACTTCTTTTCATCCATGTCTGCATCAGCGGCACCAGCGTCTGCTAAATGAAACACAAGAGATAGGATGTATTCTATTACCTTTTAGACATTTGTATCACAACACTGTTGTTACATTATGCCATGAGGCATACACAAACTAGACATAAACGAACTAAACGCTGGTTCACTGAACTCAGTGGCATCAGCCAAACCTGGCATCACACCCAAACTGGTTCAAAAGCAAACTTTCAAATTGAAGAGGGAGGATAAATGATTAGTCATCCTCTGTCTATGGAAATAGAGATGATCATGTAGTCTACTGTAGATGACCTTTGCTGAGTCACTGTAATTCTGAAACGCTGTGTTTTTATTCAGCTAAAAAAACCCACACATAACTCTGGCCATAAACCCATGTTCCTTGGGAATATTTTCATTTCTGTCCCAGCTGAGTATTTCTGGGTTCAATGTTTTAATTTGGAAGGCTGACAGAAGTTAGCTCAACTTTGTCCTTGCTCTGTCCAGTGGACAACACAGCTCTGCAGCTTTTATGGTAAGTATGAGGCACTTGAATGAACATACACCACAACACAAAATATCTTCCTCCTGTCTCAAATCATGATCTGCCTCTCTTCCACTTTAAAGCAACAGGATCCTATCTTAACCCTTCAAGAATTAATGTAACAAATTTCTCTCCCCTGTGCTCAGATTCACTACTTTTTTCAGCTAGTCTGTCCATGTTCAACACCACTGCCTCTTCCTACGTCAATGCTGCAACAGTGTGCAACCGCCCTCCCATACTCTACCCAGAGGTGAGATGCGTGTGCAGAACACTGAGGAAACACACCACAGTGCCCACAACGTGTTGAAATGTGCAATCTCCTTGTCTCCTAAGGGAGTCTACCATGCAAGTACTTTTTTGTGCATTTTATAGAAGAGCAATGTCCAATTTCTCTGGTAAAGGGACAAACAGAGCTGTGTCTCATTCCAGACTCCTTGAAGACTGTGGTATCTAACCCAATGACTATGTTTAAAAGGGAACGTGCTAAAATGTCCAGAGAGGAAAGTAAAACGTGTGGCTTCCACATGCAATTCTGTTCCCCCAACAGGCAAGGATGTAAATGTCTGGTTTCAAAGCAGTTGAAAAGAATGGCCCAGGATCAGGAACCTGAAGTCCCAATGCCTGCCATTCTCCCTGTAAGTCTTCAAAAAACACGTCTCCCCTCAACAGGGATTAACTGGAGATTAGTCTTTCTGAACTGAGACAGAACTTCATACAAGTATCCACTGAATATCCCCTGTAGGGGCAACAGATTAATGTGAAATAGCAGACCTTGGAGAAAAAATACTGGACTGAGGAGAAAAACTACAGAATGCTCTTCAGGAGATCTGTATGCCATAGGCTTTGTATCTAGCCAGGCTCCTCAAAGAACAGACCCCATTCACTAACCACAGCAGGAGTCAGTAAAGTTGACAAGCATACTCAAGACTGCCTCCCAGTAAAGGGAGGTAAGCTACCCTCTGCTTCAAGCAAACTACAAGATCCTCTTTGCAAAACACTGGATGGACTGAGTTCTGCTGAGCAGGGGATAAAGGAAGTGTGTCTCTCTGCTTACATGCAGGTAGGAGGCTGCAGCAGTTCAGATATTTTGGAGGCAGGGTTCGTAAGCAAAAGTAAAAAAAGGAAATCAGTATCTTTATGTCTCTGTGTGCCCTCAGTCTAATCTACCCACTGCCATAGCATCAGCTTTTACATTAACTCCCCTGCCCAGCTGGCTGAAGCTTCCTGGCAAATGTGAGATCAGAGCTGAAAGGACAAAGACTCTAATGAGTCTCAAGCCATCCTCCAAAGGTGCTGGAAACAGGGACGTGGGCATTGGCCTGGAGAGATACAGGGGGATAAGACACGGCTGCTTCACCCTACAAAGTGCTTTTCTGCAGTCGTAACAGAGAACCCTGCTGTGACTGATGCACAGAGCTGCTTGGGCCAGCCAACAGCTCCAGAACTTGCCCCTTTTTCACAATTCTTACGGATTCTGGGTGCCAGGTTGACATCAGCTGTAGCCCATTGAAATAAACCAAGCAAAGAACTTCCTTCAGAAGGAAGAAAAACGAGTGGCCTCGTGACACTGAGGTCTGGGGCCTCAAGTACTCTTCTGTAGCATCTCTGCTTCATCACAGCCCAGTCCTGACCAGAGCTCACGTTTAACTGCTGAGTGGAAAACTCCTTGTAATTGTAAGCCTGAGCAACAGATGAGTTTGTTCAACTTGCACCATATGATAAAAAGACTCTGGGCCAGATTAGATAGCTTCGTTTACAAACAGTAAATGAGGTCATTTGACCCAGAAATCTTTGGTTAAAAGTTTGTCTAAGTAAAACATATGGAATATGAATATAGCTATATAACTAAAACATAAAGAATGCTTTCCCATGTGTTCTCAAAGGCGTTTCACAAATACACATATTTTCCTACAAATGCCATATTCATCTGATCTTGCCTAAATAAAATTGATAAAATTCCTTGAAAGATACCTGCAGATATCTGTGAGGATTGATAGCTCTTTTGTAATTTCCACAGGTGTTCTTTAAGCACAACTTTTTGCAAATCCTTTTAGCTTGGGTGTATTTCTTTCCAATCAGGAAAACTCTGAGCAAGGAAGACAATGGAAGTGCTTTCCACATTTGGAGAAAATTATGGGTTTGGTTTGCCTTATGAGAAAACAGTCCATCTGAAATTTCTTTCAGGTGCTTCTATTTCCCAGCAAAAAAATATTCCCTATCTTGTAATCTTCCTCACCAAGAGAGCATCCAGAACTACAGAGCAGTTCTCTATTACATTTATGAATTATCTGAGAGCACACTGCAAGTTATTACAATTTTTTACTATCTGAAATGATTTAACGGTCACCCACAAATTGTGCAACTGGTTACCTAATATGCATCATGTGACTTTCTCTTCCTTGATTAGATTAAGCAAATCTGAGCCAGGGGCTCAAAATGTGCTTTTCATGAGTGTTCTTATGAACAAAAAGGTACTTTCACTAATATTCACAGAAGGAAAATAAAAGCCTCAGGTCAGGAAATCGCTAAAGCATGTGTTTAATTCCACCCCTCCCTGAGAAAGGAGTTACGCAGACACTTAAGTCGCATTGCCTAACTGCCGCCTGAATGGGACTGCTTCTCTTAACCAGAACCAACAAGGAGGCAGCCCCAGTTTAATCCTTTATAAGCCCTAAAAATGGGTTGAAGAGAATGAAGACTTCTCATTTATTGTGCCCTTTTAAGAAAGTAGCTAATTCTGCCTCTTTCTAACCTCTGATAGCTTGCATTCAGTTCATACTGGCTTTCAGCCCTCTCTTCTTGAATTCTTGTGTCCTTGTCTGGTCAAAATACACTTAATAGAATAGCCTCCATATGGCCCATTATAGGAAATTTGTGTTTTAAAGCTAGATCCAAGAGTGAATGAAGTTAATGGAAAGATTTAATTGATTTCAATGAGAGTTGGATAAAGAACTGATATATTAACTCTGGATGCTCTCTTTTGAACATTCTCACTAAGGTGCTGATCCAACTCCCAGTCAAGTCAATGGAAGGACTTGTGCTGGGATTTGGATCATACCTCTTCTCTTCTTGGAGTCAATCCCCTTTGTCAATATGCACACGCACAAATACACAGATCTAAATGAAAACAAATGTTTGGCAACTTGTGACAGAAAGTCCAAATCTGTATCTGTGTATTTGGGCCAAACCGAAATTATTATGCTTGACAAAAACATCATTAGGCTGATCTGGTTTTGGTTTTTGCTTACTAGTAATTGTTTGGTAAATATAAATCTAACTTCTCACATTTTATTTTTCACATAAATGTATTCTACTGTCATTGTAGATAGTGAAATGAGAGATTTCCACACAAAACTCTTATGTTCAGACTTGTCGTAACTTTGACAAAAATAAAACCTTGCAGTCTAGAACTTTCCATGCTTGGTCTCCATCAAGAGCAATTCTGTTTTTGCCAAGTATGAAGAAATTTGCTTCGGCTCCTTAGTTTCCAAAATACAAAAGGTTTCTCATTTAGGATCCATCTTACACTCAAAACAAAAGGGATGTGGGCTGGATTCCCAGAGGTGCGGTGCTTTTACAGTTCTCATTGGCTTTAACGTTTCTAAAATCAGCTTCTGTGTTTTTAAAACATGAATACTAAGGGGATGAGGGAATACCGACTTGGACACAAGGAGCTGAATGGGGCCTTGGCTAGCATTGTTGCAGGGAGTAAAGATATTGTTGATTGCTTCATCTGCTGAAAGTGTGTGTTATGTGCTATATATATATGCTATGCTATGTGCTAACATAGCAGTTTTCATGGTAGCATACAAGGACAAGAACAAGGTAGACACTGGGGAGAGGATGAAGAGATTAAAAAGAACGTAAATCTTGCAAGTTTTTGCAGATCTCTGCATTCAAATAGCTGAAGCAGTCTTTTCTGCTATATGGACAAAAAAAAAAAATCCAAATTTACACAGCTAACAACTCACTGCAATCCATAAACCTAAACAGACTTGTTTTCAAGTCCCAGTGACAAAGCAATTGGTTCAGCATCTTTTCTACAATGGTGCAGACACCCTTCCATTTTAAGCTACGATGATCCTTTCCATGTTGTGCTACCCCTCCAAGAACAAGCTCAGACTTCTAATTAAATGTTGAGGTAATTCTGCTGTTACTTAGCCAGTGTCTTCACAGGAGAGGTGCTCCAGCCCTTTATCTTCATGGCCACCTCTGGACTTGCTCCAAGAGGTCCCTGTCTTTCCTGTGCTGGAGACCTCAGAGCTGGATGCAGTACTGCAGGTGGGGTCTCACAAGCGTAGAGTAGAAGGGGAAGATTAGCTCTCTGGACCTGTTTGTCACGCTTCTTTTCATGCAGCCCAGGATACTTTTTCTTGGGCTGCAAGCATGCATTGCCCCCTCATGTTGAGCTTCTCATACACCAACACCTCCAAGTCCTTTTCCTTAGGGCTGCTCTCCACCCATTCAACACACAAACTGTACTTGTGCTTGGGATTGCCCTGAGCCATGTGCAAGACCTTGCACTTGGCCTTACCAAACTATAAACTTGCAATGAGAATTTGGTATTCATAGAATCATAGGGGTTGGAAGGGACCTCAAGGGATCATCGTGTCCAACCCCCCTGCCAAAGCAGCTCCCCAGCTCATATTGCACAGATAGGCATCCAGACGGGTCGATTGCCTCACTCTAGGCACCCGCTTCCTCTGAGGCATAGGGGCTGCCTTTGTCTCTTCATTTACCTCCTCCTCCTCAACTTCCAGGGCCCTAAACTTATTGCTTAGGGGAACCTGGTGGAGCGGGGTAGGTAGGCAGGGGGAGTGCCTATGACAGCGAGCTGGGACTGTCTTCTAGCCCTCCTCAGGGTTCAGGTCACTCCCTTCTGCCTGGCCAGGACAGGGCAGGGGGACCGTCACCAGTTGCAGGGTGCCTTCCTGGCACGCTTCCCTCTGGGGTGCCAGGGAGCTACTCCACCAATCAATCTCCCACTCACAGTCCCTGATAGTCCTCAGTCTTCCAACCTCTTCTTTTAGTTCAGCCACCATGCTGAGTAGATCATCCACCTGCTCACACCTCACACAGGTGAGGTATTTGCCCCTTTTCCCTGGCAGCAGCAAACTCAGGCATTCCCTGCAGCCAGAGACCTGAACCGTGGCATCCCTGGGCAGGCCCTCCAATGGGGTTGCCACATTTTTGTAGGGGGAACCTCTCTGCTTGGTGGAGACCATGGTTTAACTGTCTGGGCACACAGCAGACAGGAACACCCTTGGCTCGCCCTGTGTACTCCGTGAGCAGAAGCCGTCCACTCAATTTACCCTCTGAGCTACGAGGGTGGTCTCGCCTTGCCTGCTTGCCCTGCCCGCGCAAAATGCCGTGTCACGGCCTGTTCGCCGCGCTCCTGGTCGCTGGCGCTCCCCAGGGAGAGGGGTTATTCCTGTCACCCTTAGCTCCGCCCCCGATGAGTCACCGCGCCGTGCAGTCCCAGCACGGGGCAATGGCTGCCGGTGGGACCCTCGCTGGCTCGCTCTCTCCTTCTTGCCCTCGCGGGTCTATCCCCGGGCTTGTACCTTTCAGGAAGGGTCCCTCGACGCAGTCTCCCACTCCAGAGCCCTTCTCCTAAGCGACTTTTAGTGACAAGGGATGAGGACAAGGCTGAGGTCCTTAATTCCTTCTTTGCCTCAGTCTTTAACAGTAAAGAAGGATATTCCCTGAGTACTCATCCTCCGGAACTGGCTGACAGGGAGGGGAAGAATAACAAAGTTCCCATGGTTCAGGAGGAAATGATTAGCGACCTACTTGGCCAGTTAGATACCCACAAGTCAATGGGGCCAGATGGGATTCACCCAAGGGTACTGAGGGAGCTGTCAGATGGGCTTGCCAAACCCCTTTCCATCATCTATCAGCAATCCTGGCAGACTGGGGAAGTTCCACTCGACTGGAGCCTGGCAGATGTTACACCCATAGACAAGAAGGGTCGGAAGGAGGATCCAGGGAACTACAGGCCTGTCAGTCTGACCTCAGTCCCAGGGAAGATCATGGAGAGCTCTGGTCATCTTGGGAGCTATCATGCAGCACATGCACGATGGCCAGGGGATCGGGCCTAGTCAACATGGGTTTACAAAAGGTAGATCCTGTCAAACCAACCTGATCACCTTCTATGACAAGGTGACTCGCTTAATGGACGAGGGGAAGGCTGTGGATGTGATCTACCTGGACTTTGGTAAAGCCTTTGACACAGTTTCTCACAGCATTCTGACTGAGAAACTGGCTGCCACTGGCCTGGACAGGTGGACCCTCAGCTGGGTTAAAAACTGGCTGGATGGCAGAGCCCAAAGTGTGGTGGTGAATGGAACAAAATCCAGCTGGAGGCCGGTCACGAGTGGCGTCCCCCAGGGCTCAGTCCTGGGTCCAGTCTTGTTCAACATCTTTATCAATGATCTCGACGAAGGGATTGAATGCTCCCTCACTGAGTTTGCAGGTGACACTAAGCTGGGAGGAAGTGTTCATCTGCCTGAGAGTAGGGAGGCTCTTCAGAGGGATCTGAACAGACTGGACCGATGGGCTGAGACCAATGGGATGAAGTTTAACAAGGCCAAGTGTAGAGTGCTGCACATGGGACATAATAACCCCATGCAGCGCTACAGGCTTGGATTGACTGGCTGGAGAGCTGTCAGGCAGAGAAGGACCTGGGAGTGTTGGTTGACTGCAGGCTGAATATGAGTCAGCAGTGTGCTCAGGCAGCCAAGAAGGCCAATGGCATCTTGGCTTGTATCAAAAACAGTGTGGCCAGTAGGTCTAGGGAAGTAATTGTGCCCCTGTACTGGGCATTGGTGAGGCCACACCTCGAGTGCTGGGTCCAGTTCTGGGCTCCTCACCATAAGAAGGACATGGAGGTCCTGGAGCAAGTCCAGAGAAGGGCAACCAGGCTGGGGAAGGGGCTGGAGGGCAAATCCTATGAGGAGCAGCTGAGGGAGCTGGGGCTGTTTAGCCTGGAGAAGAGGAAGCTGAGGGGAGACCTTATCACTGCCTACAACTACCTGAAGGGAGGTTATAGAGAGATAGGTGATGGTGTCTTCAGCCAGGTGATAGGACAAGGGGGAATGGCCTCAAGCTGTGCCAGGGCAGGTTTAGATTGGATGTTAGGAAAAAATTTTTTACTGAAAGAGTTGTCAGGGCCTGGAACAGGCTGCCCAGGGAGGGGGTTGAGTCACCTTCCCTGGATGTGTTCACTAAAAGGGTAAATGAGGTACTTAGGGATATGGTTTAGTTTAGGATGTGAATGGTTGGACTTTTGATGATCTTAAAGGTCTTTTCCAACCTTGTTATTCTGTGGCTGTGACTCTTACATTAAAAGGTAACAGAATGACCAAAAGGCTGTTTACTAAATGGATACTTCTTAAAATACAGCCAAGTTACACAAGTACTTTGTCTATTGAAGAAACACAGCATTAAAAGAGTAGCAAGGTAGAAGAAGTTAAGGCAAATGGATAAAACCTATGAAGACACAAGTAAATGGGACTGGAATAACTGTAATTCCATACAGGTTTCTCCTCTGAACTATACAATCCAATTAATTTCTGACTTACTTTGACTGCCCTATATATTGAGTATGGTCTCATCCTCCAATTTTTCTCTTCACCACGGCAGGATGTTATCCCAATTAGCGTTTCAAGACATTGTTATAGTAAGATGATAATGGTGATGGAAAGACTAAAGTGACTGACAATCAAGCCAGAACTTGTGAGTAAAAGAGCCAGAGCCAAGAGGAAGTGTGCTACCACCTGGGACAGTCCATAGAATAGTTCAGTTAGAAGGGACCTCCAACAATCATCTAGTTCAAGTGCATATGTTCCAGTGATCTGAAGGGCATCTTCAGATAAAGAGAGAAAATAATATAGAGCCTATCAAAATTCTGTAGCTTGAGTACCTACATACAACTTATGGAAGAAAGCTGGGTCCCTTAAACCTTTCACCAGCCTGCTGTGGTGTTTATCTAAGCTTTTGCTTGTTTTACAGCCTTGCTACTGCTTCTAAGCCCATAAAGTAAACCAATTAAAATATATTAAATGAGAATACATAACTTCCCCTAGCAATAAATAGTGTGAACTAGAGAACAGCAGAAGCTACTTTCAAATGGCTAGAACAACAAATGCAAACATGCTGTAAGAGTCCCAGGGGATGGCAGATGCTAAATGAAATGCCCAGATCATCTGTTTGTTCAGCTCCAGGCAGGTATTAGCAACAGCTCCTCTCTAAAGAGGAGGCTGCATATTCTGGTGACACCTTACTTAACATCCACATCAGATGACTGAAACCCCAACGGGACACCTGTGACATGTAGATCTTAGTATCAAGACCAGAGAATGATTTTAAGGCATTTCTCGAATGCCCGATTTACGAAAGGCAGCAAAATCTTGGCAGAATTAGGGATGCCCTATCAAATACATGTGTGCTTCATTGTCAAGGTTGTGCTCAGCTTTGTAGTTTTTCCAGACTAAAAAACCCAAAATACATCACTGGGGGAAAACAAAAGGACAGCCTTTTTTCTAGAAACAGTTGTTCTGTAAAGGGTACGTTATCATGGTAAAGAGTATCTATGCTTTATTTGTTAAAAAAATCTTGATTACCTTGATCGGCTTCTATTAAATCAAATATTCCTCTCCCACATCAGGTCTCCAAAGACAGAACTGGAGGGGCCTGTCTTTGGGAGAACGAGATGAAGCACACAATAACCTGTCTGAGCAAGCTCAGATTGGTAAACTTGGCAGGACAAAAGGACAAGCCTTCAAACTGCTTTGCTTAGCAAGATTTGGAAGAAATGCACCGACTTTACATTCCCTACCCTCATTATACTCTTGGAGTTTTGACTTCCTCTGGTGCTCCCTAGCCACAGATAGGTATCTAAACACAGGGAAGGCAGACTGTTTTCACAGCTGCTCTTACTGTGTTATACCTATGTACTGCAGGCCACACAGGAGGAGCACGGTCACTCGACTTAAAATAATAAGGTGTCCTTTAAATCAAAGGGGTATAATTGTGCTCCTTTAACACACAGTTCTGTACCTAGAAATAAAAAGCTAAGAAAAGGAGAGTAGGTAGATTCTTCTGGGGAAGTCACAGCAGAGAGAGGTGCAGTCTTATGAAACCACCATCACTTCGCAGCTGACAGGGCATATGCAGCTCTGCCATTCAGAAAGTATCAATGCCTCCCAAAATCTAAGCCCCTGGTAGGGTAAAATAGACCTTCAGGAATTACTTTTTTCCCCCCTTCTAAACAATTACTGAGACAATTGAGAAAAAATATGAGTCCAAAATCTAAGAATTAGATTTTTTTTCAAACAGGAGTTATCACACCCTTCTCATCTGAATACTGCACTTAAACCAGCTGTATTCTAACTGAGGTACAAACTACCTCTATGTGTATGGGCTCAGTGTATTTCTAGCATATCCAAAGTCTTTACTATCTTATTGTCCAGTGGCCTAAAAAAAAATAACTTCCTTCCCTTTATTTATAGAGGGGCAGGTCGGTATCACAAAACTGATCCCATAATTCGTAACATTGGCGATGCCAGATGAGAAGTCAAGGATTCTGAAACATTTAAGAAGTAATTGTCCAAATCTGCAACTCCTGTAAATTCATGTAGGTCCATTACAACGAATGGAGCTTTGCCAGCAGGCCAACTGATGACCTGCCTGTTAAAACAAAAGAAACCCAGTCTTGATCATTCTTTCATTGTGCTGACTACTTTCTTCTGCAGATTTAGAAAATGTAAGACAACTGCTTAAAATAACCCCACCATTTATTATTCCAGGAGCAATGTTTTCTTAATAACACAGTCAAAATGTGCCTGGAATTTAGAAACACCATGTATTTTCCAACAACACACCAACCACAATCAAAAAAGCTACATCACATATCCAGGACAAAAAAAAAAAATTGGTGGTTGGAAAACAAGTAAATCATAAAAAAAGAAAATGCTGCTAAGGCTAAAAATCTATAAAGTAACACTGACCTTTTTATATACCTCATAAACAGCACAGAGAAATTCCTGCTTCTGCCAAGCACTCCAGTTTGTAACAGCATTCCAAATTTTCATTAGCACAGTAACCGTTCTGACTGATGGCCAGTGGCTCAAACTGGCTCCTCAATATTGCTTCGGCGGGGGGTGGGGAGGAGCACACACCACCACCACAGGTTTGTTCTATATCACCATGACACCTCTGGGTAGCGAAACAGCTACAGTTGACACAGATGAGAGATGGGTCCAAACCCGAAGCCCGAGCTCTGACTCAGATTTTGGAAAAGACTGCCTGAGATATAAGCCCTTTCATCACAACTGAGTGTCCCAACAGTAGCTACTTACCTTCCAAACTGGACGGCACCTGTAAGGCCATTAGTCACTTAATCCACCCATCTTTCCAGACTTCAACAAATCCAGTAGCAAAACAAATAAAGGCTCCTTTTTCTTTCTTTCAAGGCAAACCTAGTGAAGAACAGCACAAGGATGGTTGGCTCTGCAACACAGTTCCTCCTTAGAAACAACTGAAATTGGAAAGGCCTCTGGGGCTCCTGAATCCAGTCAGTTCTTATCACATGCAGTAAAATGTCTTCTCATAACCTATTTCTAATCCATTTTAAAAAGAAATGGAGGGGAATATTTAATTTTTACCATACCAATGATAATACTGAATGCCATGCTTCCCAGGGAGCACAGATGTTCCTCCAATGAAGATTTCTATGGCCAGACCTCTGTGGTAGGCTACAAATTCATGGTCAGCAACCATTAAACACTTCACCTCCTCACTGCTTTTTTATCTTACTGGTTATATGACACGAGCCTCTGGATTTGGGGGTGTGTGGAGTGTGTGTGTGTGTATCTTTCCCTCTAATTCTTACACTCTTTAGTTATACAGATGAATAGCATTAAGCAGTTTAGGCCCTGAACTGCCTCAGAAAAATAATAAACTATTACTTTTGACCTGTTTAAGGTTTAACTTCAGAGCTGGTACCTCCTGTAGAACAGCACACACATGGGTGGGCAAACAAGGACAGTATATTTAAGAGCATTTTGAGAATAATGAAGAATAAATGTGTGTGTGCCTGATCATTCTCAGAAGACTGCAGTGAAACATATGAAGGCTTAAACTGTGTGGCTGGGTTTCTTTTACCCAGTTCAAATGCATTTAAACTTTTTTAATGTGTCTACCATGACATGAAAACAAAATGCCATATAAAGTCTCTCAGTTTCTTAGTAATATACAAGAGGGATTTCTGAGGCAGCATAAGTGACAGATAAAAAGCACTGATTGTATAAGACTCAGACTTCAATTCTGCTTTTACCAATCCCAAAATTCAAGATAATTTGATCTAGGATTCTTAAACAATAAGCAGATGTAGCTTCCAAATATCTACACTCTCGTTTTTTGGAGATGATGGTAATAACGTTATCTCATCAGACATTTTGCTATGTAGTAGGCTCCAGAGCAATGAAAGTAGCTGGTGGCTACCACTGAAGCTATTCACGTTGAAATACAAAGAATGATACTGAAACAAAATTGGAATAAAACAGGATTCCATAATTCTTTCTTGAACGTAAAAAAAACCCCAAAAGGCCAAACCCAGACCAAACAAAAAAACAAACCCTGCAAGATGGGAAAGAGGGATAGAGAGAGGGGAAATAAAAACCCCGTTAGTTCAGTGCTTTTCCAGTTCTCTTCCCTGCAGTATGTAGATGGAAAACAAAATTGACTAAGGAGCCTTTGCCTTGGTGCGTGATATTTAGGTGTCACAATAAAGTCTATTAAACTCTCACCAAATATTGTTTCAGCTGCTTAGGAGTACACTTTGCAGTCACATATTGTTGAAGGTACCTGATTCCTCATCAGGAATGTTCAACACCTCGTGGGTCTGGGTCCTGTTACAAGAGAAACAGTTTAAAGGAACTGAAAGTGAAAATAATCTTTGTAGCAGATGATGTGGACAACACAAGCTAATTGTCAGAAAATACTGGAAATTAAAGAAAGGGAATCAAAATTGCTCTTTTGTATGGAGTGTGCTAAAGGACAGCAAGGGTTATGTCACTAGGCAGAGAATGCCCCTTACAAAGCACTGAAAAAAGGATCAACCCAACTTAATTGAAAGGTGTAGCTTTAAAGAGAGTAACTTCGTATATATAACTATTAAGAAAAAAAAAGCATGAAATCCATAGTACCATAGAAATTTATGCTAATCAGCAATCTATTTTCACAGTGCCATATGACTCAGGACTGGAATAATTCCTAAGATGTGGTTAAACATGCAAAACGTTATTATTCTAATATTAAATACAATTACAATTACTTGTTTTCTCAGTTTTTTCTTTCATGAGGGCAGTCATAATCAATCAAGTCCCAAATTTGGCATATGTCTGCATGTGACTTTGTTATTTAATTCCCCACTCATAAAATTCACAAAGAATAAACCTGATGAAGTACACATGCATTTTTATAAGTCAAAGGGACAAATGAATTCATTGTCTATTGAAGAAGTTTTATAATATCAAAACATATGCTGAACCAAGCTGCAAGCTATTAAAACAAATCACACAGGCTTTAATTACCATCTAAATCTGCATTATTAAAGTAATAAAATGACCCTAAAATAAATATTATGGGAGTCATGTTGTCCCTACAAATGAACACAGCATGAGAGAGCGATACAATAAAACGCCCTAACATTAGCATGCTGTATGTACCACTGTGGCGTCCCACAGAGCTAAAACAACAAGCCTTAACTCTCTTCTTCCATAGCTGTGGGCAAAATTCTCCTCTCCCTTAATTTGTCTTTGTTGGCCATGTTCACTAGATTTGCAGAATTCCCACTAGCAGGAATCAGCAGAGGGGTGCAACACAACCACGTGATGAGTGAGGCGGTAGCACAGAGCATGGGGATGGTGGTACAGGGCTGCTCCGACTTCCGTACATGTTGGTCTACCTGTCCACACGCGTTCCCAGTCCTAAAAAACTGAGGTCAAAGTTCCAAGGAGGAGAAGGGAAGGGTTACATACCCCATTTACCTCAGGATGTTGGACACTTGCGCCCTGTTAGGTGTCGAGTGCTTCCCGACTCCTGCTGCCCCCAATACAGACAGTGCCTATTGCAGCCGAGGCGATGGAGCTTGTGAGGGACCCTGCTAGGCTCTGCCTCCTCCCAGGCCTTACACTCCCTGGGCAAGGAATATTTGCCTGGAGATCTCCAGTTCTGAGGGACATTGAGGTGCAGTGATTTCAGGAGCCAGATGCAGCCATGCACAGCTAGGGACTAATTCAGCTTCACTGCAAAAATAAGTCCCAGTTTAGACAATAAATTTTGGCATTGCTGTGTAGCAGCAAATGACAATGGAGGAGTCATTCTTGAGATTATCCATATGAAGAAGATTACTCATATGACATTCATATATGAGAATTTGTACGGTCAGCCCTAAGCGTGTTTTTTTTCTTCTGGGCAAGCACAGATCTCCAAATACACGATCTGATGTTATTTCTTAAAATAATCTGCTATTTTAGAATACTCGATATGCGTTCATGACATTTATGATCTGTTGCAGAGCCTATACTGAAGTCTAGAAATATTTCAACCACAGCATTTGCTGCCATTTCCTAAATCATCACATCCCACATTGATTCTGACAAGAGAAGAAAAGATGACACGGGCACTGAAATAGTTGAATTTGAACAGAAGGCCACAGTTCCTACTTAACCATGAGTTTTCCAGGGACTATGAGCTATAACAGACACAGGCCTCCATCCCCCTCCTCTGTGACCCAGACTGGGAGACATCCAAGTCCTTCAGTCCAATTCAGACAGACAAGAACAACTCCTGAGCTGGGTCTCCTTACATACAAACACTCACAGGTCTCTCTACCTTCTGTCAAACCCCAGGGGCCATCAGCTCATTACTGCAGTCTTTCCAAGGGCTGTTCCCAAGCACAAAGTCACACAGATTGTTACCCCCTATTCATCTTTGTCACCAAGGGATCTCTACCGCCTTCCCAGTCTGACCCACCAAATGCAACCCTGAACATGACCTACCTTCTGAGTCGGTGCTTTCCCTGTTGTAGGACATTAGCCCTTATCTCTGAACAGTTCCCAGTGTTTAGCAGGACATGCCACTGAGGTCCATCACATCAGCTCCTATGCCTGCAGCCAGTCCCATTAATCATCTCCTACAGAGCTCTCTCAGCATTCTGCCAAAGCCCCCTGCCTAACTGTCAGAAAAAAGCATCTATCACCCAGCAAAGTGCACGTAGAGTTACAATTACCCTGCAAAATAAGCTCTAAAAGGCAGATTTCTGACTTCTCTGCAATCACCACCCCTACGAGGGTGAAAAAGCAGATGAGAAAATGAGCATGTATCCCCTCCAACATAAAAAGTAAATTCTAAGAAGACATTAGGCCCCTCAGCCTTGCTGAACACGTAGCGGGGGTCACCAGGGTTTTCTGCCACTTTATAGCACAGAAAATGCATTCAGACCCTAGTAAACCAGGAAGGTGTTTCCCAGTCCCTGCATTAAGCATTGAAGCCTTAAATCTTGATTCTTTGAGATACCACTGAGTTAGGCAGGACACTCTGCACCCATTGTGGGCCATTATTCCTCAGATGGATCAAAAAGAAACACAGGAATCTATTAGAAAAGAAAGAGAAGGCAGGCAAGAGACTGAAAAGATGTGATTAGCTAACAGGTGAGTGAACTGAACTGTCAGAGCAAAATAGAAAACTACTGTATGGTGGTCCAAAACTGCACACCATAATACAGTTCTACCCAATATCTGCCTTGTACTTGCAGAATGGTGATTTGATACACAGACTCTCACAGTGATACCAGCGCTGTAGAAGGAAGAGCAGATTGCCGCCTACCTGCTCTGAAAGATGCCAAACTTCTTAGAGGCTCCACTGAAACTACAACGATTGCACAGAAGGGGGCAATTAAAAATGTTCATTTCTCACAGTAGCATGAAACTCTTTAAAAGTCAAAATGTAACGAAGACTGAATGCTTAACAGATGGCTCTTATACTTACACTCATAAATAAATTAATAACTTGCAAAATTACTGAGCCCTAGATTTTTCTCAACATGATTGAATAGGATTATTTTTCTTTTCCCCTTTTGAAATTGCCGTTTGGGGCATATCATGGTAAAACGTTGATTTTTCCAGTTTCACAGAGGGAAAATAAAATCATTCCACAAGATTCAAATATTATATTTCAATATGCTTAAATTACCCTACTTGACTTCATAATGAACGTAAGTAGAAGAGCTCACACACATAACCATCTCAACTGCAGAGCACTGGCTTTTGAAAACACCTCCCAGCAAACTCTCAGTCCTTTGCTGCATAAAGTTGAGATGGTTACCTAAACTACAGGTGACCACTTAGAGCAAAACGGCAGCTTTACAAGCTACTGACAACTTTATTTCTCTTAATTACCAACTCCTATGCCTGTGTTTTTGTATGTTTGCAATTTTTTTACCGACCACTGTCTAACTTGAGGGACAGAGGAATTAAGTTCAGTAGGTGTAGCTGGCTTTTCTCTAGCTTTGGGGGTGATGTAAGGGGCTGCAAAGTTAAGTATGCTGGTCAGAAAGTTACAGCTCCAGACCAGATGCAAAGGCCGTGTGTACCTCAGAGCATGCAGTGGAAAGGCTTTTGTAAAGGGCACCTTACTGAAACTGAAACCTGCAAATTGATTCCCATGCAAGAAGCTAGCAGGGAGTAGTAAGGGTACTGTAAATTCACACTGCTGATCATTGCACATGAGGGGCATTTTTAGGTAGGAGAACCTAATTGAGCACAATCTTGTAACACATACAATAGAATAGTTATAGCTCTCTCCTAGACGGGGAGATAACAGATTTCAGCTGTGAATCGTAACATGGAGCTCCTCCTTCCATGTGACTGTACCAAAATATAACCCGTCTTCCTGTGAAATTTAGTCATGCTCCAGGGATGCCTGCCAGATAAAATCCTGAAGGTGAGGTGT
Source organism: Porphyrio hochstetteri (assembly GCA_020800305.1). Classification (NCBI taxonomy): domain Eukaryota; kingdom Metazoa; phylum Chordata; class Aves; order Gruiformes; family Rallidae; genus Porphyrio; species Porphyrio hochstetteri. Next base: position 41,161,990 of record CM036909.1, on the reverse strand, counting down.
GCGAGGTACCAAAGCTGTACACGGAGAGTCCAGCACGACTTAGGCAGGAATTAGAGGCAGCTGCCTTCAACTCAGGTGGCTTTGTGCATATCCAGTAACAGAAACACTGCTGGGACCTTCCCAGAAAGCTTTGGTACCTAAAAGCATTACATACCTCGGAGGGTTGGCAAAACCACATTTTCATCAACACATCCTGCTGATGAAGCTGTCACCCAACTTAATTTGCTTTAATTTGCTTTCATGGGGCACGAAAACAGCATGGCTAGGCAAGGACCTGCTGGTCAAACTGAGGGAAAAGAAAGGCAAGTACAAGCTCTGGAAACAAAGGTGTGTAGCCTCGAATGAATACAGGGATGCTGTTGGGAATTGCAGAGATAGGGTCAGGAAAGCCAAGGCACAGATGGAACTGAACTTGGCGAGGGATGTTGAAAACAACAAGAAGGGATTTTACAGGTACATTGGCCAGAAGAGACAGGCCAAAGAGAACGTACCCCCCTTGGTAAATGAGAAAGGAGAATTGGCTGCAACTGATGAGGAGAAGGCTGAGGTACTGAATGAGTTCTTTGCCTCGGTCTTCTCTGGCAGACAGGGTTCTCGTAATTCTCAAGTCCCAGAACCTTGCATCCCTAGAACTCCAGGTGGGAACTGGGGGAGCAAATCCCCCCCCACTGTAAGGGCAGAGCGAGTCCGTGACCGCCTCATGAGACTGAATGTCTACAAGTCTATGGGGCAGGATGACATGCATCCCAGGGTCCTGAAGGAGCTGCTGATGTGGTTACTGAGCCGCTCTCCATCATATTTGAAAAGTTGTGGCTGTCAGGAGAGGTCCCTGGGGACTGGAAAAAAGGTCACATCACTCCCATTTATAAGAAAGGGAGCAGGGAAGACCCAGGGAATTACAGGCCGGTGAACCTCACCTCTGTGAGAACCCTCATGGAGCAGATCCTCCTGGATGACATGTTGGAGCACAAGAGGGAAGAGCATGTGATCCAGGACAGCCAGCATGGCTTCACCAAGGGAAGGTTGTGCCTCACCAATCTGGTGACCTTCTATGATGGAGTGACAGCATCAGTAGATAAAGGGAAGGCAACCGATGTCATCTACCTGGACTTGTGCAAGGCCTTTGACACAGTCCCCCACCACATCCTTATCTCTAAATTGGAAAGATGTGGATTTGATGGGTGGACCATCCAGTGGATAAGAAACTGGTTGACAGACCACAGCCAAAGGGTGGTGGTCAATGGGTCTGTGCCCAGGTGGACGCCGGTGACAAGCGGTGTCCCCCAGGGGTCTGTCTTGGGACCGGTTCTCTTTAACATCTTTATCAATGACATCGATGATGGGATTGAGTGCACCCTCAGCAAGTTTGCAGATGACACCAAGCTGAGTGGTGTGGTCGACACCCTAGAAGGAAAGGAAGCCATCCAGAGGGATCTTGACAGGCTGGAGAGATGGGCCCGGGTGAACCTAATGAGGTTCAACACTGCCAAGTGTCAGGTGTTGCACTTGGGCCAGAAGAATCCCAGACATAGATACAGACTGGGAGAAGAGCTTCTTGAGAGCAGCCCTGCTGAGAAGGACTTGGGGATTCTGGTGGATGAGAAACTTAACATGAGCCAGCAGTGTGCTCTTGCAGCTCGCAAGGCCAATGGTATCCTGGGCTCCATCAGAAGAGGGGTGGCCAGCAGGGACAGGGAGGTGATTGTCCCTCTCTACTCTGCCCTCGTGAGGCCCCATCTGGAGTACTGTGTCCAGATCTGGGGCCCCCAATACAAGAAGGATGTGGAACTGTTGGAGAGGGTTCAGAGGAGCCATGAAGATGATTAGAGGGCTGGAGCACCTGCCCTATGAAGAGAGGCTGGGGGAGCTGGGCTTGTTCAGCCTGGAGAAGAGAAGGCTGCAGGGGGACCTCATTGCAGCCTTCCAGTCCCTGAAGGGAGCAGAGAAACAGGAGGGGAATCAGCTTTTTAAAAGGGCAGATAATAGCAGGACAAGGGGGGATGGATTAAAGCTAAAGGAAGGAAGGTTTAGATTAGATATTAGGGGGAAGTTTTTTTACAGAGAGAGTGGTGAGGTGCTGGAACAGGCTGCCCAGAGAGGTGGTGGATGCCCCGTCCCTGGAAGTGTTCAAGGCCAGGTTGGATGGGGCCCTGGGCAACCTAGTGTAGATCCAGGCCTGAGGTTGGTGGCCTTGCCTGTGGCAGGGGGGTTGGAGCTCTATGATCCTTGGGGTCCCTTCCAACCCATACCGTTCTACGATTCTTATGATCATCTATCTGTTAAGGCACACATAAAATACTTAACACATTTTATACCTGCTGCCTTTCTTGCTAGTGTTTGGCTACACCATCCCATTCCCAGTGTCAGCACTGCAAATACACAGGAGTGGGACAGAACAGACAGGAACATGTACTGAAAGCCTGTCACCAACTCTTCTCTGGACATGAGTACGCAGAATTCCCCATCCTTATATTTTAGTCTGCCAAGGGACAAAATATTGTATAAAAAAATAAGTATACTGGTCTTTCTTTAGAGACCACTTTTGAAAGATGTCTCTGATTAACTTCAGGCACTTCTTATCTCTTTTATTTTTCAAAGTATTTACACAATTTAGACATTCAGAATATGTTTTATTTTAACCTCTATGCAATGTTTTGCAACATTGTAACACCAGAAAAGCATGTTGATTCCCTCTTGATTCATTTCACTTGGGATCTTGGTAAACATTAGTTCTGAAGTTTAATGTATTTTCCCAAAGTTTTCTGTATCTTTATAGCCCAGAATTTTATTCTTTGGAGAAAGGACTTCTGAAAGGTGTTAGCAGAAACATGTTCTTTTATCAAATAACTTCTCTGATTGGGGTTCAAACTGGGATTCATCTCTTAACCAGTTATTTTATAGGCATGATGTGAGAGCATCTAAAATTTATTTGGAATATTGCTCCCCCCCCCCCCCACTTTTCTCTGGAACATCCTATCTCCACAATCAAGCAAAGTGGATCATGTAAGCCACAGAAAAATACTGCTCACTTCTTCCTCATCACTGGGATCAAGTGGTTTTAGGTCAATCATTCTGTCCAAGAAAGTTTATGAAATATACTGGTCCATTTACACATGACAGAGGTAATTAATGCTTTTCACAAACAGTCATTATAAAAGCCTTTCATTCCTCATCCCTCCCTGCATCATTGTGAGCAAACTCTACGGATGACATGAACAGAAGTATCACAATACTGATTTCCCTGGGCTTTCTGGCACATGCTCACTGTAACTCACAGCTCCCTATCACTAACTTATTAATCACTAAGCACACACACACACACCAAAAAGCTTGTTTCATTTACTAAATTTGTATGATTTGACCAGATATCTCAGCCTCACCGGTGCATCCTGAAAACTAGTTTTACTATTTGCAAATAGCTGCACGATTCCTGGACTAGGTGATTGATAAATGCTGATCCTGGCACCTTCTTTTTAATATCTCTTCTGTCTTAACAAATGTTGAATTTAAGAATTCAAAGGAAACTTTTAACAGATGTTTTTTCTACCTTACTTGTCTACGTTAATTATCCAGCAACTTCTTTCCCACAGCACATATGAGGCTGTGAAAATGCTAAAACGCTGATTTACAGGACTGCATAAATTCAGGGTTTTCCTAGCAGTTAGCAAACCATAAGTCACTGGGCTGAAATTTTGGGACATTTATCTGCCTCAGTGAAATGTAGGACACAGTGCATTCATTATTTTTTTTTTTTTAAGCATACATCTGTTACCCTTAAGAAATTAATACTTTTTTCATAACTCTTCACTTTAGAACTGTAATTTAAGTTCCTGTATGAGAAGCAAACACCAAAAGACATACTATTCCAGAGACTATGCCAAGTCAAAAAATACTTTAGATAATCATCTGGGAATCTATTTTTGATCACTGACCACATAAACTCATAGACCTGCAGCAAACCTTAAATCAGGTGCCTACCTAGATGGTCCAAACAGACACCTTCAGAAGCCTTATTTAAGCCATGTTAATTACCGCATTATTACTGTTTCATGAAGAAGCTCTAAGACCTCTCTACTGTTCCTCTCAGTTTAGAGGGGCATTTTTCCCCATGCCATTCAAAACCATCTCAACTTCGATGGAGTTACATATATCCAGATAATTTCAGTCACTCAGTAGAGACATGAAGAGTTTGGTAACTCAGTTCTCCAGTCCCTGCACTGAGTATGCTCCAGCCCCACACAGCTCCCATCAACTGGACCGTACCCTTTTCACACTAGGGCTACAGGGATGCAGGACTCCACTGATGCTTTTCCAGCTTCCCAGAGGATTGTACAGCATTAATTATCAGAATTAAACTCGGGGGGGGGGGAAAAGAAAAGTCTCGTCTCATTCTCCAAGAAACATGGGAGAAAACAGCCTGATTTCAATGCAAAGGAAGGGGCAGAAGAGGAAAGCCATGCAGAACAGAGCGACTTCGGTTGCACAAGGTAGGGAGGAGAGCAGAGCCAGGTGTTGGGGACAGAATGGCAGAAATGGAAGGAAAGAAGAGCTGACACACAAGGAAGGATATCACAGGTCACAAACAAGAAGACAATTAATGGGAAGGAATAATAGAGGAATGGAAGAGAGACTCTTGAGAAGAGAAACAGATGTGGAGGCAAGGGTGGGAGACCTCACAAACCTGCAAAAAAAAAGGGACAGAACCATGAGAGAACAGGCTCTTCCAAAACCCAAGACTGTGCACTCAAGACATCACTTTTCTAAGGAGGAACAGCTGGGAAACCCAGGGGCAAAACGCATGCTTCCATTCCCCTCTAGCGGCAGGTACACTTACAGAGAGACGCCTGTGGGACAGGGCAGCCTTTCAGTGCTGTGGTGCTCAAGGTAACACAGCCACCTAAGGTTTAAAGTTTGGCAGTAGCCTGGGTAGGACATGCAGTGTTGTCCTTATCCCTTCTTCCCTGCCCCACTTTGTAACATTTTATAAAACCCTGAAATCACGATTTAAAAATGCACTGTATAGATGCTACATATGCAAAGTCAAGTACAGAGAAATTAAGAAATTAAGTTTGCATTTTAATACCTACCAAAGGGCACAGCTAGGACAATGCCTTTTTTTAGTAATGTACATACATTTTCCAAACAACTGCCACCTACTTAGTTCCAGACCACTTGGTTCTCACTGAAAGAACAGATAATTAGGTCTGCTATCCTGTAAAATATACTGGGAAACTGCCACTTGGCATTCTGGCACTATCCCTTCTGTGCAATAGTATCTTTAATTTGCATGTTAATAAATGTCAAAGTATGCCTTCTGCTCTGGTATGTTTTCCATTTTTGGGGGGAACAAAATTATATGTATAGCTTGCATTATACCAACCTAATTATACAGCTGGAAAAGTCATTAAAAATTAAATCACTTTTATTCTGTTTATTTTATTACACCAATAGGGGTTCCACTCTAAACAGGGATTCCCATTATGGTAAGAATTAAACAAGCCTGTGACATGGGGCTTGGAGTCACAAGCTGTTCTCTTTGATCGGTGCCTATAGCACAAGAAAAAATACTGTCAATAAGAACTTCAAAATGGTGCCCAGCTCAATGGATAAGAGATGACCGAGAAACTACAGGTCAGGCAAGATGAGAGATGTCCAGAAAGCCCACAGTAACCCTGAGAAGAAAGCCCAGAAACAGCCGCAGTGCACCCTCAGTGCACCCTCAGCAAGTTTGCGGATGACACCAAGCTGAGTGGTGTGGTCGACACCCTAGAAGGAAAGGAAGCCATCCAGAGGGATCTTGACAGGCTGGAGAGATGGGCCCGGGTGAACCTAATGAGGTTCAACACTGCCAAGTGTCAGGTGTTGCACTTGGGCCAGAAGAATCTCAGACATAGATACAGACTGGGAGAAGAGCTTCTTGAGAGCAGCCCTGCTGAGAAGGACTTGGGGATTCTGGTGGATGAGAAACTTAACATGAGCCAGCAGTGTGCTCTTGCAGCTCGCAAGGCCAATGGTATCCGGGGCTCCATTAGAAGAGGGGTGGCCAGCAGGGACAGGGAGGGGATTGTCCCTCTCTACTCTGCCCTCGTGAGGCCCCATCTGGAGTCCTGTGTCCAGATCTGGGGCCCCCAATACAAGAAGGATGTGGAACTGTTGGAGTGGGTTCAGAGAAGCCATGAAGATGATTAGAGGGTTGGAGCACCTGCCCTATGAAGACAGGCTGAGGGAGCTGGGCTTGTTCAGTCTGGAGAAGAGAAGGCTGTGGGGGGACCTCATTGCAGCCTTCCAGTACCTGAAGGGAGCTTATAAGCAGGAGGGGATTCAACTTTTTAAAAGGATAGACAATGGCAGGACAAGGGGGAATGGATTAAAACTAAAGGAAGGAAGGTTTAGATTAGATATTAGGGGGAAGTTTTTTACAGAGAGAGTGGTGAAGGGCTGGAACAGGCTGCCCAGAGGTGGTGGATGCTCCATCCCTGGAAGCGTTCAAGGCCAGGTTGGATGGGGCCCTGGGCAACCTTGTGTAGATCCAGGCCTGAGGCTGGTGGCCCTGCCTGTGGCAGGGGGGTTGGAGCTCTATGATCCTTGGGGTCCCTTCCAACCCATGCCATTCTATGATTCAGCAACCCATCCACGGCATCACATTCTTCTAAGGCACACCCTAAGGTCCTTCAGTATGGATATAGCATTTATAAAGCCCTCGAGCATTTACACTAGCAAGGCTTCCAGGAAAATCATCAAGAAAATCACAAGTTGATTCAAAGTAACTCAGAGAATAAAGGCAGTATGGAGTGATAAGACTAGTGCAATACGTAGATACAAGATGCACGTCACCTAGAATTGAGATGTAAGTCTAAGTCAAAGCCAGTACACAGGGATGCAAAAAGAAAAGGGAAAAAAAGGAAGAAAAAAGTGATCATCAGATCTCACAATTAAAGGATTATTACTCCTCATCTGGGTTCCAGTTGCTAAACAAAGGAGATGATCACATCACAGACAAGACTGTTAAATATCCTGCCCATTCCAGACAACCATACCTCTTCAATATGTCTTCTTACTTTCTTATGGTTCCAAATTCTAACCCAGAAATATGATTGCTTAAGTGGAAACTGTAGTAAAAGAGGAGCTGTTCTGCTTAATACATGCTCATTTTTCTATGCGTTATGTTGACAACTTTATTGAGACTGGATGGAGCACTTCAAAGTTAATTAATTTTTGGTTTGGAGTTTTGTGTGTCTTCTAAGTGGTAGTTCAAAATTAAAGTGAATGTAATTATTTGTCATCACTAAAAATGAGTATGTGTTGGCATTCTGCACATGACCTGATTTCAAATTTAGACCAGAGCAGTCATAATTCATAGGATTTATCAAGTGACCCAAAATACAAGCTCAGCCTACCAGCTTCAGTAGGAATCCTTACTTTATTTTTTCCTCCCTTATTGTTTATAGAAACCCACCAGAGGGATATATTCTGAAAAGTTAACAGATCTTACTAATTCTGTTCCCTGTAATTGTTCTTATCTTGGCTTCATTGTAGATTTCCAGCAACCTTGCCTTTACATATAATAAAGTTTGCTCGAGTTTGGAAACCTTTTTAAAAATAGTATTTCATACTTCAGAACACTACGTTTTCTATGTAAATTACTTATTTTTCACAAAAGCAGTGACAAAGGTTGCACCTGAAGTTGCAGCATAGTCAGAAGGTCCAACTAAGCAGCCTCATTTGTTAAGTTCATGCTTTCAAGTCAACCAGAGGAGAAAGTTTCAAAGAAAAACATGGTAAATGGTTTGGAAAGCATGAAACCACCAAATGTCATTTATTTTTTTAAGAAAAGTAAATATAGAGGAGGGTTATTTTTGCCGAGACTGCTATGGCTTATATTCATTTGCAATGCAGGGAAACCGTTCTCTGCTTTTTAATTGCCTGCTCATAAAGTTTTAATTAGCAAAGTTTCAAAAACATGACAATCACACTGCTGAAAATCAGCCAGAGTTTTGATTTACAAGTCTGCAAAGCATTACTTGGTAGCAATCAGGGTGGATTGCAGTGCTTAAGCCCAGAAAGGTCTAATATGTTATAAACACAAGCAAATGAAGCAGTAATTGCCCTTGATTGCACTACTTAGAAGATTTTTAGGGGCAACCCAAAGAGAAGTTGACAGTACCTATCTGTCTATGGCAAACAGTTAGTGAGAACATCAAATGCCCACATGAAGTTCTGAAGCACCACCTCCTTTTTCCTTATCATCCTTAGGAGACCTGGAAAAGCCACCTCTAGGCTAGAGCATCATTGGGTCTGAGGAGCCATGAATCCATCACCACCAAACTGAGCAGTACACAGAGAACAAGTGCTAGTTACCAGTCAGCCTGTCCACAAAAGCTCTTGTCAGTTCCCTATCAAAACCAGTAGAATCATCAATGCAGATACCAGAAGAGTATTTTTCTTACCTACCTTATTTGTTTGATGGGAGGGACCTTATCTTAATGGCACAAAGCTGTGCCAGGGCAGGGTCAGATTAGATGTTAGGAAAATGTTCTTCACTGAAAGAGTCGTCAGGGTCTGGAACAGGCTGCCCAGGGAGGGGGTTGAGTCACCTTCCCTGGATGTGTTTAACAGACGGGTAGATGAGGTACTTAGGGATATGGTTTAGCATAGAACAGGAACAGTTGGACTTGATTGTCTCAAAGGTCTTTTCCAACCTTGTGATTCTGTGATCTAACCAACAGGAGAAATGGAACAGATAGGAAACAGATATTTTACATTGCAAGGTGGCTTTTGTAAAAGCAGTAAACAAAATAGTTCACCTTCCAGTTATTTCTCCATCTGAAAAAAAAAAAAATCAATCACAGTACTGCTGCTCAAGATACATCTCTTCCTTCTAAAGACACACACTTACTGAAATGTCAAGGACTCACATAGTGTGGCCTATTCCAAATTTACAAATATGAACTTCTGGAAGCACACACTGCATGAATATGATTGCTAATTTACCTGTGTAAATTCCTTCATAATTTATTTCCTAAATGAAACAGAAACAGCTACTGCCTCCACTCCCCCAAAAAAGCTGTGTGTAAATACAGCATTCACTGGGTACAGTTTTAGAAAGGATTCTGTGCAAAATTCAGGAAATAAACCAACAAAGTCCCAAATATGGATAAATCCAAGAAAGGAACAAGGAAGCACCACAGAAGCCCTAGGCAGGTCTGTAGGACTGTGGAAACAAACTCTGGGAAACCTCAAGTACAGAGATCTGTGGGGAGAAATGTCTAGAGGCAGATGCAGACAAATAGAAACCTTTCTCCCCCTTGCCTCACATAAAAATAGAATCTTTTATATTTGATGTGATTGAAAGGTTCTGTAGTAAACAGGGGGGTTTTTCTGATTGCCACCCAAAGGGGCTCCTCACCATTGGCTAACCGTGCAGGCCCAAAGGAAATGTAACTGGTATCATGCTGAAGTTGAATAACCTTTCTCATTTTTACTTTCCTTGGTCACCAAACACATGAGTAACTGTCCTGATGTACACATATGCGTGCTTAATCATCATCATCATCATGACCGAGAGCTCAGAGCTACTTGCTGTGTCAAATCAATAGCAAAAATATGTATTTCCATAAAATTCTGTCTCTGTTACAGTATCTTTGATTGTTAACAACCCTCTTGCTTATCAGCACAGGATAAAAGCCAAGGCTGGGGGGAATGAAATTGCAACCTACAGGATCACGGTGCTAACCTGACTCCTCACACAGCAAGGCACAGTGCTCTGGTGTTGTTTACTGCTGCTGGAGACATTTCAACTCTTTCAGCTTTGGGAAGAAGCACATTCCTAAACTGACAAGTTATGTTCTCCTTCAAGTAGCTTTAGGTTCCCAGCCCAGAGGTGGATTACACAGGCTCATAAGAAAAATATAGAGCCAGCACACCAAAGCAAATGCATTTGCAAGAATATATAGTCATAATTTTCCCCATAATATAGCCACAGAATTCCTCCCCCAAGGGGCATCACAGACAAGCCAGCAATCCCTCCTGAATAACCTCAAGAATGGAAGCAAGAACAACATGTAGGCACAGCCACAAGCTCAAAGAAAGCACAGCAGTTCTGGAAGTACTGCAGGAAGCCTAATGCCGAGGCACACACGTTAACTTTAGCAAAGAGCTGAACACAGATTCTAAACTGTTAGCAATTCAGATGGTTATGTTTGCAGATCGTTTGTATTTGCAAATATTTCTAAAGAATTACTGAAATCACAATAGAGTTGCATCCTGGCAAACTCAAAGACCAAAGAACTCCCCGTGGTGCTGCTTACAAGAATTTAAAAATCTCATCAGAAAGCATTTCCATGGCTCTTTCAGCTCTAATCCCAAATGGGAAGAGCTAGATCAAAGGAATGTGGATTCAATTATTTTTGTGTCATTCATACTCTATTAGAGACAGTGTACATTCACCTAAAAGAGATGAGGCAGATCAGTGAGCTCCTCAATTCTACACCAGCAATACCACTCAGCTGGCTTATGCTTTAGCTCTTGGCTAATTTTACAGAAATCTACAGGGGTATTTGGGGTTTTTTTTGAGAAACCACAATGAAATTATATATATTTCAGTGTTTGAGATTCTGTTCAAAGCCTTCAAGAGAGCTAATATGCATATCTTCACATTAAATGCAAGATTACACTTTGAAAAAAAAGACCTTGATTTTGGATGGACAATATTTTGCTTGACAGTTAATATCCTCAACAATAAAGTAACTAAAAATGAAACATACTCCAAGGATATTTATATGTCCTCAGAATCTCACTTTAGAGAAGCGTTTCACTATATATTTAAGAAATACACCACCTTTACCATCTTCTGGTAATTTTTTCCCCCTTCTTTTGTTCACTGACATTAAGATACCATTGCAAGATTACAAATGTAGCACTCCCAGATTCCACTCGATTCATATGTGTACATAACACAAGCCAAATCCTGAGTAACCTTATTTAAGGCTAACTGGATACGGTCCCAGAAGGAAAACGAATTAATCAAATAGTCACTGAAGCCTTGTGATCTTGTTTATGAAGACTACGATCTTGGACAAGTACCCTGGTGGTAGTGAACAAAAATGTTATAAATGGGTATACTTAAGTATTCACTCTGGCATTTATCTGGAAATACCATAAACTTTTAAAAAAATTCAGCCATTTTTATCCTTAAATCTTGTTTGATCTGTGTTACTGTACACACTGAGGCAAAGAGAGAGAGGGGCGTTTCATAGCATCTGTGACAGCATTCTATTCCACTTAAGGAAGTGAGAAAATGATTGTAAATGGTCTTGCAAAGTTTCCAGAACCCCATCTTTGAGTTGAATAGATAAGTGTTTATTTGCTCTAATGCAGACATTTGTTGTTGCCATTGTACTTGTATATATATCAAAGAGCTATTCCCATCTGATTGAAAAACACAACTAAGGTCTATTCTCAGTTTGAGAGAGTTCAAAGGAACCACCAGTTACCTCATCAAACATGGGTAAAAAAAATACTCACTGGACAGATTTGTGTATTTTGAGGCCAGAAGTACCATTTTGATTATCTAGTCTGATTTCCTGTGTAACAGTTAACACATCACTTCCTGTACAGACCCTTACCAAGCGATTTCTTCATCAAGCCTTTATTTTGTGATTCAGCTAGACCATATGGTTTATAAACCAACCAACTTCAAGTCATTCGATGTTGCAATGCTTTGAATGTTAGCTGATGTAAAAAGGGACCAACTGACTTCTGCCAGTACCAGAACGGAAACGAGACGGTCAGCACAAGCGACTAGCAAATACACAGAGCTTTGTATTTGCCCACTTCTCAAACTGTCAACTCAGTTTATCTTCTCCTCCTAACTCTTTAAAGTCATATTAGAGCCTAGTCCTTTGATATTTATGACAAGTTTCCAGATCCCCTCAGAATATTAACACCAGAGGTACACTCTTATTTCAAAAAGTCTGAAGAAGAGTCAATGAAATGATTTTCATTGTAACACTCTCATTACAAAAATCCAGCAGACAACATTTTCCTTGTCCCTTGAAAATGCAGTGAGCCACTCCATGCTTACAACTGCTCTGCCATGCCTTTGGCTGCCTAGAATCCGCATCATTCCAAACAGAGTGCTTACACTGAATCTACCCTCCGCTCACAAGATCATAGGGTCCAACAAGACTGAGGACATCCTGTCCCTGGAACTGCTCCAAGAGCTGACCTGAAAACTGTGCCTGCATTTCCTGAGCCATCAGTCCACAGAAAAGTGCTGCTGGTGACAATGCCACAGACTCCAATTCACCTTCTCCTCCGTTACAAAGGCATCCGAGTAGCTCTGACAGTGAACATCTGTCCTGATGCACAATTTGTCTAAAGGAAAAACACAACCAACAGGACAACTGGCAGACATTTATTTTCCTCTTCAACATTAAAAACAGTTTATTCCATTTCCTGGTGCCTAGAACTTCAGCAGAGCTGATTTATTATACTGCTACACAAAAACCAGGATTGATACACCTAGTTCCACAACTGACCTCTGGTTCAGCAACATCTGGTCCAAAGACATGAAAAAGTTCTCTACATCTGTACATACTAAATCAATTAGCCATAATGGAACTTGGCAAGCAATGATAGAGAAGTATGGCACACAGACTAAGTAACGATGGCTTTTACTGAGTTTAAAATACCCTAGGACACATATGGTTCAAGGGTCTTCTTTCCTAGGGTGTCACCATCTGTGCAACATTAATGATGAAGACAGATCCTAGGTTCCACTTACACAAACAAAACACATTTCACTTTAGGAATCTGGTCCTTGCACTTTGATTATATCATTTTCTGTTGGCCCTCCAACAGTGATGATAGCAAATCCTTCTACAACTACAGGCAACTCTGAAACTAACAGTTGGCAGTTTATAAACCATGGGTTGTAGAGTCAATACCTTCTTTCATTCCTTGGATGACACTCTTGTTTATTTTTGCTGTGTGTCCCTACAGAGCAGTTTTATCAGGGTAAGCTGAATTCACTCACTGCACATCTATGGCCTCAGTTTACTTGATGGGTGGTATCCTACAACTCACCAAAGAGCACACAATACATAGAACATTGCTACACTTCTGTACTTCACATGAAGTGAACATGGCCTGTGCCTCACCCTCTTAGGCTGCAGGCTTTTGGGAGCTTTTCCTCAGTAACCCATGCTACAATCACGCTGGAGGAAGGTTGAGTTTGCTCATTAGACCTGAAAGAATCCAGAATGGATTCTCTGTTGTTTAATAGGCCATACCTGTCATGGAAAGGTTTTCTGTAGACAGCCTCTCTGTGTTCATTCCTTTACACTGATTCTTGAATACCTAGATGAGCTATTCCTGAATTTTCCACTCAACGAGGGCATTAGTACAGTATCTTTGCTATATTGCATCCCAGCTATATTTTGTTTGGGCCAATAATTACTCTAGATCCCTAATTCCCTGCTAAGCGTCAGTAATTGATTGAAAAGTTGGGGAGAGAAGGAATTCTTACTTGTTTTAGTGGGAGACTTAGCAACATACATTCAGTAAGCAACCATTTAAAAAAGCAATCACAGCTTGATCTGCTTAGGAATCCAAACTAAAAAGTAAGAACCCATGGTAACACATCTAACTCCTGAATCAGGTGTTAGGCAAGCAGGTGTTTCACAGGTGACAGTTCCTGATCTCAATTCCTGCCTTCCCCTGAAGAGTCAGAACCAGCACATTGAGTGCTAAGATGCACACCCATCGCTACAATTTAGTCCAGTCCATAAGTGAACCTTCAAATACAGCTGGGTCACACCATGGCTCTGTAACCAAGCCTGGTGACATTTCCAGACTCCTTTTCCTCTGCCCTGATAACCTCTTCTGTCACTGTTATTTAACAACTGTAATTATTTTAACTTATTTTCATCTCCCATTGCTTCTCTCCTGCTTTTCAATCAGCAGAGTGGGTTTTGTTTCTCATTCTGTCCACATCTGGAGATAATCCTTCCTCTACCTTTCTCCCTCATCCTTTCACCCAAGCAGCTTTGTTAAGTGCTTGTTTTGGGACAGCAAGGGGATCAAGCACTGTTTCAGTTAGCATTCTGAAGATTTACTCAGTTTCCTCCTGCTTGAGCACACTAGCAACACACAGTACTATCCAACCACACTAAGCTCACTGTTGGGCTAACGTTTATTGTTGGAGACTAGAATTGAAAATAGGAGTTTTAAGAGTCCTGTCTCGATGAGTAAGTAACCAATGTATGTTTAGTTGTGCTAGCACAATGTTCTTGCTTTCATGGTTCAGTTGTGTTTTCATAAGATTGGATGAAGGATCTAATTAATGCCCCTGATATCAGTTCCAGCTGCAATATGCTTTTTTTCCCCCTCTCTGACTTAGCATTTTCTATGTTATGGTCAGAAAAATAAATGGTTATTTGAAAGAATGATTAGCTCTGAAGCATAAAGAAACCTAAGGGGAAAAAAAAGTCCTCCACATTTAGTAGTTTGATCAGAAAAAAAGGAGAGGCTGGGGAATGTAAAATGCAAAGAGGAATGTTAGTTTTGCAGCATGAGAACTGGTGAATTTTTGAGATGGAACTCAAAACACAGTGAGTTACAGTAAGGTTCCCTAAAAGCTCAAAAAAACACACAGGTTTTATTATGCAAGTAGTACTTTCCTCACTTGTATTTAAGTTTGAATTATACAAATTGAAGAACTGCTCCAGCTGACCCAAGCATAAAGCTAATATCTGGGGAGTTTCACAGTGTTTGCATTAGGAGGTGAAACTGGCAACGGCATCAGACATCTCTGATGCGATCCCACTTAAGCTACAAAAAACGTGCACAAAGTCCTGTCTTCCCCCAACTCTGCACAGATCCATCAGGAAGAGATAGGGGGTGTTTGCTTATACTCCCAAGACTTATTCCATCAGATACCCTACCCCAAATGCTACCCTGCATGCTCACTGTCTCTGGCCACCTCTCTCACACGTGTTACTTTTTCTCTAGAGGGAGAAGCAAGTCCAAGCATTTCTTTGGCTTGCTTTCAACTGTGACACGGGCCTCTCTCTGTACAGCTCTGCAGTTCTTTTTTCTCTGCTCAGTTTCTTGTATATGAATACTCCTCCACTAAAAATATCCCCTCCACACGTGCTCAGACCCCAGGGGAAACCTTGGGATCCAGCCCTGCCTGTGCCCTGGCACTCTGGGCATCTGCAGAATAGGCAGAGGCTGCCTAAGCAATAACAAGATGAACTGCTGCTGACATTTTGCTAAACGACCTCTCGTGCTCATCGGTTTCAATGGGATCTCCTCCAACTCCCAACATCGTAATAGGCAGATTCAGTTGAAAGTAAGAATGATATACACAAACCTTATCATTTTTAACCTGTATTACTGCAGAGTTACCTGTATTACCTGTACAACCTGTCCTAGGGAACCTGCTTTTGCAGGGGGGTTGGACTCGATCTCTGGAGGTCCCTTCCAACCCCTACAATTCTGTGAATCTGAATTATATGTCCCATTCCAAAGCTGAAGCAATTATAAAAAGAGTTAATACAAGCATCCTGCTTCACTTTTAGTGATAATGCTGAAAAAGTGCTCAGATACTGCAATAAAGTGAAGCCAATTCATAAATAAGTATCTCCACCAACAAGTTAAACAGAGGTTTTGAGACAGATTTTCTACTTTCCCATAGTGAAAGAGTGGTATTTTCCCTTGAAGACTGGAATCTTTGCAATCCAGTTCCATCACTGGCTGGGAAACAGACGGTGCTTACGGTGGAAGATGGTTTTCACCAGAGGACACTGATCCAGAAGTAACTTTGCACTGGATAACAACAGTGGAAGAGAACCTGCATAATGGATGCACACTGTACGGGCTCAGGGCTGGATCCTTTCAGGACCTGGACCAAAAATACACGTTTGGCTCAGTCAGGTGTTTCAGAGCAAAACTGAAACTTACCTGTATAATTTCCACCACGCAGGGCAGAGGAAAAAGAAGCAGCTGCATGCTTGGACAGAACACAATAGCAGAGACCTTCCCATCCTAGCAGACAGGGGGAACACAACCGCTACCCAGCAGAAACTGGGAGAGAAAGAAATGTACCCAGTAGTGGGGAACACCAGCAGGAATGCGAAGCTGGAAATGTTCTAAATTTACATTAATTCAGCTGGGTTTCAGATGTTCTCTGTGTACTTTCCTGTTTTCCTGACAGTACCTTTGTCTCTTTGCCCACAGCTGCTGGACCAGCTACAGCCATATAGATAACAGTACATCTCACACCCCTCTCAGAAGATAATCAGAGACAAGGTGAGTGACAATTGCTTCTGTCACCCCACTACACCCTCCCAGAAATTTCAGGCTTCCCACCTCTCTCCAGATTTTCCCAGCTCCTTAGCCCCCCCCGGACAATTTACTCAGCCAAACCAGTCTGGTCTGTGCTAACACCCTGAGTTCTCATCTCCTCTGTCCCTAACCATAACTCACTTGCGCCTTCTCAGAAGACTTGAGCAAACACTTCAGTTTCTACTTGCAGCTCCTACCATTTGTACTCAGATGGGCTTTTAAGCAGATCAGCTGATTTAACAGTACTTCCTTCTCACTGTTCATCCTCTGCCTTCTCAGTAATTTAGAAGCCCTGCCTTGCTAGACCCACTGATTAGCTCCAGGCCTTGGCTATCATCTTATATTAGTATGAACAGTCTCTTCCACAGTGCCTAATGCCTTTTTGTTCAGTGATGCTGTCATAGTCACTGCTTCCCCAAAATGTGCATGCCTTTGAGTGACACTCTAGCCCTGTGTCTATTTCCCCAACATCATTAAAGGCTCTCTCTGATGAGCAACCTAAGTAACATTGCAGCTTCTCACTTCTATTGCTCCAATTTGTGGCAATTCTTCCTCACACTTTTACACTGAAAAACATACAGATGGTGAGCACAAAATATTCCAGCAGTGAAATGTCTGAGAGGTGTGCTGGCCAGCAGATTACCAGAAAACCAAAGACAGAAGTAGTACTAGGAGTTGGTGTCAGTAAGGCCTCAAGGCAAACTCCAACGCCTTTCACTATTCAAAACTACCTGAAATACCCAAAATCTTGTTTCCTTTTTTGATACTTCACCAGAAGGACAGATTCTTTTTTTTTTCAAATTGAGAACTGAAAATATGCAATTCTTGCAGAATATACTATGCTTAAGAAACACCTCAGAAAAAGTAACCTATGTTTTAAGACATGAACTCTACTTCACATTTATTATTCTTTCTACATCATAAATTCACCTTCAACAAGCACTAATTAAACCAGTATCCCACAGTTCTAACTCTCTTCTTAGAGAGAAAAGAGCACCTGGAACCCAAAACTGAAAATACAGCATACAGAGGAGCTGGGGAAAAAGGACAGAAGTGGCAGCTAAGCTCTGCATGTATCTCTCCTGTCCAGAATAGACTAGAAAAAAGCAGGAATGTTCTTTGACTGGTGCTACATTTCTCAAGGGCAGGCACTTAGCTGGGATGAGCTACCTGCCTTTCCTTCCCACAGCATGGACCTTGCCAGCCAGGCAAAGAGGGGCAGTGGCAGCACATGGATCTTCCCTACAGAACCCAAGGGATCTCCTTGGACTTGGACTCACCTGGTGCTGTGGTTTAACCACAACCAGTAACTAATCACCAGGCAGCTGCTCGTTCAGTCCTCCACCCACAAGGAGATGGGAAGGAGAATAGAGAAAAAACAAACCTCACAGGCTGAGATAAAGAAAATTTAATGGATAACAATGGAAGAGAATAAGAATAATAATAAAGAATAATAACGAATAATTAATAAAGCAAGTGATGCACAAATGCAAACAAGCATATCATGTGCAGAAGGAAAAGAAACCCTGACACGATGCCCAGACTGGTTTCCCAGCTAGTGTGCCCAGCTGTGTTTGGAGCATGACGTCACATGGCATGGAATATCCCTTTGGCCAGTCCGGGTCAGCTGTCCTGGCTGTGCTCTCCCAGCTGCCTGTGCAACTGAGAAGCTGAAAAGTCCTTGCCTTGGTGTACGTGCTACAGCTACCTCACAACAGCTGAAACCATCAGCATGTTACCAACATTATTCTCACTCTTAACTGAACCACAGCACTATACCAGCTGCTAGAAAGGACATTAGGGCTCTCAGCCACAATCAGGACACTTTGACAAGGAAGCACTTTTGCATCACCTACAACTCTTTGAGGCAGCAAATTCTGCCAGAACTTTACATCAAAGGATCTGCAGAAAGCAGGCTCTGGGGAACCGCAGCGGAGGCAATCAAACCCCAAACTAGAATACTTGGGTGCTGTTTCAGGAATACCACTGGGATGGCAGCTGCTTGCCTTGGGTTATACTACAGCACCACATGAACACTGTCTTCAGTCTATTTTAAACTCAATTCAGCTAAATAGCAAACTTTGCACATTTACACCCATTTCCAGGAAAACTAACATAGCATTTACAAAAACAAGGTAATTTGAAATACTTCTCTGTTTGATCATTTGCTGACTTAGAATAATTTCCAAGGAGCTGCTCTGAAATCTATCCAATAGCTTCTGGCATTTAGGAGGGAGGCCATGCTCGCTAATATAGGTCAGCTCTGCCCTCAGATATAGAAGTCTTTCAACTTCAGCAAGACTCCTGCAATATATGGCATCATCCAAAGCCAAAATTAAGCCCTTTGTGTCCAATTATTTGGCCTATTAATATCTGCTGAATTGCTTATCTCCTTCCTAAAAACATCTTGCATCTCCACAGGAAATTAGGAGTAAGTTCACTGTCAGCTGCTTCTCTGAAAAACAAAAACTCAAACCCACAACCCTCCCCCCAAAAAAAACCCCTAAAACCCACAAACCCACCCCAAAAAAAAAAAAAACAACCAAGAGAAAAAAATCTCCTCCCTTCATGCCATTATATTCCGGTGTAAATGAGAACTAAACCTGACCCTTACTGTTTGTGCACAATTGAGCTTGTTATGATGAGAATAGCAGTCCTGTGATTGCCACTCTGAGTCTTATTTTGAAGAATTTTATTGGTGGTCTGGTTGTTGTCTATAAAGATGAGGCCACATCTGGCCAAGTGTGCAGGCAGTTGGTTCAGGACTTCCATTCCCAAATGAATTTTGCAATACTCAGACACTTTACTGACCAGTTTCTTTTTTTATAGACCCTGGATGTGCAGAATCAAATAGCATATACCTCCCAGAAGCTGTTCCCTTCTTAGACCATCTGGGTAATGAGAGTATCATTTACACCACATAAAACTGTGACATCTGGAAAGGAAAAGCCAGCCTGATAAGATCGCACATACAAGCAGGACTAACCAGCTTTTAATCAGCCTTTCTAGGCTTGTAGGGTGACATTTGTGTGTGTGTGGTTTGGTTTGTTTTTAAACAGTGAAGTAAACGAGTGTTTGTTTTAAATAATAGTTGAAAAGTAGACAAATAAGAGATTTACAACAAAGAAAAGCATCTTTGTTTCACGTTGCAACCATCTTAACTAACAATATGAGTATGATGAACCACCACAGTCACAATTTCTTTAAAAGAAACCCACCCCAACCCTAAAGTATGTAATAGAAGGCTAATCTTCATAAGCATAGGGGAAAGAAGACCTGTTGTCTGACTGAAGAGCAAACCACAAGATATTTAATATGCCACATAGTCAATATTGAATATTTGAAATGTTTTACTTTGGCCTATCTAAAGCTTAAGTGGGCTCTGATTTGCAATAGATACTCCTGGGCTTCAAGGAGAGTTTTCCTCAGAACTGACCTAAGGTCAGGAGATACAAAACATGACTTTATAGCAGCTCAGTGCACCTTCTGGCCTGGCACAACTCTGAGTTCTTGGGTTCACCCATGGTTTTGTGCTCAACAGTGGGCTTTAATAGCTGTTCAGTAAATAAACATCTCCCTCCACATCCAAAAGGAATAAGCACAATTCAAAGTCGTGTTATTGCCATCGTTTGATGCTCCTACTTTGAACATTCATATATTTCTTATAGAAATTCAATGTGAAACATTAGAATAGTACCTTTTACTGACAGGATTAAATTATTTAAAATAAAACAACCCAACACAAAACCACAGAGTAAAAAGTAAATTCTTAACCATGCTCAGCTTCTTAAATTTATCAATCCAAGAGCACATCAGAATAGCTCACTGTGCCCACATCCTGCATCACCTTTCTGCAGCCAGACCAACCAGACAGTGCCACAGAAAACACGCCGCGACACATGTCTCCTAGGGAGGTGCATTAAGAGGACCAAGATCAACAGCAAGGGCATCACCAAAGGTTCCCACGATGGATAAAAGCATGGCTTTTACCTACCTTTAATAGAGCTGTGCTGAATTCCTAAGTCTGTGTCGTTTCCTTTCGTGTAACCAAAGCATTTTCTCCAGAATCAGCATTCCCTGGAAGGCTGAATGAGTACATGGAGCGCAGCTGTCCTTGGCTGTCGTATGGAATGAGGTTCCTTCCCTAGCCCAGATTAAACACAGCACTTAAGTACTTGACCTTTTTTTATTTCCAGGCTCCTATTTTTCCAATAAAATGAACAGAAGGTTAGAAGCATAAGTACTTCTTTGAGCCTAATTTTTCATACGTAAGAATCAGCTCTTTAAACCCAAAGTCTACTCCTAAACCAAAGCTGGGATTCCACTGCCTAAACAAAAGCACACAGTACATCTGGGTTGCTGAAAGACATCTGAAATGACAACACAGAACCTATGGGAGACTCAAGGTCTCTTGGAACTGCAATTGGAGTCCCTGCAGAATACTCTAGAGTATCTCCAAAGGTAACAGGCATAGACAGATGAGTTTGATGTCCAATGAGTTTGTTGCTTGAGAAAGCTGTTACATTTTCGCCTCTCCAGACTGCCTCTTTTCTCATAAAACCATGGATTTATTCTTACTCTTTATCATCTAGGAATACCAGGTTAAGTACTACATAACTCTGTAAAATCAACAACAGTTCCTGTGCTTCTCAAACACAACACTCTACTCTATTGTCCCTCTGATAGAGCACGATTCCACATAGAAGCCGTAAGCTCTCTTTCCCCCCTGTATATTTTTCTGGAATTGTCTTTCAAATATTAGAAATGGCCACTTAGGGATGCTTAACTTTTGTTCCCCCTTATCCAATGACAAGCACTGTACAAACCAACAACCTTCCAGGAAATGCCACCACACCTATCATTTTGTTTCTTCTCCTGTTTGGTATCTGACTTAATTCAATACATCATGAAATGCAGAATTCTGAATTAGATTTATTTCAAATCTGGTTAAGGCTTTCAATTATCGATACCCTTCACTGTGCTCTTCTTAAAGTATCTAACAAGATAGGCATTGAGGAAACTCAGTGGATATATATCAAAAAAACCTATATCTAGTCCTTGAAGCACCTACATTCCTACCAATAAAGTCATACTGCAGCAGAAGTCTGCACCAGTCAGCAGTGAGTTACTTAGAATGCTCCAGCCAGCTGCTCAGGGGTACCCACGCCTCCCACCAAAGGCAGCTACACACTCAACGGCCACAACTCCAAGCTGGAAAGGCAACAGGAGATATAGAGCAGACCTCAGCCAGAGCAACGGCAGGCCCACCATGAGGCAGGCTGCGTGTTTCTTTGGAGGCACTCAATTTTCTCTCTCTGTTTAGGTTGCCTATCTGTTCTATTAAACACAGAGGTTTAATGCTGACTCCTGTTTGCACACCGAGGGTTACAATTGGTCCACAATCACTTCTTAAACATCCTGTCCAAGAGATCAGGTTTTATTAATAGCGAAAACTAATTTCACTGACAGATCAAAGATGGCTGTGGCTTCCTTGCAGCTGTTAAAATTGTTTAAAAGCAGGAATATTTCTTCCGGTTGGGAAAGGCAAGACCGAGCTGGACCTCGGTTTTCAAATATTTTCTTTAAATAAAAGCACAAATAAATTTTTCCTCTGAGAGTCTAGAATAACTATTTCAGAGAGCGAACCAATCATGCAATCGTTCTGCAAAGACCTGCTTCACGACCATACCTCGTGCTGCCTGCTTATAAAGAATCAGCCTTTCAATCTAACGTGGTTGGTTTAATGTACGCTAGGAGTTAGAGTGAGTAATTCAAAATGACTTGTAGGTAACCTCCTTCCCTGCTCATGAAATCCCACAGAGAAGAGTTTTTTCAACAGCTTCTGTTATTTGAATTTAAATGAACAATATGTCTCTGAGAAGCTCCAGTTTCTTACTCCGAGTAGCACCGGCCAAGCTCCGTGTTGGGTTAGACAGGCTCTCCTACTCATTACCAATGCTACAGTAACACCTCGCACCTAAAGACAGTCTGAGACTGTTTGAGGGCTTCAGGGCATGCTGTTTTGTCTCCTCTCTTGGATGGACCTTCAGCAAGGCTACCAATAGGTTGGATGAAGCCCCTCAGCTCCATAAAGCAAAGCCCCTCAGCCCCTCACAGCAGTCTGGGAAAGGGAACCAGCATACCAGGAGGCAGAGGGTGACTCTGACAGGTCACAACGCTACCCACTCAATGCTCGGAGGGAGACACTGGGGTCTTCATCAATAATAAATCTAACATTAAGGAAATTAAACTTATACTTGAATATCTGATGGCCCAGAAGCAAGGTGGCTGAACACAAGTATGGGACACAGCACTAATTTGCATTGTCCTTGGTTATATTCCATGCAAAAATTATTCCAGAAAAGCAAGAACAGCTAGGACATGGCAGACCCACACCAGGGTCACTGTGACTACAGCCACATTACTAGATCCAGGAGTATCCTCAGCTCCAGTTGCACATCGTGGCAACACCCTGACTTTGTAACATGGAGGCAAGGAATGGGCTTGTTCAGCCTAGAGAAGAGAAGGCTGTGGGGGATCTCATTGCAGCCTTCCAGGACCTGAAGGGAGCAAAGGAACAGGAGGGGAATCAACTTTAAAAAGGGTAGATAATGGCAGGACAAGGGGGATGGATTGAAGCTAAAGGAAGGAAGGTTTAGATTAGATATTAGGGGGAAGTTCTTTACAGAGAGAGTGGTGAGGTGCTGGAACAGGCTGCCCAGAGAGGTAGTAGATGCCCCGTCCCTGGGGGGTATTAAAGGCCAGGTGGGATGGGGCCCAGGGCAACTTTGTCTAGATCATGCCTGAAGGGTGGTAACCCTGCCTGTGGCGGGGGGTTGGAACTCTGATCTGTGGGGTGCCTTCCAACCCAGACCAGTCTACGACTCTATAAAGGCACCATTCCCCTTTCGCCTCCTCCCACACCAAGGAAACTGAGGCACACAGTTTGAGATTTTTGCTCTGTGAGAAAAGTTTACCTCTCAGAAAATCACTAAATATGTACCAGATCTTGAGCTTATTTGGAAAAAACAGTTATCAGCTGCTAAGATCTTTACCAGAGCCAGCTAATGACAAGACATACACTGTGCTTTAGGTAACTATGTGTTATGCAGCCAAACTATTGTCCTTTCAAACTGACAATGAGTTACACAATGTGCAAACACATTAGGTGTTTTTGCTGAGCAAACCACCCAAGTAAATCTAGGGAGATGCAGTTGCAAAAGGTTTCATACCTGAAGCCACTCAGCTGAGAGAGTTCAGTTTAATACCTTTCCTGTTATCTGTATTTTCCTATATACAGCTACTAGCAAAATAGAGTGAGTTTTGGTAAAGGATGGAGGGAAGAGAGGAGGACCTGGGGGAAGGGGCTGTGGTGGCAGCCAGCTGCTGTGACAGAGGTCCCTGAGGTCCCTGGCACCCAGCACACGCTCCAGAAGATTACTGGCTCCTCTCTCACTCTCACCATAACCTTCTTCTACAAGCATGGAAAGAAAACAGCTTTGCCTGCATTATGGAGGAGCTTTGGGACTACAGCTTTCAGGACTAGAGGGTGTGCTGCCTCCCTCCTCACCGAGAGCACCTGCCCATGACCACTATGGACTGAGAAGTTCTAGCACCCAAGCAGCCCCTGCCCTAGAGAACCAGCAACAGTCTTTCCAAAAAACTTGCTTTTCTTCTAAAACTGAACTACGTAAACGAAGAATTTCTGCAGATACATTCCTGCCTTTTCTGCGTTCACTGTTCCACATCCACAGATTCACAGCATTGTAGGGGTTGGAAAGGACCTCCAGAGATCATCCAGTCCAACCCCCCTGCCAAAGCAGGGTCCCTAGGACAGGTCCAACAGGTCGGCATCCAGATGGGTCTTGGCTATCTCCAGAGAAGGAGACTCCACAACACCTCTGGGCAGCCTGTCCCAGGGCTCTGTCACCCTCACCAGTTGATTTCAACATGCTCCTGATTTAGCTGTAACTCTTCTAGGCAGGATGTTCTGCACTGACCAAAATCTTTGTCAGTGTCCCTGCTTGGGAAATGAAAACCACACTTCCAAATCAGCTGCTCAGGGTAAGGATAGACTCAGCTTGTGAAAAAGGGGGAACACTTCAAAACTGCCAGCTTTGGCTAAACACAGCCTAAGTGTGGCTTCAGCGAAAACAGGAAAGCTCAAGGCCAGAGCTCTGACTGGGAAGGCAACGAACAGGGTTCTGTCCCGTTTGAGAAGGGAGACCAGGAATATACTCAAAATAGCTACATGCAAGTCAGGGAGAACACTTATTAAGTGTTAAGCTCTACATTTCAGTAATTCCTTTGGATTTTATTGCTTAGTTTAAGATAGTTTGGGTTTGCTTTTTTTGAAGATCTGTGAAATTTCCATTTGACTTGGGTGGGATTAACAAGTCTCTCACTTCTCTAAAAACAAGCGCTCTCAGTGCCTCAAACGCTAGCCTTAGCATCCACTTTCTTTTAAACTATATAACAATCTACAGCTGAAGTGTTAGAGCTCTGAAGAAAGCAGAACTTGGCTTTTACTTTACTATAGTCTCCCTCCAGAAAACCTTTTATTCACAGAATGTAAGGAAAACGGAGCCATGAAGTTACCACCCACTGTCACCCCTTGTACAAGTGTTCCTGCACTGAGGTCAGTTTGCCTAATTCGTAAGTTCTATGAGAAGCAGCTAAAAGGAACCCTGCAAATCCTCTAAGTGTTAAAATTTGGGAGCCTAGTTCAAAAAACTTTTTCTTTAGTCCTTCACTGAAAACACCATGACCAAGTGAGGTTTCCCTTTTCCCCACCTCCCACTGGTTCGGTTGTAGCTTTCATTTCCAGTCACACTGTTTTTGCTGTCGCTCTGAAGGTGCTTTGGGGACCCTCATGACATATCAATTGTCTCCATGTCACAGAGCTGGAGTTCTCAAATCACCTATCTGCCCACCTTTTCTTTAATTACTGAACTGCTTTAACTATTAAATTAGTAACCAGGGAAACTTGCAGAGTACAGAAGTTCCTAAAACAGCTGCCCCTTCTGAATATAAGCAATAATCTAAGAGTCTCGTATGTAAAATGTCTTTTTTTAAAAATTAAAAATAATTGAATTAAAAAAAAACCAAACTTAAATCCATTACTCTGGCTTGCTTTCACTTGGTAACTTTACAGCCCGAGCCCAGACAATGCAGACATTGTTTTACCTTCAGCTGACAGCAGAAATATCTGGGATGTGCAATAACATATGGAGCCGCCTGACGAGAGATCATCCAGGCAGCTGAACACATAGGCAACCAAAAGCAACCTCTGTGAGCCCAATCCTGCAAGGTGCCAAGAGCCTCCTCTCCTGCAGACTGCAATGGGAATTGAAGGCAGACAAAAAGTTGCAGGAGATGATCGATATCTCTGAGACCCAGGCCCTTAAGGGGCTCCGATTTCAAATGCCTGGTTTTTACTGCAGATGTGCAACAGAAATAAAACTTCCTGCAGCTCAGAGGAACTGGAACAGAACATGGCCAAATCTTAATGCTTAGAGGGACATTAGATCTTCCTAAATTACAGGAGCCAGCAGTACCAATAAGCATGTTTTTAAATCAGGTTGAAAGTGAAGTCCTTAAATGTATTTGCTGAGAGAGACAGTTAATTTGCCTGTGGTTCAAATTATACGATCATCACCTCTTCTCAAAGCAGTAGTGGGGGAAAACACAGCCCCCAAACCCAGAAACTGGGAGGCATACAACAAATAAAAGAAAAAAAGCAAAAGGCCAGCATGTCTGTCTGTCTAAGATCTCTATCCATGACATCAGAAGCCCAGATAGCGGACACAGTGTAAAGATAATTCACCTGTGACTCACAGGGGTTTCAACCAAACTACGGGGCTCAGGGATGTTTCTGCTTTGCAGTTGTAGGTCGCTGTGTCAGATGCTGCTCATAGTCTCTGCTCCTTCCACCAGGGCCAGCCATGCCAGGGCCAGGACTCCCTATTCAGAAGGTTGCTCTAAGCCAGGGTTCACTTCATTTTTGTCCCCTTCCTTGGAACCCTTTTTGTCCCCTTCCTTGGAACCCTTTTTGTCCCCTTCCTTGGAACCCTTTTTGTCCCCTTCCTTGGAACCCTTTTTGTCCCCTTCCTTGGAACCCTTTTTGTCCCCTTCCTTGGAACCCTTTTTGTCCCCTTCCTTGGAACCCTTTTTGTCCCCTTCCTTGGAACCCTTTTTGTCCCCTTCCTTGGAACCCTTTTTGTCCCCTTCCTTGGAACCCTTTTTGTCCCCTTCCTTGGAACCCTTTTTGTCCCCTTCCTTGGAACCCTTTTTGTCCCCTTCCTTGGAACCCTTTTTGTCCCCTTCCTTGGAACCCTTTTTGTCCCCTTCCTTGGAACCCTTTTTGTCCCCTTCCTTGGAACCCTTTTTGTCCCCTTCCTTGGAACCCTTTTTGTCCCCTTCCTTATGTTCTTGCACTAGGCACTATTTCAAGGAGAAGATTAACGCTTTCTCCACCTCAGCCCATTTACCACCATTTTATTACTAGTTCATCGACATCTTCCCCCCTCTTCTCCAGCCCCAGCAAAGTGCTCTCTACCCAACAGGCTGCTATACCAGAGACTTGCACAGTAATAATCTTCTTAAAATTGCTATGGCTGCCATGCCGTTAGATAAACTCTGCATTTCTGCCTTCAATCAGCTTTTTATCTGGCAGTTGATTATTTTTATTTTTAAATATTTGCACTGCTAAGTTTGTGTCTAGTCACACTAGTCAGGCAGTTAGAAATAGTTTTAAGTCTTTTGGTTTACTTACTGGTTTTGAAAAGGCTAACAGCTCAGATATTACAGAAAGCTTACCATTAAAAAGCTGCATAGACTATCAATTGCTCACACCCATTACTTGACAGCAGGCCAAGGATCCACTTTACAAATTCATGACCTGATATATTTAAGGGAAAATAGGTAGCTAAGCAAGGTATATGAAAGAAGAAAAATTACATGAGAGACCCAATAAAAAAGATTCTTTCAACAAAAACCACAAAATATGTATGACTATTCCAGATGCTTCTTGAGATGAAACAAAACATGCAGCAATTGCTAACAGATTGATGATAGAGGATTAAAATAGCTGGAAAAAAATTCCAAGGCCCTGAATATATGTGACACCTGAAGGTTTCAAGGTTAGGCTGGGAGCCCAAGAGAACAGAGGTTCCAAGACGTCAATCATCCATCAGGTATCTGCACAAGACTAAAGGAAACCCACCAGTGGGGGAAACATTAAGGAACATTCATGAACAGGAGGGGAATGAGTAAGTCCAAACATACGGCAGAATTACTGCACTTTCTTCATGGATTTAATTTTACTTCCAAGAAGACAAAGAACAAGATCCCCAAGTATTTAAATGCACAGTGGCTTGGGATCTAGGGCTTTGGATTTGATTACAAGGCGCAGTGAGGTTGCATTGTTCACCTCTGCAGTAACAGGAGTCTAAAGTTACATGCAAATGAATTGATTCTGTAAGAGACTAAAACCAGCATGTGGCATTTTGATGTCTTTGTTTTAATCCTGCCATTCCCGTTTGTAATGTTACAGTCCTCTAATATTTGTCTGTCTTTGTCCATTCCTCTCAAAACTGTTTAGCTAGACAAGAAAAAACACATATTTCATAGGAGTCACCATCCTGCATTTCAACATCAGCTGTTTTTGTGTCTCTGAACAAAAGATAGGGCAAACAGCCAGCTGAATGTGTGAATTTATAAATTACAACATGCAGAGTAGATGCCCAAGGAAAGGGACAGACCTCTACACCATCTCTCATAAAAACCAACAAGGCTTTTGATTACATCTGCATCAGCTACAACACCTACAGCACGTCAGAACTGCCAGTCATGCTATACCAGCTCATATCACCTAAGTTAGGCCTCACATGTCTGTGTGGCGGGGAAACAACCCATGTCCCTTCCTTGCTTCCTGAGAGGCAGTAATATGTTTGCCACAAGTCCCCGAGGTGGGTAAACACAGAATGGTCTGGGTTGGAAGGGATCCCAAGGATCACAGAGTTCCAATCCCCACCACGGGCAGGGCTACCAACCTCCAGGCATGATCTAGACAGGTTGCCCAGGGCCCCATCCAACCTGGCCTTGAACACCTCCAGGGAGCATCAGTCCTTTCACTGAAAAGCCTTTGTTCTCTGCTTTAAAAACTGGCATCTTCGATTCCGGCCTCTGCTCACAATAAATGCAAGCTAGCAGTGGGTCTCGGCTGGCACAGTGTATCTGTACAATGCTGCATGCATTCTCTTTTTAATGACAAAAGAAATTTTATGTCCTTTTTAGAAAGTTAATGATAGTGGTAACAGCTGCCTTTCTTACAATTCTTTGCTAATCTCTTCCTAAACCAGTGTCACACCCCTAAAATTAGAATAGATGCTGCAGCACACAGGCAACCTGGAGCTGGTCTAAGGAATTCCCACTGCAGGGGGGGCTGTGTGCAGTGGTGCTGCTCGCCCCCCCTCCCCTTTGCTGGGAGGGGTGGAGAAAGCCCAGGGCACAGAGAGCTGCCGCCAGTGAACTGCAATTCCTGAAGCGTACCCAACTGCCCTCCTGCTGCCCTCCACACTGATACCAAAATCTCTATTGTTTAACTTCACTTGTTGCTCTGACTTTCCAGTCTGGGAGTTAAACAAATTCAGAATCTTTGGTTATTTTCTTTGACTTTTATCCACTGACTGCTATTTATTTTCAGTACTGGGGGAAAACCAGACCCCAGTAAAAATCAGCAGAGCTGTTATTCATCGAGACCACTGTTTTCCATGTTCTTGCTAAGCTTGCCATGTTGGAAAACCACAGCTCAGTGAATGTGTGGCACAGAGCAACAACCTCATGCCGTTGGCATGGGGAAAGCAGAAGAGTAGGAAGATAAACAGAGAGGAAGGGTTTAGAGATCACAGCAAGTCTTTCTGGATCATGTCTGGAAGAGACCAAACACAGAAACAGAGCAGTAACTCAAATCAGAATAGTCTGAGAAGGCAAGTCCTGCAGCCTGTAACGAATATCACTCAGGGTTGGTGAGGAAACCGAAGGACGGATTCAAGTGGGGGCATTTCTTATTTTTCCGACCCCCTTCCAGTTACTCAGTGAGAAGTTTGCCAAGAGTATCACAGAGAAAGGAAATTAACACAAATGCAATCACATGAAGTCCATTTGTCCAAAGGCACTGCACGAAGAGAACTGTGACTGTGTTGAAAACAGGCTGTGACGCCAGTGCTTCCTCCCTCAGCCATCACATCAGCCCGAGAGGAGAAACAGTACAAACAGAAGTCTGACACAGAGGATTGCACTTCAGATAGTGGGGAGGCAGCACAGACAGTACCAACTAATTCAACATCATGCAGAGAACATGCAGAACCACTTCACAGGCACAGCTGTACCCAAACTGCACTGATCAAAGCTCTCAAACCAACAGCAGCTGAGTCTGATGTGAAGATCTGAATGTAACAGCCCAGGTATAAGGTCAGAAGGGTTCTGGGCCCTTCTCCTCCTCGAAAAATAACATTAAAAAAAAGCTTG
Organism: Porphyrio hochstetteri; assembly: GCA_020800305.1. NCBI lineage: Eukaryota > Metazoa > Chordata > Aves > Gruiformes > Rallidae > Porphyrio > Porphyrio hochstetteri. Next base: position 41,132,110 of record CM036909.1, on the reverse strand, counting down.
TGTGGCATTTAAAAACCCAGTAGCGATAATGAAGACCTAAACTTAAATTCCTTTTCCAAAAGAAACAGGTGTCTTAGCTTCCAAGCAAATTCTTGGGGTGTTATGGGAAATAGTATGATATGGGAATCTACCCAAGACAACAGAGAAAATATCCGAGTGTGTAGGGACAACTTGTGAGTCTAAGTGACTGGCAAATAAGGTGACAGAATAAACTCGATGCAGATAAATGTGGGATTTAGGACATGGAGAAAAAAAATACAAATTTTCATTTTGTTTACAAAACCAGACCCTGAAGTGGTTAATACCAGTCAGGAAGAGGGACCTTGGAGTTATCATATACAGTACTGCCAGAGTATCAGCTCAGTAGGTTTAAAAAAAAAAAAATTTAAAAAAATTCAAGTGAACAGCCTCACCAAGCCACCACAGTGCTGGACATCCTGATTCAAAAATAAAGCAATCTCTTTCAGATCAGACACAGGCTTGGAAAAACCTTCTGGATTGACCAGTGAGGACAGAGCTGCTGCTCCCTTCTCCTTTCCTGACACAGCAGCTTGAGTTGAACCCACAGGTGAGTATCACTCATCCTTTACATAATCATCACTGTTCAGGCTCTGCTCTTACATTTTTCTATAAACACCTACTGCTGGCCTCAAAGATGGGATACTGGCTAAGTGATCTGGTTAAAGTGCTCTTAGGTCCTCCTCTCCCCTCAGAATGGAAATTAATAGAAAGCTTTCACAGGGATGTGAAGACTGCTTTCATTTATCTGCATTCTCTCCTGCCAAAGCAAAAGCACCCCATGGTGAAGTAGAGTGGCATAAACTTGCCCAGTTTCAGAAAAAAAACAGAGCAGAAATACTTGACTGTCCTTACAAACCCTTCCAGAATAAAGCTGATATCAAAGTTCCTCACAGTGAGTAGGGGCAGGACTTTTTAGTTATTCTGAGCTCACTGGAGGTGTCTCAAAAGCAACAAGACAAGCCTTTGTTGCAGCATACCTATGCCATTTTCAACTAGGACTGAAAGCCCTCAACCCCACAGAGATCTTCCAAGAGTCTTTTTTACCTGATTCCCATAAGAGAAAGTCTCCCGGATGAGAACTTCCATGTTTTACTCACTGCCAAATTACACGTAATTATCATCTATCACACACCATCTGACATGGTATCTGAGAACTTCAACAGGGTAAGGATTGTGATTCTCATTTTCTAGGATTGTTTTATGAACTGTGATTATTTAGTACCGATTTTAAGGCAGTGCCTCAAACACACTTAGAGTTAGAACTTCCAGGAAAATAATGTATTAACAAGATAAAATGTAATAAGCAAGGTTGCTCAAAAGTATAGCACCAAGAGAAGGGAAAGATACCCTCTTGAGGGATGAGAAAAATGTGAGCAGATGTATGGAATTCTTTAACTACTCAACTCTTACAGGCAGTGGAATGGGATTTTTTGAGATTCCAAGCATAAACGCCTTCCCTCAACCAGGAGCAGAATTTAAACCTAACTTAAAACATCAAATGCTGACAAATTCATCAAACAAAAACTGAGTTAGGATCCCAAAGAAGTTTGCACCAGCCACGTGTAACACCTTGATTGCTCCATGTGAAGGATACTGAAACAGGCATCATCGTTCTCCTCCCTTGCTCTGCTGAAGTCATGATCAGCATACCTCCTCCCGTGCTCTGCTAACTCCTACAGCAAATTTGGTCTTTACTGGCTAAATAGTAATTTGGTATGTCTGTATTTCCACAGAGAAAAATAGAAAAAACCCACCTACAGTCCACAGCAGAGAGAAACTGAATGGCACGATGCTACGAAGGGTGTTCAAGGGCAGCATTTAGTCTGACAGCTAAAGAGATTTTCATTTCAGAAGGTATCATTACTACAATTTACTCTAAATTTCACTGTATCAATCCTGGACACCCAGTTCAATTTGCAATCTACTGAGTGACTTTGCCTCTCCACAGTCTCCGTAGTGGCAATGAAGAGCATTTCTCTCCTGTGATCTGAGATCTCTTGATCTCAGAAAGCTGGATGCCTTCTTTAGTAACTTTGGGCTATTTGCCAAACAGCATTAAAAACAGCCCCCTTGCTGACAATTCACATGGAACACAGCTGAGTGAACCACGTATGATTTTGTGGTAAATTAATAAAAAATTATACCCTTTTTGGTTTTAATTATAATAATATACCCATCTCCTTTTATTTATCATGTCTAAGTAAAAGCTAGCACATTTTGGTCTACGAAGAAACCTCAGAAGAAAAACTAATATAAATCAAACAATTTTAAACAACTGTTTTAGTCCATGTATCCAAGTTACAGATAAGATGATAAATGCTCTAAAAAGAGTTCCTAAGCGGGTCTTCACAAAAGGAAACCTACCCTAGATACCATGGAATCCTGAACCTTGAATTTGTTAGTAATTTTGTTAGTCTCTGTAATGTAAAGAGCATTCCTTCCTGTCCTAGTTACGCTTTCCATTCTCTGCCCTTAACACTCCTCACAACTGCTCTCCTCACCTACATTTTTGATTCCTGCTAAATCAAAGCAAAACACAAACATCTGAGGGCCCCCTTGGCACTGCCTTGGCCTCCCTTATGCCCTGCTTCAGCTGCCTCAGAAGAAAACATATTTTGCTGTTAATTCTGTACCTCACCATCTCCCTGGAGGAGGAAGATGCTAGTTCAATCAACATGCTGAAAATCAGAAAACATACCTGCAGCCTAGGTCAGCGTTTGTTGCTCTAAAAGTCTGAGATGTGTGTGTCTCAGATATCTCTCTGGGTAAAATCCTCAGCAAACTTTTATCTTTTCTAGAAACTCTTTTGGAGTAACCAAAGAATAAACTTTCCCCAAAGAATCCACCCCAATTTTACATACACTAGTACACACAGGGAGAGAGTTTTGAGCACCCTACTGTAATATGGATGATGTTACATTGCATCGTAGATATAAACAAATTCAATGACAGTTTACAGCGTGTTGTATCCCCACAGAGGAAGTTTGTCAATCTTGCTTATCAAACTAAGTTTTGCCCCTATAGATTCAAAGAACTTTCAACCATCTGGCAGTCTAAGCACAACACATAGATTCATCCCTTGGATACAATGCTTAGGTATTCCATCCTCTGTCTCTCTCATGCCATTACCAATAAATTTAGGTTGGGACAGTGAAAAACATACCTTTACAGAGGAGTTGAAAATACTATTTGGTTAAAGAGTGTCTGAGGTATTTAGAATATAAAATCTTGTCTTGGCTTCTTTTTCCCCCCTTGGCTGCAGTGTAGCTAAAGCTCCATTAACAGCGATAAAGAAAACTTCCCTAGGCAGCACCCTGCCTGTGCCCACCTTCCTTGCAAGCCTTGGCCACTCGTCCGTCCTTGCTAGCCACTTAAGCCTGTGGGGTTTTTTAAAGCCCAAAATCTAAATTCGCACACGTTTTGCTAGTTCAGAAACAACAGGACTGAATTCATGAGTTTTTGTGGACACTCAAGGATATCCTAAAACCATTTCTTATCTAATAGTTCCCCTGCAAATCAAAGTTCCTGATTCCCCCCAAAATTTAGACAGCAATACTGCAGAAAGCTGAACTGTCTTTCTGAAAAAGAGCTTGTCTTACAGAACAATGGCTTTACAAATTGAGGCTGTTAACACTAAAAGCTTTCTTCAGGTTGATAAAGTGATACACCTATCAATTAAAGTAAGCTTAGTGCCGAGTTGAAAATATGATCTTCAAAAACAGGAAGAAAAAAGAATTTTTGATGGCTTGCTTGCTTGCTTTACATGATACTCCACAAAAATCATTAGTAGCAGGAGTATCTTTATAAAGACACTATAGTACAACAACAAAAAAAAAATCTATCAGTAGGTATTTGCTTCTACATTTTTGGGGGGTGGGTGTTATTGTGCTAAATTATTTGTTTCTGGCAGGACATAAGGCAATTAAAAACTATGGGATGTGTATTTGCACATTTATTTTTATTGCCACAGCACACATGGTTACAAAGCCTGCCTTGTGATCCATCAGCCTCACTAGTGATTGCCACACCAAGTATGGACTTTAGCCTAAATAGTGAGTAAAGTTTTACATCTTCTGTGGAGGGTCTGGTCCCACGGGACAGGGAGCCCTTGGACTCCTACTGCCTCCCTCTTGGCTGACCTCAGGAATCATGTTTTGCTCCTTATGCCTCAGTTCCTACCCCATCTCCCTCTCAAAAAATATTTAGAATAAGATCCTATTCGCTTATTACTGCATGAGGACACTGGGTATTTATGTTTGCCTCAAGAAATACCAAAGTATGTCTTTATTACCTAAGAATCATCTTCTCAGCAATAGAGAGGAAGGCATACTAGATCAGCAGCAATGAGAAGGAGCTGTCCATCAGCAGCCATCAAAGGAAATATCCAAGGTATTCCTGTGCTTCTAAATAAGCACTTCCACTTTCAAATATCTCTGACATTCATGTTTCCATAATAACTTAACAGAGATTTCAGTGCTATGAGGGCAGCACTGCACTACAATGATACGATCAGCTGCACAGTCTGGAGGAGACCCTGCTCTGTTGGCATCAGGTTGGCTCTCCAGCTGAGAACCCTTTTCTTCCGTGCAGTATTTCTTTTCTCCTCACGGCAGTATCATCTTCCTTCTCACACAGGCCACAATGGTCCCCAACAGTTCAGGCAGCTGTTATTAAAATACCAGATTATGAAGCTTCACTAGTTCTTTGCTCCGCACATCCTGTCCCAGAGGAGGCAGGCATATCCAGGTAAAAGGAAATAAATACCAGAATCAGTGAATGCTAGAATCTGTCATTTTAATTCAGCAACAAAAAGTGTTTAGAAGCTTTCTTTCCCACCCAGTAGCCTAAAGATTCTTCCTTCATTTCCAACATAAACCTATGCAGTAGCCCTGCTGAGAAGGACCTGGGGATTCTGGTGGATGAGAAACTTAACATGAGCCAGCAGTGTGCTCTTGCAGCTCGCAAGGTCAATGGTATCCTGGGCTCCATTAGAAGAGGGGTGGCCAGCAGGGACAGGGAGGGGATTGTCCCTCTCTACTCTGCCCTCGTGAGGCCCCATCTGGAGTCCTGTGTCCAGATCTGGGGCCCCCAATACAAGAAGGATGTGGAACTGTTGGAGAGGGTTCAGAGGAGGCCACCAAGATGATCAGAGGGCTGGAGCACCTGCCCTACGAAGAGAGGCTGAGGGAGCTGGGCTTGTTCAGCCTGGAGAAGAGAAGGCTGTGGGGGTACCTCATTGCAGCCTTCCAGTCCCTGAAGGGAGCAGAGAAACAGGAGGAGAATCAACTTTTTAAAAGGATAGACAATGGCAGGACAAGGGGGAATGGATTAAAGCTAAAGGAGGGAAGGTTTAGATTAGATATTAGGGAGAAGTTCTTTACAGAGAGTGTGGTGAGGTGCTGGAACAGGCTGCCCAGAGAGGTGGTGGATGCCCCGTCCCTGCAAGCGTTCAAGGCCAGGTTGTATGGGGCTCTGGGCAACCTACTGTAGATCCAGGCCTGAGGTTGGTGGCCCTGCCTGTGGCAGGGGGGTTGGATCTCTATGATCTTTGGGGGTCCCTTCCAACCCAGACCATTCTGTGATTCTCTGTTAGATTACTTTCAATCTCAAGTTTCGATTAATCTCAACCTGACCTCTCTAGTTGATTTACTGGCACCTCTTACCATAACACATGAATTCTTCACAATTTTCAATGCACTCTTCCTTCCCCTATTTATGAAATTATTCCTTTATCAGCCAGTGATAAAGGCGTTTGGGAGATCTGCACTCCATCCCCATGGAGGGCTGCCCATGCATCCTCCACGAAGCCCCCACTGGAGAACACTTCTTCCAAGCCACTCTTAATGCAGAGATCCAATCCTACACTTTTTCCCATTCCAGATGAGCAAGTCCCTCTGGTCCAGTAACTTTAATATGACAATGTCCAAGCTTCTCCAGGAAGGGGAACAAACGCTCCTGCGCAGTGCAGCAGCTCACCATAAGGAGAAAGCGTGGGGGGAAATCCTCCCCCCTGTTTAGAAGGCAACGTTCTGGCAGAGGTTGTGGAAAGAGGGCAGTACCCCACATGCTCCTTCCTGAAGGACAGCCGCCACAGTGTGTTTTCCCCCAGATCCACGGTGCCCAACTTGAAAGCACCCTGTCTGCCAGCATCCTGGCCACCCCAGGCAGCAGTACAGCAGCACGCAGATCATTCACCTGACTCCATGGGTACCAGAAGCACCGGATTTCTCAGGATTCACCAAAAACTACATGTTCAGGGACACGCACAAGGGCACACAGGGGGATTTTATCAGTTAAGGAAACATTTTCAGGACCCGAGTCTTACACCTCTACAAAGCTGCCTCACTTCAGTGCATTCAGACCCACCAGGACTGCTGCCTGTTTATCATGATCTTACTCAAAGTTCACAGCCCCTCTGAAAACCAAAATCTTTAGCCATTTGCAACCTATCAAGCTCTGTTAGTATTCTCCTAAGTCCTAACACCTTCTGCGAAGGAGTGAGCGATGATCCCCAAATTATTGGCTTCCCAGTGCTCAAACCGAGCCAGTCAGCAGATGAAAACAACAGGCTGAGCTCCCAAGAAGATTATTTCAAAATGCTGAGATATGATTAAAACCGTACAAATGATACGGAACCCCTGCTGCGAACCAGATTGACTGGCATCCCCTCTTTCCAAAGGGCCCAGGCTTTATCTGGCATGCTGGAAATTCTCTGCCTTACGCCAAGTGTAACACTTTCAGATGGTGTTAGAGCTCAAATACTGTGCACTCAAAATAGGTTACACACAGATACGTACAGAGCGCGAGCCAGAGGGAAGGAGAGAGATGGCTCATAAAACAGGCTCGAAGTACTTCATTTTGCTGCCTTAGATGTCTGGTTTAATATAACAGATTTTGACTACTTTGCCCCAAGAAAAAGTAAGGATTCTCAAAGAAGCCTGAGGAAGCCCTCCTAAGGAGTACCCTTTACAACCAGCTGGCATCCACAGCACAATCCCCAGCCTAACCCACGCAGCAGCGGGACCGGTGGTGCCGATGCTTCTGAGGATGCCCTCTTTCTCACACACACTAGTCCTTTCCAGGCCCCTTCCCAGGCAGAGTGACTCCCTTGCAGTTCCCCAGCTGGAAAGTTTTCCCAGCATCTCTGCCAAAAATCAAAATTGCCAGGACAGTCAGGGTGGTAACTGGTTTTCTTGCTCCCAACTAGTTCCACAGTCCATGGCTTGTGCCATAAAAAAAATCAGGAATTTTTGGGGATTTACCAAGCTTCCCTTCTCATTGACCATTTCTTTACCCCAGTGCACTGGAAAAAGTTCCTTGTCACATACTGGCAGCTAAAAATAGTTTGTTTCAACCCTTTTTTTTTTTCCTCCCTGTACTAGTTCATGGGATTTAAATGAGTACAAAAAGGCAAATGACATATTAGGATATATTCAGCTTTTGGCAGGTTACCTAACAAGATGAGGGAATTTTTCAAGCACAGTTTACATCCTATCAGATCTTCCGCATAATTACTATTTCTGTAATAGTGATTATTCATTGGTTAAGACCTTTGCTTCCTTCTCCAAATTTCTTTCTCTTTTTACCTAAAAAGTACTCCTTTGAATTAAGTAAGATGAGTCTCTCAACTCATCTGAAAGCGCCCGAGTGACAGCGGCCAACAGCAGTGGTCTTCTTCGACACCATGCCAACACCAAAACGTGGCTCTATACATTGAATCTGACTCATTTGTGAACATTTCTAACCAAAGGTAGTAAATAATCACATCTGTTTCACTTGGGCCCCTTCCAATTAACTTTTATTTCGTCACTTTCAGTTTAATTTTAAACATTGAGTTAGTTCCCATTTACTGTATCTCTCATTTAAAAAATAAAAAGAGAGCAAAAAATCTTACTCTAAGATTAATCCAGTACATTGTGTCCTGCAGCAAATATCCTCGCCTGTTTTCTCACACTCTTCACCTAAGTCTTTTTTGGCTACAGCTAATTCCATCCCAGCACAATCCCAGCACACTGTCTCAATAAAATAACCTACAGATCCTTGATTGCCAAACATGGTCTAAATAATAAATCAGATTTTGCTTTGACATGGTATTTTAGGCACCTTCACCTAGGGCCCATATCCTGGTTTCCATATTGGCTATGGAACAGGAAAACAAAAGATCTTAAAAAGACAAATAGTAATAGTTGGTATCTATTTTTTAAATATTTACATTCAGCAGAACAACTGCAACGACTACCTTTTATTTCCCTCCATGCTTACAAAGTAATGCTGCCATGTGCTTTACACACAGAGAAACACGTGCTCAGACACTCGAAAAAATTCCTCAAATCCAAGTGTATCATTCAAAACTTCAAAAAGAAGTCAAACCTTGCTAAATATTTAATAATAACACAAAACCCACGTGGCATAAACCACAAACTATTGCCCTGGAGAACGAGGAGTGCTTACTGAAAGGGAAGCAGACACTCCTCCTTTCCCTTGCTGCTGCTGGTGCTCCTCAGCTGGGACTGTGGCAGGAGCACTTCCTCAGCCAGAAACAGAGACCAAACCCAAGTACCAGCTGCCCAGAATTTTCTGATAATTCTGCTTAATCATAACTTAGAGCTGTCAACTTCAAAAACTTGAACTGCTGGGAGCAAGAAGACAGAAAAGGAAAATTTGGCATCTTCCGATAACCAGAAGTCACCATAGGGAACAACTGTCCACACTTAACTGATTCCATTCATGGCTGCTTGGGAACACAGACCAGGGGTTCTTACTGTACCCACAAAGTACTTCTAAAGGATTTGTGAAAGGTAAACAAAAAAAAGCAAGCAAGCAGTATGTGGCTTAAATTTTCTATGAAAGAGTCCATACCAGCACTGGGGAATGGTTCCATCTGTATGGTCTTACTGACTTCTAAGCTTCCTTACCTTTCTGGTCAGGTAGGAACTCCTTTCCAATTCATTCTCAGTTAACTCTAATAGTTCTCCATATTACTCCACAGAAGTAAATAATTTCTCTCTACTACAGAGAAGTTGGTGGGGGCAAGGCACACTGACAACTTGAAATCTCATTTAAAGACATTCTACAAGTCAGGGGGAGTTAGAACAACTAGCTGCCAGGGAAGGTGATAGACAGGCTCAGTCAGGGTGGTGTTTAACAGGTGTCCATTATCTCACAAAAAGGTCTTTCACATGGCCCTAGCCACTCAAGAGAGAGGAAAAAAATAAAACTAAAATCCTGGTGAAGAAAATGGTGGACATACTGACTGCTTGCTGCTGAAGCCACCTCCCTGAAGGGCATCATGCAGTGTGTTCAGACACCAGTGTCCGAATGTCTTTTGAAAACCTGGTCTGGCATGTGTAAGAACTGCATTAACAGTGCACTGCTAAAGCTGCCTGAAGGGTTATCAATCTATCCATCTGTCTTTCATGGAAAATGGGGATTGAAAAGACTGCAGAGGCATTCATCTTTGCCAATGCAAGACTGCTCCAGACTGTGTTCCTAGAGGTTAGTTCAGCTTTTAACGATACGACTAAAGGAACTCCTACCATTTTCCTCCAGAGGCTATTCTCTATCATAAAAGATTTCACTGTAAAGAAACAATTCCTCACACTCAGGCTAAAATATTCCCTTGCTGACTTTTCCATTCATCTCTATGATATATATAAGATACAGCAAAAGCCAAACTGCTCCCAGTTACATCACAGAGTCCTTTAAAAGTTAGTCACACTGCCTCACAGTAACACCAAAAATAATTTGTCTGCAACCTTTGTTCTTCAGAAAATCATGATGGAGGCAGCAGTTTGATTTTCAAGACACATTAAAAGAATAAAGGGTGTAAAACAGCAGGAACCTCACATGAAACAAAAGTCTGCAATTCTGCATCAGCCAGGCCCTTTTTGAAAGTTGTGAAACAAAAGGCCAGTGTCCCTTAGGATTTTGTAAATCAAAAGGTGCTGAGGAGTGTGTAGATAGCAGAACAGTATCATTTACCAGTAAACAATCTACAGAACAAGCGCAGCCTCTGCACATTTTCCCCGCTGCAAGAAGTCCATTCTTGCACAGAGCTGCTGTGCCTTGGTGCTTCAATTCCATTAAAAGGTACCATAAACAATAACAGCAACAATAACTCATTGTTAACTTGCCCTTGGCTCCTAACAATAGTATTTATTCAGGGAGTGTTCTGAATTTACACATTCTTAAGTTATGAGCAGCCATCTCCAAGGATAAGAAACTTCTGCAACTCCATGGAACACATGGCCTGGGGATTCATAAATACATAATTCTACATCACCGGTGGCAAAACAATATTGCTAATCTTTTCTTCCTAGATAGCGCCTAAAAATAAAGATTAGTATAATTGTTTTGCTAGATATCCACTAAAAATATTCTTTTTAAGAACAGCCTGTTCCTTTCAAAAGTCTAGGGTTCCTTCTAAAGCAGGAATTAGCAATGCAATTAGCAATGCAATTTGCCTTTAAGTTTTAGCTTTGATGACTTTGATTATTGATCGGATTGCTTAATGCAACTTCATAAAACATCGTGCCATAGGTAGTGGTAGACAGAGTATACTTCAGAGTTTACACCTCTGTACTCGAAATAAAAACTGAATTTGAGCCTTGGTCGATATTAAAACCAGATGAAATTCTTCTGACTTTCACTGACTAGTCCTTCAATTAGTTTGCTCTTTAGTTCTGCCAAAATTACTTGTGACATTTTATTCACTGGCATAATAACAACAGGTCATTTTCAATAACCCGTGGCTAGCCCCATAGAGCGAGATTAAGCAAATTCTCTTATTTCCCATGGGAAACTGTAAGGTCAGCATGAAGGCTGTCTAGAGAGGGAAGGGTTAAAATTCCACTGCCAGAGCCGCTCCAGTGATTACAAACCCAAAGCAAAAGAAACCAATGTTAGTTACACTAGTCCCTCCAGAAGGGGAAAAAAATAATAGCTCACACAATCAAGAAATATCTTTCTCTCTCTTTTAAAACACACACCACAAGTACTTCATTACCTCCTTTTATTTGCAGCTCCTGTGAGGAAGAAATGCTGCAGAGACCTCAAAACCAGAACATCTAATATGGGCAATCCTAAATACAGACCTAAATTTTAGTCATCCTTACCTCCTGCCACGTCTCTGGTCTTGAAGAAGAATACAGCCATGGCTGAAGGTCTAGAAATAACAACAGAAGCCCACAAAACTCTCAGTCCTTACTAAATGCAGCAAGGAGAGCCACTGCCTTGCTCTCTGACCTCTCACGAATGGCTCTCACAGCTGTGACCAAGACCCAACCCATCTCACTGTTGCAGGTGTCACTAATTAGGGCTTTGGGCTTTCACAAGAAATTGGGGCAATTTACAGACCAAGTAGCTGAGAGGCAGCACCTGGTAGAGCCAGCGACCCCTAGCTGACCCATGTTACACCCTTCTCCCTGGTTAGCCCGGCATTGAGACTCCAGGTTACACCAGTGCAGTAATTACAAACTGCATCTGCCCCAGAGCCACGTCCCAGGGTGGAAAGCTTCAGATGTGAAGAATTCCATTTACACATCTCCATAGTCTCCAGCTCCCCTACAGAAAAGCAGGCCAGCAGCCTGACAAAAAGCATGCTGCCTGAGCTGCCATGCCTTGGGTGGGTGTGCAGCACCACAAAGACCACGCATGCCCGAATCAGCACAGGTTTTCTCCCCCTCTCTCCCCCCTCCCCGCCAAAATGATTTCCCTTATGGACCTAGTTTGTCCTTATGACCTGGGGAGTGTGGTGGTTCTGCAAAAACCAGCCCTTCAGCAGCAGCTTTGTGAAAGGCTAAGTATGCCTCATTGAACCTAGCCAGCAGTTCCTCTGCTTATTTATTTAACTTTGCAAATGTATCCTAGCCCCTCAGAGCTTACCTGCAACAGGGGGAGGGGGATTTTTGTTGTTCCTGGTTGTGCTGGAGTTTTGTTTTTCTTTCCTAGGTTGAAAAGAAAGGTGACGGGTCAAATTAATCCCTGGGTAACACCAAGGCAACTCGATCTGCAGTTGATATTTAGATGTCGTTGGAACCAAAACCTATGATAATATCGTAACTATCTTACCAGTTATTCCAACTCATTTCTCGGGGAATGAGAGTGGAATCTGAAAATCTCATTAATGAAATCCTGGAGAAAGGTCTCTCTAATTCCTGTAAAACCGAACTGCTTTGTTCGCAGGTAAGGGACGAGGTAGATAAAAAGAACTGGCCTGAAACAGTGAAAAGGGCAGAAACCCAGTCAGAGATACCTAAACCAGAAATCTGGTATGCAATGACTTAGTTATTAACTTCAAAAAACTTTAGCATACCTGTTTGGGACAAAACTGTTAGACAACTGAAGGGAGGGAATCATCAAGCACAAGTAATATGAAATTCTTAGAGTAAACCTGAAATGTAACTGCGAAACAGCTTTATGTCCTTCTGTCACTGTGGCTGTGTGCAAAAGGAAATGTAACAATGGAACGACTCTCCTAAGTACCAAGACAGGTAGATTGGAGAGATGGAGTTTTACCTGTAAACCCACGAGTCTCATTCCTCCCGTGTCATCTGTGTCTGCGTAATTAAGACACTGTGGAAGAAATTGGACTATCAAAACAGTACAGAAAAGCCACCTCACTGTTCATGGTTTGCTTTGTTAGGACTGTTTCTCCTCCTGCTCTGTTAAGAAAACCAGTAGGACATATTTTGCAAAGCTAAAAGAGGGTCCAAGGCAAAATACCAGTCTATTCCCAGGAAACTGATATGTCTACTCATGTTGAAAGCTTCTAGCAAGAAACACCAAAGTTTTGCAGCCAAAAGAGTTCTTACTGCAGATGATGAGGGAAGACCAAATGGCTGAAGACCTACTCACTCACCAACTTGAAGGAATGCTGGCCAGGGATGTGGATAACCAGCACTCAGATCCTTGCTCAGGCCTCACACACGGCAGGGTTGCAGGCCCCAGGCAAGCAACTCTTACCGTAAGGCTAAGGCGACTCCAGCTCTGGCTGCTGAGGTGAAATATTTGCCCTAGTCCTCTGGAAACATTTCACATGAGATGACAAACGGTCGTTGTGGATCATTTAAGGTAGCAAGACTCTTCAAGTGGTTGCTCTCAAGCTAATGACTGTCTCAATCCTACAAAACTGGCATTAAACATGAAAACCTAAAATCTCCATTGGAGTGACAAATTACAGGATACACGGCAGTTAGGTTCAGAAGCCTGCCATGCCAATGCAGAGGCCAAAGTATCAGCAACAGGGACTAAAAATCCTTTTCATTTCAAAGTCACAAGATTAGAACCTGTATTTGTGATGGTAAATACAGGGGTTCATTTGTTTTCAGCTGAAGGTCATTGGTTTATATTGTTCTGATTCAGTTCCTACCAGGACAGATGTTATCATCTGGCACCAAGGCTACAATGCAAGGCCTCTTCCAAAACCTTACAGAAATCACTAATTCATTTCAAACAAAGGAGAAAGTATTTTGGAAAACAGTCTGGCCAATTTTCTCATTTTTATAGGTCTTCCTCATAGCCTTCTTTCATTATTGTTTCATCTCATGGTTGAAAAAAGCTTGGTTTGCTAGCATTCATCTTGTGCAGCCCGAACATTTCAGGAAGCATGAGCAAAAAGATGTTGATTTTTCACCTTGGACTGTTTCAGCTGAGCTTAGCTTAGATTTATGTGCTGGCAAATGATACACACACCGCCCCCCTTACAAATGTTTGATGACATACCCAGAGTAAGTGATTTCTCAGGTAATTCCCTCCCAACTTGCATCATTTAATTATGACATATGTCTTCAGTTTGCTAAATTTGAATACAGTTTAATGCCCTGAGACCTTAGAATAATGAATAGTAGGAATTACTCACTGTACCTGTGTTTCTCTCTCAAACTGCACAGATCAGTATTTCTAATAGACCTTTTGTCAGCCCAGTAGTAGCCCACAAAAATCACAGTAGCTGTGTGAAGGACTAAGGATGATTGTATCTACCTTCTCCTCTCTCAGATCTCCCACCCTGCAAAACTTGACTGCAGAAATGAAACCTGCTCAGCTGGAAACTTGTGGGTGGCGATTCACTTACACAGCCTGTGAAAAAGAAAAACAACACATACATTTTACATTAAGCTCAGTGAGGACTTCCTCAGTATCTCTTGTCACTCTGCACTTGCACTTCCAGGAGGGGACCTGCGCCATCAAGGGCTTCAAGGAATGGTGAGAAGAGGTCACCCAGCCAGTACAGCTGAACAGTGCTCAGGCTGTGCCAGAGCTTTGTCAGACATATGATATGACGTCGTGACAGACACGCCAGGAACAAGTGGAATGATAACAAGAAACCAAGGGCAAAAAGCGATGGGGTAAGAAAATAATTTGACAGAAAAAAAGCCCTGACAGTAGTTCAAGTTAAGCCATAGTCTCCTCCAGATTCCTAAACATCTGAATGCTGAAACCATATTTGTCTTTGGCATCTGGCAATGTCATTTAATATGTTCTTACGGCCCTGCATGCAGTTAAGCATGCACTGTATATTATTTTATGATGTTTGAATTGGAATCACACTTTCTGGGTGCAAGTATTCATGTTTTTGCAGATTCTTGTGTAAAGCTGGGAGAACCTGTTTCCAATTTCACGACCGTTTATCGCTAATCCAAAATGACTGCAGCATTACCTACAGACAGGAAGCTGGATGAGGACTTGTGTGTTTTGGATGCATCACGCTCTTCCCAGGAAACTCTGTTAAACTAGTTTTATGCTTACATGAGAGGAAGACAGAAATTACTAATGGACATGACTGTGCCTAATCTATATATAGTTTAGGAAAATAAAGGTAAAATTGAGATGGGTCTTATAGCAGCTCTTCATCCATGTGAGCTCAAATAATCATTTCAGCATTCCATTCAGGTTTCTGCTTTTGCTTTCTCAAAACTCCAACTGCAGGAGAGAGTCCTGTGCTCACTAGTTCAGCCAACTTTCAGGAATTTTACAGGTTTTGGTCTCGAGGCCTAGCAGTTAACTTTTCCAGAAATAACCAAAATCTATGTAGAAGAAATGTTTTGCACTAAGTTCACGCTATCATCTTGCAAGAGGTTACACTGAACTGCAGTCGTATTACATGTCAAAGGAAACATATAGTAGAATATTCCCTTGGGGAGCAAAAAACAATGCTGACAAGAGGAGGGATTAAGCTGTCCTCCAGAACAACCTAAGGAACAGCCTAAGAAATATGTACTTAACATTTTATGAACTTCTAAAATTTAGATGTTCATTTTGGCCAGCAGCTGATTTAGAACTGTTCTAATAACTCTGGTGAGAAAAGGCTTTGTCCCAAGATTCACAGCAGTCCAGGATTTTGATGGATAGAAAGAGCTGTAAGATCGCTCTGTTAATAATTTTTGGATTTTTATGTGTAATCATCATAATCAAACAGTAAAGGTGCACAGATTTTTCTCCTGTTAGAAAGTTAACCATTTCATTGGAACTTTGCTGGAAAGTATTAGCATCTGGATTCCTTGAAAAGGATTTGCTCTGAAGGGATTGTTTATTATTCTGCTTGAATACATCGCTCATTATGTTGTCACGGTTTTCAAGGAATATATATTATTTGCCATGGATAGAAAAGTGCCTGCAGGTTTAACTTCCAAATAATTGAACCTGTAGTTAGTTAATGGTAAGTACAAAAAATAGCAAGCAACCTTCTTTCTGGAAGTTGCATATTCATTTGATGCTGTTTCATGATAAGCAATATCTACATGACCCATCCAAAACTGCAGGGAGAAAAAAGAAAGTACAAATTTAAAGATGAGTGTTTACAACAGTGAAAAGACAGGAGAAAAGACAACTAAGACTCTGAGTGAAAATACATTTTCAGAAAACATATAAAACTATTTGATCCAGTAGCATCACACCTTTGTTTGGTCTTTTGTTGTCCTTTACTGGCTTTACTTTTAAGAACAAGCCTAAGCCTGTTACACCAATTTCAGCCGAGTCCAAATGCCCATGTCTATCCCCTTCCCCCGTGCCTGAATTTGGATCACCTGAGAACATGCTATACCTACACTTGATCCTTGTTCTTGGAAGAGAGTTAGAGAAAGAAAGCTTCTTTGTGGAGGATACTGCTTTCAGTGCTTCTGCGTGTGATGGAGATCTCTGGAGATAGGGTTTTCTAATGCTTGCTTAGTCTGTAAGATATAATTTGGCTTTTTTCTATTAATAAAAACAATACATGGTTATTTAACTAACATAGTTAGGAGTTACACCATGCTTTGGTCTTTCTGTGAATGATTTACATTTTGCTATATTACTTTATAAATGTCTTCAGGGTTTTTCCCCATAATTTTATTACTGGATTTTATGTATTTAGTTACAGTAGATTATGATTTCCATGGCTAACTTTTTAGCTGTCAAACCATTTAATAGAAAGGAAATCTTAAAATCAACAAAGAATATCTGTCAAAGGACGTTTGCAATCAAGTTCACAATCCCTTGAATGTAAATTCAGTTTCTAAGAAACAAAGAACAAAGCCATGTTTGTCCCTTGCCACTAAAGCTCTACAGTGTGAAACCCACCAGAGCCCAACAGCTGTGAAGCTACAGACACTGTTCAGTATCTGAAAGGAAAATAACCTGAGGCAGCTCTGCTAGCTCCTACTATACATCCAGTAGAGCCTCCCACCTCCTCCGAAATAGTCTGTGACTCAGCCCCAGTGTTTTTCAGGCAGAATCTGGGTGATTGCATCTAAGGACAAGGTCTGCCTGACCAGAAGGTACTTACAGGAGCTAAATGTCTCAAAAGGAAGAAACGTCTGTCATCTTCCCTAAAGGAAAAAGTACTTTATTGTGAAAGAAAAGTAGAAAACAAGAACTTCCAGGAATGAGGGGGTATAGGACAAGGAGAATGAATTACCTTGACAAGCAAGGGAGGCAGGTGAGGATCCAGAAACAATGTGAATGGCAGCACCCAGATTTTAGTATGTCATAAAATGCTCCACCCCTCCTACCTTTCCTTACTGCAAAATAAGGGAAGTGACTGATGATCCCAACTGCCATCACACACCTAGAGCCATGCAAAGGCATCACATCCACGAAGAGTGCAAGCGCTCAGTTTATGGGAAAACATGGCAGTTTGCAACACATACAGTTCATGGCTAAAGCATCAAAAGGTGCCTGGTTCCATTTCCAGCTGTCAGAACCTCTTCGCGTGACTTTAAACAAGCTGCTTAGCTCTCCTGTGCCCTAATACCCACAAGATGTTTGCCCATGCCAAAATATTCTACAGCCTGTAGAGAAACAGGCTGAGTCCCTGATGTTAAATGTTTCACATGGAATAATTAAATAGCAACCGTAGCTGAAAGAAAGCGTGAAATCATCAGGCAACTTCCCAGCACAGGGGAAAGCTGAGCTACAGTCCTTCTCCTAGAGAACATTTCCAACTGTTGGATGAAGCATTAATATGCAGGCTCTCTGTAGTGCACACTTTAACAGCATCCAAGGAATGAGCAGGAAGCGTCACCTGCCTTCTCCCACACCCTAGGTGTGAGGCATCCTTGCAGGAGTGCATCTTTGATTCGCTTTAAAGCAGCAAAACGCTGAGCAATGAGATAGATGACACAATGGCAGCTGCCACAGCAGCACTGCCTCTGCCCAGAGAGCCAGTCCTTTCTTTATATGAGGTGAACTCCACACACGTGGCTGGAGCATGGTGTCTGACACGGCGTCTGTCAGCAGGCACATGGGCATTTAACAATGCCCCAGCCAAGGTGTTTCTGGACACGGCAAGCCCTAACACTTCTGGCACCCGAGGAGCTTTGGTGCAGTGATCCAAGGCTGCTGGAAGCGCTGGTGCTGTACAGGGGCTGGATGTGACTTCTGAGTGGAGGAATTTCGGCATTAGATGCTTAGAACATGAATCACAGGATTAGGTGCTGGCATGCCAAAGCAGATTTGGCCCAAAATGGCCACAGAACTACAGCTGTACAGGTTTTTATTTTTTTTTTAATTTTAAACCAAAAAATATTTATCTTATAATGCAGATTTGCCAAAACCAAACCTTTTATAGGACTGCAATTTAAACGTCAAGAAAAGCGCTCTGAGTTCAAGACATGACTTCTGTATAAACCCCAAGACTTCTTATTCCTACCCCTCTCCCATATCTGAAAGGACAGACATCAAGAGACTCATCTCAGGTACACAGATGGAAGTTTAAGTCCTGGTTTCACTCAGATCTTGAACCTCACTCTGATGCAGATAAGCTGTAAGCTTAACCCAAGGACAGAAACGGTCTTGTTCATGATTTTTTTTACCCTATTTGCTATTTTCATCCAAATTCAAAGCAGGAAAAGTTCTACATTCCACACACACCCCCCTTTTTTTTTCCCCCTCTATGGCCAGAAAATCTATTTCCTGTCCAGCTTTAGGCACAAATTACTCACCCCCGCACTGTTTGGCCATTGCAGGATTTTCTGTACCTTCAGCTTCTCTCTCTAGTCCTGTTAAACCACCATCAGGGAATTAGTGCTCCAGGTTCATTTTTGAGTGTTTTGCAAGAATAAAATACATCCATCAAAGCAAGTGTATTGCTCCCAGTTCCTTATATCCTATCTCCGAAGGCAGAGCTTGGCCCGAGTGCTGTACATCGAGGAGCTGTTAGTTCTGAACCATGTTGGCTTCTCATCTGAGGATACAGCACATCATTCTAGAGTAGTGTTACACACAGCAACCTGTTCAAGGGGAGAAAAAAAACCCCAAAACCCCAACACAAACACCCCCCACATTGGTTTCTGAATGCACCAAAAAGACGTAATACCAGATTCACCAATAAATTCCTACTGCTCTGCACTCCTTTGGCAACTCAAAACAGCTGGAAAGCTGGTTTATCTGGGTTTAGCCAAGCCTGTGGATACTTTGCATCATCAGAGTACAGAAGAGTCTAGCTGACAAACTACTACACTGCTAGTACGCAAAGCATGGGGGGATATCACACGAACACACCTTCTGTCTGCTGTACGCTGTTATTCTGGACTAAACCTTGTCACAGGCTCCACAGAAGGGAAGGGGGATCTCCAATTTCTTCTTATCGATTATATAGCTGAAAAAACCTCTGCACACATGCTCCTTGAAAAATACTCAAGACAACACAGAGCTACACTTGAAACGGCCCAAAAAGTATCAATTTTTAATGACCCCGCATATTTGAAATACTATGAAAATTGGCAAAGTTGCCCCATTTTAAACATACAGCATTTTATACACTGGATATATATTTTAAATGCACGTGCAATAAATTCTAAGCAAATATATTACAAATATATAGAAGACCTGTATTTTTTCCATATGCGAAAGAAATGATCCCTGTTACAGCCATTTTATTGTGCACTGCAGACAGTTATGTGAAGCAGACCGCGTTCATTTTATTTTTCTCCTACAAACCTGGAAAATTTTTGCAGATCCCTCACATCCAGTTAGCACGATAACTGAACCCTATTACAGACATTGTGTAAGTACAATGTAAGAGCTATCTCTTGAGCTCTATTGACAGAGCTGCGTGTTTTAACGTGAGCTCTTAAAAAAACTGGAAAGCAAATCAGTCCTACTTGGTCCTCTGAGATACAGGTCTTTATACTCTTGACTTAACCACACTGCATCTTAAAGACTTCTAGTCACAGTTTCCTTTTGCTATTGGAAATACCTACATCAGAAGCAGAGGGCCAAAGTTACAGTAACTTGGTGAATAAACCAAGGATTACTTGAAAACCCCTCCTCCTAGTGTTCGTGGAGTCATTTCATTTCACAACCAACTTGTTGTTTCCAACTTTTCAAGTGTTTCGAGCGCAGAAAGAACTGTCGCTCACGGCTTAGCACTTGAGATTATAGATTTTGCTCAGCTGTAAAACAGCTTATTTGTTAAAATTAAATTCTCAGCTGACAGAAAATTTATTCATATAGTAGAGCCGAACAACTGATACTCAGCTCTGGAAGCAAAGTTCTTAGCCTTTCTACAACACTTCAGGTGTCCAGAGAACAAGAAATACAGAATCAGAAGGAAAAGCGATCTGTTCTCTAATCGTGGAAACTTTTGATCCTACTTGTAAAGAAAATAATTGTCCAGGGGCAAATCCATTTTTAGAACTAGGCGCTGGCTCTTTAAAAGATTTTTGACCATGTCATCTCATCCCACCGCTGCTATTTTATTTCAGCAGTCAGCTATTTTAATACTCCTGTTTCCATGTCACTGCAGAGTAGATCTGTCCTCCTTTGACAGATCCTAAATACAAGGGGGTGTGTGGAACATGCAGTCATTTTACAGCTTTTTCGGATAATAAATGTTACTCTCCATAAAAGAAATTGTTTAAATCATACCTAGCGACACTTCAGACTGAGTGAGAAATCCTCTTCGAGACTGAGGTACTTCCTAGCCACGTGACCACGTGGATCAACTGAAAAGGAAGCAGCCCAGCATCTGAACAGACAAAAAAGTTTGCGCGGCCCCATAAACAGTCACACAGACACCAATGTGGCTTTGGAACCACCAGCTTCAAAGGTGACAGGAGCTTTAACTGCTTACATGGCAGAATACCTCATTACTTAATCCCAGAATGGTTGGGGTTGGAGGGGACCTCCAAAGATCATCTAGTCCAACCCCCTTCTCATTCATTCATGCATTAGTGTCACAGCCGCAGTATTTTCCCTCCAGCTCTCAAATGTGCTGCCTTCCAACAGCAATGTGGAAAGTTGGTATCTTCTCTTTCTTCCTCTTATTTCAGTGGTATGGAGAAGGATTTTGGAAAGTCCTGCAATGTCTTAAGAGGTAATTAAAGACAAAAAAAGAAATTTAAATGGTGACTGTGGCACACATGATGGTGAACATCCTAGCTTAACCTAATCCAGGTAACAAGAGCAGTGAATACACCGCGTTGTGGGTTCTGCCCTGTGTCTGTGATCACAGGACATAACCACAGCCAGGCACAGCTTTCCCTCCCTGGTTTTGATATATATGAGCTTCATGCTATCTCAGCTTCACTGCTGTTTTACCATGCTAAGTAGAATGAGTTAAGACAGGTACGCAAGCACATGCCAAATACCTCTGGTTTTATACATGGATTTAATCTTAAAATTAAAAGTCGTGCTGACTGTGGTGCTGGAAGCCAAGGCAGCCCAGTGGGCATGGGAACCTTTGGAAACATCTCCCAAAATGGGAAAGTTCTGTAAAGTTCATAGGTCTTTGTATATTTAAATGACAGGTAGGATACACAAAACCCCATGCATATTTATATGTATTTATATAGAGTGTGCATATCTGCAACTGTAGGCATACATGTTCGGTCATTATATAAATTTCAGACATCTGGTTTAGTCATACGATTGGATGCCATCATCATTAATAAGTAAATCGTGTTGCAAAACTTACATTAAACTATATCAGCACTACATAAACGACCATAGATCACAGAGTTAAGGTCATGCATGGATTTTTTACTTCTTTTTTTTAAGCCAGATACTCTTAGGATAAAAGTTTATTTTTAAGGGCCAAATGATAGCAAAAGCATCATCATCTTGTGCAGTTTTACCTAAGACTGCGTGCTTCCTAAATTTCCCTGAATACAGCGAGACCGATTCCCACGCTTCCTCAACTGTTTCCAAAAACCAAGCCAGTTGTGGCTGTGGCTCTGAAAATTCTTCAGGACAACACTTCTGGAATGAACCACCTTCTTACACACTATAAATACACTGGGCCTAAAAATGGGTACCTGTCTGTCCTTCCGCTTACCGTCTCCCCAGTGATGCGATTTGCAGAGGCCGTGCTCAGGATGAAACACCAAGGAAGACAGATGATGGTATTTCCATCCTATGTCAGAAGATACTGCCATGGAACTTGTATCCTCACCCATTCTGAAGAAAACAAGCACAAGCAAAATTTCATATAGCCTTACAAAGGGTTAAGGTAACTCTGACTCTTTTCTATCACTGCCCACAGTGAAAGCTCTCACAAACATCAGGGAGCATAATCCAAGCAACGCTAAGGGCTTTGGAAATTCCCCCCTGTATAATTAATCAAGCAATCATTTTGGTGTGCTTTTCTGGGAATATTTGTGCAAAGAAGTATTTTTGTGTACAGAAATGTTTGGGAGGGAGCATGCATTCCCCTGAATGCAGCACCTGAACAAATACGTTATACGCCTGTAAGTATCTAGATTAACATGGATCAGCAGTGGAACTGCTGCTTTGACCACCCTGTCTGTAAAGAAATGTCTTCAAGAAATGTGACCAGAAAGAAATTAAACGTAAAGCTTGTAGGTCAGCCAATAAATCTGGCTTGTGTCTTTCTCTCTTCCTCAGGCAGGAAGGAACCCAGCTATTTTTAAATCTAGCGTCCAGGTACACAGCCAAAACCAAACGCTGCTTCTGCTGGAGAAGATGACAGGAAAAGGTTTTATACTTTCTAAAGCTTTCCCAGGGCCTGCTAGTCTCCTCTCGCTTTGTCCTTGGTGTGTCACACACCCTCATCCTCGGATAATTTACTTTCCACTGATTTTTTTTTCAGGTGCTGCTTTTTCCAGCTAAGAAACAGCAATGACACTGTGTTACTTAAGGTAGTTGTTTAAGTTTTTTGTTTGGTGGAGATGTTTTGGTTTGGTTTTTTAAACACTACTTAATTCTGTATTTGCACAAGTCAAAGTTACAAAGTATGCTTAACTTCAGACTGTTTACAAACAATCCAATAATCCAAGTCTAATCAAATTATTCCATGTAAAAATATCAAAGAGTGGATACTATCATTAGTATTACATTTTTTATGAAGAAGTCAAGAGGGGAAAAATCAATGAGCATTTTATTCCAATTATGTGTTCAGGACTTTCAGGTTTCTTTAGTTTTGAAAACTGTTTAGAAGAACAACTTGATTTCACCTTACTACTCGTAATAACGAAGCCTTACATATGTAATAGATCATTAGAAAGGCTTCTGGATATTCTCAAAATCAATTCACTTTAGACTTCTAGATCTGTTGCAATTATTTTCCATAACCACACCATTTACATTTTCTCTTTGTTGATAACCAAATAAAAAGCATCATAACTAGTCTTTAAAGGAACTTCAAACTTTCTTCATCCCTGTTCTAACTTCTCTCCCTTTTATCATTTGGGGTTTTGGGGTTTTATTCAAGGCCTCACAATGGTTTCTGGTATGACAGTAATAACCATCTTGCCTAAATAGCATACATGATTTATTCAATGCTCTATTTCTATAATAATTTTATGCAGTAAGTGCAGAACTAGTTGCAGTTATTCTTCTGAGAGTTTCAAATGGCAGACAGCTCCAAACACGGGCAGGTAGAGTCTCAAAGTGAGAGTATGCTGCCTACAACAGAAACATCTCACATCCAGTCAGGAACTAGTCCAGATCCAACTGATGCAACTCTTGAATCTCTTCCCACACAGTCGATTTGCCAATTTCAATAAATTTACAAGAAGTAATAGTTGCCAAAAGAGGTTTTGAAACATGAAACAATATAATTCTCTTTTATTCATGCAGAAAAAAGGCATGTGAACTCCAACATTTTTCTGATGGATATAGCTGTATCAGTGATAAGCACAGAGCAAAATATCATATGAACACATCTTTCAGGTCTATTGGGAGAAGGATTAAGTGACAGAATTCTGGGTACTCTACAACTGTGTGGATTCACTGAGCAAAATCTAAACAATACTTTACTCCAGACCCTTTCCTTTGAAAATACAAAATTTCCTAACCACTTCAGCAAAATTGTTGCATTCAGAATTCACCATGACAGTTCCAGGACCAGGTTTTCCCTAATTGTCATGACAAAATTTCAACTGCATCCCAAGGAACACGAGAAACAACAGAAGCAGCAGATTGCTTCAGTTCTTCGTCAGTTCTGATGCTGAAGGTTATTTTCAGCCAGAAAATGGGAACCACAATTCAGTTGCTGGGGCGTTAATTCACACAACAGGATTATTTATCCACAGCCAGTCCACAGAGGCCACACTGCACAGTCATCCTCGTGCACTGCCACAGACAACAGGTCTGATGCCAGCAGGACGCTGTGCTCCCAGCCCACTGACAGTAAAGTAATTCCTCTGCCCAAGAGTGTCCCTTGGTCCCCCCAGGAGCAGAGCAGGGCAGTGAAAACATGCCTTGACAATGGGGCAGGCAGATGCTTATTTTCTTTGCTGACGTGGCAAACGTGCCAGAGGAGATGTCAAAATTTCCCACCCTTCACATTTTGGAGCTGTTCTCCTGGTGCTAAAGAAAAGGTCAGCACAGAGCCCCGAAACGGATCCTTTCTGGGCTTGAAAATGCTGAAGCTATTGTGCCAGAGGGAACAGTTAGCACAAGCCAGAAGGTGGGGTGCAGGGAGGTCTGCAAGAGGAACAGACATTTATCAGCAGTCTGAGCAGGCTATTGGGCAGGCTGGCAGCGAGTGGCTGAGGTGGTAGTGTTTGCAGGAGTTGAAAGAGCAGACCCAAACCCAAATAGATCATTTAAGATGTTTATAGGAAAAGGCTTTATGACCCTGTGTTCTCTAATAAACTTTTCTCATTATTAAAAGGTAATAAAAGGATTCAGTTTAATAAATCCTCTGGTATTTTATATAAAATATAATATTAAATAATAACGAAAGAAATGTTCTGCTCTTTTTTTTTTTCCCTAAATGGATGGTTCCAGAAACCTACTGGAAGAAATGTGTTACAAACATTTCTTCTCTGCTTTTGTGGGGGGAAAAAAAAAAAAGAAAACAGCTAGTCTAAAAGCTTTTCTACTGTGGGCACAATGAACAGAAACCCACAGAACCCATCCAGGGAGACACACAGAAAAAGCACTAACTGTCCTGGCAGAAGAGCATGGGAAAGTGCATTGCAGGCTTCCCTGTCATGACTTCACCTGGCCTGCAGATAAGCAGAGAGATCTTCGGGTTGAACAGTCTGAATCCTTCATTTCATCACTATCACTTGAGAGCATATCACCACGGCCTTTTTACAGGCTCAGTAGCAAGAACCAAGTGAAGAAAGGGAGGAGGAAAGGTAGAGATGGGAGCCAGTGGCAGCAGAAAACGTTGCTGGCCTTTTGTGTGTGCCAGAAACATTTCTCAGTGATAAAATTTTGTAAATGCACAAAAAAGTAGTAGGGCCTGTTCTGAACTGCCTGTGCCACTCAAAAGGAATGCAAGAGAAAAATCAGAATCCAAAGAGGAAGGATAAAACAATGCATTTCCCATCCATGCAGTACAATGAGAAACATAAAACGTTTGACTCACACTAGGATGCTCCAGGATGCAGTCGTAAAAAATAAAAGTACTCCAGGGGAGCAACGGCATTTTCAGGGCTAAGAAACTTGCTGGGTTTATTCCAACATATTCAAAGACAATGTGTTCTCTCATTGTCCTTTTCAACTCAGAAGAAAATGCTTAGGCAGTGGTTCCACCACAGAGTAAATCTACTTCTGGGTTCCAACTACCAAGATCCTACTGGCATCGATTGCTTTCCATTCTTGTACTACTGACAGCTTTCCACACTGTTAGCTCTCTTATGGCAAAGGCTGGTTCAATGAAGGTTAAGATTATGGGATCACATGGTAATTCAGTTTGAAAGGAAGCCCAGGAGGTCACCTAGCTCAGTATCCTGCTCAAAGCACGGTTGGTTTTTTGACAGGATAGACAGGATTTGCATCCCCAGGTCAGGGTTGCCTCTTCCAGAAACAGAATCGGGAAGAAGCGGATTCCATGGGAAATCTGACTCTCATACCTGTATCTTTGGTAGCAGCTGAGCTGCTGGAGGCAGGAGCTACCTGCTCTTTGCTTGAAGGCAGCCCTCCACCTGCTTACCCTTCAGCTGGAAAGCCAGAAGGACTTAGGGCTTTGGCTGAGTTACTGATTTTTCATTGTTAGAGTGATACTCTCCCACCCTCCAAAGTACTTCTCTCAAGTGGTTTTAGCACTGCACATTAGCCAGGTCAACTGCCTGATGTATGTTTTCCTTCCTGAACTGTGGGAGCCTTACCTGTCCTGGGTGGCAAGTAAGCACTATATATATATGTGTGTGTGTACACATATATATGTAGTGTGTGTAGAATGCTAGAAATCCTCCTCCAGGTGATTAGTGCTCCCTATGAGAACAAAGGTTTTGTCCAGAGTTTGGGGCTCCCAAAGTGCTACAGCTCTGTGCCCTAGGACAAGGAGGCCACGAGCCCTTCCACAGGAGCTGCATGAATAAAATCACATTTTGATTCTCTAGTAGGCTTAGAATAAGGCACAGAGAAAAAACATGGCAGGACCTACAGCAAAACACTCCCTTCCATTTTCAAGCTTTTCAATATACCAAAAGGATGGGGATTTTCATCTTTTACACATGAGAATTTCAATCACAGAATCACAGAATTGTAGGGGTTGGAAGGGACCTCGAGAGATCATCGGGTCCAACCCCCCTGCCAAAGCAGGCTCCCCAGCTCATATTGCTCAGATAGGCGTCCAGGTGGGTCTTGAATATCTCCAGAGAAGGAGACTCCACCACCCCCCTGGGCAGCCTGTCCCAGGGCTCTGTCACCCTCACTGTGAAAAAGTTCTTCCGCATGTTGGTGCGGAACTTCCTATGCTCCAACTTGCAGCCATTGCCCCTTGTCCTATCCCCACAGACCACTGAAAAGGGGCTGGCTGATTCCCCCTGCATCCCCTGCTTCAGATAATTATAAACTTTGATTAGGTCCCCCCTTAGTCTTCTCTTCTCAAGGCTGAACAGTCCCAGCTTACTCAGCCTTTCCTCATAGGGGAGATGCTCCAGGCCCTTAATCATCTTCGTAGCCCTTCTTTGGACTCTTTCCAGGAGATCCCTGTCCTTTTTATACCAAGGAGCCCAGAACTGGACACAATACTCCAGGTGGGGCCTGACCAGGGCAGAGTAGAGAAGGAGGATCACCTCCTTTGACCTGCTGGCTACACTCCTCCTGATGCATCCCAGGATCCCATTGGCTCTCTTGGCCACCGAGGCACACTGCTGGCTCATGGCCAACCTGTCATCAACCAGGACCCCCAGCTCCTTCTCCACTGAGCTCTTCTCCAGCAGGTCATCCCCCAGCCTGTACTGATACAAACAGTTGTTCCTTCCCAGGTGCAAGACTTTACACTTGCTTTTGTTGAACTTCATCTGGTTTCTCACTGCCCAGCTCTCCAGCCTGTCCAGGTCTCTCTGGATGGCAGCGCAGTGCTCCTGCGTGCCAGCCACTCCTCCCAGCTTTGTATCATCGGCGTACTTGCTGAGGGTGGATGTTATTCCCTCATCAAGATCGTCAATGAAGATATTAAACAGGACTGGACCCAACACTGAGCCCTGGGGAACACCGCTGGTAACAGGCCTCCAGTCAGATTCTACTCCACGAATCACAACCCTCTGGGTTCGGTCCGACAGCCAATTCTCAACCCACCTCACTGTCCACTCATCTATCCCATGCTTTCTCAGCTTTGCTATCAGGATGTCATGGGAGACAGTATCAAAGGCCTTGCTGAAGTCAAGGTAGATGACATCCACTGCTCTCCCTCCATCTACCCAGCCTGTCATGAGATCGTAGAAGGCTATGAGGTTGGTCGAGCACGATTTCCCCTTAGTGAATCCATGCTGACTACTCCTCATGACCTTCTTCTCTTCCAATTGCTTGGAGATGGCATCCAGAACAAGCTGTTCCATTACCTTTCCAAGGGCAGAGGTGAGGCTGACTGGCCTATAGTTACTAGGTTCCTCCTTCTTGCCCTTTTTAAAGACTGGAGTGACATTGGCTATCCTCCAGTCTTCAGGCACTTCTCCTGTCCTCCAAGACCTGTCGAAGATGATAGAGAGCGGCTCAGCAATCACCTCCGCCAGCTCCCTCAGCACACGTGGATGTAACCCATCTGGGCCCATGGATTTGTGTGCATTAATCCCTTTGAGCCGCTCCTGGACCTCCCCTACTTGAACCAGAGGGAAATTCTTCATTTCCCAATCAGTCCTACTCTCATCCAGTGTCTGTGGGTCCCGGGGGGCCTTTGAAGTGAAGACCGAAGCAAAGGCGGCATTCAATATCTCCACTTTCTCAGCATCCCCCGTAACCAGGACACCCTCCTTATTCAGCAAGGGACCTACATTATCCCTGGACATCCTCTTACTGTTCACGTGTCTAAAAAACCCCTTTTTATTATCCTTTATGTCCCTTGCCAGCTTAATTTCCAAGAGGGCTTTAGCCTTCCTAGTTGCATCCCTACAGGCCCTGACCACATTCCTGTATTCTTCCCAGGTGCTCAGACCCTTTTTCCACGATTCATAGATCTTCTGCTTCTCTTTGAGTTTGCTCAATAGCTCCCTGTTCATCCATGCAGGTCTTCTGCCTCTCTTTCCCCATTTCCTCCTCAAAGGGATGCATCGTTCCTGTGCTTGGAAGAAGTGCTGTTTGAATGCTAGCCAGCTCTCACAGGCTCCCATTCCTTCAAACAGCGTAGCCCACGGGATAGCCCCCATTAAGTGGCGGAGGAGATCAAAGTTAGCTCTACCAAAATTCAGGGTAGCTATCCTACTTTTTGGCTTGCTTCTTCCACCCAGGATCATGAACTGAACCATTTCATGGTCGCTTTGCCCTAAGCTGCCCCCGACCTTCACTTCCCTAACAAGTCCATCCTTGTTAGTGAAAACAAGGTCCAGCAGCCGCCCTCCCCTTGTGGGCTCCTGCACCATCTGTAGCAGGAAATTGTCTTCAACACACTGCAGAAATTGTCTGGACTGCATACGACTGGCCGTATTGCTTGCCCAGCAAATATCTGGGTAGTTGAAGTCCCCCATAAGGATCAGTGCCCGGGAACTTGAGGCTACTTCTAACTGTTTATGGAATGCGTTATCTACCTGCTCCTCTTGATCAGGGGGCCTATAGCACACTCCCACAACAATGTCCCCCATACCGGTTTGCCCCTTGATTTTAACCCACAAGCACTCGACAGAAGGTTCATCCTTCCCCAGGTGGAGCTCAACACATTCTAGGTGCTCTCTCACATAAAGAGCAACTCCTCCACCTCGCTTCCCTAGCCTGTCTTTCCTAAAAAGCACATAGCCATCCATGACAGTGTGCCAGTCGTCCAGGTTGTCCCACCACGTCTCTGTGATTGCGATGAGATCATGGCCCTGCGACCGCACAAAGATCTCTAGTTCTTCTTGTTTGTTCCCCATGCTACGTGCATTTGTGTAAAGACAGTTCAGTGGTGAAGCAGATGTAGGTATCCTCAACGGCCCACAGCGAGATTTCTGACAGGGGACTGGCAAAAGTGGCTCCACGGAGGAGTACTCAGGGCAGTCCACATAAATGCTTATTTAAAAAAAAAAAAAGAAGGGTCAAAATCCTGCAGTCACAGACAGCCTGGCACTTGCTGAAAACAACTCATGTACGTCTCTGCAAAGCCTATCTCAGGCTGAAATGCCTCACCCCTTGAGACATTATACATTACACCCACAGACTGCAAAGTGAGCTTAGGCTGACTAACTTAGACTTAGCCATCCAATTTAGGGCAGGTAAATCTCATCTTGCCTGAGATGATCTGTGTGTTTAAGTGCCCATCTATTTCCTTCACACACATAGCACACCACAACTGTGGAAATACATGAAATATTATGCTATGATTGCTTTAGCCACAACCTTTACATAATCATTTGCTGCGCAGACATGATACACTAGATCCTTTGATGCCAATAGCCTTTCACATCCCTCTCTTAAAGGCAGCGTGCAGCTTATCCCTTGATACAGTCTTCAGAACATTCACAGTATATTCCTGTCTCATATGTGACTTTGACAAAGGTATTTCTATGGTATAACTATATTTTCTTGTTAGCTCTTGGAATTATTGTACTGGACATATGCAGAACCAGAGCAAAGAAGCATTTAACAACACTCTCAAAAGAGACCCTGGGCCATATTTGACTCTACTGCCTGGGTGAGCTGCATCTGAAACATTCTCTGAAATGCACAGTAGGATTCAAATATAT
The DNA here is from genome assembly GCA_020800305.1 of Porphyrio hochstetteri. Classification (NCBI taxonomy): domain Eukaryota; kingdom Metazoa; phylum Chordata; class Aves; order Gruiformes; family Rallidae; genus Porphyrio; species Porphyrio hochstetteri. The sequence continues at coordinate 41,102,099 of CM036909.1, read as the reverse complement.
GTTGCATTGCTTATTTTTTTCTGTTTCTTACAGAAAGTATTTAAGCAAGCCCTGAAGCTCTGCATATCATTTCCACCACTGATTTACATTCTCTATTACAGGTGGAATGTTGTGGTTGCTCCGCTTTTTGATTAACCCATTTCTTCCTGCCTTTGAACAGCACATCATCTGACCATCACATCATGTTTTGGGCTATTATTCCATGAGGAAAGCTACCTTTTAAACCACTAGATTAATCTGCACTAATTTCTGGGGGAAGTTTTTGGTTTGGTTTGCCTCCAGCAGTAGACAAGCACGTAATCAGCTCCTGTAAGGCATCTGGAAACAAAAGCCCAAGCATACAGGTAAGCCCTTTGAACTCTGCTCATCATTCTGTGCCCAGACACAACGTGGTGTAAATCCCTCTAACTGTACTGCAAGAGCACTGAACATTTACAAATGCTGAATTTCACAAGATGAAGGTCCATTCTCCTCAGATTTTCTGAAGTATTTGGGTCCTCCCACCTTCTCTCACAGCTACATTTCCCATAATATTCTGCTGTATCCATTTCACCACTCAACACGCAGACACACACACAGAACTACAGCAATAAATGTTCTTTAACCACACCTTACTCAAATAGACATGGTTTGTCTGGCCCAAGAACCCGCCTTCCTATGGCTACGCTTAGATTAATCTTTGCAAGGTACAGATTTACTGCCTCATTCAGTGAACAAGTACTTAGACTCAAAGAAATTTTGTTTTCAGTGAGTTTCTGCAAACATCCATAACTTTTCCTGCCGATTCCTTCCTTCTAGCTTACACTCACCTGGAATTTTTGGGAAAACACAGAAGACATCTGTCTTTTACTGTCCACCATAGGGAAGATTTTGGAAAAAAACATTGCTAAGACAGCCACCCCATGCTCTTTTTCTTGCAGACATGTTTAAAGTTTAAGTTACAGACCTAACAGTCAAGAGCTGCTTTCATTCTATAGCTGAAAGGAACCAATTTGTCTTTCCAACAGGACCTTCTCCACAAGTCAGACCACTGAACATGACAGAGTTCTGCATCAAGGTTATCGATTCCATCTAAGTTACGGTGTTCTTCAGAAAGGTCTGCTCCTGATTTAAAGGCTTTAAGTTACGAAGGAATCACTACAGCTCCATGGAAATTCTACTCCATCTAATTTTTAACACATTGTTTTAATATCTGCCCAATGCCCACACCCATAAAGTCATTACAGCTTTCATTGAACACGAACAGCATTAAACACCCAACTGCTAGAAGATTTTACAACATGCTGTTGAACAACACCTTTACTGATAACTCAAGATTCTCAGCAGCAGTGTAAGCCCCATGCTTGCAGATGCTAATACGAGCTTATTCAAAGAACTGCCACTATTTGCTACCCACTCTCTAGTTGTAGAGATATCCTGATATCCTTCACTTTTTCAAAATAGCTTACTGCCTTCCTCATGTGGAAGTGCATTCTTACGCTGCTAAGCTTTCTCACTTCGTGCTGTCATAAATGCAGCAATAAAAGGACATTTGAATGACCAAAGGACAAAACCATCCCTGGAGATTCCTTTATGAGCCAAGTGTTCCAAAGACTGTATTCCTCAGCTTACCCATCTGTCAGACAGCACCCTTATCACACCCACAGGATAATCCACATGATTATTTACAAAGCATTTAGAGATCAAGCCCTCTGCCAGGTTGGCACTGAAGGATAACAGTTCTTCACGCTGCTACAGATTTTCAGTAAGTCCTGCCTTCTTTGTGCCCCAGTCCTTCAGCTTTAGCATGGAAATTATTCTCTTTATCTATCCTAACAAGCAAGACACACAGTGATGAAGCAGTATCTCAGAGGCTACACAGGGAACATTTTCTACACCCTGAAAAAAGAAATGCAGCTTTGAGTTCTCATTAGTCTGATTCAATATTCTGCCATGATTTTGTTGAAGTACTGCAGTGATACACAAACCTTGAGATTACAAACCAAGTGAATATTCCAAGGGCACTGCAGCATAAGAGGCAGCTGAAATTACTGTGTCCCCAGAGGACCTCCTGAAGACGCTGTGACCACTTAATGCTAACAGGAGCCCTCCTGTCAACCTTTTACAGGTGACCAATCTGAACCAAAGTCCCACTCTTCCAATATCTCCTTGTAGCCACCTGCATCCCAGTTCCTTTTTCTGACCCCAGCAGAAGAAATATATGAAGGCAGTGATCTCCAAACTCAACTTTCAATGTTTATGGCTGTGTTCATGCCAGTCATTTGTTTTCAGAAGTAAAACAGAAGTTGTCCCCAGGCTCTCCTCACAGGTTCAGACTGCTCACCTTGTGCCACTGTTTGCTGCACCCTGAACAGAGCAGTGCCAGTCACTGCATTTTGTTAATTAATTCAGATTGGAAATAAGCTGCCTGAAGTGAGAGGAGATGCCTGTTTCCTCCCCCAAAGAGTGTACAAAGCCTCTGGCCCACTACATGAAATTCCTTATAAAGCTTTGTCAATTAGAGTTCCGGTGCCACAGGCGTTTAGTATTATGGGCTGTTATATTTCAGGCATGTAGTTCCTGCTGTGAGAATGGGAGTCCTCTGGCTGAGCAATTTCAAGCCTACCCAAGAACTACAGCAAGGTCAGCCTCAGAAAAACAGTTCCTCCAGCCTCTTTAACTCTCTGCTTTAAGTGGATCTAGGCCTTAACGAGCATTGCCTTTTGGTGGCATTTGGGCAATGTAGTTTTTGTTACAGAAACTTGTAGATATTTCTTGCTGGCTTGGACATATTTGCAGTTTCTGAGTTACAGGATGGCTTGTTGCAGCTGCAGATGGCAGAGTTTGTAACTTCTCAGTCCCTAATAGCTCAAGCCATAAGAAATCCCCACTTGTCACAGTTTTCTAGTGTTCCCCACAGTCATTGATGGCCATGGTGAAAACTGTGAATGCTGAAAATCAGTTTATGTGCTGCAGTCTGACCATAAAGACTATGTGCTTGATCACAGAAGTCCTGGAGCCCATCTGCCACTTCCCACTGACCACAGAGACCCCAGCTGACTGATGGGAGCCCAGGGAGGCCATCAGTCACCCCTGGAGTCTCCCAGCCAACTTCTCTAAGTCTCCCAACCTCCCAAGTATCACGGGGTCTCTCTTGCTCCTTGGGTAATCAGGGTTCTACCACAGAATTTTTTTTTACTTAAACTTTTAACCTTACTGTGGAGAGCTAAATTCTTCTCCCATCTACACTCCCTCAAGTCAGAGCCATCCTGGGTTTGAAATGGACAGCACATCCAAAGAGTATCTCCATTTGGGTTTTGGCTATGACAGTACAGAAAAGGGAGAATATTCAGGAATTAATCAGAAGCATAAGAGGTCTTCTTGATAGCTATTAAAAGGCTTATAGCCACTCCTGGGCTGCTGATCTGCAATCATTTAGGTGACTATATTTCTGGTCCTCTTTGGTTGTCATTCATGTGTATACTTAACTCTAAGGAATCTGTCCTATCATATATTACTCCTTGATGAGGTTATCTTTGTAAAGTAGAAACTTTTTTCTAGAGATAAGCAGCCACCATGAGAAACTGCTGTAGCACCACTGGTTTTGGTTTATTCCCTTGGGCATGATGAATACTGAAAATATTTATTGCCACTACGTGTACTGTGTGGAAAAAAAAGAAAACAAAACAAAGAATGCAGAAGGAATTCTGTCTGTGACCCTGGGAACAAAGCCACCAGTCACGTGCTCTTGAACACGTAAAGTGAGGACATTATTGAAGAATAATCAAATCCATTAATGTTCATACAGCAAACAGCTCCAACCAGAATTGCAGTCCTGAAAGGACAAGGCCTCAAGCTCAGAGGCAGAAAAACCTCCAATTATTTGAGATTCAAGAACTCTTGAAAGCTGTAATAATTTCTCTGGCATTTTGAAGGTGGGAATATGCCTTTTGACTGCAACTCACTCTTCAGACAAAGGCTGTCTTCATGAGTATTCGTCCAGCACTACTGTGAGGCAGCTTCCAACAGCACGAAGGACCAGTTCTCATGTACAAATTGCTCAAGATAAATCCAGATGGAGGGGATGTCAGTGCAGCCTTGCAAGACACAGCTGCATCCCTTACCAACAGCAAGAAACTTTGGGATTCGCTGTCTCCTAAAAAGCTGTGGCTAACACTGCTGTTTTACTTTCTTTTTACGAGCATAACAGTGTGGGAGATGCTGCTGCTGAAGGATCACGGTTAATCCCTTTTTTCATTAAGTCCTGCCTAACTGAGGCAAGACCAGCTGTTTTAGGGTAAACCGGGAGCAAACATAAGCTCATCTGAAGTTTTCTTCCTTATCCTGCAAAGAAGGAATAAACAGATATGGAAAACCCAGACACCTGCCCTGTATGAATGGGAAAGCCCCAACGTGCCCCACACTTATCACTTAAGTTTCAGAGATACTCTCCTGTTTTTATCTCCTCTGGTGTCCCAGAAATGTTTGGCTGGTGGTCTACCAGCCAAATTTCTGGATGGATCAGTTATGTCCTGGCACACGCCTCCAAATCTTTTTTAGATTCAGGCAGCACCCTTGCACATTCCTCCTATAAACTGAGTGCAAAAGGAAGCTACCACGAGAACTACCACGTTTAACGTTCACTTTTCCTCTCGTAAGGGAAACCTCTGCAAGCAACGAGTGTTCTTTACATATTGACAGTTTCTGGAGGTATAATAGCTTACCATAATTGGATACCTTGATAGTTTTTATAGATGCTGACAGAAAGATTCTTCCCTTTGCAGTACTATATATAATTGAGCACTTCTGGATTCGGCTACAGAAAAATGGACGGGTGCCGACACCCATTTTTCATGATTTGTCTCCACTCCAAATGTGTCTATGGCAGAGCCTGGCCCTACAGGATTGAACAAATATGATACTGGCCATTAGTCGGCACTTAGGGTAGACCAGGACGAAGCACATGAAGCATCTTGCCATTTCACTACAATTAAAAACTTATTGGAACCAGAACCAGTGCTCTATTAATGAATCCAAATCTTTACGACTGTGGTATTGGAACAGACAACTTCCAGAGGAGGAAATGGGAAGGCAGCCATCAACCTCAAGAAGACAGAGGAAGGAATTAGTTTTCTGGAGAATCCTAAGGAGGACACTGAAACAGTGCTCTATCACAAGAAGATCTAAGAACAGACAAAAAAAAGTGAGGGCAAGAGAAAAGGAGAAGGAAGTTTCAGGAGCCCTTCCACCAGATTTCTTAAACTAAGCAAAAGTGATGAGGTTTTTTGCACAGGAAAACAAAATTTTTCTTCCCCCACAAACATACACTGTGGATCCCTGTTTAGTGACACTTCTTACTAATGCTCCTATACAGATACTTTGAAAAGGGATATTGAGAAAGGAATGATGCACACTGCAGTCATGAATGGTACCATGTGGTACAAATAGCTAAAAATCCAAAAATCACGAGGTAGGTTTAGCTGTAAGCAACCTAGCTGTTCAATTATATAGCTATTTAAAGTTATAAACAATTTAAACTTAAATTATGTTAAATGATAAACTATTTCAAGTCCCTGCTGAAACCAGGAGAGCAGTATAGTTCCTATGCCTAGAGCAACCACAATTATTGCTTTTAAAATTAGGAGGATGGGAAGAAGAGAATAACTCACCAGGTACCTACAATGCGTGACATGAGCAAACACCCACTTTGCTACTGCCACACAAATATTAACTAGAAAACAACAGGTACCAAAACAAAAGGAAAAGGGACAACAGCTAATCCATACAGTCTGCTGGAAAAATCACAAGACCTCTGTGTTGGCAGGCTGTCAAGAGGAGAGAAGGGAGGAAGGGGAAGGGGCAAATTCCTGAGCTGAGAAGCTTTCTAATAGGAAAACCCTATAACCTCCCTTGGAAAGCTTCACCTCAGGAACAAACAGCCAGTTACACATCCCACAGCCTAGTATGGGGTGAGAGGCTGTGTCTTAGATAACAGGACCCAGACATGCTCAGATTTAAAGATAATCACCAACAGCTTGAGTTGCACCTGGATGAGAACAGGAAACTAGTGCAGAAACATGAGCACAAGTGTTATCCTCTCTCAGAAGCTCACCTCACAGATGGGAGTGCTCTGTAATAGCTGTAAATTCCTCAAAGATTTGCTTTAATTAGAGCCTAACCTTGCCATGAGAGGGATAGAGGGCCATTACACACTCTGCAGGAGCGACCCCAGTCTCCTGCCTGGCTGGAGACGCCGAAAGGCACTCTTACTGACTGCTGCTACTCCAGACTGCAAGGGCAGTGACAGACTTGTGCAGTCTTGGCTTTCTTTAAACTTCATCATGGTGAGGAGAATGCTTACGACATCAGAAGCCTGAGAATTCCTACAATCAGCCTGAGCTAGCCTACCCTAATTCCTTTCTGGCAAATCACCACAGGCATTTTAACTCCTCATTCATAGTCCCAGGACTTTTATCATGCAATATAAAGACTACAGTAATGCAAGAGCCACATCTTATGGACACTGAGGTTACATCTGTACTAAAAAAAACCCCTAGCAATAATTTCTGTTCCCAGGTCCACACTCTAATTGCATCCCAGCTACACCAGGGCAGGTTCATCCATGCACCAGTCCCATCTTCTACACCTTGGTACCAAAATATGGGAACCTCAGGTGCCAAGCCCATAAAGGAAATATAATGCCCTCCAGCAGGCACTCTGAATCACAGCCCTGGCAGCACCAGAAAGCATCCCCTAGCCTGCCTCAGCCTGTCAGTATGGACAGAGCTGGCAATGCTGCCCTATTCCTCTCGTACCTCCCCACAGCTAGAAGTTGTTCTATTATTACAGGGTATATGAAGTGACTGCATTTTTGAAGTCTATGGAACACAACAGTAAGCTATTGAGGAATAAATCCCAAACCAAACACCAAATGGACAAGCTCTCTACTGTTGAACTTGGGACGTGCTAACCTGCACCCAGTCCTGTTCCCTCCAAGACACTACATCAGCTTCCATCCCCAGCAGAGATGAATCACGCCCCAACCCCACACATTCTTCCAAACATGTCTCCAAGCAAAAAAAGCATCACCACTGCTTTATCCAAGTTGAATCAGTTGACAGTTCACTCTCAGCTAGATTATATCTGGTCACGAAGTAATGTCCAAATTCAACTCTGGACACATTAACTTGATTTAGTGTAACTGTGAGACCATAATTTTAGTCAGGGAAAATACTAAGAGTGAAGATTTTCTCTGATGAGGGAAGATAAAAATAAAAATGTTAATTTAATGACATCACCGTTCTTAAAGTCTTCCTCAGAGTTTCCTGGAAAGTTCACATGCAAATGAAACTGAAACAAAGTACAACACTCGGGAAGAGGAGGAGCATAAAAATCTGGAAAGGGGAATCTCAAGAAAAGCTGAGCAGTTTCTCCATTATAGCAAGTATTTGAAAAACAGAACCCTTTGCATATTTGTCACACGTACAGATTATGTTTAAAAAATAAAGAGCGAGCTCCAGGTACCTTATGGAGATAAACAGCAAATCTTGGGTGGAAGAACAATAAAATGAGAAGGGAAGTTAGTGATGGACTGTGGATCTGATCCAGAACTGATTCACCAACATGAAAGCTGCCATTAATTTACCATTAGTGGGGCTGGGACCATGTTTTCCTGATCTACAAGACAAATACCATCGGGCAAGTTTTGCTAGCTGTTCACGTTAAGATGGTGCAGTGCAATTGCTGAGCCCCAGACATGTTTATCTCTGCTCCAGGGATGACTGCCCCCAGCAGAAGCACGAAGCAGACAGCTTTGGGGATAAGTTCTTAAACTTCTGCAGCCAGACTAGTCTGTGCTTTCACTCTGAATTACTCCAGCCTATTTGGAAGAGAGACTCACTTTGGTTTCTCTGAGAAAGTCACCATTTTGTTCTTTTTTATTACTATCCTCCAGTAGAAGGGAGCTTATTTACCATTAAGGATGTACAGAGTCACTCATTGAGCATGGGAAAGGCATTCCAACCAAACAGCTTCCACAGGAGGGAGAAGACAATTTTGCACTTAGTTTACCACACAGTCAATAACCTGAAGAAAACACATGTATCCAAAATTCAAATGAAAGCACAAGTGCACCTCAGAGAAAACAGAGAAACAGACAAAAATCAGCATGCTCATCAGAGACAGATACTTCAAGCACTCTGTTGAGGTTTCACCACAGCATTTCTCTGACAGCTACCCTGCAAATCAAAATTTATCTGGAGCATTTGTGTGGTTCCTTTCTCTGCCCTGCAATTGGATCCTAGGGATCACAAGACCCATGCCAGGAGCAAACGTTTGAGCTAATTAGGGAACACACTGGAAAAATGAATGTTTTCTTATATTATCCTACCTACACATTCCTGAACACAAACCTTTGATAAGGGTAACTAGTGACTGCTCTACGATGCGTCTCCAGTAAGAATGCATCCTCACTCTACAGTCAAAACTATTAAGGAAAACAACGCCACAATGGCTTGAACTTAAAAACTCGTCATTTTAAATGCGTGCACAGATACGCATCCTTCCCAATTGCTGCGCCCAGGCAGCTTTGCTGTATGCCGCTGCCATCTAGTGGAACCGGCTCTGAGAATGGGCCCCAGCTCCAGCATCCCCCAGCAGGAATGCCCCGGCAGGCAGAACGTTAAAAGAGGATTTCAGTTCACAGCTCCTACTGTGCTGCACAGGTCTTCAAAGTAAAGAAGAAATTTCAGTTAATATGGTAGTATATGTGTGATCACAGTAATCACATCAATGAGATTCTTTATTCACTCTCCATAACTGCTGTATCTATACATTACCTGTAGGAGAGCAAGAATGGCCTTTTATTTGATTTTTTTTCATGAAGGCAAAGTTATGAGCATTAGGAAAATCTGTGATATTATTAAAATGTAGTTAACAGTCACAGACTTCGTTACTGACCTCTGACACATGCATTAAATGGACTTCAATGACTTCTACAGAAGCACTCATTACAGTCACTGCTGTTTCTTTCAGCTGCTTACGATAAGCCTTCCATGAGGACTTGATTATGAAAAGCTTCTGACAATGACAGCGACTTAGGACATGTAAGGGCAAGATGTGCTTCAGTATTAGTAAAAGGGGATATGCCTGAGCTCCAGAGGAGAGGTCACCTTCACTCCATGAAACACCATGATGGCACCATTAGCCTGTTTGGAGTTTCTCAGTTAACTCGTGCCTCTCTGTCCCAGACAAGACAGTACAGCTCTGAGTAAATAAGGATGTGAGAGAGACTGCATCCTCCTTGCAGATGCAGCTATACAAGTAAAAGGTAGAGCTTGGGAGAAGGAGCAGAATCTGAGAAGTGGGCTGATAACATATAAGAGCAATAAATGTAATAGCCATAGCTTAATACCACAGCCCAGACTGTATCTTCATTTCTTTTATGCTCCAGGCTTCTGGGAGGTATTACACAGACCAGTCTGTGGCTCAGAGTCATTTACAAGCCCATGGCAAGGGCCAAAATTGAGTAAACCTGTATCAGACAGACTGCTCCTAACAGGGAACCTCATAAAGGTATATTGGAAAAGAAAAAAAACCAAAACAAAACGTTGTTCAGCATATTACAAAGCCTATTCTCTAAGGAGGTCATTGAAGTCAAATAAATTTCATTGGTCTTTCCTATGCAATAATTTAGGTGCAGTTAAAATGCCCCAGAATACCAATAACTGCTAGATGCAGAGGTCATTTATTAACATTTTATCAATAGGATCTTTATGAGATGCAGGCTCTTTCTTCGAGATTCACCCCATGCCAACAGCTCAGAACATCAATACTGTGTGGAAACCCACCCCAGTGCAATCATCCATTTCAGGCAGCTGACTGAACAGTATGAACTTCCCAAATGTCTTTGGGAGATACTCAAGCTTCTGCCTCCATCTCAAGCCAAAACTAACTTCAGACTTGCTGGGAGAAGGGAAAGGCTGCCTTCCCCCATCCATGAGAGGTTTTCATATGAGGTATGACAGCATCATGTTTCGTCTGAACAGTAACTCAGTTCAGCTTAATGCTTGTTTCTTCCTCACCTGGGGTTCATCGTTTCAGTAAAACAATGACAGGTTTTGTCCAATGTATCCCTGGACCAAACAGAGCTTTCCCATACCTCACTGCACAGGATGCAAGCAGATCAAAAATTAGTTTAACAAAACACATAATTGGTTAATTGACTATACCCCCTGTACATAACATGGATTATCCTACTGTTTCAACCAGGGTGGCTTTTCAATGAGCTTGAGATAATATTATTTGAGTACGCAGGAGAAAAAAATATTGCCACACAACTGAACAATGAAAAGTCAAGCTCACTTGCTGAAAAAGCTCCACTCACAGCGGTGGAACATGAAAGTCTGAAGGCCTGGTACTATCAGCTGGTGAGTGCTCCATTGTTCCAGGCTTAGAAAGACCAAGGAGATTTCCTTTAAGGTCCATCTACATAACTACGTATCTGGGAGTGCTGCTGATCCTACCACTGCTGATCCACCAATTGCATAGATCACCATGGAGAATTCTATTTAAAGAGTCTGTAATGTGATTGACACAGTTGGATACAAAAGTTTGAGCAAAAACAAACAAGATTTAGCCTGGAGATCTAAACTGCCACTCTTGTACACTAACCATTTAGGGTTTCTCAGTTTGCAATTCTAAGTGCTAACACAGTTTTCTCGGGGTTCAGAAATTGTGCTTATAAATACATTAGGTTTTAAGTGATATATTACAGTTAAATGCAGCACTCTGCTCATAAACATCACCTCCACCCTGTCCACCCAGCGATTTCCAGTGAGCTGCTATATCTTGTTTCCTCCAAACTGCAATCATCATCCACCCCCGCCTACCACACATTAGGAGCCTGATACAGATATCAACTATGGGGCATAATGGGCATTAAATGAAGACCTCCCAGCTGTCTCCTGACAGCTACATTACATAATGGTGACCTCTGCATGTTTTATGCACAACATTAAGAAAATAAAAAGGGAAAAAAAAAAAAAAAAAAGAAAAAACCCTAGATAATTCCAGGCTGCAGATAAAAAAACTATTGAAAAAATCCTATGATATATTTGGGGGGCAGGGTGGGGTCTTCACTTATTTGCATGTATAGATGGCCCTATTAGTATTGCATTGATGCTTCCTAAAGGCATAATATTTTACTTCTTAATAGTCATTCTTTCCTTCCTTCTCGCTGAAAAGTGATAGTTCACTTTGAAAGCAGAGATTTATACTGCAGACTCTTCATTTAAACCTTATGTAAAGAAATAAAATCTTTATGTCCACACATATTTGAGCTCCTACCTTCATGCATTTATAGCGTGTTACATTTCCCGGCTTTCCCATATTTAAAATGTTTTACAGCCTGTTCCCCAGATTCAGGTAGTAAAAGGCTTGAAGACCAGAAAGCAGGCAGAGCTCAGTATTTTAATTAGAAATGGACCAACACAGAAACCTCAAACCATTCAGTTGTACAGAGGTACTAGCAAAACCTCCTGCTAGAAAAAAAGAGTGATCTGATCTATGACTTCTACAAAAGTATTTGAGAGTTTAAAAGCCTTTAAATGAATCCTTGTTGGGCTGATGTGTCATCTCGTCAGTATTTTGAAATAACACCAGAGGAAAAAAAAAAAGAAGGAACCCTATGCTAAATAATAATACTAAATAAAGGGTCAGGGTAAGGAAAAATAACTATTCCTGCATTTTAAGGAGGCTTCGCTCCCATGCCCTCAGATCTGCATCTCCCAACCAAGATGGGTGACACTGTCTGTGGGTGGCAGCGCAGTTGTATTGTTATTTTGGCTTACATCTGACAAGTATTTGCCCATGCATTTGGAAAAATCATTTGTTCATAAGAGGGTGCTGTCAAAAAGAACTTAGTAATAATATTTCACAGCTTGTAAAGTCTGACCATCACTTTACATCCTTCTCTCTTTCACCATATGCTGTGTGCTCCACTCTTCCCCCCCCCAATATTCTTAAATTAAATGAATGCATTCTTCCGCTGTATTTCCTAAATGGTGAAACTGAAGATAGGAAAATACCAGTTTGTGATCTCAAGACAACCATCCTACACCTTTCCCTGATGGAGAACTACCACTCTGCAATACACTTCCAACACCTGTCTAATCCAGAAATGCCATCTCTCCCAGAGCAACCTGCAAGGTCTATCACACAGCCACCTGAGGGCAAAATGCTGGTACTTCCCACATTGTTGGGCAGACAGCAAGAATGTACTCCAAGATAGACACACACAGCGCACCAAAGGACTGGCTCACGGGTCCCCCAGCACCCCACAGCACACACACTGAAGAAAAACTGGGGAAGTGGGCACCCAAACCTGTTTCTCATCCATGACTTCATGGCTCAGAAAGCGGGTAGGCAGGAGCTGACAGAAGCTTTATGAATGATTTTGGCAAGCTTTCTCTGGCCCGCAGCCTGCAGGCTACTCCTTAAAATACTTTGCTGAAGTTTTCCTTTAGTTGTTCCATGGAGATCAGGCCTTCCAAACCACTTATACCTGTCACTATCCTCACAGTTCTCCCTCTTATTCTTCTACTAACCTCTTTTCCTTGTTTTTCTCCTTTTTTTAACTGTGTCACTAAAACAAGGTGCCCCAAAAGGCAGATGAGACAATACCACCGTTTCCTCAGAAGTCAACCATGGCAACCACTGTTCACAAGTTACTCTTACAAATACTTCTCAGAACAAGGTTCCTCCTCTGAAACAGCATGACAATACTGACTGCCCCTCAGTCTGCAGTCCCTCCAATTACTAGAACTTCCTCTGCGCTCCTGCTCACCAAAACATTACTCATACTTATGCATTACATTACATTTCTTATGCAAATTCCTCAGGTTTATACAGAAAGCCAAGCATAAAGCTGGGATGAAATCTCAGTCGAGATTCCAGGTGTGACTAGTAAGAGTGGTGTCTCCATGCAGCAGCTCTGCTGTTTTCAGCGCACACTGCCATCCTGAGCTTTTGCTATCCCAGGCTGCAGGACTGATGGACAACAGGATACACCATTCCCTAACCCTGCATCTGAGGCTCATTTGTCATGGAAATCAGGGTATACAGGCCACCAGGAAAAGAGTCCCAAGATGTGATTGGATCTAGATCTGCTGTCCTCTGGGAAGTGCTCCATGGGCCTCCATTTTAGACATCCCCAGCCAGGCTACTCATTAATGCTATCAGTAGAATCATCCAGGGTTTTCAACTCAGCACACAGTAACTTGTACCAGCCAAAAGCACCTTGCCAAATAACACAACTAATCAAAGCAGTTAACTGGAATAACGATACATGTAATGAACCAACGCAGACCACAGCACAGAGACCCCAAGCAGTGCTACATGTTCAGTTCCATGCTGTGCTTCCCAATACCTTATCTGTGGGCACACAATGTTAAATTAATAACAAGACAGACAAAACCACCACCAAGATTACAGTAACAACAAAGGAAGTTTCATTTTTTACATGACACTTTCTACCTCCTCATCTCGCCCAGAGTTTCACTTGCCAGCATGAAACCAGTAGAGAGCAGGTATTTCACAGGGGAACAGAAAGGCCAGTTCAAAACACAGGGGCAACCTATCCCACAAGGCTGGAAAGGACACACTGTTGCAGGCACAAGTCAACTTCACTAGCTTAATGCAACTTCTTGGGCTAGGGAACAGTTTTATGAAGATCAGGTAATTCCCTAAGAGTGAAAAAAAGATGCAAACAGTAAAGATGAATCAGTGCTTTGAACCCTGCTACACGAACTCTACCCCTACATGCATCCCTCTAAACATAAAAAAATTTAAAAAAATTAAAATCCCCTCCCAATGTTTAATTAGCCTTTGCTACAGCAAGCTCTATTCTCTCCCCATTGTTTTGTTGCTATCCAGATGCAATTGCTTGCCCAGAGAAATTAGGGTAAACACTCCACTTGCTCTCCCTGACTCTCCAATCACACCGATTGGTCCTACATAAAATAGAAACAGCATAAGCAAGTATAGTGGGTGAACTGAGCTACAAAATGAGAAAAGTAGAGAAAAAAGGCACAATAAAATGAAAGGGTTATTAAAATGAAAAGGTTGTGGCCAAAGAAATCCTAATCTGACACCTGGCACCTCTAATTTTTAGCGCAGAGTGAAGGTAGCAAAGGTGAAATACTAAGAACCACACACAGCTCAACACATGCCAAAGTCTGACTGAGGTCTTTGTTCAGGTACCTCTTGGCCAGAATGCTACTCCTTGCTCTCTGAGTCTAGCCTCTGATAGACAGAATTATATCTTACTCCAAATAGTTATTTTAGGAGGATAGAGGGATTTATCCTGTATGGACTTACTCTAATATAAGTCCTTGCCTCTGATTTGCAATAAAAACTCTTTGTGATGACTTCTGACCAAGCAAACTCCTGAAAGAAGTCTTTCAGAATTACAAACCTCTCTTCCTATACTCTGCTTTGACCGAAGCTAATGGAGGAGAGCAGAACTGCTTTTGGTCCAGGGGAACTGCCTTTGCATACTCCATGTATTTTAGCTTTGGATTTCCTTGCAAAATTCAAAAAAATAAGTTTTCATGTAAATGCTTATAGGTTTGGAGGCTGAAAGTTACCACGTGTGGCTTGAGGCAGGTCAGCTGTGGGTTTGAGCAGACCAACAGAGCATGTAGCTGGGGCTACAACTAAAAAGTTTCCTCTATTTGAAATCTGGATGGATTCCTGCACTGTGAAGTATTACAGAGATGCAAGAAGCCACTGAATCCAATGGAGATGCTGCCTAGGAAGAACAGAGAGGAGATGGGTTCTGCCTTCATTCACTAAAAGAATAAGCAAGCTGTGCTTTAGGGCTCCTTCCACACACACGTCCCTGTCAGGCTGAGAAGTGAAACCCTTCACTTAGAATGCCTGGATGCTCCAGGGAGTCTGATGGAAAAATCTCTCCATCAGAGCAAGCCCTGTGAGTTTCCAAGGAGTCCCAAACCCTGACGGTCTGTCAGAAATGATGCCTAGCAATTGCTAAGCTCCTCTAGAAAGATGCTGAGAGCCAGCTGTATGTCTTTGGCAGCAATCAGTGAACCACAGCAAAAGCTTGCCTTTTTTTATGGCGTATTTATATTAATATTGTCACCAATGTTCTCTTCCAAAAGTTCAATTTCCAATGGTGTCTCAATCTCAGCTTAAAATAAAAGTCAAATGAACACGCAAATCCCTATCATGTGATACACTAACCCATCACATGAAACCTCTCTCCACATGACAAGATGAGACATGCTGCTATATATACACCATAAAGTCTGCGGGAAAACTGGGATCCAGAGACATGCTTATTTAGTTCACAGAGTTGGAAACGGTGTCTTTATTCAGCAGAGGTTTTACTCCAACTAACTGAATTCAACACACACACTTACACATTTCTACAACTAGGCTGCAATTACCATATGTAACTACATATGTTGGAACAACCAAAGCAAATTTTTCATGGAGCACAGCTACTGTGTGCCCAGTAAAACTAGATTCTCATAATCAAGAACCACCAGACCTGCAAAGCCAGAAAGGGAAATCATATTCACAAGCTATTAGTTCACAAATTGACGTAAAATGAAGAATGGAAAATTGCTGCTGTGCACGATCACGGCGCTCAGCTCAGGAAGACAGAGCAATGGCTGCAGGAAACACGCTCCTGTGGCATCTGTGCACACACAGAATCACAGAATCATAAAACTGTAGGGGTTGGAAAGGGACCTCAAGAGATCATAGAGTCCAACCCCCCTGACAAAGCAGGTTTCCTAGGACAGGTCACACAGGGAGGCATCCAGACGGGGGCTTGAATATCTCCAGAGAAGGAGACTCCACACCCCCTGGGCAGCCTGTCCCAGGGATCTATCACCCTCACTGTGTAAAAGTTCTCCTGCATATTGGTGCGGAACTTCCTGTGCTCCAACTTGCAGCCATTGCCCCTTGTCCTGTCCCCACAGACCACTGAGAAGAGGCTGGCCATTTCCCTGTGTCCCACACTTCAGATATTTATAAACATTGATCAGATCCCCTCTCAGTCTTCTTAAGGCTGAACAGCCTTTCCTCATAGGGGAGATGCTCCAGGCCCTTAATCATCTCCGTAGCCTCCTCTGGACTCTCTCCAGGAGATCCCTGTCCTTTTTATACCAGGGAGCCCAGAACTGGACACAATACTCCAGGTGGGGCCTGACCAGGGCAGAGTAGAGGGGGAGGATCACCTCCTTAGACCTGCTGGCCACTCTCCTTTTGATGCACCCCAGGATCCCACACGCACCTATTGTGTGCACCTGCACAAAGTGCCAGCCCTGTTTATAAAACTCAGAACACATTTGGCACCCTGCAGCAAGCTGTCTGTAGGTACGAGAAGGCAGGGAACAGCAGCAGTACAAGTTGCCCAGAAATTCTAATTAAAAGTACATTTTGACCAAAAACACAGAAAAAATATACATTAATTCCCAAAAGAAAACAGGCTTTCTATTCTCCTGTACCTTTTACCAGCAAGTATTTGATTTAGTGACAACATGCATTTACATTCAAACCCTGCACTATTAAGGATGCTACCAAAACCTTTATAGTCTTAGTATCCTAACACTGCCTTAAAATCCCATTATATGTTACAGGAATCCACACAGTTACAATCTAAAGGTAAATGGTTCTAAACCTGCTCTCACTGATTTTCAAGTTTCCTCACAGCAGCTATATTGACAAAACCAAAACCACAGATTTTATCACTGAGATGCCCACAGAACAGCAGCTATCCTGGACTAAGAAAATCTGTATACAGGACAGTGAGATCACTGAAATCAGCATCTTCCACTGAAATCAATGTTTTCCTCTGATTTTTTGAGGAAAGTGGGCCTTCCAACTATGGCCTTTACATTGATATGGAAAAGTCTTTTAGAATTTCCTAAGTGAGAATAAAATAGAAGTCCTTTAAACGTCAGTAGGAACTAATCTTTAGGAATAGATAACTAATTAGAATTCTAAAGTAACTGCTATAAAAATTTGTAGAATGAAAAGCTGATTGCCAGTTCTCTAAAAACTCTTTAACTGCTATACAGAATTGGAGAAGCAGCATCTTTTCTTGTTCATTTTTATAGGTTGGCTCATAATTCCTGCGGAAAGGTTATCATTTTCTATTAAACACCAGAGCACTTTTTCATACAGGAGCCTTATTCTTTTCTCTCTGCTAATGTCTTAGTTGAGATGGGGAACTGTACTCCACATCCAAGTCTCCATTATTTGCTTTGGACAGTCAGTTTTGCAGCTGAGCCCATAAGGTTTCACCATATAATTATAAAGCACGTCTGAATATTTCAGCAGTGGGTGGACAATTATATATGTCAAAACCTTCCTTCCAGATAATAACAAAACTGCATGGATAGCAAACCTGTTATATGAACCTTCAAATTAAATACCCAACATCATATCAATTCTTCATCTGAAATACCCAGCTGGGCAACACACATGGAAATTACTTTCTGTGAAAGAAAGAGCTATTCAGCAGGGCAAGTATTAACACTATCTGGCATAAAAATCTTGCATTGGCATAGGTTTTAGGTCAAGAAAGAATAAACAATGGCACAAGAAACCCTCCCAGCTGAATACGTGAATGCTAGTTAAAGAGTGTAAAAGGTGAGAACTCCCTCCAAGACCTTTTATTCTTCAGATAGCATATAAATTATCTGAACAAAATTCAATTTCAGCCATTAATTCAAAAGCATTATCTCAAGTATCATTAAAAAAGCATCACCCTGACTGAGGAAGTGTAATTTTCACTTCAATCACCTCATGTACCTACATTAGGTTTGAAACCTCTGCTTCCCACTTTCTCTGGTTTTATTACAATGCCACATACACTCACTTTCTGTCCATTTTTTTCATAGTGACTGTAATTCTCTCGGCTGCATATAAAGCAAAACTGATCATGGCTGCAGAAGTCTGCTTCGAAAATGAACTTGCACAGGAGCCATGGGGAAACACGTTCAAACACCTACCAAGCTAAAGCTTCCTAACAAACTAAAACTCTTGTGAGGTAGGATGTCTGATGCCCCCCACAACACCTTCCAGACAGCTCCTCCAAAACGTAATCTTTCCATTAAAGCTGTAATAGTTCTGTAAACAAAAAGGAGTTTATGATTGTTTCTGTATGTATCAAGATGTGTTTGGCATCACGGTTTCCAAACGAGAATTTCCTGTTTACAAGCTCGTACTCTTTCCCAAATCTGAACCCTTGAACAAAACCCTTCTGCGTGACTCCTCATCTGACTGCGAGGGAGAAAGTATTTTGATGAGTATTTTTCCTTTAAGTTAACAATCATATTGCAACAGTCTGACCCTTTCAATTCTTCAAAAATAAGAAGAAAAGAGAAAGCACTGAAAAATTAAGAACAAAATTTGGCCATTACGACACGGTATATGGATATAAACAACTGCAGAGATGAGAAGTCCCATTCAGTTCAGTGAGGCAACTCTACCACATAGCTGGCCATGTGCAAATGCAGCAGACCCAAAGCCTTTGTTTGTCAGGTTTTCCCAACAGCTGTTCAACATCACTTGCGTAAGTCTGACTTTTTGTTATATTTATAATAATCTATACATTATTTTAGACAAAAGACTCATGGAATTATGCACAGACATTAATTTACCTTATTTTCCTGTTTCTAACATATCCAAAAAACAGTCTTTTTTTTTTTTTCTCCTACTTTTACTTACCCATATGGTTATGGAAGAACATGCCTCATGTAATATTCTCACTACATAACCATGTAAGTTCAAAGTTAAAATGCACTATGTTCGTGAACTTGAGTATTTATTTCTGTAAAGGAAAGGTGCTAAAGTCACAAGGACAGAAATTAAGGTAAGCAAATACACTGTGAGGAATATGTTTGTGTCACCTATGTACCACTTAAAGCACTGACCTGATGCTGTGATGCTGTTCCTGAGAGCCACAGGAGAACTCGGTCCCCACATCAGTGATTTCCAGGCTTCTGAGTTGAAATTGCCCAAACTAGTTTATTTGCCCGAAACCATCCTAACTCTGCTGGCTTTGACATAATTATTTCTGTCTCATGGCAGAACACAGCATTTATTATCAGGTTTGAAATAACATATAGTATGCAAATTAGACACAAGCAATCACATATCCTTGGTCACTGGTAGCCTCTGTTAATATCATGCTCGAGTCTAACATTGCTACATATATCATTCAGGTCCAAAGTCAGCATATTCAGAAAAGTCATTTCACCAGTTATGAATCTGTAGTCTTAGAAACCTGCTTCATAAAACTATGAAAGATTACAGTGGCATTTCCCAAACGATGGTAAGCTTGATAGAATGTTTATATTTAAAGAATATAACAGCCCAGGCTCAGAGGTGTTCCAGAAAACAGCCACTGGGCTAAAGGCCCCTCTGAAGGGGTTTGGGACATACTTTCAGTACTGCTTCTTATTACAGACCTGTACTCAGAAAAGCAAACAGCTTTTATATTTGAAAATTAATTGCTTTACTGAGTATTTTTATATAAAATATATCTAGTTGTGTGTGTACTATGAGAGAAGTTACAGCCACTGAGCTGAAGGCTTTAGTTGAATCCAGATCTGGTATATATTGTACTTCTGAGCCTGTGGCAAGGCTGCATAAGGAACAGTAAAGCTAATTAAAGCACAGTAAGGTCGTACAACTCAGGTCCATTAGGACTGGGTTGACTTGTCTCACTTCATACAGATAGACCTATTACTTTAAACCCAAAGTCTGCTGTCCCCTTGAACCTAAAGTACTCAGTTACAAAGCAGCTACTGCCAGTAGGTTTCAACTTGCTCCACTACAAAATAGTTAAAGGTCTGAAAATTGAAAACTGATGAAAAATCCTGCAATGGTTGGCCTCTAGGTTGGACTAGTTGCTCAATACTTAGGGAGCATAATCTCTAATAAATTAAGTTAGGTATTCAACAACCACAAAACTCCATTAGATTAGCCACATCTCATTCTTTTATACCCTTAGATGGGTTGTGCTGAGAGGAATCTGCTCTGGGAAGCACAGTTCAAATCCCATACAGAAGCAAGTAGAGCCACACCCTGAGCAAGGTAGGCAGCCCAAGCCTATTTAGCATCTTTTAAAATGCACACACATTTGGCAGTCAGACTGCACATTTACATTTTCAGGTGCAACTTCTTTTGTTTTGCAAATACCTTGGTAGCTCCAGCAAAATCTCAGGAGCTTTTTGGAATCCGAGGCATCGGAGCACAGGGAGCAGAGCTGTGTGATCCCATCCTCCTGACCGAGCTCATCCTGCAGCACCTGCTCAGAGGCGCAGAGGACAGCAACACGGGGAGCCTTTGGCTGATGCTCTCAGCTGGTTTAATCACACTGACATCGATTGAAGATCTTCACCATGTACCTGCAAGATATGGTGCCTTCATTTCAGAAGCTTTTACATGGACTGAGCAGAGAGAAAGGATACTCTCGGCAAGGTTCACTTTCACCTGATAGGTGTTGCAAGGGGCTGGAGCAGTTGAAGATGGCAAACAAATGTTTGCAGCTATCAATCAAGCTGTTCTTTTTCTGAGATGTGGTAGCTGACTTACACGAGTGCTCTTGGCTCATTTCACAGGGCTGCAACACACTGCTTTAAACTACAGGAAAACAGTCTGGGCACCGGAGTCTTCCATGAAATCAATCAGCATCTAGAAAATAAAAATGAAACTGTCAGCCCTCAAAAGAGTTGGATCTAACAGACATGCTTAACTTATAAATACATACATTCACGTATCTATTCAAGAGGTTAAAGTTCCTTGCAAAACACAGATGTAACAACTGCTTTGCTTTAGACTAAGCTGTGCTTTCATGCAAGACTCTAATTGTCTGAACCTTTAAAAGGTGGGAGTCCCAAGTTGTTCTCTGCTACATCTGCCACCTCCCAGGTGAGTGATGTAACCACCAGACTCCAGAAAGGGCATTCTTCAGCCTTTTGGTTGAATCCCTGCCATGTTTCCCTGTAAAATGTGAGACTCACTTGTCCAGAAAAAAGCATACTAGAGACCATGTTTCTAAAGTCTAGTAGTTATGGCACTTCCTAAGGGACAGCCTCAGTTCTAGTTCCAAGAGTTTGCCTGTATTTCACATAATTGCATAAAATACACAAACACAACCAAATTCCTTCCACCCCTTTCCATTTAAAAGGAAGAATGATCTCTGTTCAGTTCTCTGAGGGAAAAGGTCTCTTCAGAAATGCTCGCTGGGTGCACACCCACTCAAGTCACATGGTTTCCTCCTGAGCCATGTGCCTACATCTCAGAGGATGATTAGAGCTGGACAGTCTCTTCTGTATTTTTGGCTTCAGCACCTTTTTATTAAGAATCTTGAAGCATCTCCTCACTCAACTTGTCTTTCTCAAACACTTCCTTCACAGCATATCCCCCAGGACACCAAGGCATTTGGATTCCCCTTTGTAGCCAGAGACTCAAAGGTTCCAATCCTCACCCTCCATGGCCGATCTCTGCTAGCTATAAAACTCTTCTACAATATCTAGAAAATAAAACAAATGTACATTTTGGAGCAGCCAGGCTCCGGAAGCCTGCTTTCCTCTAGATTCACATCATCTGTCCTTTCCTTCTGCCTCTTGTTACTCACAGCTTCCCTGCTCTTTCAGTCCATACTCCCAGATATCAGATGGGAAAGCAGAGCTGCTCACTGTTGCAGCTGTGCTGACCGATAAGGCAGTGAGATGTAATTGTTAAGACTGTTTCCACCAAGAAAAACAAGCTTTTGTGCCTTCTCTTGGTAGAAGCATTAATTTGGAGCTCTCATCCTTACCAGCTATTATTTTTCACCATACATCCAGCAATTAACTGTTGCCAAATTTAGCTGAATTAATCAGCAGATTCCAAAGGTACCGGAAAGCAATGCATAAATCTACCTATGACAGAGATTTTAACTTCTAGAAAATCAAGCTTGATGTTTAATAAGGAGGTCAGGCTGGAGTGGAGGAAGAGAGGAATATGAATTAAGCAAATACCTGGACGTTTCTAAAGATTAGATTTGCCCAGCATCTACACAGTAACCCTCTTGGAGCACGCACTCAAGAGACCATCAACGCAACAGCCAGGTCTCCGCAGAGACAGGAACTATGTCTATGTGAGCAAACTAAACATGGCCAGGGAAACAAGCCCAAGCCCTGACATATCGTCCAGGCTGCTAAAATCTCAGCAGTGCTACGTGACACCACTTTGGCCTGAACACTCAGCACTCTGCAAGACAATGCTCAGGCGTGAGCCTGAGCAAGGAACACGTTCCCAGAGGTACTCTGGATGCAGTTGCTCTTTTCTGCGAGGGTGACAAGCCAGGCTGGGTCATGACAAGTCAGGCTGGGCCAGTTGGCTTCAGGACCAGAAAACAATCCCTGAGGCTTTATATTTACTGTTTAGAAGTAGCCAGAGAAAGAAAGCGAAACGACATCATGTGTTAATGTTGGCCCAGCTTTTTGTTCATGCAGCGAGGATGGATAAGTCGTAGGGAGAGCTCAGCTCCATCCACCACTGGAGCTCTTTGGCCCTTCCCAAGCAAGCTGCTCTGAAGCCTGCATTACGGTGAGGACAGACAGTGTTCCAGTTCCAGGAACTCAGTGTTCCCACAGCCTGAGCTGATGTGCTCACAGAATGTGTATTCAAATATTACTCCTAGACAATGACCTAATGCTTTTCCATAATACAATGGCTGCTAATTTTTTTTCCCCAATCCTTCTGTGAAAAAAGTGGGATTAAAAAAAAAAATATTGAAAGACAACATTATTAACAGACAGAAACAGCAATTTTGGTCACACACGAGAGTTAAAGTTCAACCAGTGCTCAGTGCCTTCAGTCATGAGCAGCAGTAACAAGAGGAGTTAGTGATCCTTAGCCCTGGACTCAAACCTTTTTTTACCCCCCCCCCCCCCCCTTCATATACTGCAGAGGGTTGGCAAGATATAGATACAGAAAGACACATGCACCCGATTCCATAAGTATCAATGCACATGCATATACATGCATTAACGTGTCTATGCAACAGGGGGACTTGTATCTACCTAATTTCTTAAACATATGAGTATTTATTTAGGTTTGTTTAGACATGTGCTCATATGCACACACACGATACAGATAAATTAAGGATACAGATAAATTATGGATACGTTAAACACTGTCTGGGGAACAGTTCATAACATACAACCTGAAATACTTTGGCAAAGGTACTCTTAAGGATGAAACTGGAATACTGATTTGCTAGAAAAGTGTTGGCCTGACTTTGTGTTTCCCTGTGCTAGCTTGCACTACACACACCTACAGACATACACAAAAGCCTCCCCAAAAGCCAACACAAGATTTGGGCAAGCTTTGATACAGGAGCATCCCTTTATGAGCATTTCAGTGAACATCAAGCACGTTTTGGGTTATTTCTGTAAGTGGCAGAATAAGCACTCTAGCTTAATGAATTCTATTTTAATTTCCTCTGGATTTTTACAAAAAATACTTTCACAAATTAAAAAGTAGAACATAGGGTCAGGTAATCACCTTCTCCAGCACTAAACCACGTGCTCAGAAATTAAAGGAATGCACCCTATTTCAAAATCTTCCAGTTTTGCTCAACCTAAGCCAATTTTTAAAACTGACCCGTTATTTAGGCTTCAAGCTCCTATTCCCAACACACTTTGTATTTTATATGGATGAATTCAGGAGCATATTTTGTTTCTGGAAGTCTCCACCTCTCCAGCCTGATAACAGGTTAGAACTGGAAAGACTTCCCCTTTCTTGATCACACCGAGTTACGTATTCTGGAGCATACTTGCTGTAAGGACACCAAGAACTCTTCCCTTCCCTTCAAGTGAATGTATAGTTTTAAAATTTGGGTCCACTCATTCATAAGGTCTATTCTTTCCCCATACACCCTGGATGCCAATTGTCAAACACACAGCAGTGGTGGTATTAAAAGTTCTAACATTAAAGCCAGTGATAGATTAACCATTAATGTTAAGAACAATAGCTCTGGCTTCATTCTTACCCCTCCCACCACACTGCAGCTTTATTAGCATGATTCCACTGACTGTTACAGCCCAAAAGGGGTCCATTCCAAATGTCCTTTTATTTAATTGTCATGGAGTGGTAACAGCAGATAGAGAACTACTCCAAATTGCCTTCCCACAAAACACAGCCCAGACACTTTCTCAGTAGTGAAAATTTCTACAAGACAGATGAAATCTACTGTTTACAAACTTCTGAAATACACCCCAACTGCCCCTTTCCAGTCCCTACAATAAGGCAGTAAGCTAAACAGCTAAGTTCCTTAGGAAATCAAGTACTTCACACGTATGGCACCGTGATCATGCATATGCAACATACCAAAAATAGACGGGGCTATCTTCCTGGTTAAAAATAAATAGATAAATGGACATCAAACAAAACCTCACAAGCATTTTGAAATAAAACTGGAGATAGCTGAGTCTACAGAGTTTCATTTTCTAACGAGCAGAGCAGTTTTATTTGAGACTCTTAATCAGAAAATTGTAAAGCTGGGGGAGAAGCAGCTGGGTATTTCAGAAAGGGAAGGGGTAGGCTTATAAATTAACCAGTTGGCACAGTCCTAACCATAGTATCACGAACAGTGCTGCTATAATATTATTGCTGTAGGTTAATGTGATCCTTTATACTGCCTTTTTTTCCCTCCACAGTAGCCCATTTTCAAGAACTAAAATGGTATAATTTGAATTGCAAATCCCAACACATACATAGTTTTATTCTTTTGAGGCAGGATGAGTGACAGTGGTATATTAGAGTTAACAAACCTTACCCACTTTTAAATACATTTCTGGTATTGAAAGCTAACAGAGCTGAAAACTGAATGGGTAAAGGCTCTGCTCTGGCATTCATTCCTTTATTGGAGCCTTGAAAGGACCATATGGAAGGAACCTGATAGAAATTTCGTGTCGCTGCTAAACAGAACTCAGTCCAAGGTAGAAAAATAAAAGGTTGGGTCTGCTGTCTTTTATAACATTTCATTCCTGGGGGCCAGTGCTTTAAAGACTAAAGCTAGGGGCTGTGCAGCCTGTTTGATTCAACTGGTCCCCCACTTTAATGGACTACAGGCCTCACAAAATTGCTGAACCAAACCTTTTGAAAGATTCTGTGCCTCCTGTACACGAATCCATTAGTGTGGGTGGCAGCAACAGAAGATTGAAAAAAAGCTACAGCGAACGTGCAGGGTGAAGTAGATAATAGTCTCCTTCCTGCAGCCCAGTGCTTGCAAAGCCATTTTTAGGCCTAGCACAGAGGCTTAACCTACATGCTGCCATAAGCAACAATTGAGTTTTCTTAGCATCTTTATATTTCCTTATTTCTCTCCTGCCTACATTGAAACTCAGTTTATAGGCAGAGCTCGAGGCACACTGGGAATACAGGAAGTGGCAGGGCTGCATGCTAGCAAGAAGAATCTTACTATCTTTTCCATATAAAGGGCTTGGGTAGGGTGCAGTGGCTAGTTGCCCTCATCAGTCAAGTATTGCGTGGACAACAAACCTAAGGGATCGGGTAGACATGCGGGCACAGAACAGACAAACGACACCAAAGCAACAGACAATGTCAGCTGAGGTGGTTTGCCAGTTGTCACCTTAAAAAACAAAAAACCTTAGGAAAAGATTAGAGCCCAAAGAGATAGGCGAGCACACTTGCGTAGGAGGGAGAAACCAAATGTATGGCATGTTCAAGAGGACAAACAGGACCTAGACCAAAGCTGTGCTTAGGTGCTATGGAAGAGTAAAAACTGCAATGCCTATCCTGTACCAAGCAGGAATTAAAGGCAGAGTTGTTCAGTAAGTATCACCCTCAGTGTGCTCCCAAAATTTAAGAAAACACCAGCAGTAAGACAACTACACAAACTGCACAAATATCCCCAGTTTAAGCTCTTCTGCAATCAAGCTGCCCACCTGTTACAAGTACAGAGAAGTAGCACACTCCGTACCATGAGCACACACTCCAACACAACGTGTCTCAACAACGGTGTTTCATGTTGTTCTCATGGTGGAGAAGAGCTCTGTGGAGAAGGACCTGGGGGTCCTGGTTGATGACAGGTTGGCTATGAGCCAGCAGTGTGCCCTGGTGGCTAAGAGGGCCAATGGGATCCTGGGATGCATCAGGAAGAGTGTGGCCAGCAGGTCTAAGGAGGTGATCCTCCCCCTCTACTCTGCCCTGGCTAGGCCCCACCTGGAGTATTGTGTCCAGTTCTGGGCTCCCTGGTATAAAAAAGACAGGGATCTCCTGGAGAGAGTCCAGAGAAGGGCTACGAAGATGATCAAGGGCCTGGAACATCTCCCGTATGAGGAAAGGCTGAGTGAGCTGGGGCTGTTCAGTCTGGAGAAAAGACGACTGAGGGGGGACCTAATTAATGTTTATAAATATCTTAAGTATGGGATGCAGGGGGAATTGGCCAACCCCTTTTCAGTGGTCTGTGGAGACAGGACAAGGGGCAATGGCTGCAAGTTGGAGCACAGGAAGTTCCGCACCAACATGCGGAAGAACTTTTCCCCAGTGAGGGTGACAGAGCCCTGGAACAGGCTGCCCAGGGGGTGTGGAGTCTCCTTCTCTGGAGATATTCAAGACTCATCTGGACGCTTCCCTGTGCAATATGAGCTGGGGAGCTGCTTTGGCAGGGGGGTTGGACCAAATGATCTCTGGAGGTCCCTTCCAACCCCTATGATTCTGTGATTCTGTGAACCTTCCACTTAGCTGTCGTGCTCATAAGTGCTCTGAAAACAGAAGTTATACCCCCTTCAGGCTGCAGCAGCTGCAACACTGAGAAGTGACATAAAGGGACTGCTCTACAGCCATGAGACAACAGAAACCTGCACCTATCAGAGCCTGATAACTCATTCTGCCCTTTGATCACTGGTGTTTAACAGACAACAGATGTACAATCAAAAATGGAAGTCATACAAGTCAGAGACATACACAAAAAGAAGAGTCACACACAGGAGCAGACATTAAATTAAATATACCTTGACATCAGCTTAACTGAAGAGTGTCTGATCCCATGAAGTTCTGATATTCAATAGGTTTCAGGTCTTGATCATAAACCAAGAAATATTTTATACTAATTCCTGTTTCTGTAAGAACACCATCTATAAAATTCTTTGATTTTAGCCTTCACAGTCCAGTTGAACTTGAATTCTGGACACAAACATAGAAGCTAGCATTTTTCATGCCCTCATCTGCTCCCAGCTTGTACAAATACGAACCAAATGCTTACCTTGCCAAAGTCGATCAGAAGACATCCTTACTGCATTTACAAGGTAAATATATATTATGTTATTAACTGGGCTGTTTGGCATTTATTACAGCAATTACTTTAATAATCACAGCCTTGGGAGCACCATCTCTCTACTAGAAAGCTAAGAATGCATCCATTTTTGATGCTTCAGGAATGAATTTCCAAGATAAGGTGAAGACATGGGTGGACATTTATGCTTTCTTACTATGGGCTTCCTAGCCTGACGTAGCGCAGTGACTTTGTTTACTTCATCAACCTCAGAACCAGATGGAAAGCCAAGACAAACGTTGCTAGCTTGCTCCTGGAAATACTGCAGGGACAATAGGTTTTTCATACATCACTCCTTTCATGCATTGTCTCCATTTTGTATTTCATGGGTTTCCAAGAGATGAATGACAGATGTAGCAAGTAGTTCTAGCTGCCAAAACAAATGTTGGTCACTCCACTCATTGTCCAAAATCTTTGACTAAACAAATTTAGGATGTTAGTGCAAGGTGAAATTCCACTCTAGATAATGTATTGTAGGTTTTACGATATCTGAAGAGAGACGATCTGAACATGAAAATTACTTTTTAAAAAGCAATTCTGAATCTGTCTCTTTGGCAGCACAGGGTACAGAAGTTAAGAGACAGAAAAGGTCTTTCCAGAATTCTACTTTAATTGCTAGTGACGATCATTCCTTCCAACACACTTAGCCTTAATGTACTGTTGCACCCACCATATGTTTTTGGAACAATTTGGATAATCTTCACAGAAGGTTCTGTAAGCAATTGGATCACACTTTTCCTCTTAGTCTCCCTGACCTTTCCCATTTTCATTATTCAACTCTTTTATAAAATAACCTCAACGCAAGTGCTTTCATTTTTACTAGTTGCTATTTCAGACTGAACATAGATTGACATGATTACGGAAACAAGCAGTATGGGACCACCTGTGTAAAGCCAGCCCTTTTTCATTTATACATTAATATACAGGCCCAGTTGGGGAGAAACGAGAAATAAACCCAAAAAAGGGGGGAAACAGAAAAGTACAAAATTCACTATGCCCCTCACTAGCATTGATATGTGGGGGAAGAAAAGAAGAAACCACATCTGATCCCAAAATCTAATGAGAATAAGGATCTTAGAGTTTTCCTGGAGCTATGGAAGAAAAAACTATGAACTCCACAAAACTGGTAACTGGAAAAAAAAAAACAAAAAAGAAAATATATTCATATTGCAGAGGTGGCTGTGCAGTGGATTTGGATTCTGATAATAAAACTTGGGAAAAAAGGGGAAAGTGGCTAACAAAGGAAAATCAAATTATTTCCCTACATTCATTTATTTACTTACTAGAGACATGTACAAGGAGAGAATACCACCTTCCAAAGGATCTGATCACTTTCCACTTGCAGCACAATTCACTCCATGATGGAAAGACACTCGAGTGCAGGGTTTTAAAAATAAAAATAATTGATTTTTGAACCATGAGCATTCAATACATCACTACTGCAGGTTTCATGGGTACAATGGAGAAATGCACTACTGCTGTTTAGAAGTAGGACTACACTTATGACAACCACAGGAGAGTCACAAAATATACTACTGCCAACACAAGAGTCACAGAATTCAGTATTACCACCTGCAACAGTCACACCACTCACTGTTACCGCCCACAGGCAATTCACAAGGTTCAATATTACAACTACAGCAGATTCACAGAACACACTATCACAAGCACACTAAACACTACACGTGTGTGTTAGTTACCCAAGACTACAAACTTAAAGCGTATCAACTGTTCACTTACCCATCTCTCTGGTAAGGGTTCTCAGTACATTACCTCAGCCAGCATCCTGGCCAAGGTGGAAGAGTCTCCCCCCACCCCAGAGTTGGAAAAGCAGCTCCCCCATCTCAGATGGAATCCAAGAGGGTTTTATTTGATTTTTTGTCTGATGTATGTGACAGTAGGCAGGATCCCATCCTAGTGGACAATGCCACCTTCCATGTTTGTCATTAGCAACAATCCCCCTTATGCCCTATCTGTTGCATAACTTTGCATTGTCTGGGCCCATTAAGGCCAAATGGCGACCCTCTGGCTTGCCTTTATCTTGCTGCTAGACAACTGAATAGTGGCTTCATTGGGACTGAGGGCATATTGTTTGTTAAATGAATTCCAAGGCTAAACCCAGGTTTAGGTTCGTCATTTAGTCTCCATTTTGCAGGACAACTCATGTGTGAGCTATCTACACAGCTCCCCACGGGGTGTCTCCGCTAAGACAGGGCCTCAAGGCAATTCAAGGCCTAGAGTCGCCTGATGGCCTAGACACTGCAGAAACCAGTTTGTGGAACTCTGAGCCAGGTGATCCTTACAACCTCCAAGCAAGCAAAAGCTGGAAAAAAGAAGCTGTTTTTCACTATATATGGGATATTTTATACAATCTGGTGATAATTCAGGTCGTTCCATTAGGGTGGAAGAACACAGATAGTGGTACAATGGTAACAAAACCAGCTGGTATAATGGAAGTACTGTCAGTGGGATTTCCACCACAGGAAATGTTTCTGACAGCAAGCGAAGCACCCAGCTCACTACTTGCATTCAATCTTACTACCTGCCAATAAATTTGCAGTGAAATCTGGAAAAATCAGGTTTTGAAGGCATGCTGTAAACATTGCTTCCATCATTCAAGCCAGAACCCCGGGGTATTCTTTTTCTGAGAAGTTTCATATAAACAAATACTGTGGGAAATCGGAGATTTTTAACAAGTCTGCTTCAAAGTATTGAACAACTAGCCTCTCATTTTGGCTCCTCTAATTCCTAGCCTGACAAGTGTATCTGGTGAATTAATCCTGGATATGTGAACAATAAACACTCTAGGCCTTTTCTGTTGCTTCAGTGATGCAAAGCTTAATTAGATGGTTAACTAGGCATATGGCTACTTTGCATCACTGTAGGAGCAAAAAACATCTGACATGCACACTGCTCCTAGAAATTTAAAAGCAACGGAATTGTTGGGACTTAATTTTCCTAGATCCCAAGAGTCAGTGGTTGGTGTTCTAGAAATGTGGAGAGTATGACAGGTTTTTCATTATTTCTTGTAAAGGCTGAATATATATATAGGGACTACTTGTTATTGTAGACCCATCAGTAAGTCAGACTCCAACAACAGAAATACACTGAGTGAAAACCAACTGGTTTAGACCAGTACTCCAGTAGTTCTCACTTTTTGCCAGCAAATTTCAACTTTGAAAACAGATTACAACTGGTGTAAATAATGCTGCAATATCACCAAATATAAAAAATAAATTAACAAAGTTTCAAAATACTTTTTTTTAAGCTTGAACACTGCTCATCTGCCTGATGAAAAACGTTTGTCAATGTTGAAATTTTCAGAAATTAATCACCAAGAGACTAACAAACCAGAGCAGTTCCCTAAGAAAGTATGGCTGATCCTTTTTATCACTTGAAGTTGTAATCTAAAGGATCGTGAGCTTCTCTAATGTATTCATTATTTAAATTTATTCACCGCATAGGTTTTATAAAAGATACTTGGTCTACTGGCAATTTACAATCAAATCTCAGTGAACATTAAATATTCAGAACTCAAGCTCTTTTGAACACTGAACTTGTGTGCTTTGCTTCTGTTTTTTCTCTGAAGATAGATAATTTCCTGTTCCAATTCACTTGCCTACAAACTCAAAATTCCTGTTTATTGCTCTTTTGGTTCAGCCTTTTTCAATTATCCTTATCAGTGAATGTTCCGGCCTTTGTGTTTGTTTGCTAAGAAAGTCACAGGAATCGAAAACAGGAGAGTATGAAAACAGAGCTTAAAATTCAAATGTGTATGTACCAAAAGTCACACATTTTTAACATTTTGGAAACAACAGGCACATCCAGAGAGCTGGAAAGACACATTAATGTGTCTAGGTACTGGTTGATGAGGAAGGACCTGGATTCCACATTTTTAACTGTAAGATTCAACCACACTCGTGCCCCTTCCTTATTAACCTTCAATAACACAAATCAGACTGCTGTCACTTAGCTACCTACACTAGCGCTACCCGTGGAACTTTCTATTTACCGAAGAATGTAATGAGATCAGGTTACACAGGCTTTATACCACACAGTTTGTTTCTGCCAAATTAGTGTGATTCCACAATTCAAACTATGCATAATCTCACTTATTAGACAATGAAGAGTCCCACACTGTATTTTACTGTCACGGGTATTTCGTGCGATTCATTGTATTTCATCTGTCTTGGCTAAAGTCACTTATCAAAACTGATATATACATTCCAAAGCAGAACAGAAGAGCCAAATACATGCATTTGGACAAGTCTGTTCCTTCCCAATGGATTTCATTCATCACAGGACACATTTTTCCTAAATCTGTGTTATTTTTATAAAGCATGGAATACTTTTTTCCCCACCAACACTGTAATTTGAAAATTAAAATAACCTGTTTCCTCTTTCAAGCTTTACAAACCTAGGTCTTCCTTCAAGTACTGCTGTTAAAAATATATTTGACTCAAATGCTTGGGCTGCTGGTCCTCAAACACATTTTCTTAAACATCAAATCTCTCTAACAATATGAGCTCACTGCAAGAGAGAAACTCGATTACTACCTCAACCACTAACTCTCTATACTCTGTATACTCACTTTTACACGCCACAGGCATTACAGAAATATTTGTTAGAAGTATTCTTGGGGAAATAAATACCTGAAGAAAAATTGTTTCTTTTAAACCTTTGAAATTAAATTAGTCAGTATCAAGAAACAACTAGTGGTGGCATGTAAAATAGTGCTAACAGGCATTCACTGTTTTATGGACTAGCTGTTAACTCCAGGGAATTCAAGTCCCTCTAACAACAAGGCTATTAGCAAGTAATTCAGCCCAACAGAAGATTCCTAGAATAAAGAGTTGGTGTTAAAATCTCACGTATCAAAAATGAGCTGGTAAGATCTTTCAGGTGAGGGCCACAGACGTACAGATCCCAGTATGGTTAGTACTGCAGCATTTATCTGCTTTCTATGGCATTAGAACTGAAGTTAAAACAATCATACAGGCAACCTCCCTTTGCAGATACTAGAGAGTGTGCATTCTCTTTCAATGCCACTGCACATTGTAACCACAAATTTAAAACCTTTTTTTTCCCTTTCAAAACTACACAGTGAACAATTGGCTTTAGCCAACTCTTGTCTTCATTATAAAGTGGCTGCTGCCACTTCTTCTCAGCAGGAAGTGATCCATGGGAGATGAAGGCTCCAATTCACAATTTTAAAATAACATTTCTCCCCTTTAATGTGAAGTGATCCTCAATCATTTCATGTAGATAAAAGAGGAAGTTGAAACCTATTCCAGCTTTTTATTCTCTTTCCTATAATTAACATTTACCTATCCCAGCTGACGTGTCCTACATGTAAAATTCAGAACAGTCCAACATTAATGAACAAGTCTACCTTCTAAGAGAGCTATATGTAATATGTAAGAGAAATGGTGCTAGCTTCCTCCCTGGAAAAGCAGAATCTGTAACACAGAGTAAGGAAAATCTTATTTCAGTGGAAATGAAAAGAAATAAATCTTATGTGGGAAAAGAGAGGATTTGTTCCTAAATTTAGAGTGAAGTATGAACAGCATAAGGCCACCCCTGCACTGAAAAATAATAAAAACTTCAAGAATTAAGGTGTCAAGTTAGAAATATCTACATCTAAATATCTTTGAAAGAAGAGTGCCAGTGTGAAGCAAGATTTGGATTCAGAAAAAGGACACTGTAAAATCAGTGCAGCAATGCACCCAGGCAAAGAAGAAGAAATCCACCCCTGCAGCAGGAGAGAGCGGGGAAAAGGTTAAGATTAAAACAAATAGAAGCAATTCCCCAAGGACACACCATGACCAAACACTCACAAGAGCCTTAAGAAGCAATTCACTGCCTCACAAAAAGCATGGTCTGTTCTGTTCTTTGTCAGTTCTCACTGCCAAGACTGAGAGACCATGGCCACCCACTCAGGACTCTGCCATTTCCAGTATGATGCCTCCATCACACTCAGTCCAACTGTGAGAAGTCTTGCCTGGCATTCAGGACAGGCCTGTACCTGCTGGCTAGCCCCTAGCCCAGGCCAGGCAGGCACCCCACCAGCAGCAACACTGTAGAAAAAAAATGGTGGATTTTAGGCTATTTCTAGTATTGGCATGCCTTCCGGTAGCAGGCCCCCCATGCAGAACAGCACTACTTGGCATTGGTGAGGCCACATCTCGAGTGCTGGGTCCAGTTCTGGGCTCCTCACCATAAGAAGGACATTGAGGTCCTCGAGCACATCCAGAGAAGGGCAACCAGGCTGGGGAAGGGGCTGGAGGGCAAAGCCTATGAGGAGCAGCTGAGGGAGCTGGGGATGTTCAGCCTGGAGAAGAGGAGGCTGAGGGGAGACCTTATCACCACCTACAACTATCTGAAGGGAGGGTGTAGAGAGATAGGTGATGGTCTCTTCAGCCAAGTGACAGGTGACAGGAGAAGGGGAAATGGCACAAAGCTGTGCCAGGGCAGGGTCAGATTAGATGTTAGGAAAAAGTTCTTGAAAGAGTTGTCAGGGCCTGGCACAGGCTGCCCAGGGAGGGGGTTGAGTCACCATCCCTGGATGTGTTTAACAGACGGGTAGATGAGGTACTTAGGGAAATGGTTTAGCACAGGACAGGAACAGTTGGACTCGATGATCTTAAAGATCTTTTCCAACCCTAGGATTCTGTGATTCTGCTGCGTGCTCAACATGGCAGGAAGACAGAAGCCTATATGGATGTCAACATTGGAAGGGGCTTTTCTAAGTGATGTTGACATTTGAGGGCATATGAGACCACCATCAAGCCACCCAGCTGCCCTCACTCTCAAGGCACAGAGACAAGTCACCGCGGACCGGAAAAGGGAAGACAGCGGGTCAGAGTGTGCAGGTGAAGACACTGTGTCCCACCACCCCATGCACTGCTGCATGTCTGCACTGCTACCCTGGTATGCTGCTCCCTCCATTGCTGTCCTGGCAGGAACAACTCCAGCTTCTCACCTGGATCCTGAATTAGAAGCCGTAGGGGTGGGTGCATTGTAAGAGCAAAGGTTGTATTTGCCAAAAATACTCTTTGGAGTCAAGGGTAACTGTTCACAAATGTGAGCTGAACTAAGCTAATGGTCTCAGACTTGAAAACTATGAATTAAAAACCCCAAAGTCTTTCATTTCCACATATCCAAAATAAAATATTATTTTATATAAAAATGACAGTTTCTTCAAAAGTGTAGCCAAAAACCCTTTTTATGTAAGAAACACCCCAAACCAAAAACTATCATCTTAAAACAACTATTTAATTTGATTTTAAACCGTGTATCTTTTTTCTCTTTCACTGGGGAAAAAAAATAAGTTATTTTCCCCTGTTTTTTTCATTTAGCCATAAAATTGGAAAATAATTTTTTTTTTTTTTTTTAAAAAAAAAAGGCCTTACATTGCTAACAGCCTACTAATGAAAGGCATACACTGTCTCCTTCCAGACATGCACTAGCCTTTTGACTTTCCAACCGAAACACACTTGGTCCTAGAAATACTTAGTGCAGTAATGGACACATCATATTTAAAAACTGAAGAAATGGAAGCAAAGAACTGCAAGTGGGTAATAAGCATAGCAGTGGGTTACAGATTGCCTCCCGGATCAATTAAAGCACAGCCTGACTTTTCACCATTGCAGCTCATCTAGAAATTGAAATTGGAGAGACCTGTAGAAAACCAACTTTTGACAGGTGACTGCAGGAGGCAAAAATCTATGCTTAGGACACTGGAAAAATTACCAAAACAAAGATATTGTGTTTAAAAACCACTGACCACAGGATATTAGCAAGTGCCAAAAGGATAATGCAAAGCTTTAAATAAGCAGGGCATAAAAAATATGCTTTCTGTTTGCCAATGCTATCTCATTTTATCTACAACTCAGGAAAAACAAAAGCTGGTTTAAGTCATGGATGAATCTTATAGGTACAACTATACCTACTGCGTGAATGTACATGCACACAGGTGCCTAATGACCAGAGTCCCACATACTTCCTCAGAAAATACACTTCCTATTTTTCACATTTTTAACAAAATTAAGTTTCCATGTATGTATGCATGTGGTATTATGATGGTCTCCTCAGATTCTGGAGTGGGCTGAAAGTACTCAAAAACCTCCTAGAAAAACATTTGCAAGGGCTGAGAAATAACCTCAGGAAGTTAGACTGACACTCTTGGAATGCAAAGATCAAGGGTTTATTTTCACTATTTTTATTATAAACAAAGAGCCCACTACAATTGCAGTGGCATCGCTGGGGGAGGTAGAGGGAGAAGATGAGGAACAGTTCGAAAGCTGGAAAAAGTACAGATAATTGTTTGAAAGCCCTAAGTATATTTCTCCTGTACTTCTCACATCACTGTGGCAATGAATATACCCCAGGCCTTTTCTCTCCAAGAGCTTCATTTCTATCTGAATTAAGTAATAACATTACAAATTTTGGAGGCTATTTTAAAAGCCTCTATGTGAATTAAAATATGAACTTCTAAACATTTTCCTGTTTTAAAAAACCACATCCCAAATACCAAAATACCAAGCAAAACAAGTAAAAAAACCAAATAAAAAAACCCCAAAAGAAAGAAGAAATAAAATGAGCTGCTTCCTGACCATGCAAACCATGAGGAATTGTTTCATCTTAAACATTAAAAGCCCCAGCTATTGCTAGCGTGTAGAGATAAGACATTTACACCTCCACATGAGAGCTTATACAAACTGTTTCTTGTTTATAACCCTATTAGGAGTTCACAGCAGTCACCAAGATTATTTCACTTGGTTTGATTCCTTCCCTGTTCTCTATGGCTCATTTACCAAGTGCTATACAAGGCTATTCAGGTCTCCTGAGAAAAGGCAAAGTTAGCATTTGTACTCAGAAAAGCTGCGGCCAGATAACACAAAGTGGAGACCCTGCCACCACAATGCCAGGTCTTTCACAGGACTTCACCAAAGCTCTCACCCAGGCTATCTTTTAAGGCAAAGGGGTAAAACAATTTTCCAAGCAGCTTCCATGTTACTGCTTTTCCCACCTCTCTCAATCTATCAAAGAGAAAATGGGATGTAGTGACAACATGCCAGGGACAAACCATTGCAAAGGTCAATGCCTTTGGTTCACAGAGCGTTCATTGTTCCCGGGTTCCCTGATACAGCCTTTCTGTTGCAAACAGTAATCAAAGCGAGACTGCCTGAAGAAAGAAAAGTACATCTGGGTAAAACCAAAATACATTCCCAGCAATCTGCTGAAACACATTTTTTCTTGTGGGCAAGAGCATGAGAAAACCATGTATGACTGATGCTGCTGCTTTGCTTTTCGGTTATTGCTCAGTCAAGAGGCAATGAGGATCTCACTGTATTGCACAGGAAACGTATAAAGGCAGTTTTCTCAGCTTCCACACAAAATAAGTAAGTAAAATTGCTCAGCTCCAGATAAAGGTTCTTTGCTAAAAGAAAATTAAAACTTTCACGTTATCTTGTGTGACTTCTGGTAAGTGACTGTCAAATCATGTACTTACTGTAGAGTTTAATTGATACATGAATGAGTTATCCATTTCTGCTCCAAACCTTGATGGAGCAGAAAAAGCCAATAAAGAAGCAATAAAGAATGGCTTAGTTACTGAGTAATACTCACAGTTGTTCTGTATTAGTATTCTCCCAGTCTTTATCTATGTCTGGGATAAGACCTTCTTGAGAGCAGCCCTGCTGAGAAGGACTTGGGGATCCTGGTGGATGAAAAACTGAACATGAGCCAGCAGTGTGCTCTTGCAGCTCGCAAGGCCAATGGTATCCTGGGCTCCATCAGAAGAGGGGTGGCCAGCAGGGACAGGGAGGTGATTGTCCCTCTCTACTCTGCCCTCGTGAGGCCCCAGCTGGAGTCCTGTGTCCAGATCTGGGGCCCCCAATACAAGAAGGATGTGGAACTGTTGGAGAGGGTTCAGAGGAGGCACGAAGATGATTAGAGGGCTGCAGCACCTGCCCTATGAAGAGAGGCTGAGGGAGCTGGGCTTGTTCAGCCTGGAGAAGAGAAGGCTGCGGGGGGACCTCATTGCAGCCTTCCAGTCCCTGAAGGGAGCTTATAAGCAGGAGGGGATTCAACTTTTTAAAAGGATAGACAATGACAGGACAAGGGGGAATGGATTAAAACTAAAGGAAGGAAGGTTTAGATTAGATATTAGGGGGAAGTTCTTTACAGAAAGAGTGGTGAGGGGCTGGAACAGGCTGCCCAGAGAGGTGGTGGATGCCCCGTCCCTGGAAGTGTTCAAGGCCGGGTTGGATGGGGCCCTGGGCAACCTTGTGTAGATCCAGGCCTGAGGTTGGTGGCCCTGCCTGTGGCAGGGGGGTTGGAGCTCTGTGATCCTTGGGGTCCCTTCCAACTCAGACCATTCTATGATTCTATGTATTAGGGTTCGTCATAGTTCCTGCAATAACGCCATTGTTCACTGCAGAGAACAGCACCAGAACTGCTGAAGCACCACAGCAGAATTACTTTCTGACACGCCTGAGCCACCCTGCTTGGACAGCGAACCCCTGTGGGCGAGGCTGGGCCAGGAGGCTGAGCTGCCTGTTCTCAGTGGCAGCCTGCTCTGCTGGCCATTTCAAATGCCAGGGACTGAGCCGCTTGCTGACGAGAACGTTGTCCCTACCTGGGTGACGGTCCTGCTCCTCATCCCGCCTTCCCTTTCCTTGCAGAGCTGCCGCCCTCCAGCCACTCGTCACACACTGGGTTATCTCCCAGCTCTTCAGCAGCATTCAGATGGCCACACAGGCTCTCCAGCACACCCATCATTATGGCACTGCACTGCCTGCTGCAAAAATCTGTGGAGACCAACAGTAATGGTTACCTTCCCCTTCCCAAGGAAAAGGCTTTATTTGTTCGACTGATAAAGGGGTAGCTCCTAAGAAGTCAAGGAGAATGTAACAGCTAGCTGATGGGAAGCTAAAGCAAATACACTGTAACTATCAAAACAAAACATTTCAGCCTGCAGTGCTTGAAAATTGATGATTGTTTTGTTAACTACACAACCCGTCAATTAGGGTGCCCCAAAAAGGTGGAAACATTGGGGAGTATTTATTCCAATGCAACTATTTTAATGGAGTTACAAAACAAACTGATTTTTCCAGTTAAATAATACAAGAAGGAAAATACTGTGTCAGGCTCAGAATTAAACAAACCACCAAACTCCACAAATGTATTCCCTACATCACAGTAATAACTGCTTCTTTTCATTCTACCTTTCAGATTTGCACTCATAACTGTCTGAGATATCACCCTCCTGAGTGAGTGTTAAAACAGTTCGGTAGTACTCTTAACTGCATCTGTAAAATATGAGATGAACTGGAACTGTTAACACTGAACGCTAAGCAACCTTCCAGAAAGTTGCTCAGCTTTTAATTTAAGCTCCATGCAGTTGGATCTCTGCACTCATATCACATACTAAAATAGACAGTATCTGCCAAACTTACTGAAGAAAATTAAGGACCCCAAACCACAGCCAATAAAATATCCTTTCACATTTTTTTGGATGCGACCAAAGTACAGAGGCTGCTGGAACATTATACAACAAAAAATTATAGAAATAGGTATCTGAACTTGGTATGATTCATTTACTTGTGTGATGAAATGAAGTATAGTATTCTGGAAGGAAATTAAAGACAGAGTGAGTCTGAAGAACTTCAAAAAGCAGGAAACAATCAGTGCTATTTAATCTAGACTAAGGCAGGTAAATACAGTGGTAGAGAATGCAGAAACATTTTCTCAAAGGCCAAGAGGCAGGTAGAAGCCAGTAGTATTTAAAAGGACCATAGCTAAGGGCAAGGATGTTTCTCCTGTTTCAGGTCAGAACCAAGCCAATGGGGCCTGTACTTTTTTTTCTTTCTTTCTTTCCCCCCACCTGCTGGGGCAATTACTGGACATTCATCAGGCTATTGTGCTTGTGTCCTAGTGCGCTCTGCACTTAGGTTCCCTCCTTTGGTTTGCCTGACTTCCAGCATCATCTCCTTCCCCCACACTCTGGCAGACTTGCCCATGTCTTGTTTAGAAGCAGGACCTCACAGATCAGGTTTGCTGAACTCTCCAGAAAGCCTCACTAACTTAGAAACACTTGTAACACAATTTATTCTATGTTTTGGGTGAAACTAGCTAACAGCTGAGCTGCTCTGGAAGTTCAGCACTTTCCTCCTTCCTCCTTTTCTCTTCCCTCATACAAGCTACAAGGTTCAACTCCTTCCCTTGTCCTGGTAACTAGACCCCAGCATACCTCTGGTGAGCTGATTCACCTGCCCGATGAGCAGAAAACTAATCAAGGGAGTGACAGGACAAACAAACAATGCACAGAAACATTGCCAGTCAGCAACTTGAACCAGCCTAAGTTGGGGATCCAAATATTGCCAAAGGCAGAACACAGCGAGTAGCAGAAATACATTGGGATGACAAGAAAAGTGCAATGCAGAACCTTCTCCTTTTACCACATCAAAGGCCATATTGTATAACTGCACCCCAAAGAGCCTTCTGATTCATTGTTTACCTCTCTGAGGACACATGATACATGGGCTTGCAAGGGTTTTTACTGCAATACAATGACATCTTACTCTAAATAACACTAAACAGATTTTGATAAGGTCAGGGGATAACTGTGTGTCATTCTTGCCTGTTTTCCCTCATTACTCTGAGATTGATGTTTAAGGGAGTGTACATTTCCCTTGAATGCAAGCCTCTCCTTCTCTGCCTTTCTCTCTTTTCTTATACACAGACTTCTTAGCTAATTCTTCACTCAAGGATGTCCTGTAAGCTTGCAGAGCAGAGACATTTCCACCCCCTCCATCCTTTGTCTCTTCAGATTCCTGCTAGTCTCTCACTCCATGGCCAAGCTGATTTTCCAGACCTTCTCCTTCCTTACCAGTATAACAAAGAAGGGACCCTTGTTTGTTCTACAGCTCCTTCTGCATATTGGGTTCCACATCTCAGATACTCCTGTCAGCCCAGCTGACTCACTACACTTCTCCAAATTGCCACAGCATCTCTTATTATGGACATCTATACGCTATCATCATATGGATGTTCACGTGCGCAGCTTTGGGCAAGTCCTAGAGGCCATGGATGATACTGTAACCACTGACATGAACAATCACCATGCATGGAAGTTGGGGGTGTTGGGTTTTTTGCTAAGCCCTACAATAGCTCTGATTTGTTCCCAGATGCTCTACTAGTGAAAGGAAAAGAAAAATCTACATTATTACAGAGAATTGACCAAAACAACTGACTCAATCAAGAGGTCAGTGAAGAAAGACCAAACTACAGATGCAGAACTGTGGGCAGGTACTCTGCACCTGAAAGTTGCAAACATATCAGTGTTCCAAAACATTTAGTTGAGCCCTTTCCTCCTGTCAGAAAGCAGCTGGATGGATGCTTCCATTTCATCCAAGTGCAACAGCAAAGGAAAAACAAGGGTCTGATTTCTTATTCCGCGACTAACAGGGCATCTCTCCATCGAGAATCCAAAAGCAGTTTTTGACAATACAGTGATGGGTATAGAGAATAGGGTGTCAGGGGAATTTTCCTAGCTGGAACCTAGAAAGTAA
Source organism: Porphyrio hochstetteri (assembly GCA_020800305.1). Taxonomy (NCBI): domain Eukaryota; kingdom Metazoa; phylum Chordata; class Aves; order Gruiformes; family Rallidae; genus Porphyrio; species Porphyrio hochstetteri. The sequence goes on along the minus strand of CM036909.1, from coordinate 41,061,155 downwards.
ACTAGACAGAAGCCTACTTTAGACTTTGTGGGACAAATTATTTCTCTTGTTTATATTTTGCTGTCCTTGTCAGCAGAATGTAGCACAGAACTCCATTCCTCCCTCCCCTTTCCCTAGTCTTGAACATTTTGATCTGTTGCAGACATTTCTCACAACCACATAATACGATTGTTTCATTTTATACTCAACATTTTTCTTCCATCTTTAGATGTCATGGTATATTCTTAAAGGAAAAATAGTAATCAGCTGTAAATTATGGCAATGCTGAATTTAGTATGGTGCTTTGCCTGGGAACCGCAGCTTCGTCTATTTAGGGTGCCACAGCATAAATTCTCTTACAAATAGGTCTCTCCTAGATGAACAATCATGATAACTGAATTTTCTCTCTATTCAATCCTTTTTGTTACTCTTGAAATGAAAATTAACTTTGTGATTTATTTTTGAAGCAAAAAGAAAATTATGCAAATAAAAAACCACAAGTAAAGCACGGGGGATAGAAAACATTAGATGACATGCAGGGAAAGAGATGATGAAAACTAATGAGAATTAAGATGGATGTTAACAAATCAACCACATAAGTTGTCCTACTGATTTAATCTCTGTTAAAGAGCAGTCTGAGGTATTCAATTCAACTACTCGTATTCAGAGTATTCCACTCGACTGCAACCTGATATCACCTGTTCTATAAGTGCCAACTTCTGCCTCACTGTATAACCCCACTGTACTCTGTTTTCCAGATCAAATCTCCATGAATTGCTGCTGGGTATTCTCCAATAGATGAACTACATTACAATCCAGCTTCTGATCCTCCCTTTCCCATTTAGAGCCACTATGAGAACGGAAAGCTTGCTTTCATCTTGCCCACTCCTCTCAGATGAGATTTCTCCTCCAGGAGACTTGGAAAAACCTCAGTTCATCCATGGCTTTGCAACTCTTCCAAATTTAGGACCCTCTGCTGAGTGATTTTGGCTCTTTGCACAAAGTTTGTTATCACACTCAGCACACGGCACTAGAAGGTCTGAAATCTATTTTTACTTTTGAAATGAAACTTGCAATAGGTTTTCAGGAAAAAAAGCAGGGGCCAATTTTTTAAAATATTATCTCTAATATTGGATGCCTCTATTTAGATGCACAAAGCCAGACTTCCTGAAGCAACCGGAACACATGTAAGCACCTACATAAAGGTCCGATTTCCAGATATGATCTGCAGCTGGGATCTCTCAGCACACTCAACACACTAAGCTCTTGGAAACCCAGTGATGGATTAACACACAGCTGAGTTGTTCTAAGAATCTGGTCCCAGTTTTGAATACTAAAATGTCCTGAGTATCTGTTCACTGGAGCTGACTACCTACAACTCCCATTGATTGTGAACCCCTATCTTCTCTGGAAACCAAAGGAGATCCAAACCACAAAACTCACTTTTGCATATTTTTCGATTTGAAAATATTAATCTTTGTTGCAGCAGCACAGGACTTAATTTTCTAATGATGCTAAAATAGAAAGGATGTAGTAAAGCTTACTAATAATGCTCTCCAAAAACAAGTTATACTTCCAGGGCTCCAAAAGGGTCCAGTGAAGTTAAACCAATTCTTTTTAGTGAAAAATATCCCTATATCCTTGGGAAAAAAGTGAAGAGGAGAGGCTTCTACAATGCAAATTTTCAGCTGGGTGTGATTATGGGTCCTTTTATACATACCATAAGTATTTCATGACTTTGAAACCACCCATTTTTTCAATTAAGATGTCAATAAAAATACACGCAATGGATCACACGGGGTAGATCTTAAAAAGCATGAACATCAACCTCAGCTCCGTGGTGACACTTTATAGCTTATTTTCCAAACACTGGAGTTCCCAGTCTCACAGAATTAGCATTTTCTTCAATTGTCATTGCACCTCAATGATGATAATACAAAACAAGGATTTTTTCATCACTCTTAAAACAGGAAGCTGTCCTCAGTTTCGCTTGTGCTGTAACAACCCTAAATCTGAACAGGATGTTTTCTATCCACGCTACCCCTTTCGTGCTCTAGCCCTGCAATGACTACCGTGGGAGTTTTGTACAATGCATTTTGAAAGCATTGTAGTGGTACAGTTTTAAGTATATCATTTTCATTTTTAAATATCATAAGAAAGAATCTCAGAGTTTTGCACTGGAATGTGCTACTTCCATCTCCTCACAGCATTTTGCAACCAAAATTAATTATATTAATTTTTTTTTTTTTAAACTCAGGAGAGGAAAAAGAAAATACACAACAATGAAAAGCTAATAGACTAATGAATCTCAGCCTGTGTTTTGGGTTTTTTTACCACACCAATTCAAAGCATTTAAAAAGAGTTGATAGCTGGTGAAATTGTCTTGAAAATAACCCACCTGCAGGATAGCAGTATTACGCCAGCTGTAAATGGAATTATCATTTCAAATGCAGTAGGTATTTGGACAAAGACAGCAGAACATTTCTCACTACAGCATCTTTGGTGACAAAATAATAAAAGAAACAGGAAGTTTTTAATCAAGCCCCCTATAACTATCAATATTGTGAAGTACAAACTAAGTTCCCCATTATTATTTTTTCTGCACATCAAAAAAGATTTTAAAGACTGTCTTCATACTTCTGAATGTGGTCGTAATCCTGGGTATACATGCCAAAACTCTTGAAATAAGCCTATTTTATGTATTTAAGTATTTTTTTCTTTGTATATAGCTACTATATTTCAGCCTGCAAAATCTGCTGTGATAACTATTCATCAAGCATATACAGGTTTTTCCCTTCGTGATGGCAGGCAGTTTTCTTGGGAGTGGTGCTGGGGTTACAGGTTTTGGGGGGGAAGGGAACAAATGAGATTGCTGATTTCAGGCATACTAAAAGGAAAGTGTATCTGCATAAGAGCTGAACATCTTGATTCAGTCTCCCACTGCAACTGTATATCCTTGTGATACAAAACTGATGAACATTTCATCCTGGCAGAGTGGGGGACTTGTTCAGTAGAGGTGTAAATTTAAGGAGCCCAACTGACATGAAGACTTGTTCTCACTCGGTTTTAAAACACCAAAGGACCATGCTTTCTCATATTTTTCAGAGCAGCAGAGAAGGCAGAACCTGAAGAGAAGGTGCCTCACTGTGGCAAATGAATACAGGAGAGACCAGACAAAGTACTGACCCTTAGTTCCCATTTCTTTCTCCAGCAGCCACAGCACTGTTTCATGGGCAAAGGGATTACAAACCATGGACACAAACTATGAAACTTTGCCCCTCTGTTTCTAGAGCTGTTTGAGGACATAACTGAAAAATTTCTGGTACCATCATACAGACCCGAGCAGCTACAGCATCAAATGAACAAGGTTTCCTCCTCTTTATCCTGTGTCAGGAAACTGCCAGAACAACACAACGCACACACCAAAAAAGCAAGCAAACAAACCAAACAAAACCATAAAAACAAAACCAAAAAAAATCACCCAAAAACACCCTCAAGATTTTTCCTAAATCTGGGACTGTAAATTTTAAAGCTTACATTCTATTTAGCTTTATATTTAATTAAATGGTGTTATACCAAGCTTTACTCTTGGGGTCATCCTAACATAGTACAGGCACATTTTAATAAAGTCAGAGAATTTCACAACCCAGGGAAAAAAAGCTCTTTTGTGCTCAGCTCCACTGAACACCTTTCTTGTTGCCCCCCCTTCCCATTCTCTGCTGCTTGTTCTTCCTAATCAGTTCCTCTTTTCCTGCTGCATCCTACTCTTAACAAGGACCCCATTGTGCCTTTATTGGAACTTTCATATTTCTTCTTTTTTCCACATCTCCTGAAGCATCTTACTTTTAAAACTAAGTCTAAAGTGATCATGCAGTAATAGGTGCCTTTCTTTCACGATTTTGTTAAAATCCAATCTACCCAGCCGTGTCTCTAGAAAGAACTACACTGATTTTATCTGAATGAAGACTGCAACAGCAGCAGTGAAGTCAATTATATTACTCAAATTGAATCATGGCATACATGCTGTTCAAGTATTTTCAGATGTTTCTTATAATTTTAAAAAAAAAAATCCTAAGAATGGCAACTTGTGTTTTAAAGTTTTTTCTTCAGCCTTGTTCTCTTTAAGCTTGCTCTTCAATCCTTTCCTTCCCTCAATGGTAGAGTGGAAAAATAAAAGAAAGGGAAGAAACGGAAGGGAAAAAAACCAAACCAGACACCAGCTAAACCAAAAGCTTTTGGGCAATTACAATATTTTTGGACAAAACACACCCCTGTTTAATAAAAAGAATATGCTACATGAATAATAATTATAATTATCCATGAGAAACTCTATTTCAAGGTAACAACAAAACTGACTTTTTTCTTGGTCTCTGTTTCCAGCTCAATCTATCAGGTATTTTCAATTACAACACAGAATACTCAGGCTTTGGAGGTGAACGACAGACCCAAACCCACCACACTGCTTTACAAGCCCACAGCTTCAGCCACCATACATCGATGCAGGTGGTAAATGCCTCTTCCCATGGCACAGCTTTACCCTCAACGTTGCATCTCTGTTGCTGGGTCGCTTAATGCTATACCACCTATTTGGATAGCCTAAGATTACACACTCCCAGACTAATATCCATTTTCTAAATCTTCTGTTCACTCAACAGTTAATACATACCCACATGCTCTTGTTTAGTGTGTGCAGGTCTTGCTCTCTTACAATTTTTTTACAATATTTAGTTACTGCTTTTTCAGAGTGTTGAGGAATAGAAGAATTAAAGATAAGATGCTTTGTGTGACTGTGGACCTATAAATTGACTGTGAGCAAATCTTTCACTTCTAGATGTGTGTTTCCCATCTCAAGGTCTGTCTACTCTTCATTTACAAGAAAGTTGAGAGTAAAAAGGTTTAGCAAAACAGAATGAGAACAACAGAAGTTAAAGGAGGGGAGAGATTTGCACTGAGTCGTTCAGAGTCTGCCCCTGCAGATGTAGGATTGCTCCCCACAGAGCATTTTTGTTAAAATGGAAAACTGCAACTTTCCAATTGAGTCCAAAAGGGAAACGTTTGAGGGTTCTTACAAAGGAGCTGGAGCTGCTTTGGTTTCCAACGGACATTACTTTATGTTCCAGGGAGGGTTATAAATAAAAACAAACTGCATTTCAAATATTGGCGCAAAAAGTACAGGCCCATCAGGTGAAACAGCTGCAGTTGGGTGAGAGGGAGAGGAATGCTCAGCCAGCAGGGTGGATTTTAGGCTGCTGATGGCTAAGAAGGGAGCTCTGCGTTGAAACCCCTTACCTGTGCCACAGAAGGGGATGGGAATGTGGGAGAATGGGAACGTGGCTCCAACTCCGACAACCCAAGGCAGGCAGCTCTGGCTGGGCAGGAAGGCAGCTTTCTCCTTAGTGAGGGGACTCAAGACTTCCTCCTCTTCCATTTTTCAAAGTTAAAAATCTAGAAAATGACAATGAATGAAAAAACACTGTAAAACGGAGGCATTGGTTTAGGTGAATAAAAATTTAATCAGCTCATTCTGAAAGGGGGTGCTTCCACTTTACCCTTCTACCCCCATTACCACCAGTTTGCATGCCCAAAGGAAAACATCATTTCAATGATCTAGTATTGATTATTTTGATTCAGAAACATTCACTGCCTGGCTGCAGGGAACTGTAGTTGGTTTTCCTGCATATTACCCTAACAGGAAATAAAACTGTACATTAAAAAATAATTTACTACAATAGTAAAATAAACTTTCACTATTTAATGAAAGGAATGAACAATAGATTGTAGCTGTCAACCTCAGACCTCCTCGATTTGAAAGGCAGAATACTACTTATTCAAACACACTCAACTATGCACACAGGCTGATGGAACCAAAAAGTCTTCAGATTTTTGTTCCTCTGCTTTAGAGTCCACAGTACCAGATGAAATCTATCATGGTTATCATTGCATGCTGAACTGGTCTAATTTGAAAATAATTTTGAAGTCAAGGTCTTATGATACTTTATGACCTCCTTTTCTCTTTCTCTAAAATATTCTTGGATTGACTTGAAAGAGAACTACACATATGGTCTACTGGATTAAACAGGGAGGCAGGAAGGCCAGATTATTACCAAAATAATTTATATTTCCTTTTGCATCGGCTGTATATTGCATGAGTCGTTAGCAAATGAGGCTTTTCGAAATTTACAGTCAGCCATACTTTGGATTAAAAAACAGACTATGAAAAGAGATTTTAAACTAACCAGAGGATAGAAAGTATGACCAGAAAATGGGAGATGAGGCACCAGAGATTAGAAAGATCTTGATAAGAACTGGAATGCAATTCATCCCACAGCATAAAGTCACCTATTGTTCTTATTTTTTAAGTTAGGATTTTGAACTCTGTAAATTTGAAATTTGTGATTGCATTGTCAATAAAAATAGATCTTTTTCTTTAGCCTCTCTCAAAATACACGGCTGTGAAGATAACTACTCCACACCCATTCTGCTCTACTCCTGCATTTCAAGGCTACTTAAAAAAAAAGTAGCACTGTTCACTTGATGATATCCTGAGACTGCTTTAAGAAGTTTCTTGCTCAAATTTACTGGAATGATCCTGTTTCCCAGACCAGCCTATGATATATCCAAGCAGCAGAAGAGCAGAACCTTTGTAAAAGGTATGTGTTCTGCAAGAATCCTAGGAAAGCTGATCTTTCAGAAACAATCTACAGAGAACAAAGTCATCTTTACATATGATTTTTAAACACAACAAAACAAAATGGGACTTTCTAGTCTTCTGTGTTCTTCCATCATCTCTGAGAAATCAGGATGAAGAAACAGCTACTCATACACAGGTCATTCTATAATTACCTACTGAAAGTCTTCCACTTTTGCTCTGCAATAGCCAGTTCTGGCTGTCTGGAGACAAGGTGCCAGTTTGACACAGCTATTCAGCTTCTGTGCTTTGAAGGATATTTAAAAGTTCACCCTAAGTAATTCACCCTGATAAATGTAAAGAAAAGCAACTGAAATTGGTGCAGGGAAGGTCTTTCTTCCCTCAGTATAAAGAAAATTTCAGGAAGTGCTTTTGTCAATCCCAGTAAGACTTTGACAGTAACATCTAACCTCCACCCTTGACCCAGCAAGTCTGAACTCCATTTAATTGGTCTGTCTGCAGAGCTATGAAAAATTTCTCTTTGTGTACTATAAAATAAAATGTATATATTTCATACAGATGGGAAACAATATCTACTATTCAGAGCTGCTGGCAGCACAACAGAGCACTTTACTTGTTAAACTCTCTGAAACCATCCCTTTTTTCCAGCCCTGCTTTTAGGTGCACTAAAGAAGCCAAAAAATATAAAAGTCAACAAGAGGAGCCCATAATCACTGGAAAAACTTAAAGGATATAAATCATTCTTAGTAGAAGCACAACATTTAGTGGAAATCCTGAGAACCTTTCAGGTTTGTTGGGTTGGTTTGTGAAGCTGGGGAAGGACCTATCAGAAAAAATACTATATAGCATCACTGAAAGGAAATTACTGTGTATGTCCTGTCCTTTTTGGTTTTTTTCCTTGACTTACAGATCTTCTTCAGTATCGAGCTGCTCCCCATAAATCCATGACTCACAGCACATGGGCTTTTATGAGATAAATCTCAGGGCTACTAAGAACCCAATTCAATTTTTAAAAACTAAGCTTTTCAATATATGATCAAATAAACATTCAAAGATGAGGAATTTACACAGGACAAAACGGAAGCTCTCTAATCTGTAATTCATACGCCTGTCAGCGTGAGCACTCATGACAGTTTTAACATGCTCTCAAAATGTGGCCACTTTTATTGTTGGAAAACAGAATGGGTTAAGGCATATCTGCATTACAGACTAAGTCAGCCAACAAACCTATGCCAGGAGACTCCCTCTTTGAGAAGCAACATGCTGGAATAACTACACCAGACACATAAAGACAGAAACAAAGGTAACAACAGAGCTTATTTCACCCCTGAGATGTAGCTGCCCAAGGCATGTTGCTGGCAACAAGATCTTAGTAACAGGGAGGTGAAGGACAGGATCTTCCCAGTTTCCAGCTAATATAGTGAAAACTGGCAAAATTTATAGCAGAGGTTGAGCCTGAGCTGTGCAAAAACACAGTCACTGAAAACTTGGTCAAACGTTCTCTGGTTAAAAGGAGGCAAAAAGGGTATCTAAAGGATGCATGCATTGATAACAAATGTAGACTTTTCTTTCATCCCATATCGATCCAGCAATAAAACATATGAGATTGTGAACATCCACACCTTACAGGGCTGAAAGCAACAGCACTGATGTCTTGGCAGGTCTTCACCAATTGCCATCCATAGGTACAGACCTACTGTCCCAAAGGCTCCCAATAAAACAAGCTTACACCACAGAGCATGTCAGGCACAGCTTGCCCACCACCACTTCTCTGTGGCATGGGCAGCACTGCAACCTTCAGGGTTCCTACATTACATCCTTTGTAAATTAAGTGTTTTTATTGTTCCAAGTACCTTTAGATGCACGGATAGCTAACTGGGAAAGGTGAATTGACAGCACCCATACTTTACAAGGTTGTATCAAGCACCTTGTTTCATGTGTTTTATCTTGCTTTTTCTGCTTTCCCTGTGAATCCTTCAAGGCAGCAGATCTTCCACTAGGTGCCTGGAACGATTCACAGACTTTTGGGGAGCTGGTCTTTTGGTGCTATTGTAATGCAGAAAAAATACAGTAATATTGAAGTTTAAATGCATCACAAGAACTCTTCACCTGTACTACAGTGATAAAATTTGTCAAATGCCTAAGGGGCTTGCATGTGGCTTGCAGAACCTATTCTGAAAGAGCCAAGAAGGCGACCAGTCAACTAAGACCAGTCCAGAGAGTAGTGCTGCCAAGATGCGAGACCATTTTCAGTCCAAAGTTGTTCATAATTGTAAAGACACTGACTGAAGAAAGGTGGTGGGAGAGGGGGGAGTAAAAACCTCTTACTGCTTAGTGGCCTGGGCAACATTCTGACACAGGTTGCCTTGTTGCATTTAACTTAAAAGCATAAAAATGAAATGATAAGTACTGATAACAACTGATACCATGCTCATTTTTCTTTAATCCTGAGTAGAAAAAGAACATTTCCATACGTACTGTTTCAGTAGGCACTGAACAGGTGCTAAAATCACCCCTTCCCTTTCTCCAAGGATGATGTTTGGTGCTACCCAGTGTTAGATGGCAAAGCACTGGGTATTTATAGTTTTATACCCACAAGTGCTGGTGGGAAATTAAGCTTTTTCTTTCAGACTTCTGTAACTGTATGATAGCTGCACGAGGCAGAAATGCATGCTTCTGAATACTAATTAAAACCAAACCCTTAAAGTACAGATCCCATTTGCTTTGGAGCATCAATTATAAAAACAGATGTTAGAGCCAGATGTCAATGAATTATTTTTCATAAGCCACAGCTTTTAGCCATGTAGCCCCCATTTATCATCTCAGATGGGAACACTTAATTTGACAGCAAACATTTTGGTTTCAACATTAGCACTTGTTTTAGAAATTTTAGGTACAGAGATGCAATCAAACTGCCTATAACTGAAATTCTGTTGTTCCAATTCCGTACCTCCACATTTACAAATCATTTCTATCTGTGCCTAAGCTGCAAATGTTTTATACACATGGGAACATCTGTAGGAGGATGTCTTACAGAAGCATACATCTTTATGCATACAAGTGTATATAAAATACATCTACAGGCAGATAGAAGTTGCTGTCTAGAAGCAGCAGCCCTCTTGCAAGAAGTTTATCTTAAGATAACCCAAAATAAAAGGTCTTTGATCCCGTGTTTCTTGAACATTACAAATGCTTGTCCCTTTCAGCAAATAGCTTTGATAAAAGAACACTGCATCTTGTTACTTTACCTATGAAGCTGAAATAGAAATTTACACCTAGAATTCTCGAGGCAGCCTATATTTAGCATCATTAATCCTGCCTTCATACATGCTTCTTGCATTTCTACGTAAAATCTATGCCAGATCTTCAGCTGCTGTTAGGCTGGCGCAGATCCATCGACTTCAACACTGTATTCAAGTTTCTTTTACATGTGACAGGAAAAAATCTATCAGTTCTGGAGCCAGAAACAGCAAGGAAGGGATTGATGCTGGCATACCTTACAAATCTCCCAATAGATATCAATCTGCCCCCGTTTTAGCCCTGAAGGTGAACTGTCCCACTGCAAGACTTCCTTCGAGAAGAACTGGATAATCTTATCACATTATGTGACAAATCTGTGAAAAAAGCAAATTCATTTTCTTTTTGACTCAAGTCAGGATTTGATCCTCCAGATAGTGAGAAGAGACAAGCACATTATTTTGACTATGACATATCAGGTTTGAATTATTTTATCCAGACGGGAAAACACATTTTTTGGCTGTGGATCACACGTTTCCAAATCCAGAGGTTAATTTTAGAATGAAATCCTTAAGAAGAAAAAAAAAAAATCAAGATGTTAGCATAGCCCTATCACAAACACATTACCTCGTGCTGTCTATACTTGTGAAAAATTAAAGAACAGGCCTTTTGATTGTTCCTATTCCCAAATCAAGAATGTCACCAACTAATATATAACGGAACTGAAGAGGAACGTAGATTTTCATGTATCAAATAACTCCTACGAATGGGAAATGGAGATGAATCATAACACACCTGTAATTCTTCAGTGGGAGGCATGGCCAGATCACAGACTGTAACTGCTAATAAGAAAACCAGAGTCTCTTAACTGCAGATTAACATAGGAATCACGGCCAACATCCTTCCTTTCATGCTGACACAGAAGTAAAGGAACATGCCTGCTGGACTTCGCTGCTAAAAAGGGCTTCAAAAGATTTCTAAAAGAGAAGAAGCACATCTGAAATTTTTCATCCTTGCCTTACCTACAGTAAGCATTCACAGTTTCATTCTGAAAGAAATTCTGCATAGAAAAAATTTAGTTTCTCTAAAACAAACCTAAATAAAGAAATAAATAATCAGATAAATAAATAAATGGGGGGTAGGGGGGAACCTGAGCCATTTGCCTGCTTTACTGATAAGCCTCTTTCACATTCACAGCTCTATGTCTGCATCACCACCTAGAGGACCCTGGAATCAAGGAACCCAGGGTTCTTGGGGTCCTCCACCTAGTACAGCTTTGTCACACAGACTGCCTTGACAGCAGTGGCATTAGGCCATAAAAAGTCACAGATAACTGTAGAGAGTCTAAAGGCCATAAGCATCCTGATGGGGGGGATGAACATTTGTGTTAGCTCTTCCACAAAGTTCAGAGACAGAAATGCAGAAGAGCCTTGGAGGTGACCAGGCTGGGCTGATGAATATGGGAGCATTAGGACTTCTGCTGGAAAATAAATGTTTTCATTGTTTTTATAATGGTTTCAGACTTCTTTTCCACATTTTTTTTTCTCCCCTGTCTCAGAGACTGGAAATTCCACCTTTCAGAACTGGTGGAGCGTCAGTAAGTGCTGGGCAGTATGCAAGCAAAACAAAAAACTCAAACATGCTATTTGAGAAAGTCAGTAGATCAGAACTTACTCTTGACTTTTCTTTCCAGTTCTGGAAGAAAACCAATAGTGAAACATCAGAGTTATTCATACCCTGAAAATTCTGATTTTTCAATATCCTGTAGTAGTTAAGTCAGCACAAGACTTTTAGGCAAGTCTCCTTTCTTGATTTTGAATGCTTGTATCCAAATACAACATAAAGAGCCTGAATTCAGGCCTGAATTTTCAATATGCACAAAAGAAGGGTTTGAAACAGGAAAACGCCTGTATAGAGTAAATGTAACTTTTGGCTTCAGTTGTTAGGGTCTGGCAAAAGGCTTTCAGTGCTCTTATATCTGCTAACATTACAGGAACAGGGCATTGCAATTTAATTAACATGTTAAAAACTGCAGACCGTATGTAGAGGCAATGAGAAAGTAATATTTTACCTTTTCATGCAGACACACACACACACACACACACACACACAGAGTATGTGTTGAACAGCTCCAACATTCAGATCATTAGCCACAAGAAGTTGTTTTTCCAGTCACCGACATCCATGTTTTTACTTCAGCAGCCATAACACTCCTAATGTCTAAATGAGTTTGCTTTCCCAGAGTGTCTGGGAAATGGTTTTGCTAATCTCAGTCTACAAACTCATTACGAAATGAATTCCAGCATCTTTTCTAGTGTCTAGCCAGAATATCAAGTTTCAGGCACCTTTCACTACTCCTTATTTATGTAATTCTTTATTAAACCTACATTTTACAGCCATTTTTACAACTTGGGCATATTAAGTTACAAGGTTCTGGATAATTGGAAAAGAATCAGCAACAGCTCCGAAGGTACCAAAGAACTGGGATGGAAGTGTAAAATCATTTACAGAGCAGCAATATACACAATGCTGGCAGCAGAACAATTTGATGTTGATGCAGTTCACGAGGCTGCTTCTGTACATTTCCCATTTGACCCAGGAAGGTATGTTACATTCCTTCCCATCTCATGTTAGTCTAGGAATTTATTTCTAAATAATAGCTGCTTCAAGAGTCATATCAAATTACCACAGCAAGATGACCGACACAGCAGCTAAAAAAAAAAATGAAGTCTGTATTTCTGGACTACTGCAGACATCTGAAACACTGTGCAGACACCAACCCACTAAGCCTTCCCCATCCTTTCCAACACAGGCACCAGCAGATGGGAATACAGTACAAATACAGGCGTGCTGTGGCAGCCAAAGGAGGGCACGAGGTACAAGACAATGGACAGACTCTTCTCAGAGGACAAGAAAAGACAAGAGGCTGACAGACCCAAGCTGTGAGAGGGCAAAGGGGAAATTACTATCGGGGAAAACACCCCCCCTTCCTTACAGAAATGGTGTTCTCCCACTAGAACAAGCTGCTTTGCTAGGAAATCTCCATCCTCAGAGCTATTCAAAGACTGACTTAGAAAAGGCCCCAGAAACCTCAACTGACTTCTGAGTAGCACTGAACCACAAGGTGAGCTCTGCTTTGACTGGGCTTGGGCCAGGCATCTTCCCATGGTTCCTCTCCCAGCCTAAATTATTCAATGAGTTGATCTAACTGTCCATCCAGTATTCAGGATTCCACAATTCCACTGGGCCACTCAGGTCAAGAAGGACATAGAAATCCTCAAAAAAGGCTAGTGCAGGGCCACCAAGATAATGAAGGGAGTGGAGCACCTTCCTTATGGGGAGAAGCTGAGGGAGCTGGGCCTCTTTAGTTTGGAGAAGAGGAGACTGAGGGGTGACCTCATTAATGTTTATAAATATGTAAAGGGTGAGACTCAGGAGGACACAGCCAGGCTCTTCTCAGTGGTGGCAGCGACAGAACAAGGGGCAACGGGTGCAGCTGGAGCAGAGGAAGTTCCATGTGAATGTGAGGAGGAACTTTGTCACTGTGAGGGTGATAGAGCCCTGGGACAGGCTGCCCAGAGAGTTTGTGGAGTCTCTTTCTCTGGAGATATTCAAACCCCACCTGGATGTGAAATTCTGTGTGATTTAGTCTGGGTGACCCTGCTCTGGCAGGGGGGTTGGACTAGATGATCTTTCAAGGTCCCTTCCACCTCCTAACCTTCTGTCATTCTGTGAATCTGGAAACAGGTAATGGAAGCCTCTGCCGAGCCGCCTTTTCTGCAGCAGGCAACAGGAGGCCAACAGGGCAGAAGAAATTTCAGCAGCACACAAAAAACTTTTCCTCTTCCATGTTTGCTTTACCCTCTACTGCCCTCAAGAAAGCACACACCATAGTCACAGGTACTATTACTTTCATTTTGTCTCCTCAATGTCTTTTTCTGGAAAATGCTACAACATTCTGAGCTTTTGATGGCTGGAGGGATGCCCGATTCAGGAAGCCTGTCCTAGTCTGTCCTGAGTTCATCACAGTGGATACAGTGTGAAAAAGAGTTGCTAACTTTTGAGGATGGACTTTTGCCAACAAAAGGTTTGTCCTGCAGAACAGCTTTTGGCTGGGGAGTTCTGAGGTTCCTTTTTCCTCCTTCAAAATCTCACTTTGATAAAACTTTCAAATTCCCATCTGAAAGACTAAAATTGTGCAAGGATCCTGCAGACTACGATCCTACAGCAATGCAACTAACTTCAGATTGACAGCTGCAGTAAAATTAACAATTCCAAAGAAGCATTCCCTTTACAGTTCACAGGAAAGCTGAAACTGGATTTAAACTCCAAAAAAAAAGTTTTAATCTTACTTCCTAAACTAATCTTACTAAACTAAGTAGTCATGGTTTCTATCACACCAATGGCTATTTGTCTCACAAAGAAGAATTCCTAAATATTTTAAAATGGAAATAAACACATCCCTTTCTGTCATCCTTTTCAGCCTCTAGAACTAATAGTAGAATTAATTTCAAGATATTTCGGGTTGTTTCATTTTGGTTCTAACAATGTTTCACGAGTTAGCTGGGTGTTTGTTCAAGATGTAACTTACAGAAAGGTAAGAAAATTAAATGAAGTACAGTAATGCAAACTGATAAGCTGTAGAGTGGGGAAAAAATAATTCCATAAATTCTCACTTACACAAAGAGATGGAATTCAGAAAATAATTGCCACTTCTAATTATCATAACCAAACAGCTGGCATGTCAAGTTGTTAGAAAGTGACCAAAAATATACACAGATTTGTTATTTGAGTTTATTTCAGCCTGGAAATAAAGCTCTTGAAAGAAAGTGAGCATGTAACTAACTGATTTATACACTCTAATTTGTTTTCTTCAGGAAGAACATACTCATTTGATATGCTGCTGAAATACCTGGCAATGAAATTAAGTGTGAAATGCCTGAAGTTTCTTTCTTGAGTATTTTGTGATTGTTCTTTTTCTCACTGTTTTTTCCCTAGTGAAATACACAAAAGTTCCAGTTGCTGTAGTACAGATAAGTAACCAGAAGAATGTGCCTTTTCCCTGACTCCACTGTGAAGGAAAATAAATCAACATTTCACCTATCTTCTGAGTTATACATGGCTCTATTTTTACCAAAATTACATTTACTACATATGGAGAACTCAAGTCAAGTAACATCCTGCTCATCAACTTTTCTTTCTGCCACACAGATTCCCTTTTATGCTCTCCTGCCACTTCCCAAGCTTTCTTGACAACTGGAGTAGAATCATCAAGGAGCTGGAGGAAGTTTCCCAACCTGAAACATTCTCTAACACAAAAATTGACACTGATCTGAAAGCCACATCATCAGTAACTAAAAATTTTAAATAATCTGATTTCAAAAGCAATCACATTTAGCAGACTACTTAACATCAGATACTGGGTGAAACACGTGTTCAAACCACGAGTGTTTTAACGACAAAGCCTAAAGGTCAGTGTATTTGTATTCTGCATACATAATGTGAAAAAAACCCAAGCTCACTGACAATAATTTCCCCACCTTTTCAGTTGAATTAAAAAAAAAAAAATTAAGAAATGCCTTCAGTCTAGGAGGGCTCATTTTGCATTAACATAATTCTATTTAGTTACATGTTACTTAATTTTTACCACCAAGATGCTCTTTTAAAAACACAAGAACTGTCAGTAATTTGCCTGTGCTGCATTTTCCTTCCACTGTGCAGTATGAAAAGGCATCTCTGAGATAGGCAATGTTTTCCAATGCAACACGAAGCCAGACCCATCCTACAGAAAGCCAAGTGGAACCAGTGGAGTGATACAAAGGATGACAGACTCTCAGTGAGCAAGGTCTCGCTGTGGCACGTACTCAGTCCCAAACTACTCCCTTCCACAGAGTTAACCCCAATTCACATAGACATAATTGAGAACAGGTACTGGCTTGACTGAGTTTCCCTGACTCTACAACTCCACTGACCCTAATGGTGTTATTTCCTGAGATTTTTCAGACTGAAAGTATTTATGGATTAAATTCTACTCAAACTCTACCACCTCTATCTGTCGATCACTATGCCACTGCTAACAAATTACCTGTAGATTTCAAGGCTTTTTCTATCTTTTATCTCCCTAAATGCAACTTTGCAAAATTCCACAGAATCAGAAGCAAAAGCCTTCAGATTCTTTCTTTTCATTCATTCTTACCATTGTAGGCTTGGGTGAATGCAGAATCACAGGGTTGGAAAAGACCTTTAAGATCATCAAGTCCAACCATTCCTGTCCTATGCTAAACCATATCCCTAAGTACCCCATGTACTCATCTTTTAACCACATCCAGGGATGGTGACTCAACCCCCTCCCTGGGCAGCCCGTTCCAGGCCCTGACAACTCTTTCAGTGAAGAACTTTTTCCTAACATTTAATCTGACCCTGCCCTGGCACAGCTTGAGCCATTTCCCCTTGTCCTATCTCCCACCTCTCTACAACCTCCTTTCAGGTAGTTGTAGGTGGTGATAAGGTCTCCCCTCAGCATCCTCTTCTCCAGGCTAAGCATCCCCAGCTCCCTCAGGTGGTGAGATAAAATTCAATCTGCTTTGTATTTAATCCCAAATGTACTTCAGCTCCGTGGTCATTTTGCCAGCACTTGGGAAAACAAGCCCACGTTCAGAAGATCATACAACAGAATGTGAGGGTATGCCATCATCAGTCACAGTCTAATCCTGCTTCAAGGCTGACCTCGCTATCTGTCTAAAGCCTGGAGAGCAAACAAACACTGTAAATCTCAATCCAACTGTAACTACAAACCTTTCTTGGCACAGGCTGCCAGAGAAGTTGTTGCCCCACACGTGTGTGTTCTTTAACATACAGCAAACTCTGAAGGAAAAGCACTAGGAACAACACTGGAAAGTTTCAACAAGCCTGGAGAGAATCACACAGTTTTTAAAATTTTTATTAATGTTTTCTAAGTTCAGAGGTCCAACAAAACTAGAAATAACCCCACTGGCTTCCTGCATAACCCGTGTTTCAGATTAATCTTCAAGTTAAGGGTCTAAGTTAAAGTCTAATCATTAATCTGAAGAAATAGCAAGGTGACCTCTGGTTAGAAGATGGAGACCCTGGGATGAGCTGCTCCAGCAGGTACCCGTATCCTTTTGTGGACTACTGTGCCTAAACACTGTATCTAAGGCAGACTGCTCTGATGCCACAGGCCAGATGAGACAACCAAACCATCCAGTCTAACCTCCTTACACCCCTGGACCTGAATTTCACCCAGGTACACAAACACTGAATTTAGCATCTTGGTACCTTCACAATGAGGCACGTGAAGCTGCCAGTAACCAGTGCTCTCCCAGCATCCAGCAACACCTTTCACTGATTGCAGCCTTGCATTATAATGGTTCGGAGAAGTCACATCATGAACCATGACCTTTTCCAATATTTCAGAGCAACCCCAAAGAACCAGGCTCACTCTCCTCCTTCAGCACTGGGCTTTCATCATGTACCTGTGACCTGTTCTTGGCTTCCCTACAGAGTTCAGCTCTGCCTCCCTGGACATTAAGGGACCCACACACTTTGTGTTGTGGTTGCATTTCAAATGCTGGCATGAAGAGCATGCTGGGAGCTGCTGGCTGAGAGGAGCTTGGAAGCAAATGGAGAGCTGGAAGAAGCGGGTTGGGCTCATGCATGACTTTTCCACACACTTCCATACAAGTTTTAGGTCAGCCCAGACAGTATGGAACTCCCACATGACAGATGATCCATTTTCATTAGCTTCACATTTCCACTGCAAACATAATTCATATTGGATTTGTTGAGAAAAAGAACCACACTCAAACCCAAACAAGATGTAGCACATTTCAGAATACTCTTTTTTTTTTTTAACAGCTCTATTGTTATTCTAGAAGGAATTAATATAGAAAGCAGCCAGGGTGACATCTGTATTAATAAATACATGCAGCACCTATGGATTTACTCTTTAATTAAAGCAAGAACCTTTATGTCATTTGTACAGCGTGAGGTAAAGGACATTTTTCCTGCCTGTATAAGCTTTGGTACACCAGTTTCCTCCCTCAAGAGCACATAATAGCTACGTTTAAGTAAATCAGGTCAACATGTCCTCCTTTATTTTATGTTAAGGTAAACTAGCCTTCCTGTCCCACTGCAGTCTAATTTTTCTTTATAGCTATTTAAAACCTATTAAAGGTTAACAGTAACATTCAGACTGCTTCCTGCACTGTCTGATTTTGCTAGATGATAAACTTAATAGCATTTAGTGACAGACAGCAACTGAGAAGTTGGGGGGACGGGGAAATTTCATCTCCAACAGCAGTCTACAACATTTATAGGAGTTTAATAACAACATCAACAAAAATGCAGATCTACTGTAAAATGCCTGTGGTGGCAATTACTCTAGTTTGTTTACTTTGGCCACAGCCACCAGAGAGCAGGATCTATTCTGCTTACCAAGCACCACCTCTTCTTTTCCAGTTATTCATATCCTATGTCTGGATGGGGAGAGGAATAGCTAGGGGAGCTGGGGGGATCAGGAAGGTAGAGAGGACAGATACCGCACTGCACCTGGCACAGACCACATCTCGACACAGAGACATTCAGTCGACCGTTGTGGCAAGATGTGTGTTAGCATTCAATGATCTGCACACAAAATACAACCTTGGAAAAGACATTACCTCATGAGAAAAAAATTCTGCACTGTATTCATTTCTCAAGATTGAATTAAGCCTGTTTTGGTTAAATGTGAGTATCTGTAGTTTTGAAACCAAGCCTGATGCATATGATGCATATGTCACCTTATACTGCCTCGGAGGTTCAATCACTGGATGTTCATAATCTTTCTGCTGGTAGCAGGTAGCAAAAGTCACTAGAGACACTTACAATGACTTAGCAAGATGTTTCCGATTCCTCAAGTTGGTACATTTTATTTTCAGGAGCAGCATGGGCTTCTAGAGACAGCAACTCTGCAGTTGCACTCTGGGCTGCTTTGGAAATATTTTCATTACTCAGAAGCAAAATTCATATTATCAAAGACCATGTAAGCTACTTCTACAACCTTCAATTTCTAAAGACTCACACTTAGCTGATAGCTAACTCCATGTTTCAGGAAACAAATCACAGAATCACAGTATTGTAGGGATTGGAAGGGACCTCCAGACATCAAGTCCAACCCCCCTGCCAAAGCAGGTTCCTTAGGACAGGTCACACAGGGAGCCATCCAGATGGGGCTTGAATATCTCCAGAGAAGGAGACTCCACACCCCCCTGGGCAGCCTGTCCCAGGGATCTATCACCCTCACTGTGTAAAAGTTCTCCTGCATATTGGTGCGGAACTTCCTGTGCTCCAACTTGAGGCCATCGCCCCTTGTCCTGTCCCCACAGACCACTGAGAAGAGGCTGGCCATTTCCCCCTGTCTCCCACTTCAGATATTTATAAACATTGATCAGATCCACTCTTATTCTTCTTTTCTCAAGGCTGAACAGCTCCAGCTCACTCAGCCTTTCCTCACAGGGTTGATGCTCCTGGCCCTTCGTCATCTTTGCAGCCTTCTGCTGGACTCTCTCCAGATGTGAGACAGACATGATAAGAGAACCTTTATTTTAACTGTGACAACTGAAGAAAAAAAGGCTGTCTTCAGCTCCTGGGCTTTTCCCCTCTGTTAGGCATGTTCCTTCAATCATTCAGAAAGAACACCGGGATATTTGGACACAGCCTAGAAGAACGAAGCTGGCACCGTACTATAAATCATTTGTTACTAGGTGCAGAGGAACTTCAAATAATATTTCCAAGAGCATCACCACAACCAAAAATCCCATTTAGACAGGCTTGACCTACATCCAGATCTCCCATGGTTTCATGCTTTGGGCCTTAAAGACAGCAACGACAAATTCTTGTTTTACAAAGAAGTGTCACATTTCTGACAGCGTTTCACTACTACTCAAGCCTAACCAGCTACACCAGCATCTTTGCACAACATATGCCTGGTACACATGTAAACCCTGCTTCCATGGTCCCATCTGATGTTATCTTCTGAATGAACATATGTAACTCTACTTTGATGTCAACAGCACCTGTACAGGACAGATACTGTATTTAAGGAATCCTTACATCACATGAGATAGCAATGTTTAGAACTTTTGAAGTGATCTCTTCCTTATTAAAAATATTTTAGGTAGCAACTGCCAGAATATTTCACACATAGGAAGCTTTGGTAAAACCCAACTCGTGTTCTACATGAGGCACTGGCAGCTGGATAGCCCTATTTTGCTTGGAAGGCAAGGACCAGCTTGAGGAATTTGCTGAGGATGGTGACAAGCAGTAAGTGAGCAAAACCTGACTGTTTGAAAGATGGATGGATTCTTTATTTTATGTTTCTGCAAGTTATTGCTTTGGGAACAGATGATATAATATGGTACAAGTGAAGAATAGTAATGGCACCAAGATGATTCTAGGCTGGCTATGGGCCTTCCTGTCCCTGGGGCTATGTGGTACAGGATAAAATGCATGGAATAAAGTGAGGAAACTTCAACACTAAAAGAAATTACAGACTCTGGGTTTTGATCTGCCTGACAGTTTCCATATGGACACGTGAAAAACAGGGAAGTTCAAAAATGTCTATGTCCCTCCTTGGGCAGATACAGCTACTTTGCTTGTGCACATACAGAGGCGTCACTGAGGACACTGCTATCTCCTTGGCAAAGAAACGAGATAGACAGGTTTCAATCTGTTCTCACTAATGGGCAGCACAAATCAACCCAGCCCTTTCATATTCGATCATCTTCCTCCTAATTCAAACAGCTGCAAGTATAGGTCCAACAAAAGGTCCTGGAACTATTCTAAAGTTTCAAAAAAAATGTCCAGCAAAATAAATGCTCATTACAATTCCAGAAATCTGTTTATCTTTGCCACAAAGGGAAGGAAGGATGCTGGACAGTCTTATGAAGGGAGAGATGCTAGAGTGTATGTCCAGCTGAGCACCTCTGAGTGCAACGCTAGCTATACATCTACACCACATCTAGTTCATCTAAGCCCCACGCATGAGAAAAGAACTAAATGCACACATAACTGCACGAAAGGAGGCAAAAGTCCAATGTGCGAGTTTCATTCTCAACATGTGAGACTCAAAAGGTCTAAATAGATGGTTTATGAAGGACGTCAGGGAATACCAACAGCCTAACCATCAAGAAAATGTATGTAATCAGCAAAGACAGGTACCATATATGCCCCTCCTGCTTCCCAACCTCAATGCAGACATCAATCCCAGAGCACAGTGGCATCCCAGAAGGCACCAGACACTCAGGAGTACAGTTGGTCTCCTGTGCCTGAAAAAAGGTCTGGCTTACCATAAACTACAGAAACCTTTGGAATCCCATCTAAATCAGGATCCCCAGCCAGCCCAAAAACATGGAGAGCGCAAATGTGCTGTAAAAGCACCTTTCCACTCCATCTCCCCTGAGCTCAGCAAGAACCAAGTCTGAAACCTGACAACTGGAAGAAAATATGACTGGAGGAGGAAGACTTAAAAGTCCCTTTAGAAGCCAATCCCTGAATGCTGAGCCCCAGCTGAGCACAATACCTATAGTACGCACGCAGATAGCACGTATAGGAACTATATACACGGCTACCAGGACACCACCTGCCAGCTAATGTGAGGGGACCAAACATCGGCCGAACACACGGCAACAGCCGCTTCTCCTGCAGCCAGTGTCAGCCCAGACAGTCTGGCAGGGGAAACGTATGGAGGACGAGGTAAAGAAAGGAAAACGGTCCACTCCTCAAAGTAAGCTGCTGTTTTCAAAGTTTCAGACTCCCTCTACCTAATTTAAATTGAAGGAGGAAATGAGGAGTAAGCAAAATTCTTGGACAGAGGACTCGGTTTTTCAGCTCTACCGGGACCGTTCGCAGTGCATGAACGGCAGCGTCAGGTGCTAAAGCAAACCAGGGTGTAACTTCAACAGAAGAAAAGCATGAGCAAGAGAAAAATATATCTATTTTAGGAATGCAATTGTTTTATAGAAACCACACCAACCCTGGTATTTCTCTAATCTTATTTTTCAGTACTGAGGGCATGGTGCAATGCAAATTCCTCATCAAAGATTTCATCTGATAGCACAAATATTTGTCCCATACCATTTTTTATAGTTCTTGATGTTTATATAAATACCACTTACTTAGCACCAGTCCTGGGAAGAATTAGGGAGCTGTGTCCTTAGCTACCCTGTGCATCTCATCTGCAACACAGGTCCCAGCCCAGGGAAGCAGAGGAACTTCTGGAAGCCACTAGTTAAGTGCCACCTCTAAACCTTGGCAGTAGCCTTCCCACGCTTCACCACGGAGACACTGACCAACTGTTACAGGTTTTTAACAGAAGAGACCAATCCATCCACAGCATAAAATAAGCAGCTCATTTTACAAAACTTGCACCCATCCAAGAAAAGACTGCTTATACATCACCAGTTCCTCCAGGAAAACCTCTTAACTGACTGTTATTCTGTAAGATATTTAACAAATTGCAAGAGCCAAAACAGCATCTTCCTTCAGAAATAAGCTTACTAAAGCTCTATAGTGTATGCCATTCACATTAAACAGGTACAAAGAGATCTTTACTACAGCCTTGTCATGCTTTCTGGCAAGAATTAACACAAATCATTAAAGACTTTTTCAAGTTTCTCCTCAAAACTTGCCTGAGATAATTCTGCTTATCTATATATTTATTAGACAACCCACTGCTCTGCTCAAGTGCCTTGTCCAGGCTGCAGCAACTTTTTACTGGCAATAGGAACAGAAAGATGTCACGCTGGGTTTTTTCTGTGAATGGCTCGAATGACTTCCATGTATGATATCAATGCCAAGCACAAACTGACAAATTCATCTTCCAGGAGGAGAGCTGAGAACTGGAGCCTGCATTTTAACAGCTGGAATGGAACATGGAAAATAAGGAAACGAAGTTGTGGCACCCTGAAGCAGTAGCATTTTGCTTGTGAAAACTAAGACAGAGAGATGTACTTTGCAACCCGTAACATTTGATGCACCAACACACCCAGGACAGTGCCACACTGATACCTTAAACTCTCTTTTGATTCTCTGCAGTAGATAACCTGCTCTGTCTCGTGAGAAACAAGTCTTCTATATCTCAGTCTCACCACACTGAAGTGGGGTGAGCTTCCTGATGAACACAGCTTTGAAAGGCCTCTACACATGAAGACTGACATCGCAGTTTTCCCTACAGTATTACCAAGTACTGCTTGTGTATTCACTTGGCCAGGTACAAATGCTGAACCCACCAAACACAGAGGTCACAAGTGAGCCAGGTCAGACATGAACATATACCTTATTACTGAATATAACCACACATCATCTGGCAAAGCGTTTTCCAGTAACAGCCAAGATATGCTGAAATGAACAAATACCTGTGGGCATCAACATAGGATTTTTTCAAGCTTTTCAAGAAGTCATTAAAATTACCAAAGCAAGCAAACAAAAAAAACCCCACACCCCCCACAAAAACCAAACACAAATCCTCCACAAATCAAAACCCCATCACCAAAAGCAAAGCATAGCCTCACACAGCCCCATGCCCTCACCCATGGGAGTTTTAGAAAAATTCTGGAGTACGCACTGCAAGAGTTTGATGGAAAACACGTGTCAAGGGTAAAGATATAATCTTTTCTTTGCCTCATACTGCCTTCTTCAACAGTCCCTCATGACATTCAAGGGTCATAACTGCCTGCTGAGATCGGCTGGCGTGGGCCACCACATGAAGTTGCTACTGTACAAAGTCTGTCAAAAGACCAGTGTTACACATCTGTACATCTCATTGTTGCCATGGATTTTCATGTATTGACTGTCCATTGATGATAAAAGACACACAGTCTTGTGGTATAAATACCACTAGGCTTAATCTAAAGTCATAAAACACATTACAGCAATTATTTCTGGGTTTGATTTCAGCTCTCTTCTAGGGAGAAGTGCCCTCCATCAGCTCTTTCTTGCATCAAATCCCAAGTAACACTGCCAACTTACAACATCCTGTCTTGGTACCAATTCATACTACACCAGGTACGCAGCCATTACAGCACAATATATAACACAAACCTCTAATCCATACCTGTTAAAGTACAGCCTAAGCGTGTGAGAGTCTACTGCAACAAAGAATTCTCTGCTGAGTGCTCAAGCAGGCAACTCTTACACCTCCTCCAATTGCAAACCAGGTACAATAAGTTCTTAAATCTTCAGTACACAAGTGCCAGAGGAAAAGAGTACACACAAATTAAAAGAGTAGATGCCAGAGTTAAACAGCTCAAAAATACATTAATTATTAGCTGTGTCTTGATCATATATATAAACTGATGACAAGTCCAAGAAATAGGATTACTCACTGAAAGAAAATAGAAATGTCTTTCAAAGTAGTTTTAAAAAGCAACTGCTCTGCTTATCCACAAGACCAGCCCTTATATTTACTCACTGATAGCTCAAGACACAATTAGCATGGTATTTGCAAGTATAAGAACAGCTATATGATGTCAGATGGAAGATCCCTCTCTAAACTCTCAGACAATGGACAACAGCAAGCACCTGGAGAAGACAGAAGCAGAGTGGTACCCCCTCAATATCCTCCCAGCCCCAGTGGTGCCCAGTTCTCAGGCTTCCTGAACTTCATGTAATTCTGTTTTCAATAGCTCCAAGTGAGATTTTCTTTCATGGTTGCTTTATTGAAGCCATGTAAACTTCTGGCATCCATATCATCTTCTAACCATAAGTTGCAGAGTTTAAATTTCTCACTGTGTGGAGAAATACATAATTCAGTTTGTTTTAAATCTGCTGCCTGTTAACTTCATTTGATCTTGTAAAAGCCTGCCTGGGGAGAACAACATCAATGGAAATTTTGCAGAATAGATGCAAGAATCAGAGGAGATAACTGCACCTTTTGGATGTTACAGGGGTTTCTGCAAATGAAACACAAGTTCCTCAGGTTATTTAACTGCTATAGGACTCTGCCTCAGTTGATAATAGTTTCAGAATTCTATTTTATAATGTCACTTAGTGGCCTATGTGAAAGAAAACCCACATAAACACTTCTGTCCTTTCCCAAGTTCAAATTGTTAATCTACAGATTGTCACCTTCATTGACCACCATATGAGAAAAACCTGCAGCTGCACAGATCTAGGGAATCAGCTGTCCTTTAAAATTCATCTGTTACAATCAACATGCAGCTCGGGCAAGTCACTGACAGGGACTTCAATAGTCCTCTGATAAGAGAAGGGAAAAATCTAACATCTCACAGGTTAAATGATTCAAACAGCTATATAGATAATAATAACTATGAAGGCCTTGCTTGAACACCAAAAAACAACCCTCCAAAAAATCAATATGCAACATCATATGTAGCAGTGCCACCTGGTGACCGCTACTAAAGAAGTGAACTTCCTCATCTTCTGATTTTAAAAGGTCAAAAATTCTTCCCACTGCCAGTTTTGGTTTCTCCAGTCCCAGCCACCTTAAGTGGTTTTCTTTCCCAATATGTAAACCCATCCAGAAGGGACCCACCACCGAAGCAGGAAAGAGAAATGACAACTACTGCAGCTACAGTGGAGGTTTCTGTCCCCAGCCTTGGATTTCACGGGGAGAAAAAGGTCATTCACATGGCTCCAAGCACGAGGACACTGGGCTTAACCTCAGCACTCCGGCTCTGCCTCCAGGATCACAGCAAGAAAGCAGCAAAACATCATCCCAGTTCTAATTTGCTCTTTTGTCAAGAGATACTACAGAAAACATGTAGAGTACACTTCAAAGTACAACGTAGATGAAAAATTACCCCTTTTTGGAGCACACTTCAGATACTGTGATGATGAATTTCATACCATATCGCTTACTAGTCAAAACAAGAATTCATTATCAAGATTCCTGCACAATTACTTTAGCTTATAAAATTCAATATGTTGTATGCTTTCATACACCACCCCTGACAACAGCCAGATAATGAAAACCATGTTTCAATTTCCCAATGACTTTTTTCCATGTGAACCATAAATAGTGAATATTAAAGGGAAAAAAACCCAACTGAAGATATAATAAACTTAGACAAACCTGCAGGGTAACGGGGGCAATACCTACTGTTTTGACTTTAAAATCTACTGAAATACATGCTGCATACACACACAAAAACAATCAGTAAATTTCAAAAAAAAGATGATGTAAACTCTGTGTTGGTTTTCTTTTTCCAAAGGAAGTTTCACTTCACAGAACTGTGAGAGATGGGGGATTTCTCATCCATTTCATAGGGCTAGGTTTGAGCTCTTCTGTTCATTAGGTAGTTTCTTTGCTCTTTGTAACTCTTCTGTAACTTTCTCACCAAAAGACGACCTCTAGTTCCCTGAAATAGTGACTCTAAACAAGTTTGCAGCCACTCCACACACTCCACAGAAAGCACAGACATGGCAGCATTGCCCAGGGCTCCCATTTCTGCACGCCTCAGGCCCGGTTCCAATAATCTGAGTTGAAGCACGACTCCAGAGTCACCAAATACCAACTAATACAGTCACATAAGGTACATGGCTATTTAAAAAATTCCTTAAGTAATTATGTGGAATATTCCTGATACACTCATTTGATCAGCTTCAACATAAGTAGCACCAGAATGTCAGCACACAGATTGCAGGCTGTAAAGTTTAACGCTCAAAGCAGTTCTGAAAAACATCTGAAATACTGAGAATTTAATGTAATTTTTAAAATAGTTTCACCAAAATGTATACTACATCCACTCTGAACTACTTAGCTAACCACACAGGCCACAGGCACAAAGCAACAGAGAACTCTGATATCACCTATGGGCCTGAGAAACAGAAATGCAGGACAGCATATGGAACAACGGTGATCTTGAAACTATCTGAACCTGGGGTTTGGATAAACCCCTTATCACAGGCAAAGGCAGATGAAAATAATGGATCTAAAACCAGTTCACATTCTGAAGTTTCCAAAATTGTGACTTTCAGAGCTGTATCCCAGCCACATACACTTGTTAAGTTCAATAACTGATGATAAAATGATGATTTTTCACTAAGAACATCTACTCTTCAGGGTAAACCCACAAGTATTTCATTTTCTAAATTCAGACGTGTACCACCATATTCTTTGGTGCCATGGTACCCACACTTTACCTCTCCTAGTGCCTGTCCCCAACCAGCTTCCACAAACTCCCCTCCCATCATCACCACCACCACACACAAAGGCTGACAGCCCCGTTGTTCCCTAGTAAATATCTCTGTATGCAGATTGAAACGGTATCAGGAGAGAGAGGCCAGCCCACATGGGCTGCTTCGACAGCACTGGGGCTCGTTTCCTGTTTTCTCACTTCCATGTGAAGTTTAATATGATGATGGTTTCCATTTTTAGAGAGCAATTTGCTGAGCTGCTATTCCAATCTGAATCATCTGTAAATAAAGATGCCTTTAGCTTGGCATCAGCCATTTTCTCTGCAGCACTCGACTTTGTTCTTGCCCTAATGACTTCTCAGGCATAATTTTCCCCAGATTCTGATAATACTAAATTTAGATCACAACAGATATTTTTTATTATATTCTCTGGCATCTTTGCACCACAACCATTGCCTTATATTAGCTGCACCGAGTGCCATTCCTTTATTCCCATAGCTGTTTTTCCAACAGTGCTCTAACATCTAATTATGGGAGCTAACACACACCAAAGAAGTTATTTTTTCAGATGCTCATATGTTTATATAGTCGTATTGTTAAATAGATTTTACCTCCTTTCGTTCACGTATTTATTTTGAAAAGTAACTGCAATCTGATCTTTTATTATTCCTTTTCACACAAGGTTTCAAAGTTACATACAACAGATCTCTGTTTTAGACTGGAAAAACCAGAAAAAAACCCTCCAAAATTATTTACAAGAATTTAAGCCAAAAGTCTGGAAATCTTAGGAACTTCAATAATGCACAATCTTTAAAAATAAATGCAAACAGATAGGAACAAAACACTGAACTGACCTGGTACTCTCTACCCAGTCACTGCAGTGAGAATTTACAACTAGTTTGTCAGAAGTAGGTACCAGTCTCAGAAGATGAGCAGATAAGCCCAAGCCTTTTTCACCCTGAAGAGCAGAGAAATCGATTTAAAAGGTCCATCTTTTAAACATGGGAGAAAGGAGGGAATGTTCATGTGCTGGCTAGAGTATGAAATCCTCACAAAGCTCACTACATGGCTTCACAAAATTTGGTAAACCTAAACCCATAAATTATTTGCAAAACAAAATTAGAAATATTAGACTTTCCTCCAGTTGTTCTGCTACAAGGTGGGTTTTTTTTTCTACTAGGCTCCTCAAGAGATATAAGGTAGACACGAGATCATCCCACAGGTACTGACATGAGGTTATGTGCCCTCTCCTGCTTCATAGCCTGTTTGGGCTTCTTTTGCACAGCAAGCTCCAAAACTGCACGGCTGCAGAACCAGCCTTCACAGACACACTACAGAATGCACCTGCCCCACACATTAGACAAAGCTGAAATTGCATCAGTAGCATCTGGGCTTGTTTGTATTTCAATGATTTATATGTGTAATATTTTTGCAATGCTATTGCTAGATTTTCCACATGCTCTTTTATTAGCAACATCAAAGCTGATTTCCTATATGTTTCCTATAAATGCTTTGTATAGTTCATGTTCTTGGCTTTTTTTTCTTTCTGTTTGTTTTGTGTTGTTCTTCTGATAGTAAGAAAGAGCAAAATCATTTGAAGGGAGCAATAAATTTAGTTTTCTTTATAGCCTGAGTATCTTGAAAATATGGAAATAGGATGACCTCAGAGAACAAAAACATGCAAATGCAGTGACCCTCAGAGTTTTGTCCCATGTTTTGCCCTGTATTAAAATACAAAATCCTTGACCAGGATGTTATTTCTATCTTCTACAATGAAGACAAACGTATCGAGCACTCAAGTCAAGGGTTGGGTTTTTTTAATATAACTCAAAAAGCTCCAAATCAGACTCCAAGTAATATTCTGCTTTGACTTGTTTTAGTTTGTATTGCTTGGCACATTCAGGCTATTCAGCAATAACAGTTACTGATAATGACAGTCAGCCTTTTCCTCTTTTAGGAGCAACTGATTTTTAGGCTTTCCCTCTTAGCTTCTTAGTACTATGCCCCCAGCCAATCCATTTGCCTTATCTCCTCACTGTCAATAATGACATCGATTTTACCACTTAGTGTGACCACCTTACACAGGTTTATTTTACAGTCTGTTGACCACCTTACTTCAGAAAACAGATGAACTGGTATCTTCAGATGATTCACGGATCACCAGCTATTTGGTACAAGGTGATCCTTCGCTTCTCAAAACCTCTCCTCATCTCGTAAACCAAACAGCTCTTCAAACCTGACCAGCTGAAAGACAGTTAACTTATCTGAAGTCCCAAACCACTCCAACAGGAACACTTACACATCCTATTCCAGTCCGATCTCTGAGAAAACTGGTTTTAGTAACAATGTACGTCTTTTTCAGTTCTCAAATAGGAGAAGTAGCTCAAGGTAATAAAAGAAACAATCCAACTGAGTGGGAGGAGAAGAAAAAAGGCAGAGCCCTCTCAAATTTTGCAGTTATTAAATTCCATGACAAGAGTTCATTTCTACTTGTCTGCCCAGGGTGCTGGCATCTGGACAAAACTAGCTGTGTGGCAGACCCTGCAGAGAGCAACAAAAAACCAGCACCTTCAGATAATGATTCTTTCCAACTCCATACATTCCTCCTGAAAGGTTATATTCAGGTAACATGCACGCTCCTCCTTGATGTGTTTTTGTAGTAGGCAGTCAATAATATCGTGCCTGGCACCGTGTAGTTATTCTTTGAAATACAGCCTACAGTAGTAAAAGAAATCAATCATAGGTCCCAGTCCAATAACCCATCCTTGCCTGCAAAACATTTCCCTTTCTCTACAAACATGCCATAAGCAGCATAACGGCTGCTTGTTCGCTCTGTTTCTAAGTAAATGTTTTATTCCAGTAATTTTCAGCCCATGGAAACGCAGAACACAACTCAGTGCTCGATAGACACAATAAATCTTCCTCTGTCTTTTCTTTTGCCAATATTCTCATCAGTGTGGTTTTGATCAGACCTAACTCACAGTATTTTTATGATTTTTTTTCCCCAAACTCTTTTATTTCCACTGTAATTAAGGTTTTTTTCCTCTCTGAGCTTCTAAGACTCCCACCATTCAGTAAAATTGACACTTCTTGAGACTGAAACTGATCTCAAGGACTTCCATTTATTTTCCAGATGCTTTTTCCCAAATTGCTACCTAATCGGGCAATGTTTTTATGTCCAACTAAATATTCTCTTTAAAGGGAGCCACCAAAGCTTCAACAAGAAGCATTACCAGGTACTTCACAGTCGCTATTTTTGTCTGTAACCCGTGCTGTGTTAGTCAAAATAATAATACAATGACTCCCTTATAGCAGCAGTCCTGAGGTGTCTAAAACACTGAACTACAGAAATGTTCTCTTTAGAGTTTTCATTTCTTGGCAACCAATACATGTCACACTCTGGATCTGAGATGAGATGTCAAGACTCTCTGAAAGTTGCAGGAGAAGGTTATCCTTTAATAGGTGTCCAAACAACGTCCTCAAGATGCACACATAAAAATGAAGATAAAATTCTGTATCTTGGCCCCTCCTTGAGGTCTATGAGCCCCCCGTGCAGGGGCTACACTCATGGAGAAGCACAGAGAAGGAATATTTTAGGATATTGGTAAAGGGACCAGTGATTTCCCTAAATCTTATTCCACAAACTTCTGCTGCAGAAGAGAATGACTAGTTCAAAGATCACATCCCTTTGAACAGACTGATCACTATTAAAGGTTCTATCTGCTGGGCCTGCAGCATAGATATAAGAGCAAAGGCAACTCCAAAAAGCTGCTGATGAGTTCTGCTTTCCCTCTCACTTCCCCAGAGCAATATTTACATCAAATGAAGTTTTCTTCAGACGTTTTATAAATAAAAAGTTACCTGTTATTTAAATGAATGCCTAATCCATCACATCTTTCATTATTCTAGGTGTCTTCTTTAGACAGACTTGGTAGGGACTTCACTAGATCTCAATACACATAAACCTGGTAGACAAAAAACACAGGCTTTACTACATGATTTTTAAGAATTCAGATCTCAAAGCACATTCTCTGCTGTGTTGAACATCTAAAATTCTTAACTGGTGGCATTACAGCTAGTAAAGCAATATTGAACACAACCACCACTCCAGACAGCTGGCCAAAACTACATTTATTGCTGCACCTTTGTACTCTCATGTTCAGAGTGCGCCGCAATCACCAGTTAGTGGTTTCTGAAATCAGGCAGCCATCAGCAGCTCAGCATCCCTCATTCTGCACCTGTATCCCTTCCTAACATGCTACAGTAAAAGGAATTACTCTTCAGCTTGGTCCAACTGGACAATTTATCTAAGATTCAAACCTCAAACAATGACACCATCAAATTCTGTTAGGATAGGACTCTCAAGATCAAGCAGAGACTTCAGACTTACCAAGTCCTCCTGGGTCTTACTGGGGGCAATCACCACTGATAACCTGCAAGCCCCTACATCAGCAACATCGACCCGTCATTTTATTGCTATGGGGCTAAAACCTACAGGTTTAGACCCAAAGAAGTAATTGGCCCACAAGGACTGTTTAAGTTTAGCTTTGACTATAGAAGGATTACCACTCATCATCTGCAACTGCAGCATTTTCCAGTTCAGCACAAACCCCTGGGGCCAAGAGTTTTGCCTTAGATAAAATCTCTTCTCAAATTCCTGCCATGGCTGCCCACCCCAACCCTGGCTCTTACCCTGTTTCAGCTACTAGACCTGAGTGCTACCCTGCCCCCCAAATCCTGCCATATTCCCACATTATTTTGCTTTTGCAATTCTTTCCTTTGATACCTTTTGCCACATTGCCTTTAGCCACAGTTATGGCCTTCAGGGAGCCCTTCAGGTAGAACACAATTTACCAGTTCTCTGAATATTAACCAAGGAAAAATTTGACCCTGGAATATCTGCACACAAAAGGACCTGTTCTACAGCATCAAGGTTTAAGAGCTTTCTGCTGACACCCTTAAGAGTTCAAATTAAGATGGACAATATTACTTGTTATCAAACAACTAAATTTTTGAAATCTGATATCTTAACCATCAACACTTATGGAAAAGAAGCCTAAATTCCAGTGTTATCCAAATTACTTGCAATTATTAATCGCAGATCAGTTTCCAGAGCTGCAAACAAGCCTTCATCTGAATCTGACTGCGCAGCAGAGAGTAGAGCTGGGTGGGAGGCAGCTATAATGGTTGCTGTCATCCTCAGCCACAACTCCACGCCTGAGAAAACAGCATTCTGGCAATTCTCATGCTGAACAGCTTAAAAACTCTACCTGAAAGCTTTATTTAGTTGTACTTTTACTACCTTAAAACTGACACAACCTTTTACTAACCTGGTGTGATATTTACAAGACTGTTCTAGCAGATTAGTTAACATGGGGAGGTATGTTACAGCAGTAGTTTCCTCAAGTATTTATCATTTTATACCTGAGGCTGTATTTCTATTTTCATTACTAAGAGCTATTACCCTTAAAAAATAAAAACTGATATTTAAGTTGTTCCAAAGCTCAAACCACAAAGTTGAACTGAAAGAGAAACATAATAGTAATAATGCTGACTGCTTCACACAATGAAGCACAATCCATGGAGTAGTGTGAATTAGAAGCGACTTGTTGTGTGGAAAGAGATCACAGAATCGTAGGGGTTGGAAGGGACCTCGAGAGATCATCGGGTCCAACCCCCCTGCCAAAGCAGGGTCCCTAACTTATATTGCACAGGGAGGCATCCAGATGGGTCTTGAATATCTCCAGAGAAGGAGACTCCACCACCTCCATGGGCAGCCTGTCCCAGGGCTCTGTCACCCTCACTGGGGAAAAGTTCTTCCGCATGTTGGTGCGGAACTTCCTGCGCTCCAGTTTACAGCCATCGCCCCTTGTCCTGTCCCCACAGACCACTGAAAAGGGGCTGGCCATCTCCCCCTGCATCCCATACTTAAGATATTTATAAACATTAATTAGGTCCCCCCTTAGTCTTCTTTTCTCCAGGCTGAACAGCCCCAGCTCACTCAGCCTTTCCTCATACGGGAGATGTTCCAGGCCCTTCATCATCTTCGTAGCCCTTCTCTGGACTCTCTCCAGGAGATCCCTGTCTTTTTTATACCAGGGAGCCCAGAACTGGACACAATACTCCAGGTGGGGCCTGACCAGGGCAGAGTAGAGGGGGAGGATCACCTCCTTAGACCTGCTGGCCACACTCTTCCTAATGCATCCCAAGATCCCATTGGCCCTCTTAGCCACCAGTGTACACTGCTGGCTCATAGCCAACCTGTCATCAACCAGGACCCCCAGGTCCTTCTCCACAGAGCTCTTCTCCAGCAGCTCATCCCCCAGCCTGTACTGATACTGACGGTTATTCCTCCCCAGGTGCAAGACTTTACACTTGCTTTTATTAAACCTCATCTGGTTTCTCCCTGCCCAGCTCTCCAGCCTGTCCAGGTCTCACTGGATGGCAGCGCAGTGTCCTGCGTGTCAGCCACCCCTCCCAGCTCTGTATCATCGGCACTTGCTGAGGGTGGATGCTGTTCCCTCATCAAGGTCGTCGATGAAGATATTAAACAGGACTGGACCCAACACCGAGCCCTGGGGAACACCGCTAGTCACAGGCCTCCAGTCAGATTTTGTTCCACTGATCACAACCCTCTGAGCCTGGTCCAACAGCCAGTTCTCAACCCACCTAGGTGGGTTATCAGTGGGTTAGGTGGTTTCTAACCCACCTAGATGACATCCAGATGCCTCTTAAACGAATGCTGTCAATTTTCTGCATCCAAATGGTGTGAAGAGAAAGCTGTTCTCTTGTTTGAATCACAATCAGAGACTTGAAACAGTTTTCTAGTTTGCAGACCAAGCTCTTTCAGGTGTTAGGCAACAAGACTTCCTACCCTAGTCCAAGCACACAGCACATGGGTCCTGACAGCACTGGCAGAGGGGCTCAGACCCCCACACAACCTCTTAAGTTATAAGAGTTACCTCACTACAGGCCTATGTGTTTTTATAGCAATTTCTTCTCCAGCTGCACTTCCGCTTTTACATACCTAAATAAAATGATTGGGAACTCAAATTGTGTCTACCAAATCCCAAAATTGGAGTGTAGCATCAGATTGTGGATTTGACCAGGAACCATACCCTGGAGCCAAGAAACTTTTCCAGCTGTAAGTTTTGTTGAAACTGGTACACTTCCATCAAAATGTTAAGTGTTGACAAATTGGCAGGTTTTGATATTAAAGTGACTTTTGTCAGAAAAATTCCCAATAAGCTTGAGATCTAATTCTGAGTAATACAGCCAAGCTTTCCAAAAGACCACAAGGAATCTTCTGCTTATTCAACTACTAATTGCTGCTTAAAAGGAACAACACACATTTAAAATCATGAACTCAGTGGAAACACTGGAACAGCGTAGATGATGCTGACATGTCTCAAAATTGTGAGATCTTGGCAATGCTCTGAACAGAGGAATAAGAAAGACTGAATCAAATCACTTGAGACAAAACTGGGACAAAAAAATGGAAAGAAACATTTTTTTCAATGATAAACATCTGAATATATTCTAAGTATGCTAATTCTCTGTGCCTACAAAAAAAATCATATATTGATTTTTCAGTTTTCAAAGATGTCAAGAGTCAAGGGGTTATGTGACAAAGATACAGCCTGAAATAAGAAGTTCTCATGGCCTAGAGACCCATAAAAGAGGGGCAAAAACTAGGTAAGAATTTGGTTAAACGGAAGAGCTTGTTGTATTTTTGTTTTTCTAATCATATGCTTGCTGATATTTACTAAATTAAAAGGGATGAAAAGGGATAGCCTGTAAGACACCTGTGCTAGACAGAATCACAGAGTCACACGGTTGGAAAAGACCTTTGAAGATCAAGTCCAACCATTCTCATCCTAAACTAAACCATATCCCTCTGTACCTCATCTACCCTTTTTTTGAACACATCCAGGGAAGGTGACTCAACCCCCTCCCTGGGCAGCCTGTTCCAGGCCCAACCATACATGACTAATCGGCAGATTCTTAGAACAATCTTTGGGCACCCCAATGGGGCTCTATTTTTATAGGTACCACACACCTCACGTCAGTCGCCCTATGAGGTGTGGGCTCTTAGCTACAGTAAACCCCTGCTCATGATTTTACCTACTGTATTTCCCAGGATCAAAACCTCCTCTATGCAGACCTTGATATTCTGCCCCCACACTATGTCATCAAGAATGTGTTGTATTTTCCTCCGAAACACCTCAGGTGCCAAACACAACCGAAATGGCAGTTTGAGGAAACCGTCTCAGAGGGGATGTTGAATGTGTGCAAACACGTGCTCTGTTTTTGTAAGGGCACCAGCCAGATCCCTGCTGATGCATCAAGTGGAGGAAAGTATTTGGCACCAGCCCCTAGCCCCAGCATTTATCCCCTTGTAGGTAGTGGAAAAATGTTCCATTTTTAGTTATTTGATTATGTTGGGGGTATACATAAATGAAGCATTCTGTCTGTCTTGTGCTAAGACCAGTAAGTCTACCCACTTGGCTGGTGCTTCTAGGCATGGTGAGGCCCAGAGGCCTGAACCTTTATAACTGAGAGTTTAACCCCTATTTAAAGTGAGTGGCATTTGTCCATGAGAAGAAACCTCCGGGGGGGGTGGGGGGAGGGGGGAGGGATTAGTTGGGGTGGGAGGATGGGGTAGAGGAGGGTGGGAGGGTGTCATGGCTCTGCATTTCAAGTGCCAGCCCCAACCATTGCACTGCCAATAAACCCAGGCCGCTCCCTGCAGCTCCTGACCCAGGCGGCTCCCTGCGGCTCCTGTCCAGCCCCCCACTGCTGCAGAGCGGTTGGACTTTCCAAGTGACCACACTGTAACCTAAGACTTAACTCTCATTTGGCACTTAAAAACTTTATCATTTTGGCAGCAGAGTATCTGACAAAGGTGTAGTTAACTGGTTTAATGCATCAGAGGCCTTACTACTTAGAGAGACGTTTTCACTTGGAACACTTTCAAAAAGGTACCATCTGCCTCAAGGGGAAACCCAATGACAACAGGTGCTCTGGCTCCTGAGGCCCAAACAGCACAGACAACTTACTGGGCTGTGCAGCAGCTCCTACAGTGGAAACCAAAACGTATGAGGTGAATACCTGCATTTTGGAGAATAAAGCTGTGGGAGCTGAGAAGCACACCAAGTTCCTTAACGTAAAAGATGAGGAGAAAGAAGTTTGTTCTAATTGATTTTGGGTGGGGTGTCTCCCCAGAAACATGCAATATTTTGAAGGATGAAGGAAATACAAAGCCTGGATCAAAGACAGCAGAGAGTACTGTGAGGGAAGTTACAAAGCCCTCAAGGCAGGAAAAAAAGTAATGACTGAATGGGCTTCCAACAAGAGAGAGAGGCAGGAGCACAGTTCAGTCAAAACTAAGAGGAAAGACTAAGAGCACTCAGACAGGATTAGGAGCCAGAGAGGCTAAAGGAAGAAATGTGGCATGGCCAGACCTCACAGTTGAATTCCAGCTTTAACGCTCACACTGGTATCTTTGGCAGCACAGTCAATTATATTTTAGGCATGTCTGGAGGCCCCAACCATCCCCAAGTCCTTCTGCACTCATCTAATATGCTTTATAAAAATGTTTATACATACATTTGTACTTTAAAACTTGAATCTAATTAGACTAAACATGTTTTATTTAACTCATTTCCAGTAAAAAAACAAATATATGTCTCAATACATTGGGGTTTTTCCTAAGTGCTGAGAATCTTCTAGCATTCAGATATCTCTATAATGAACTTGAATAAAAGATTAAAAGGCTACTTCATAAATGCTTGGAACAAATATAAGCAGAGGGAAGACAATTTCCTTTTTTCATTTAAACAATGCAGCAAAGTGTGAGGCCTTCCAAATAATAAAAGGAAGTTTATAGACTTCCTCCTTCTTCCCACAACAATCTTGAGCTAAAGATTTTCTTAGTATCATCACAAGCACATTTCTCTTCAGCATCTCATGCAGAAGAGCCACAGAAACAGAGAAGTACTGTCTTGTGAGGGGCTTTTCTGACAGAAAGGTTGAAACAGTTATTGTGTTGAGTAACAGAGAGAAGCAAGAATTGGGTTATCTAGAAATATAGGGGAATGTAAATAATAAAGTGCATGAGAATTAGCAAACCAAAAATTGGATCTTGCTCAGCTCCCTCCAGATCACACTGAAGTTAGGATGAGCATTTTCACTTGCACAGAATGAGTTACAGATGCAACCCCTGATCAGGTTTCCATATATAAGGACCTAATAGTAAGATGAAAAACCATGGAGTGTGGAAGCATCTCCCCTCTTTCTAGACATCATCTAAACCTGTAGTGCACGGAGTGGCTTTCATGGGTTCTTAACACCAGAAAGCTTATGGTTTAAGAGGAAAACTGAAAGAAAACTTGCCTTCACTTACCCACTGCAGAGCAAAGAGGATCACATGCTCAGTCTAGCTCTTCACCATCTCCACAGTACAATGCAGGTCACCTGTAGCACTCAAAGAGAAACAAATCAATTATGATGAATTAGGCCAGATGATAACAAAAATATGCAAGAATTAAATGCCTCCTGTCATCAATCTTAAATCTTCCTAAAAACTGAGACACATTAATGAGCAGATCTTTATTTTGGCACAATTATTTAAAGCTGAGATCCCAACAGTAACTCCTGTCATGCCTCAAGAACAGATTACAGTTTAAGGTTTGCAGTCAACTTTGTGGGCCTCACAACCTGTCTACACTAGGAAGACTAGAATAACTTGCCACTGCTGCTTAAGAACTCCTAACCTTTGTAGTTTAACTCTATCTCAAAGGTAGAACATGCAGTGGCAAAATTATCTGCAATTAAAGCCTATACTATGGTTTCCACTCCTGTGGCTCCCTCAGCATTACACTTCTGCTCACGGGATCTGATCTGCACGCTCATTTTCACTGACAGAAAAGAAGCTCGAACTGGTGAGGACATTAAGACACCATGAATGAACTTCTCATGAAGACATGTTTTCATAAGGAAATGCATGGATTTCTGTGGAAAAAAAAAGCAGCCTTCCTTCACAGTGGTTAGTCAGCTGTACTGCAGTTTTGATCATGTTTCTCTTGCTTCATGAAGCTTGAAAAAACCAGCTGCCAAAACACTGCTTTTCTCACTTTCACCTTTGTGTAGAGGAGGTCTCATATGTGTCTTCAAATTAAATTGTTTGGTAGGAGGCTGAGAAACCAGTCACAGTAGTGTTGTCTCCTGTTTTCATCTGCTGTAGCCAGCAGCTTTATTAGCAGTTTTTAACATATTTCACAGATTAAAAAAATTCAAAACAAGATGATGAACATCAAGGAATGGAAATATAGTATGGATAAGGTTTGGCCTCTGTGATGTATTTCAGATTAAAAATCACCTCGCATATGTCATTTCAATGTGACTAGCACTCACTAGGTTGGAAATAAGTTTCCCTAGGAATAGCCAATGGTAGAGGGGAAAAAATGAACCCTGGCCAACAAAAAAAATTGGCTTCATTGAGAACTATTAATAAGAAATCCAATGAGAAGGGCATTTGTCTGCCCAACTGGGTAAATATGAAGTATTTCCACCATTAACTTTTTCATACCAGTAAATCACTAAAACACAAACCAGTATCAGAAAAATACTCTGGAGCCAACCATCTCTGGTCCAACATCAGTTGGTAAAAATAACTTAGTAATTATTACCTCTTACAAATATGCTTAGGTTGTAGTTCAGAACTATTTTTGAAATGCTCCAGAAAGGCCAACAGCCATACAAACAGTTTGTTGCACAAAGCGCCAACTGAAACAACCACGTAATAACGTTGTGAAATTACATTATCTGACACATTCCAAAAGCTTATTCAGGTGCTTATTTAAGCTCATAAAACCTGTAGGCAAATAAAGACAGGATGACATTTCAGTCAGCTTACCATAACATTTTTCTAGCAAAATTGCATAGCAACATGTTAACAGTGAAAAAAAAAGAAGTATCAGCAGTAAAAACATATGCCAATAAGCTAAATGCTTCTGTGGAAAAAAA
Organism: Porphyrio hochstetteri; assembly: GCA_020800305.1. Taxonomy (NCBI): domain Eukaryota; kingdom Metazoa; phylum Chordata; class Aves; order Gruiformes; family Rallidae; genus Porphyrio; species Porphyrio hochstetteri. The sequence goes on along the minus strand of CM036909.1, from coordinate 41,022,109 downwards.
AAACCCCACAGCTACTAATAAGGTAATATCAGCACATTACAAAGGCATGACAGTCTTAAAAGCAGCTTACAGCATCAACTACATGCAGTCAAAATATCATAAAGCATCTTAACTGCACTCTAAAATGAGAAAACAAGGCAGTTTATACCACATGCTATGTCAACTCTGCATCTCACATCATTCTGCTGTCCTGGTTTCAGCTATGATGGAGTTAAACTTTTTTTTAGCAGTGGATGGAATGCCATGTTTGGGTGTTAGCATGAGAACAGTGCTGATAGCACCCTGATGTCTCGGATTTGTTGCCGGGCAATCAAGGACCTTTCTCAGCTCTGCATACTTCCTTACTAGTGAGAAAGGAGGGGACGCAGCCAGGACAGGTGACTCGAATTGGCCAAAGAGCATATTCCATGCCAGTTACGTCATGCTCAGTTTAAGGGGGGACTGGGGGGAAGAGGGGGAGACAACGCCAGGACGGGCGGTTTCTGGGGACGGTCGGGTTGTCCGGGACGGGCTCTAAGCTGTGCGGCCTGAGTTGTGTGGTTTGGTGAGAAATTGCATTGTGTATCACCAGTTTCATCTATTTTGTGCTTTAAACTTATGTTATTGTTATATCTAGTTTGCTGTTATTGTTTAGTAAACTATCCTTATCCCAACCTGCGTGGTTCTGGTTTCTAGGTTGTGGTTTCTTTTCCTCCTTTCTTCCTTCCATTTTCCCCCTCCCCCAACTCTCCTTCCCCCTTCCTTTTAAAAGTACAAGCGACTGTGTGGGGTGCGGCCCCCGGCTGGGGCAAAACCACGACATCTGCCAATACAGATAATTGAGAGGAAACCACCAAACTTTTCATTATTCTACAAACAAGCAGACAACAAGTATATCCCAGGGTCAGAGCTTTTCATAGATGATATAAATATTCCTCAACACCCTGGAATGAGACACACCATTCAGTCCAGCATGGTTTCTGGACTGAAAGACAAGCTGCAAAGCAAGAATTGGTTGCTAAAAAAGGTCTTGTTCATACCTAACTGAAATTCTTTCAGTGTCAGAAGTAGCATGACAAAGTATCCCTCACGCATGACCCAATTAATCTGCAAATTAATTCAGATCAGACTACACATGGAAAGGGCTGCTTAAGGCAAGACCAGATGGGTGATCAGCAAGAGAAGCCTGTAGGAGTATACTATGTGAATCTCAATTTTAAAAATGTTATGATTCTTAATATCACTAGGGGAATAGAAAAGACAGTGCTATTCAAAAATGCATAAAGTACCAAACCATGAAGTTTTAGGCATCTGTTTTCCATAGCTTAGTAACAGTCATCTATATATTCTTTTCACACCCAAAAGTGCCACTGAAATTACACCAAAAGGATTGTCAGATCAAGATCTAGATGCTAAATGATTCACAGTTGGAAAAATATGAGTAAAATAAGCACTTAACCATCTGAAATTTTATTCTTCAATGGTCCCACAAATACACAACACGCTTTTCCAAATCTACTTCCCAAGCCATTCTTTACCCATTATACTATTTCCCAGGGGAAGCATTTATTGCCTTGACCGAGGAAAGGGGGAGGGAGGGACAAAAAAAAAAAAAACCCTCAACAGACTGCAAAGAAGCCAAAAAGAGATGAAAGTTAACTGTCTTTGATGGTTACCTCTCTAGCCACATATAAATAATAACATGATCTCCTCAATGCAGTGGTTCTCTCCACAGTGTTCATAGACACCTTTAGTTCATTTTTATATCTCCCTTGTATCATGTTTCAGTAGTGTCTGCTTCTTGAACACAGCACAAAGGCATTAGCACCGCTTACGTGGATCTCACAGCAGCACTGATGTGTTAGGCTGCATGTTGCTGAACTTGAGGGGAAATTCTTACCCTGAAATACGTAATCACAGTGTTTTAATCTAAAGAGAGGCACGTGATACAACCATACTAGCAAAAAATAATGTGATCTACATCCTATTTATCAATTCTCACAAGCAGTTGAAGGATGTCTACCCATGTTACTGCAAACCCTCAGCCAAGCCAAACACTGAAAAGCAGAAGCTGAAGTCTATCTTTGCACAACCATGTTAATACATGTCAAGTACTAATCGCTCTCTTCAAGTGGTGTTGGTTGAATGGCTTGAACAGAACAGCATTCAGCAGCAAACAGCTAAGGCTTGAATGCCCATGGGTCAGATTGAACCCGACCTTGATCTAAACCTGTCCCCACGGCTGGTGGTGGACAACAGTCTGAACCAAGAGAGTCTTCACATCAGAACAGAGGAGTTCGGGAGTCCCCAACCAATGCCATTGTCTTGCCTTGCCCAGCATACAGGTGAGATTACTTGAGATAGGAAATTAGGAGAACAGAGGAATATTTGAGGAAAAAATTGGGTGGGGAGGGGGGGAGGGAGAATTTCCTGCTCTGGAAAGATACTGAGAAGAGTTTGCCTTTAAATTGTGATGAGCAAATAAGTAACTGCAGTAGCTACACTATCCATCAAAATCAGGTACATCTTGTACAGATAGCAGAGCTAAACCCCAAACATTCCACTTACAATACCACTAAGGGCCTAAAGATCCTAATTACAATAGTCCTGAAATGATGGGCATCCCCTAGAGAAAAACTCACACCTCTTAATGGAAAAAAACACTTCGCTTTCCACCAGCCCTCATGACATCAGTGCTAAAGTGAACAAGTACCAGCCTGTGCCACCTTTCCTTGGCAGCCATTTGTGTTCTCACACTCCCTCAGATAGAAGTGATGACATGAAGACTAAATCTGAGTTATGGGGCAATTCAGCAAGAATACCAGGTTCTTTGAAAAAAAACATGTAATGTGGCAAGTAGAACCTGCATTTTTTTTCACCACCACCCCCCCAAGCTCACTAGGCTTTGGTTAAGCTTAATTCCAATAAATAAAAACTTTGAAAATGGAGAAATTCAGTAAAGAGCTCCAAAGGATTCTCATTTAATATTATTTTTCTAAAGTGAACATTCAACATATCCTCAGAAGGAAAACAGAGGATTTAAATGCTATATAAAAATCATACTTTGTAAAAACATTTAATGTTCAATAGAGTGTTACTTACTCTTGTACCTTTCAAAAGACATCAATAATGAATGAATGTCATGATTCACCATCTCACAATGTGCTGTGACTACTAATAAATCTCTAACCAGCCATGAACATTCCCCTATTCAAGGGAACTTTAGCAAACAGACTGCAGAATTCTATAAAAATTCAAATAAAACATTAATTGTAAATTTAAGAAGGTCCTCAGTTAAAAGAGAACAGATGTATAGCTAAATGGAATTGCAGATCTAGTACTGCCAAAAATTCCTTACCTCTCATCCACTTCTCTACCCCCTTGAAATTGTATCTTGTTTGCAGAGGGGAAAAAAAGAATTACAGATATTATCAGACATTTTGTTTGTTGTTTTGTGTTTTTTCCAACTTGGAAGGAAGGAGTGCAAGCCTCCATCAATATGATTATTTTGGCTTTCCAGTGTATCATGTTTTGGAAGTGAATCCTCTCACCATCAATACTTGCACACTTTGGTTCATTTTTTAAGAGCACTTTTGGTGAGCCTGAGCTAGCTTACCTTCAAGTGAAACCGATCTGGAAGCCCCACTCTAGAGGCAGCACTGCACCCCTACCCAACACAACCAGGGACACGGGGATACAACTGAATGACTTGTTCTTTGGGAAGCTTCAGACCCAAGGGGGTTAAGAAAACATTTTCTCAGGGACAAAGCTAAACCACTAAAATTACCTATCAGGTCACTGTGGAGGCCTCAGCATCAATTCCTCCCATGAAGTAAAGGTCCCTCTTGCACCAAATTACTTGTGATTGGAGACATGGCTGTCTCACACGTGCAGCACACCAGCCCAGGGTGTGAAGCTTCCCAACTGAAGCTTCATGAACAATAAAGGAGTTGTCAGATGGGTCTGTTTATCAGAGCTGTTAATGGACTGTACCATTTAACAGAATGCATCATTACATGGTGCAAATTAACATTCTGTCTCTCTTTGAGGGAAGCATCCAGTTTGGACACAGGAAGCATGAGGAAAAGATTGATTTCCATACGCCTACTGTTTCTCACAGCTGCTTTGGGATACTTTTTAGCATAGTTTATGGATTGACTAAATCCCCATTGGAGTAGTAAGGCCGTTTCAAGGTGCAAATAATGTTTCTTTCCTAGCACAGTGAAAATAAAATATGTACACATGCATTTAGCTTTCACATTACTTGGCTGTCATATGGCTTCACGACAGTTTCAGACCACATGAACCATGTCAAGTCTCAGTCCTTTCTGGAATATACAGCAATGGAAATGGAAACTTCTTTTCTCCCAATAATATAGCCAATATTTGTCTTCTTACAAAAGTAAACTTTTTAAATTGCTAAATACCATTTTCAAGAGTAATTTCAGTACTTGAGAGCTTATGAGATAGCACTAATGACTTCAATTAGGATTTCCCACAAGTGATTCAAGCACAATTTACCCTCAGGAAACCAAAGGGGGAAAACAGTAATTAAATGTCAAGCACCAGAAATAAATATTTGCTGAAGTCAAGAAAAAGCAATTCCATGGTAACAAAATTTAATACATAAGTAGTCAATGAAGGTTTCAACAATACCCTTGTTTGAAAAACAAAACCAAAATACAACAACAAAACTTGTCTCCTGACCTGAAGCCTCCAGATTAAGCAGAATTTTCTCAGAGTAATGCATTGATCAGACTACACCAGGATCAAAATCTGATGAAAGTAACATGCAGAACTGCAGTAACTCTTGGTCTCACACTGGGGACACATGAAGCAGACAGCTAATCACATGCCTTTTTCTCAGTGATTTCAGTTCTGCTGTTTCCCCAGAAGGATCACGATTCCAGCCAGAAGCAGCATCTATAAGCAAGATCACGAGACTGTAGGTAAGAGCTGGAAATACAAAATTCATGGAAGTAATCTCTCTGAGGATCTCCAAAAGCACACACCCAGTATTTTAATCATAAGAAACAATAAAAGAAAAAACCTGATGTCTTCACTATGCTCTTATTCCCATAGCCTTGTCAGAGTATCCAAGCTGGACATGCCCATGTAAAGCTTTCAGCAATGGTAAAACTCCCAGTAAAATTCCCGTTATTTTCCAGAGCATACAAGTATCCCACAGACTCCACTTCCTCATGTAACACATTTATTTCCCTTCTACAGATATCAGGACTATCTGGAACATGTTTAGTTAGAGCATATCCAGCGGTAGAGAGATTAAAACTTTCAAAACTGAAGCCAAAAACCAATGGGCAGAGAAACTTCAAACGAAAACATTTACCCCATGTCATAACCTGAAAAAAGAAGTAACACGGTGTACTCTTGGAAGCACTCTTTTAGATCAAACCCATGGTAAACTGGGACTTCAGGACATTTGTTCATGCTTGTGTATACTGTCCTTACCTTATTTACTCCAGAACCTGGAACTTTCAGCAAAATACCCACTTGTTCCAGTTGTGCTTTCTTTGGTTTTCTTCTCAAGGTTCTCGCTGCTCCGTACGTTTTTACTGTTACCTTTCAGACATGAGCACATTTATCACAATTTAAGGGTGATTCCCTCCCTCATTCTTTCCACCTACAACTTCAGGTTAAAATTTTCACTGCTCCACTCTTCTGCCACTGAGCACACGTTTACAGAGGCCCAGATGCTTTAAGGACAGACAGACCATTTGTGCATTAGGATAAAAACATATGAAACCAAGGCCAGCCTTCATGCTTTTTTGAAATGTGTATTCTAAAATCCAGTGTTTTTAACAACAAAATTTATCACTTTCAAAAAAAAACCCAAAAACCCATGGAAAAATATCAGAGACATTTAAATTCCAACGTTGCTATGCAGAGGAAATTTGCAGTGTTTTCCTATTATATTTCCAGTTACAGAAAACCTCTGTTTTAATTCCAAGCTAAGAACCCAAAACAAACTCAGACTGGTAATAAGCCTTGTTCTCTTAGCCAACAATATCTTAACCAAACTTTCCATTTCCTTTGTTTACAAAGTTCCTCCTAGCTCCCATGTTACATTCAGCACAGATTCTGAGAGCACTGTTCATCTAGGAAATTACAGTTCAATGGGGTAGGAAAGAGTTACGATTAGCAACAACACTGTCACTGACCACAGGTTCCTGAGCTTTCTTCTACATTGTAGGTGCACAAGTGACAGAACTGATGTTGAAGATATATGGGTCAACAAACCCACCTCATTTTGGCCTTTTTTCTGTTGCTTCTCTCCTCAAACACTTAAACCTTTTCCTTCTTCAGGCACGATGGAAAATAGTCTTTATAAACCTTAATGCAAAATAACAAGTGTTTGTTTAAAGTGTCAGAACAGTGAAGATGCCAAAAGGCAATGCCAAAATGCCAAAAGAGTTTGTTCCCAGAGAACATTCTGCAGTGAAGCCTCAACTGCCAATAAATCTCAGTCCTTCCTTATCCAAAGGAGCCGCCTTGGAGGCACAAGTGGATAGCTGTCTCCATGCCCATCGATTCCTAGGATTTTTATTGCTATGTTGTTGGGTGTTTAATTCAGCTATACAGCTCAGCTATGCAAAGCAGCAGAAAAATTCAACACACATTCCAGATAAACAGCACAAACCCAAAATCTAAATCCAAACCAGCTTCTTTTTACGGAGTACAGGGTACATATGGCATACTTTTATTCTTACTACCCCAAACAATAAACATGGCAAGATGCCTACCAGTGATCACTGGATGTGCTGGGGAACATCCTGCTCTCTCCCAGCCTGCAGCACTGCTACCCAGGGAAGACCATAACCACTGTTAAAGCTGCCTGAATCAAGTTCTAGGGCTCTAACAGGGGTAAATCACATAGCATGGATGTGCTAGCCATGGTTTTTACACAGATGTCAAATCTGCCTATTTGTAAAGGCCACAGGACATCATAAAGTAAAATAAATTCCACAGAACTATTTGGCTGCAACAGACATACCAAATTTCAAGTATAAAACTTGCTGTTGGGAAGATTTTTATAATTGCCCAAATGCATCTGTTCTAGGTTTACTGAGAAAGATGGGAAGGCCTATTGCAGCCAGCAGTACCAGTAGGGAAATCTGAACTGTACATCTCAGACCTTTCCAACCTGTCCTAGCTTTGGTCTCCTGGTCCCTATGTCCAAACATTGGTGCCATGCTCAAACAAAACACTGCTTGTAAAACTTTCTCTCAAGTTTCTCCTCAGTGCAAGGAAGCACCATGTCTCATGTGGTCTACAGGGCATCTTGCATGCATGGAACATACTGCAGGGAAGGGGGAAGGGGGAAGGGGGAAGGGGGAAGGGGGAAGGGGGAAGGGGGAAGGGGGAAGGGGGAAGGGGGAAGGGGGAAGGGGGAAGGGGGAAGGGGGAAGGGGGAAGGGGGAAGGGGGAAGGGGGAAGGGGGAAGGGGGAAGGGGGAAGGGGGAAGGGGGAAGGGGGAAGGGGGAAGGGGGAAGGGGGAAGGGTCCTACATCCCTGGCCTGGTCACATAACTAGGAGTCCTAAAAGCTTTAATGAAAGTCAAGGTCATGACTGTGATCCTTTTAAGAGGCTAGTGGCACAACATTTTTATGTCACCACCCACCTACACTTAAAATACTCCAGTCAGCTGTACAAAAAACAACCAAAGTTAATCAACTCCACGTGAAAGAGAAACAGGAAATAAGTCGTGGGTGTCCTGGGCAGGCAGAGCTGCTTCAAGCCCTGAAACACTTCTCTGACATGCTTCGACCCGCAGTATCCTCTTTTGGAGCTATGGCACAAGGTACAGCCTAACTCTGAGTGAGAGAAGGATAAATGTGGTTGTAGAAAGCAGGCAGGATGAGACCTAAACAAGGGGACAGAGTAAGCTGCAGCTGAATAAAGCTGAATTCTTGCACTGTGAACAGTTGAGGCTGGTAGATGTCAAAAAGGAGATAGCAAGCTTGATGGAATTAGCCTGCCATCGTGGCAGTCCCGACTTTCTTGTATTTCTAAAAGGAAAGGCCTGTTTTATTTCTTCCTATAAATCCTGAACACTATTTCGAGTATTAGGCCCTTCTCTGCAGATAAGGGAATAAGTGTTAAAAAGCGTAGCTGTCTCTAAATAAAAAGTGAAAAATTGAAGGAGATATCTTTGCCAAAATATAACAGCAACCTCTGAATTCTTTCTTTAGTTTCATATCTGGCTTCTGTTTAATCAAAACAATCTCTTCCCCCCATTAAGAGCCACTTTGGCTTAGATCTCTAGAAAACCCCAAGCGCAAGGTCGGAGCTGGAGCTGTTACTTGAAAGAAGTGCCATTTCGTGAACACAGGGGCTGCATTGTCACCGCAGTATGGCATTCGTCATATTAAATTTCATTAATCTGTGAGGTAATAAAACTCTACATGCTGCTTTTTGCTCAGGAATTACAAGTCTTCATGCCAAACCATACAGCTTTCTGTGTCTTTCACAAAGCAGCGACCCTGTGGCATGATTACCTCTTTGCTATAAGCAACAAACTAACAGGGTTTATGGCTCTAACTGGAGCCTGTTTTCAAAGTCTTTTCCACAGAGGCACAGATTTCAGTAGAGGTAGTGGTGAGTGATGCTGAAAGTAGGATTAACAAGTAACTGCTCACTTACCAAAAGCAAAATGCAAAGCGTTATTTTAATTCCTTCCACATGGGTCACACTTGCACCCAGAGCAAGACGCTATGGTTCTGTCAACGAGATCAGTTCCTCCCCATTTTTCACCAGCGTTTTTGGTGGGCTGGAAGGGGAAACCTGTAAGGGATCACAGGAAGAAAGAGCAAGGAGCAGGGGTGGGCATTGCCAACACCCAGAAACAATTAGGATTTCTTTAGCGCTGCTTGGCCTTCCTAAGATTTTCAGGACTCTCAGATTAGCTCAGGTGTGAAGTCCTGAGTTCTCTAATTAAAGCCTAGGGAAAAGGAAAAGCATTACTATAGGATATACTTCTACCTTCAGAGAAATGCCACACTTTCAGATCTTTCTCATACATGATTTTCATGCATAGTTCAGGGCTGTGGGGAATAAACATTTCTTTCTTTGGAGACATTTCACCAAGTTCCCCATATTGTAAGTGATATTAAGAAATTTATCCCAGGATCTGCACCATGCAAGCAAGAAGCTTCAACATAGCTTCACTACAGTTGAGAGGCTTTAGTGAAGCTCCCTGAAGCAGCTGCAGCCTGCCCCTGCTTTGTAAGCTGAAGGACCTATAATTTATATGCAAAACAGTTCAATCCTTATGGGTGCACTCACTCTAGAATGTCAAATACAACTTTTATAATAAGAACTCCAGCGGTGGAGCACTCAGCTGAGCTACACTGTGGCTTAAGGCTACAATAATCTTTGGCCTCAACAGGATCAGTAACCAAAACTAAATATTAAACACTGTGCATGAAAAATAAGGGTCCAGTTCGGGAGACGTTTCAGCAGCCCCAGGCAATATTTCAACATATTTGTGTTCTGCTCTAGAATTTCTTGTTCTGTGTCAGTTTTGCTTTCTTTTGTTCCATTAATGGAGCAAAATTCCATGTGGATGTACTCTGCTCTTTCTTGAGGGAAGCAAATACATTTTTAATTAATTTAGCGAATTATATACATTGCTGAGGCAGAAATAACCTCTGTACTAATACCAAGTTCAGTAGCCCTTTCAGGGCAGCTGTTAACACCTCCTCTCACTGCCAGAAACTTCCGGATGGCGACTTGGAACAGACTCTTTCCATTTCACAGCAAGATAAGCACTTTTAATTCTTTCTCTGTTGGAATAAGACGACAGTATTTTAGCCTAGGGGGCGTGGGGGGTGGGTGGGCAGCAGGCAACTATCAAAATTATGAAGTGAAAAACTCTTAACCGAAAAACCAATGCATTCCTTTTCTAAAACCAAGGAAGAAAATTAGGTTGAATGAAAGCCCACAGAATAAAAGAAAACAGATAAAACCATGGAAGAAAATCAGGGTGGAGAAGCAGCAAGAGCACAAGTAAGCACTGGGAGCCGGGGGAATCAATAAGAAGGTTATGGTCCAGGGTGAAGAGATACAAGTCTATACAAATCACATCTCATAATTCAACTGCAGCTCCAGATGGAGAGAAATGAAAGACAAGAAGATATCAAAGTGGAAAGAGGAGAGGGGGGAGAGAGAAAGAGAGAACCACAGATTTTTGTTTTTTTTTTTACTTTAAACGTTGTACAATTTATTAGAAAAACTTAAGTGACAGTCTGCAGCTGAAGACTTGTCAGCTGCAGAGTTCATCTGCTACGGCTCAGCTTTGCCCTTGTGTATTTTAGCATTTTTTAATTAAAGTCTTACATAATTCTAAGTAATTTTTGCTAATATGTTTCTGCTCTAACTTCAGGCAATGAAACACGGTCTTACTCAGCCTCCTAAAACAACCAGTAAGTTCCATAAAGCGTGTACTGTCAAAAGGCCAAAGCCATAAAGCTCGTGATTCGCTTATATGATGTGAACAGAGCATCAGAAAATACACTGCAGGGAATAATCCTGCCCTGGCAAGGAGACAGACACGATGACTTAACGGGCCTTTTCTATCCATTTCTGTGATGTTATCAGTGCAGCACTTGACCTTTTCTCATTAGTCACATCTGCTGCCACATGGGTAGTTTCAAGAGGTTTTGATGTTTTAAATATCCGAGGAGGCAAATGATGGCTGTATCATTAGACCATCTGGCCTCACCCCGTGCTGCAGGACAAACAGGTTCTCCCCCCATTCCTTCCATGATTACCACATGAAAATTTCAAATTAATTCAGGGATCATCTACATCTCCGCACTCTAGCATACAGGACCAGACTCACCTCTGAAAAGGGCATCAAGAACCTGGATCAAAGTCATTCCCCTGTCCCAGTCAGCATGGAATTCTTCAGCTGAGGAGCCACAGCAAACCAAGGTTGTTGATTCTGTGCAAAGGAAAAGAGAACATGTCAGTGGAACATGGCAGACGTTACTGGATGCCTCTCCTCTCCAGTCCATCGAATTACTGCACACACACAAGCCAGAGGGATAACTTCAAGACCATTAGTCCTGTACAGTCCTAACATCCACAGGCAATTTCTCTATGTTTAGACTTCTCTGTGGCTGTGCACCTCTGCTGTTGTCTGAACACCTGCAGGAAGTGAAAGACCAAATGGTTACTCATGGAACAGTTCTCAAAAAGGCTCACCTGGATGTCTTGACTTCTCAGTTGTTTCTCTCAAACCAAATCAGCAGAGAATGCAGCTTCCAATGGGCATGAACCACACACCAGAAATACCAAACAGTGAACAGCTGAACTGATTTGTTCCTCGTCAAATTTGTTCAGGTGTAAGCATTTCACTGCTGAGATCACATTCACCTGCCTGTAGCACATAAACCCAACAGAATGAAACATCCCAGTCTGTTCCCTAGGATGGTACAAATGAAACCAAGAATAACATTTGTCAAATTATCATCTTTGATAGTTCACCTAGAGCCACAATGACTCACTTCTCCATTCTGTTTGGAATTGTCTCTGTCCATTAAGATAAATTTTCCCTGATAGCCCCTATCATGGAATTATTTTGCCCTCACACTCCATGATTCAACTCTCCCACATCCTGAAAGGAAAACAGCTGTCTGCACCCAAGCTGCTTTACTGACCCCGCAGAACTACTGTAAGCAAGTCCGAAATTCTTGTTGCTGTTTTATTTGGAGACCTAAGGAAGATCATGGAGTAAAGCATCCTCAACTTGAGCCTCCAGGGACCCAATATTGATTCCTTCTAACCACAGCAATTTACAAAACATCTGACAAGTGCAGTTCTTGGTGGATCAGCTGCCTTGCCAAGTAAGCAAAGAGGAGATTAAATTAAATAATAGAACTCAAACCTTGAAATATCCTCTGCTGTTCCAGGATCTTTTTGCTCACTGGTTGCAAGTGAAGGCAGAAAGATGATTCCCTGGCAGGCTGGGCTTTGAGGGCTGGGTATGCAGCTGGCAGGTACTCAAGCATTTTTAAAAGCATAGTGAGGGTGGGAGACAACTGAGATGGGTGGAAAGAGAGGGTTTCTGAGAAGAATAGGCTACTTAGGGCAACAGAATTACTTTGTAATCTAGAAAGAGTGTTGGTTTTTTTTTTTTTCTGGGGAAATGGGATGTAAGGGGAAAAGGATCAAGGAAGGGAAATGTTATACAGTTCCTTCAATGTAGTTAAAACAATAAAAACAAACAAACAAAAAAACCCCAAAACCTTAAAACATATGAAATCTAAAGACAGGAAATCTTTTTCAAACCTAAGTTCTGATAGCTTCTCCCTCTTCAGTGCACGGACAAGCTCTGTTACTGCAAACATTAATGCAAAGGACAGGAGGAAAATGGGTTTCCCCCTTGGAAATTGTTTCTGCTTGGTATGCACCTGGGGCATGTCTACCACAGATTTATCAAGGGTCTTAAAGTGGTCTAACAGTTAACTAATTAGAACAAAAATGATTCTGTATAAAAGAGCATCCCTATCAGTCTTATAAGGCCTGATAATTAACATACTTGCTAGGGATTTAAGAGGGATGAGGCCAACTGAAAGTGAGGATAGTATTTCACTTCTCAATATATTCCTAGCGTAGGAATATTTTCCCTTTGTAACTGAAGTTCACTGTAGATGCCTTCTTATGTGATATATTAAAAACCATATTTTATTTCCTGCCTTTATTAAAGATTACTCCTCTGACAATATCATTTTTTCACTTACTTAACCTCCTTTTTGGAAAGTTACTTGAAGTGCATTTTAAATTTATTTAAAATATGGTTCAGTAGATATCGCTCTCATAACTGTTACTGTATTTCCCCAAGAGACAGAATAGGGGGATGTTAAACTTAATGTAGTATATTGTACTGTAAAATGAGAAGCACAATAATTAAGAAAGCCTCTTACATTGTAAGAGAATCTCAAAATGGTCTCAAAAACACTGGAAGATTGCCAGAAACCCTTCTAGTGAACAAGGTCATCTTCAATTAAAAGTTGCCTAAAATTCGCCAAATTAGTCCTAAGCCCAAATCCTGCTGCTTTTAAACCAAATGAGAACTAAGAACTGGGAAAGAAAAATTCTATCTAGGATCAAAGAATCAGAATAGCTTTTAAAGATGAGAAATACTTTACAGTTACCTAATTGCCAGGCAGCTCTGCATATACCAGCAGTCTTTATCCCCACCTGTCCCGTCCCTTGGGACCATTTGCTTCACTGCTCTTCCTCTGATTCTGCATCTGTAACTAACAGCACTAAATTATTTTACTTCCTTGACAGGGTGTTGTTAAGATTCATTAGTCAGTGTCTGGGAAGTGTAGGAAAGAAAAAGTACTACAACAGCACCAGTTGGCATCTGAGAAATGCAGAGATCCTTGTTATCAAGAAAGGTAAGAGAGGTCCTTGTCATCACCAACCCGAGAGTCAGAACAGTAATATTATAAAAACCAAGTTGGAATGCCAAGGAAAAGAGTGAGCAAGACCAGAGGAGGGAAACCCTGCAAAGGATCGATTTTTTAGTTTACAGAGACTCTGGATATTGGCTTGTATTCTCATAAAAACTGAAAGAATCAGAAGTTCTGCCAGATACATAATATAATATAAAAAGCACTTTAAAATAGAAGTCTTCTCTTCCACAAAATGCTTTTTCCAAACCCCTTATTGTGCTCTTCTCACTTACTCATTATAGCACTCTGCTCCACTTGATTATAAAAATGTACTCTCACTGGTTTTCTTCCTACCTTTCTTCGTCTGGCCATCACAATTCATTCTCATCTATCTCTTGTATTACTGTGTCCCATATCAAGATTAAATCCAGATGAGATTTCCTGCCAAAACAGAAAATAAATTCCTTTTTGGATTGGACCCATCTGCTCAGAGATGTAATGGGATTGAAAACAATAATCCTGTAATTTCACTATTCCTCTAGAAAATACACTCCCTTCCCTTCAAGAATTTTGCTTCCATCTTGTTCAAAGAATGGGAATTTCACACTCGATTCACTAGAACTCCAGCACTTGATAGGGGATGATCTCAAAGACGACTGAGGGGCAGTTTCCCTGACAGTAAGCTCAACGCCAAGTTTTGGCTGTGAGACAGGGGTGAGAAAAGGACTGCAACAACACAATAGTTCTCTTTCAGTAATCCTATGGCAGAGGTACTGGGACATCCACACAGGACAGCAAAGTTTGCAAGTTCAGGGGCAGTCTTGCCGCTTTCATGCTTTCCTCAATTCTCCAACCTGCTGTTAAACCACCTTATTTCTACATCAGCAAAATTTCTTTCTCGCGCCAATACGGTGAAAGATTTTGAAGAGTGAATTCCAGCCAACCAAGAAGAGTCTAGGAACTAAGTTTAGTATCTTTAATGCAGTGTTCTTCCTCATTATACAGCACTCAGATACGTAGGCGTGCCCACAAACCTGCACACAAACCAACCCGTCCCACACAGGCAAAGGAGATTTTTTTCTTTCTTTCCCCATGTATGTCAGGATGAAAGAAGAGAACAGTCAAGAATCATCGTCATCATCATCCCCTTTTTCACTGCAGCCTCAGTCTAATTTAATGAAACGGTCTCAGATTGCATATCCTCTTAGTAATTAGCAGGGAGGAGGATGCATTTCAGGATAATGAAGGAAAGGATGGCTAGAAATCCCTCATGTAAAAGTCAGCCAGTGCATCTGGATGTTTTGCCACCTCATCGAGAAGGAAGGGTTATGGGTATTTTATGTAAATAAATGAAAAGTTGTAGGAAAATGATGAGAAATTTGTCCCAGAAATTCTCTAAACAGGGCTAGTGTCATAAGATAAAAAACAGCTGGCCTCCATGGCTATGCATTCAGACTTCCAGCAGCAAATAGGGACTGGTAAATGAAAAGCACCTTTTGCACAACTTGATGGTTAAGAATTTCCAAGGGGGACCCACTCATTTTTTCTACTAGTGTAAGAGTACATGGAAAAATAAAGTGAGTGCTCCTGTTTGCATATAGATGTGAATTTTACTCAAGAACACTTTAAATCCACTTAAAATAGACAACATTTATTGTATACTGATGATTCATGAAAGAAAATTTGGTGCATTACTAAATTCAGTAATTTATTAACATCGATATTATTATTATAGGGTATGATTATAAATAGGATCAGAGGCTGCACTGGTTGGGTTAATGATCCCAGCTTCACTAAATTAACGCAGCTTATTTCCCAACACAGCTCTTCTCATTCAGAAGAGTAACTCCACCTCCTAAGCAAACCAGTAGCACTCACTAGAAGTCCCTTCAGTGCCAGCTTTAAAGCAAATCAATATACTGACAGTACAGCACAAACCAACTTAACTCAGGGAAAACACGGCTCACTTGTACACTTAGATGTGGTAGATGCAGCTACGGGCAGGTTCTGGTGCTTTCCCAACAGTGTCTCTGTGGGAGAAGTAAAGAGCGAGCTGTGATTTTCAAGAAGATGACATGGCCAACGTGACCAAGTGACAGCCCTCCAGCATTAGCTCTGGAGGCACAATTACCCCAGAGGAGCAAAAATCTGGAATTCATAAACAGCATTAGCTACCAAATATGCAACCACAGAAACTGCCAACACCAACTATTTGACCACAGAATCCAGGATCCTTGAACCACAGCCGTTCCCAATTTAAAGCCAGAAATATGAATGTAATACATCTAAAATAGCCCCATATATCACATGGCAAATCCCAGCAAGGGAAGGACAGCCTCGCTCTCCTTCCCCCAGCCGGGAGTGGGTGGGCTGGGTGAGGTGCTGGCTGCCAGCGCGTTCCCGGGGACTGGCAGCGCGGGATGTCTCGCCGGGGCTGAGCCCTGGCCAGCTGGCAGGAACTGCAGCCCACTTTCCGCTTCCCTCTCTTCTGAGTTCCTTTAGCTTTTTAGGAAATTATTCTGAAGCCCTTCCCTCCACAAAGATTAGTCCTTGGCAGTCAGGGAAAGGAAAAAAACCAACAAAATAAAAAGGAGAAGAAAATAAAAATCAGAAGGAGTACTCGTATGACATGGCATTTTTAAACGTTTACAGTAAGAGATTGAGAAATCTGCCTTCACTATCAGACATCAGATGTCAAAATCTATTTCATTTTATATAACGGTGGAGGTGGTGGCACAAACTTATTTCCTTTTAAAATCCATAAAGCAGCAGATTTAAGGCCAGTTATCTCATTGTTCTTCTGCATAAATGCATCTTTTAATAAAACAGAAACAAACCACCTTCACTGGGCCAATCCAGAAAAGCCTGATCACCTACTCTTTCCCCCCTCCTCCACTGCTTTCCTCCCCTAGATACGCACCAGAGGCCAGAGTCAGGAGCACAACAGGTTAAATACGTGCAATACAAACATTAAAGATAAAAAACAGTGAGGAAGTATGAGCATTCTACAGCTGGGCTACTCTGGGAACAAAATTCAGCTGTTTGGCTTCCAAAGGGCACCTGCTAGAGGTGCTCTGATGCATCTTACTGATAGGGGAATAACTCAAGAAATAATTGCCACCAGGCTGTCAGTACAGTCCCAGCGCCCCTGTTGTCCCATGCTGGGAGAACTGCACTCCCAACGTCCCTGCTGGGCTGCAGCATTAGTATGCATTGGCAGAAGCAGATGAAACACGCAGTGAGCGCTATCAGCATGGCCCAGCTTCAATCCCAGGTTAAAATCCATTCACTCTGGTGTGTGAACCTTTACACTGTACTCTCCAGGCAAAACGGGTATTTTCATTTTAGCAAAGCAAGTCTTGCTGCACAGCAGATGTAGATGAACTATTCAAGCAGATAAAGTCCAAGAGGCGAGCTTTCCTGATCACAGTTCAATATCTATGAATAAAGCTAGCCTTGTCTCCACCACCCTGTGGCAAGTTAATTTCCCCAAAATCTCTATCTACCCGTGCCATTTGACTGCATGTGTAAGTGTGACTGCAAAACCAGCACCCAGCAACTTCTCAATGCATTGGCAGGAGCTGGCTTTGACATTCTGCTCATTTCCAGGTATGCAGCAAGCTGGTTGCCTTCATATTCCTGTCCTGAAGGGCAAAACATTAAGCAACTAACACATTTAAGATGTGTTAGTTGAATTTAATTGATATAAGACACCTGAAACACACCATTAGGATTCTGGCACTCAAGTACCTCCCTTTACTGGCCACCACCATTAAAATGAACAAACAAGTACTCAGTTTTGAATGCAGTCCTGGGGAAAACTGGAAATACAGAATCATTGTTGATGGTGCTTTTTATGTTGACTGAAGGGAGGAGACACACACTGATTCTTTAGCTGTGCATCAGTAGTGAATGAGTAGTTTATTCTCTTGTCAGTGACCTCACCTGAGCACCACGGGACACTGTCGGAAAGCGCCTGATGGGCACACGCTGAAGCACTTGAGATTTGGAGGAGGTTTTAGTTCATTCAGGCAGAGACAACACAGGAATCTGGGGAGAAATACACTTTGGGGTTTTGCATGGGGCACAAGAGACATGTTATTTCCAACAGGGTCTGCTAAGAATGGGGAATGGATTAAAGCTAAAGGAGGGAAGGTTTAGATGAGAGATTAGGGGGAAGTTCTTTACAGAAAGAGTGGTGAGGGGCTGGAACAGGCTGCCCAGAGAGGTGGTGGATGCCCCAGTCCCTAGGGGTGTTCAAGGCCAGGTTGGATGGGGCCCTGGGCAACCTTGTGTAGATCCAGGCCTGGAGGTTGGTGGCCCTGCCTGTGGCAGGGGGTTGGAATTCTATGATCCCTGGGGTCCCTTCTATGATTCTATGAGGCAGTAACACAGAACTGTGTGCAGAACTGTGCCTGCAGAGACAAGCAGATAACAACTGGCTCTGGTAAAGGACCAGACATGACAACTGTGATCAAAACACTCCAGTACACACTATTACAAGACTCAGAGCTAACACCCTTGACCAAGGCACATGGAATTTGCTGTGCAGAATAAGCTGGTTTCTGGAAGAGGGATGGTCCTCTGTCATTACAGATGTTATTAAAAATCAAAAATGCTCTAAGAAAGGCAAATGAGGTAAAACAGCATGCAGCTTTCAAAGTCAGAACTACAAAAACTGTGCTGTAGCCAACCAGCAACTGCAAAAGTGGTCAGAATTTGGGGATAAGATGCCAAACCCTTGAAGAGTTTCACCATTTGTCTACAACGTTAGCGAGGGCCAGTTTAACGTGCACAGACTTGACAAACGGGACAATAACCAGTGTTGCCTGAAAACAATTATTCAGAGAAAATGGGATCTCAGAGAAAGATTAACAAACTATCAGTTAAAAAAAATGCAGGCCATTTTTCCTTTTTATATTGGAAACAAGTGTAGACAGTGTAAAAAATGATCCTTTTTCCTCTGAGACATCACAAGCATGCAAGACGAATGGGTAAAGACTTGGGACTTCAGTTAAGCAAGAGCATGTGTATCAGTCGACAAGAATTGAAAGATGCAATGTGTAGCCATCTCAAAGACAGATGCAACAAATTTGCTACCTCTTATCAACAGGACAAACTTCCTGGAAAATAGGGAGAGCAAAGTAATTCAGGAAAAAGCTGGGTACTTTTGCAAGGACTGGGGGAATCCTTGGGGTGATCCTGATCTTAAGAAAAAGGTAGGCACATTCTTCTGAGAATCCCACAGGGAGAAGTAGTCCCAACACAATGGGCACATTTGCAGGTCATTGCTCACAGAAAAAGAGGCATTTTGTTTTGAGAATGATACAGAAGAATCAAATAAAAAGGTACCAGCACTGACGTTTCCTAACATGAAACTACCTTTAAGATAAGGCTGATGCACAATTATAAAATGAACACATCTGCAAAGCACATCTTGCAAAAATTGCAACTTGTCATCATATCTTTGGGAGAACTTTTTCAGACTGCCACCTGGGATCTGTAGAGCTTCCACAACAACAGTTACAAAGGGAAATTACCTCTACACAGAACACACTTGTCATTACCACTGTACCCGCCCCAGACAGTCAAGGAAGAGATATATACATTCCTTGAAGCAGCAAAATGCATAGGGACATTTTTTCCCCCCTTCTCTAGCAAGAGTATGACTTGCCCTTTGGAGGAAAGGCTGAGTCCTTGTAGACTCTGCTAGTCACACAGCAACATTTTCTACAGCGCAAATAAAGGTATCACAGCTTGTCTTTAAATTCTGCTCCTTGTGGAGTACTCACAGCCAGGGAGCTGAGCGTGGTTGTGCTTACGTACCAGAAAATAATATACAGCTCAGCTGTTGTAACGGAGGAGTTTGGAGGAGGTGACATTCTTTGGTACCTCTGAAACACAGCAGTCCTTCTAACAAACAAAGGTTAACAAAAGCAAAATGCTTTCAAATATAAAAGTTTCAGATTTATTGTCTCCGTGCTGTGTGCCAGCAACTTCACCATGCAGTCCTGTAAGTATAAAATAACAATTTGCAGTTGCACCTTCTCAGATGATGAAGCAAAGGATCATGGCAAGGAACACAAGCAACTCTGGCTGAAAACAGAGACTCTACTTAATTGGCAAAGGATGAGCAAAACCTTTCTAAGGGAGTCGTCCGAACAAAAACTCTCAGCTTTTAAAACAATATGACAATGTAATAGCTTTTCCTCTCACAGCATCCCTTTTCATAAAAAACAAACCCAAAAACCAACAACCAAACTAAAAACTTGATTACTGTTAGTGAATAATAATTAATCCCAGAATACCAGTTGATGAGAGCGCCAAAACTGCTTGAACTTTTCCTATCCAAAATTAACTGCGGAACAAGCAGTGCTCAAGTCCAGTTGTCCAGGTTTGGGTTTGTTTTTTTTTTATTGTTAAAACATACTGAAAGTATTGTTTAATTCTCCCACTTTCTAAATAGCTGGCTAAAGCAATGGAAATCTCCTGTCATGTTTATCTGTTCCTGGATCCCACTTATTAGTCCCTGTAAATGCAAACCAGCATTATCACGTTCTAAACACCTAGGCAAAGCATCAGCATCCCAAGAAACCAACACATACACTCCAGTCTGCTGTGGAAAAAAAATGGTAATAGAAAAGGCATGTTCCTTTTTTTATTATTATTTGCTTTTTTCCAGCTACTCTCTTTTAACAAAGAGTCCTATGGAAAAGCCATTTTTGAATACCAACTTGGGGTGGGAGGGAGTGACATTGCTGAGCTGCCATTTGGTGTCCACATGGTTGGGGAGAAGCAGCATTCACCTGTGCACAGTCAAAAACTGAAGACCATATGTGTTTCCATATTTTTATGTTCTGAAGGGGAGGTCAAGGAGAGGTGGGTTTAGAAAGAACCAAAGCATGGAAGAGCAGTGGGTTTGGAATAGGAATATTTCTTTTAGAAGACAGAGACAATTGACAAATGACTGCATACTGCATAGATTGGGGCTAAGGAGTGGTTTCTGCAAGGTGTTAAAGTGTTCTGGCTTGGTTCCAACAAACCACTTAATCACTTACTTAACTTTAACTACATCCACAGTCCTGGAGGACACCAATTAAGCTGATTTTAGACTACTTGAAATGCTTCAAGTCAACATGCTTGTAATTCCTGTTGGATTGGAGGGAAGCAGCAGCCTTTCAAGTCTCCTGTTACTTGACAGGTAAAAGCAAAAGCTGTTAAGAGTTAGAGCTAGAGTTGACAGAAGTTTAATTTGAAAATGGCCTTCAACCACCAGGTTTCTAGAGAGTTTTGTATTTCATATTAAGATTAAAAATTAAAAAAACTTTGGTCCCCACTGTTCTCCTGCTATGAAGCACAACAGGAAAAAATAGTAGATCCCACTCACTCTTCCCCCCTCCTCCTTCCCCCAGCCTCCATTTCTCTCCCCCTCCCCCCTTTTATTTTTCATTCTATAATTCTGGTTTTTATTCCTCAGGCTTGAAAAATTACAAAGTGGTAAGAAAAAAAATGATGGTACAAAGCTCTGAGCTCTGTTAATGCTGTCATAGGAAAGAGGAAAAAATTAAAAACGAGGAAGGCATTAAAATGTCTACACACAGTATTGAAAGGTCTGAAATTAAAAAAAAAGTATCTGTAGCCTAAAATGAGAAAAAAACTGTAGCCTAGGTGTGAGCATGAGAGAGATTGTAATTTTCTGATTTTTGAAGCTGTCCTTGTAATCAAAGTTGTCACTAGTTTAAAATAAAATAGCACTCTGAAATACCAAAGATGGAGAATAAACATCAGTAGCACAAGAACAACAAATACAAGTGCAATGAGGGAGCCAAGTTTATCTCTCAGCCCAAGCAATCCTGTTTCCTGCTAACCAGTGCCCCTTTCCCCCAGACCTGTGCTTTATATTGCTACGAGACAGCTGGCACAGAAACCACCCTCTAAAAGTCAACATCTTGGCTCTTCAGCTGCTGTTGCTACATCTCGATGGGGGGATCCATCCCACCACCCAGTCAGGGCACACACCACATCAGCCAATGCTCTGGGGGGAAGAGTCCTCAGAGTCTCCTAAACATGTTCCCCACAGGAACCAGGCCCAAAGGTCTGCTTTGGTCTGCTGGAGGAGCCCCACAGCAGGCCAAAGGCCTGCTGCACCTGCAGGTGAATTTTGAACCGTGTCATTAACAATCCAGACTCTAACAAAAGACAATGAGTCGAGTTGGAGCTCAGCTGGAGCTCAACAATTTAAGGGCTTCACCTCTTGAAAGCAGAACAGGAGAAGACAAATGTCCTTTTACCACATTCTATTTCTCAGTTTCCACTTCCAGGTACTTCTCTTCCCCAGGAGTTGTGGGCTATCACGGCTGCTTTAACACGGGGGGATGCTAGCTCCATGCTACATCCTGGAGAATTCTGGGTGGCCTTTGGCCCTGCAAGCAGAGTCCTGAATAAAAAACCATCGCAGCTCCACAGAGAGCGATGGCACTCACATCACATTACAATCAAAGTGGAAAACGGAACTCCAGTGCTTCCACAGCCACAAATTACTCTAGATAGACAAGTCTAGCAGAAGGTAGCATGTGACATTACAACCCTGATGCACAGCAGCTCTTTTTATCAAGGCAGATTCAACCTCCCCTGAAAAGCCCCAGAGCTTCTGATGTGGGACACACAAGCCACCAGAATCACTTCCCATAACACGGACCTGTCCTTCCTCCAACCCCTCCCAGTGTTTTTGGCAGTATCAGCACTGCTCTGGAATTTCAGAAAGCCTCTGCGCATCTGTGGTAAAAGCACCTGGATTCAGCCTCACAGATACAACAAAGGTACAAATTGGCCTGAATAATATTACATGGCTCTGAAGCACACTGAACAGACAGTATTTCATCAGAAAAGCATGAAAAAGCAAGATGTTCTTTTAATGCAAACAGCCATGATTAACCTAAAGCTAAATAGCTTGAGCACAGCACCGAACAGCCTAACTTTATGCAGTGGGGATAGCAGAATCTTTTTCACCTAGACTTGGGTTCTTGGCATACACAAGCAGAGGTTGCATAAACTTTCCAGAAGAAACAGGATAACTTATAGATGCTTCTTCCTAAGCTACCTATTTACAGGAGAAACTCTGTGTCAGAAGCAAGAGCTACAACAGTTTTAGGGTCCTGTGTAAAACAAAAACATTTTCTATCCCCTATCAGCATATTGTCTGCAAATGTTTTCCACTCAAGGCACTCTTTCAAGAAACATTTTGAGTAGACAGACCAAGCCATGTAGTATGGCAGAAAGGGTTTCAAAATTGAAGATAAATTAAGTTTATGTACTTTCCACTACTTTGAAACCCTTTTTTGAAGCCTACTCTTAATTACAGGCACACCACTTTCTCATATTGCTGCCAAGTTTTGAGATGACAACCTCAAATGACTACAAACCTTTGCTTCAGTGTTTTGCACATCTTGTTAATATCAGCCCTAATGTGAAGTTACTACCTGTTCTTACTATCTTAAAGACCAATTAAAAACCCAACCTTCCTAATCGTGGATGAAAAATTAACAATGTAATATGACTGCCAACTAAATGTGTTAAATCATACTAGGGAAGACAAGGGAGACACACAGACACACTAGTAAGAGAAACAATCTCATTTTAAGGCAGCCCTCTGATTTCTGTGACAAAATCTTTTTGGGTTTTTTTTAAACTGTACAGATTGACAGCTCTGAGCTATATCAATGGAGAAATTACAAAAGGAGCTGGTATAAAATTCTAGCATTACATTTACAGTCCTGCCAGCTCTTTTTAAATCACTGGATTATATAAAACCGTTTATACTGGTGCAGTGTATTAAACCACATGAGAATGTAACAATCACGCTTCCTTGTATAATTTAAGTCTAAGCTTATTTCTGATTTTCTAGTAGCCAGCTATGAATTTTGATTCTTTCCTCCAGTCCTAAGTAACTTACTACTATGCTTGTTTCTTTATTTGGTTAGGTTTGGTTTTCTAAAATCTCGATACTGATTGCAACACAAGCAGCTGATAAAGAACAAAGTTTCAGGGGCAAAAAAATGAGGATAACAACTAGCCTTAGCTATTTTTCACAACTGCTTTGTACATGAATTCCTGCCTCTGCACCTTACCACCTTATTTTCTGTTCGACTCCATTAACAAAACCCATCCTGTGTGCAATTTAAGTAGCTGCATTTTTTTTTCTCTCTAACAGAGGATGGTCACAGAGAAGCTGAAGGAACATGCTTTGGACTTTCAGTACTTGCCACCATCACTTGCAGATCTACACAGCCATGATGCACGTGTACTTCAGCCACCACAGAAGTACTGAAGCTCTTCAAGAGTACCTTTCATCCATCCTTAAAGCCCCAGATGTTGTTATCTAAGTGACAAAATGTTGTGATTGCCATAGTAAAAGCAATAGTTGTTCTATTTATGACCACATAAACATCAGCCATTTCACAACAGAACAGTCAAATACCAGTACAAAGATCTAGATTACTGCTTCGTTTTTTGACACCCATTGAGAAACGTCATCCCTTCTGTCACTGCTTGGTTGTTAATCAATGTTGAGAAATGAAAAAGCAAGGCTAGAAAAGCAAGGGCTAGGAATATTTTCTGGAATATTTCCCTTTTTTTGTTTTAATCATTTATATATTTAATCTCCTCCTGTCTGGAAGAAAGAATTTATAGCGCTCAAACCATTCATACACAGCCTTGCTACCTGCTCATTAGCTCACTAAACCCAAGCTCCTCAATCTGGGGACCATTCCCAGTGCCAGGCTGGCAGGGTTGGGAAGGAAAAAGACCTCTCACTTCCCAGCCTGTGGGCTGATGGCAATGCAGCAGCCGGCACACAGTCCCCATGGCTGCAGTCCCCACTGCTTCCCACCGGGAGAGTTGTGGAGCAGGCAGAAAACACCCAACATCGAGGGTTTGCTGGTGCAATCCTGGCTTCTCCCTGCGTGAGACTACTGTGGCCCCCCGGTTGTCTTGAACAACCATTGTGGGTAAGGCCCACAATGATGTATCGGTGCATGCAGAGGATTACTGAACCTGTGTACCCATCAGGGAGCATCTCCTAGCTAGCACTGTTTAAGACAGGCCACAGTCAACATCTTTTCTGAAGCCTGAGTAAGTACATTTATATGAACCCATACACAGAAGAAGCTTAAAAGGATATATCCTGCAGCAAAACAGAAGCAACTGCTAGACTTGCCCCTATGCTTTCCTATCAGACATGTATTAAACTATCCAATATCTTCCTCCAAATACCATGTCTCCACAAGAAACGTGAAGCTCATACTCTTCCAAGAAGCTCATCATTGTTTCTTGAATGATCCACTTACAACAACCAACCATATTTACAATTCATCCCTGTATTCATTTCTTGTTCTGTCAGATCATTTTACCAGCTGAGGGCTTGACTTGGTTAAGTGATCCATACTTATTTAGGATGCAAAAGCCACTCCTCTACCATAAATTAAAACAGCTGCCAGGATGATTGCTGACACTATCAGCTCTTCGTCAGCACATACGAGTCGCCCTGTTTCATTTCTCTCAGAATGAGAGTTTTGGTAACAGTGTGTGGAACAGTCAAATCTCCAGTTTAAAGAGCTGCAGTGAAGATGTACCCATTCCCCTAACCCTTGCACAGGGAAGTCAGGCACAGCACCTCCAGAAAGCTCATTATCTAGGCTCAGGAGACTGTCAGTTCCAAATCCCAGGCAATACGCTAATAAAATATGACCTACGCTGCAACAGCTTTCCAAGGGCTCTTAAATCCACCCTCCTCCCCATAGCAGCCTGAGAAAGGCTGGTGCACAGCACAAACAAACATCAGTCAGCTCTGGAATGACTGCCACGGAGCGCTCTGCGTGGCAGGCATATTTTCTGTGCTGCTTGCAAAGCAGCAGGCATCTCCCTTTGTTGCCCAGGCAGATTGTTTCCAACCTCTCAGCATGCCTCTCTCAGCCACTTGCTCCCGAAACTTAAAAGGGAAACAAGAGTGCCCTTAATATGAAAAATGCTTTGCAGACTTCGTAGCAGAAGGGGTTGGGTAGGTTGGAGGGGGTAAGAGAAACTGCTCCACGGTGTTATTGAGCCCATGTGTGACAGGCTAAACGAAACCTTCAGGCAGTGCTGTCACAAGTTATTTTCACTTCTTGCAATTTGCACAACCGAGTGGGTGGCCACACGTCTACCCCTTCTCCTTCTTTTTCCACAAATGAAACAAGGAGAATTTTAATTTTTTTAATAGTTTAGCTCATGGCAGTTATGCCTTTGCTGTTTTCAGATTGACTATGTGCAACTGAACAAGCTTCCTCATTAAACTAAAACGCAAAAGCAGATGATGATCATGCTGATGAGGCTCCTTGTAGGAGTGGGTTATTTCTACGTATCAGGCTGTGTTTTTCTTTCATTCTGCTAAGGAAAAGTTCATGCACTGTCTTACACTCTGGTTCACTCATGATACGTGTAAGTGCAGAGCCAGAACACCAGCTTTTGTCTAAGATACTCAAACAAAAATAAACAGAACCTGAACTAACTTGACAGTAATAATAATAAGCAAGTCTCATTCCTCTTTCCTTTCCACACTCAGGCAAAGGCCAAGAATGAGACAGACATAAATGGGGGTGTGTGTGTGTGTGTCCCATACTTGAAGCATAGTACAGGACAAGGCTACGGCTGTCCTCACAGTCTGCACAGACTAGGTAGAATAGTTACCCAACAAAAGCCTCGGTCTTGATGGCATATGCAGTGATGAGACTGTACTCCAAGTAGGAGATTTGGGGGAAAAATGCCTCAGGGTCACATAAAAGAGCTTCATGTCTCCAGACTGTCTCAGTTCAATCTGTTAAAATGGGCTTTTCCTTCTTCCTGCTGATTAACGTTATCTTTTTCATTTGTGAGCACATCCCAAGTGCAGAAGCAAGGATTCAGTGTGGCGATCAAGCTCTCCCTGAGAAGCAGGAATGGACCTTTATAATATTATGATTTCACTGCTTTGCTCATCTTCTCTGCTTTAAGCTACTCAGCATTTCTAAGTGAGTAGAGGACACCATTTCTTCTTCATTCCAAAGCAGTTAGCCTACACAAAAAAACAGTTGTTTGAGAGTAAAGCAATAAATTCATATGCATTTTTTAGTATCAGCTATAAAGCCTTTCCAACAAAGGAAAGTGGAGAGAGAGTTCTTTCAACCTGCTCAGCATATCTATGAGATATTAAATTGGAGTTCTGGTAAAACAATCCTTTAGTCTGTTCCCCATTTAAGTAAAAGCTAGTCAAGCTGTACTTTGGGATAAGTACTGAGAATACCATTCTTCAACAAGGGGTCAATTCATGCAACACAGTTCAGTCCCAGCATATTAGAAAGGTTTTGGATTGTAGTGTTGCTCCCAGGGAGACTGCCTTCTGGAAATTGATATTCCAGCATGGCAATTGTTTTACCTCAAAATGCACAGAGTCTTTACTGAGTGAGCAATAAATATATATACATATGTCAGGGAACAAAAAAGGAAGTTGGGTTGTTTGCTTCTCTCTGTCTATCCTGGTTCTACATTTTCCATCCATTTATCCAAATTCAAGGCTCTTTTCATGGTTCTCAGTCCCCATCTCCCTTCAAGTTCTTCACTGAGGCAATGCCTCTTCTCTCTCCAGAATGCAACTCCCACTCCATGTACCCATCCTGCACAGGATTTCTTTTTGTGTCCTAGTCTTGTTCCTTACCTTGACATGGTGTCTTCCGCTCCCTACACACCCTGCATTTAATCTTTACTTTCCCAATGCTAACCCATTCCATCATCTCTACCTGTAACTGAATTTCCTAACCCATTCCAAGACCGACAGCCAATTGCAGTTCCTAATATCCTGTGACCAACCTCTCACGGTGATTATTTTTTCCCAGCACAGACCTTGTTTTCCAAGATTTCCCACTATTTAAAATAAACCTTCAAGACCAAGTCCAACCATCAGCCCTACACCACCGTAGCCACTGAAAAGGCAGAGCTGTTCTCTGAAAGATATTACCAGTTAAAACATCTTTAGCCTGCAATGCAAAAATCAAGTCACACAGTTTACCCACTCCTAACTGCTATCACATTCTCTTAATTTGCCACCAGCTGCTTCAACGTATTTTTGAACTAACATCAGTGCCTGCATCAGAGAGAAGGAACCTATTTGCATACAGGTGTATGCATATAATTGTACATATATGTGTGTTCAACAATATCAAATAAAAACCAAACTCAATGTCGTCAATAATTCTAAAACTAAAGATGCCAAAAATCAGTTGGTCATTCACTTCCTAGCCAAACTCCTGATCCAGAAGTTGGACTTGAGAGTTGCTGAAGTAGAAAAGCTGAGACACAAGAGTCAGTTTCACTGTACATCCATGTATCAGAGAAAAGAAATTCATTCATTTTCATAATAGGCTAGACAGGGATGAATAAGACACCCTCATTTTTTCACCCACAAACCTCAAGTCCTTGGATAATCAGGTAGTCCTTTGTGTTCAGAAACTATAGGTGATTCTGTTCTAATTCTTAGCAACACCAAAGTTCAGCAGCAACACTTGGAGGAAACTCAAATCTGATGTGAAGGGAGTAGGACAGGGCTACCAAGACTACCAGGAGAACAGAAAACTGATTCTTTATTCTTAGGATGCTGAGATAGCATTATGTATTAATACCATCACGGGCAGAAAACTGCTGAAGCCAAACGTCAACGCTGATGCAAAAGCAACTGCAGATAGGCCATGAACACATTTCATGGCTGGAAAGGAGATGACACCACTGAGAACAGCCTACTGATGGGGAACCCTGCCTGTTATGGGCTGCATCACCTCCCCACGGGCAAAACCTCTTGCAGCGTGCTCCTCAGCCCCCATCCCTCCTTCACCTACATAACCCCTGGCACGCATCCCTGCTCCTGCTCTGACAGTGCAATGCATTTTTCATCCAAACAAAGAGGAGCATGTGGCAAGGTCTTGTCACAGCCCACCCTCAGGGCATGCAGCAGCACCCAGACTACTGGACACATGCTGCTCACCCAGAGCCACTCACAGTCAGGACAACAGAAGCACTCTCAAGCTATCTGCAGGGATTTCCCAAAGGAAATCACACTTCTCATGCCATAGGGCTGGACCTGATGAGCCAAAAGGGTGTCTTCCCATCCTCCAACTGCTCTGCATTTTGTCAAATCTCTCCTTTATTTTACCCTTCCAATTAAAGTAAGAAAAAAATGCCAATATTCAGGAACATTTTCTGGTTGAAATACAACTTGGAAAAGCTCATGAAGGAGAATGACTGATGTTTCTGAACAATCACCTTGAAATTTTACAAGCTCAGTTAGGATGTTAGTGAGACCAGGTGTGGTTCCTATTCTGAAATATTTTAACTGGTCAAGTTTTACTACTACTAATATAGTTCTTAGAATTGCCTTTATATGATTCTCTAATACTTCTGATTTCAAAAACACCCTCAGAATTTTCCTGACTCCTTGGTATAGCTGGAATCTATTCAATTTTTAAACTTGAAACCTCAGCTGATCTTATTTTATGAAGACTTCAGAAGTTTGGTATTTGTGCTTGGTTTGTATTTGGTTACTACCAGTAACAAAGTGAAGCAGTTGCTGACATCCTCTGAAGTATCATGGCTACCATTACTTTAAATTAGGAATGTATTTTCTGAAATCCATCTCTATTACTTAGATGTAAGAAGGACACCCATTTGGGGATAATCATTCTTTATGGAGCATAATTCTTCAAGTAAAATTTGTATTTTACTGTTTCATTTATCATTTTAAAATTTGATCCTCCTTTCCAAGAGAGTGTCACAAGAACAGGTGAGGACTACAAAGGATATTAAGTTTATCAAAAATTTGCAGTTCTTGCAAGAATTAATAGTGCTTACTTCTATAATAATAAATTGTGCCATTTCCAAAAACCCACTCAAAAACTACCCTAAATTACCCCTACCTACTACATGTTAAAAATAACCAATGTACTGCTACTGCCTGATACTTGGAAGGAAGAATTATTCTTCTCTTGATAGGTTGATTGGTTGTATGTTCTACCTATCTTCAACTCCAAGACAGTTCCCATTGTCCCAGGTCTCATTCAGCAGAGCCAACAGTACTTCTGCCAGCTTTCAGGAAGACCCAAATTGAGCCAATAATGTTTCCACATAACCAGCTGATGTCTACTTAGCATGAAACATAGTTACTATCCAAGATCTTTACATTCCAAGCAATTTCTTAGTATAATAAATTTTAAACCCATAGATTTTAAATGTTTGGAATTCATCTGCTAGTATATATAGCAAGTTTTAGTACATTTGTATTTTTACTACCTACATAGAGCTAAGGAAAACCATTTGCAAATGGTTCAGTTCTATAAGCTTGTTGGAAGTTAATATCCACCAAAACACCATCTCTACTTCACTGGATCTTTAAAATCATTTACCAAAGAAAATAATTACCAGGCTTTTCAGTAGAGAGATACCCTCTCTTACATCAGACTCAATCTTGTTCCCTCTGAAACACATGCACAGGTCAGAGTCATTGCAAGAGATGTAAATAGAAATGAGATCGACAACGATGAGAGATCTGCTTTGAGCAAGTCTCCAGTTTCCACTCTTTGGGTTCCTCACACCCTAAAACAGGTGCCCAAAAATGAGTGGAATGAACTTCCCTATGGAAACAGCCAACAGAAGGAAGGGACACATGGCTTAGCTTCTCGATGGGTAAGGTAAATAGAAAGTATTTCCTCCGCAGCAACAGTTCAACTGTATCATAGAATCATAGAATGATATGAGTTGGAAGGGACCCCAAGGATCACAGAGCTCCAACCCCCCTGCCACAGGCAGGGCCACCAACCTCAGGCCTGGATCTACACTAGGTTGCCCAGGGCCCCATCCAACCTGGCCTTGAACACTTCCAGGGACAGGGCATCCACCCCCTCTCTGGGCAGCCTGTTCCAGCACCTCACCACTCTCTCTGTAAAGAA
The DNA here is from genome assembly GCA_020800305.1 of Porphyrio hochstetteri. NCBI lineage: Eukaryota > Metazoa > Chordata > Aves > Gruiformes > Rallidae > Porphyrio > Porphyrio hochstetteri. The sequence continues at coordinate 40,991,703 of CM036909.1, read as the reverse complement.
CTTCCCCCTAATATCTAATCTAAACCTTCCCTCCTTTAGTTTTAATCCATTCCCCCTTGTCCTGTCATTGTCTACCCTTTTAAAAAGTTGAATCCCCTCCTGCTTATAAGCTCCCTTCAGGTACTGGAAGGCTGCAATGAGGTCCCCCCACAGCCTTCTCTTCTCCAGGCTGAACAAGCCCAGCTCCCCCAGCCTCTCTTCGTAGGGGAGGTGCTCCAACCCTCTAATCATCTTCATGGCCTCCTCTGAACCCTCTCCAACAGTTCCACATCCTTCTTGTATTGGGGCCCCAGATCTGGACACAGTACTCCAGATGGGGCCTCACGAGGGCAGAGTAGAGAGGGACAATCCCCTCCCTGTCCCTGCTGGCCACCTCTCTTCTGATGGAGCCCAGGATACCATTGGCCTTGTGAGCTGCAAGAGCACACTGCTGGCTCATGTTCAGCTTCTCATCCACCAGAATCCCCAAGTCCTTCTCAGCAGGGCTACTTCTCAAGAAGCTCTTCTGAGAATGATACTCTTCTGGTATCATTCACACTGTGCAGAGCATTCTATTAGAAAATGCACTGACAGAGTTGGATGCCACTCAAAGGAGGTATACACCTTGGAGATTATGATCTGACCTTTCCTTCTTTCTTCAGTGGACTGCAAATGAATAAAACTATGACAGTCACATGCATATAAAAAGCAAGTAACATATAAAGATGGCAGCTTCTCTTTAAACACACATGCAGAAAGACACAACTCAGGATTCATGGGAAGCCCACCTACCAGCAAATACATGCATATAAATGCACTTCATTCCCAAGACTCAGACCGTGTAAGCATGCCCTCAAGTCTACAGGAGACAAGCTGCATGGCATCTTGCCTGTAGTTTCGTCCAAAATCCATACCCCTCGTTCTGTATTTTATGTAAAACTGATTCCCCTGTCTGCCTTTTGTCCTCTACATGGGGCTATCTCCTGCCTTGTCCCTTCCTTAATAAGCCCAAAATAACACAGCGTAAGAGAAAGAAACTATTTCCTAAGGCAGATAGATCACAGACTAGTTACATGTCAGTAAGACTTAATTCCTCTCTGGAAATTAATAGATGATGATCATGAGGATCTGAGTAACACCATCACCTTCTCAAGAAATATGTCCATTAAGCAAGCACACTGCTCATAACTTCCGTTCAGCTTTGACCTAAGAAACCAACCATTCCTGGCAAGGTGCAGGGAGAAGATCTAATGTAAATATTCCTATCCTTTTACATTTCACTTGATCATTACATCAGAACAGGCATTGCACTTTTGTTTCACATTACCCCAGTGGAACATGGCACAAAGAAAAACGAAGTTGATAGCATAAATAAATAGTATAAATTTAAATACCAACAAATCAACCCTATATTTCAACAAGAGATTTGGGAGTTTTCCTTCATCCTGAGCAGCTGTAACTATAAAAGAGGAGTGACACAACATTTATTAATAAAAATTCCTTAGAAACCTCTTCTTATGGATGGATTCAGCATCTGCAAGAGGCACCCATGATGTACACATTTTTCTGTGCTTCCCTTCCAGTCACATTTCATATACACTGAAAATATGTTACTGAAGAGGTGTGAATGCACCTTGCTTCCAAACACTTTCTCCTAAGTCAAATACATATATTTGTATGTTATAAACAAGCTTAGTATTTATGTGTTATATTAGTATGGCATCAATACTACAGTGAAGAAATGCATTACATTAGGTATCTCTCTCCTCTGGAGAGCTCAGCTTAAACCTAACTTGGGAAACAAATAAATCAGCCAGGACTTTCAATGGCAACGTGAAGGCATTTCTCATTGCCCCACTGACACTATCTATGGCAAGAAACCACAGTGGGTCCTCTTTAAGGACCTATTCACTGTAGCATATAAATCTAACCAGCAATTTACAATGGGCAACAATTCATCTGGCCAGTTCTCACTTCAAATATCTGTAAAATTGAGGCTATCATAATACGCCAAGGGCCAGTGAGATAGCCAAAAGCAAAGATGTTAAAGAAAATTAGGAAAGGACACAACTTTCCTCAGCCTGGCTAACCTAGATAACATCTTCCAGACATTAGTATGCAATTAAACAGAGAGAGGCTGAGTTACTCCAAGTGTACTGATATTGCCCTGGTGAAACGTGACAGGTGATCTACAACACAAAAAATGCACTTAACTGTAAAAACTAGAAAGTAAAGCTTCAAAACGAGGAAAATAAAAGCTGTTCTTGGATACGTAGTGAAAGGCATACTGACATAATAAACAGGAGAAGGAACAGAAAAGCACCCACCTCATCCAAAGGCTGCACCATTAAGAAAAAAATCAACTTGCGTTTTTAAGGTGGGGGGAGAGAAGACAACCTACAGGCATGAATAAATTCAATAACATTCAAAACAACATTATATATTAGAAAGTCATCTGTTGCAGTGCCTGAAGCAAAAGTTTTGCAGTTCATTCAATCACTTCTCCAAAGAGACCTTCAGCTCCATCAATGCCAAAGTTTGCTGCCACAGGCAGCACATTACGCACTGCGGTGCTACCATCTGGTCTGCATAAGAAGAGAGCTTGAGATGATGGAAGAAATAGTTGCAGCAGTTGCCTGATGTCTGAGAAGGATGTTCTCAACTGCATGAGTGGCACAAACTGCATTCAAACAGGAGCAAAGAAGAAAACGTCAGAAATTAACTTCAATAAAAGAGGGTGATTAGGAGAAATGTGAGGCTGTGTGCACATCATGCTGCACCCCAGCAACAGCAACTACAGGTTGGGCTTAAAATTTATGTTCACTCTTTAACAGAGGATATGCACTGTACTTAGGGCTCTCAATGAATTCTGTGTCCAGGAGGGATGCGTTAGATGATTAAAAATTTGGATTTTTTTCCTTCTCCTGTCACAGTGCCAGTAGGAGATGTGAAAAAGGCAGCTCCCTAGCACCCAGGCCTTGCACAGAACTGGGGTACATATGCAGTCAAACTTCAGTTATTTAATTCAGGGCTTAAGAGATGCAGCTAGGCTCCTTTTAATAAAACATGGAGAGCTCCTAACATTAGTGCTGGACTCTTCCCTCTACTGAGCACACAGTCCAGACAACATGAACACCCTCCCTGATACAGATTTAAGCCTCCACTCCACACCAAGAAGCCGTAGTACCACCCACCCATCATTTTTTGCATCACATCAGGAGGAATAAAAAGAAGTAAAACCTACGACATTCACAGTTATAGGTAAAAACCATGTGAGTATGTAGGGAAAGCAGTTGTATTTTGTAATGTTGGTCTCCATCTAGAAGTACAAAAGAGGCTGGTTTAAGGTAAACAAGGGAAACAAAGAATATGCAGAAAAGAAACTGAGGCATCTGAAGCTGAATTTTCGACTGTTGCACACAATCACACCACTCAGTGACACGTTACAGAGCAGCAGCCACACACTGGAATGCCACTGAATACAAGCTGTCCAATATGGAACCACCCAGCAAATCTGCTGCTGCAGCCAATTACACTCCTCTTAGTCCAAAATACACCCCAACTCCAAACAAACATAACCGCAAACCAGAAGGGCACTGACCTTCTCAGTTCTCAGACATAAGAACTTATGGATCATTTTCATTATTGTTTTTGCTATTTTCACCACTACACATGAAGTTTACTGTAGCAGCCACCCAGCAATGCAGGATTACTACTCTATTAGCAATACAGGCTAAGAGTGCACTGTACTGGATAAGCTACCAACAGAGAACCAAAAATGACCCTTTCTTCCTGAAAAGGTAACAGACCAAAAAGATGTGTGAAAATACTTCTTTAAAAAAAAAACAAAAGAAAGAAAAAAGGTCTGAACCCTATTTAAGTAAATTTAAATATGTTGCCAAGTACTCTGAATGCACATCCAACATACTACAGTTTGGACTGATCTCGTTTTACTACACTCTCCCTACATGTCTACTCCTAACTGTGCTTAAATTGGAAAGAGAAAAAAATAGAGTGTAAAAATAGGAATAAAGAAATAGCACTAGAACAGGGTAGAGAAAGACAGCAGCATAAGCAAACCCAGTTCATCTGAGGACACAGGTGGGTTTTTACCAAACTGGATGTGTTCACTGCCCTCTAAAATGGGCATGCCACTTTGCAAACAGAAGTCAGTCCACATAGCCATTTTGCTTATAAAATCCCAAACTGAAAATCTGCTTTAGGTTAGATCTCATTCTTGGTTAAGGAGTCTTCACGCTAACAAGAAAATAGTCCCGTAAAGTCCACAGCAGAAATGATGAAGACAGCATAAATTGTTTCTAAGATCAATTTATCCCTAGAAATGTACACAGCCATGGAAAAGCATGTCTGTGGGGAGGGTATTTAGAAAGATCAATTCAGGATACTACTCTCTGTGCTACCAAAATTAAATTCTTCTGCCTCCTGAGAAAATCAAAAAGGAAATAAAAATCATGCAGGAAAAAGTAGTGTTTGATGTAATCTATCTACTCAGACACAATACAAATCTCTGATTTATTCTCTTGATACCCTATCTTAAGGAGAACAGATTGATTATTCTTCCACTCAAAGGCTATGGCATTAATCCTGTTGAGTTGAATCAGATACAATTTGAGCTTTCCATGAGTTCCAGCTCCATTTATTTTTCTTGTAGTATTCTGTTTCAGGGACAAGTAAAAAGAAAGGTGTCAGACATATAAGCTCCTACACATGTTTTTAATTTGGCACAAAATGGTGTATTTCACCAAGAGAAAACGTCACTTCTACCTGTATGAACCGAATCCTCTTTCTTCAGTGCACTGAAATCAAAGTCAGTAATTCTAACCTCTGTTACATGTGCTGGAACAGACACTCCTGCAGAGTGAAGTAATCGCACAAAGTGCCTGGTGCTCTCCTCCACTTCTAAAGCTAGAATCCCACTGGAAGAAGCCCCAAAGAAATCAGAATCCTGAGACTTGTTTCTTAAACAAGAGGCTGTCCTGAAGAACCTTTTAATGTCTATCAGAATTGTCTCTAGACAATTATTTTGGAGACACCTAAATTACGGAAACTATACGATACCTAAGAAACACTTTCTGGTGAAGATATGGGGGAAGACAACCCAGACAATGGAACTTGAAGCTGAAGCTACTGCTCACCTGCTTTACAACCTGAACACATAATTCCTACATTCCTATCTTCCAGACTGTGTGAGCAAAAGGAAATCCCATCAGTCAAAATGATTTCCTGCACCCACTGGCTTTGCCAAGGGTCCTTCTGAAGAGCAAAGACTGCCTGTGTTATACCTGCACAGAGTGATGCTCAGGCAGCTCTTGTATATCTGAGCTGTACAAGTTTCTCCCAGATCTGGGATGACAGGATTTCTGTAGTCGACAAAGACGACAACGCCAGTGGTATATCTTTTTTGAAGAGAAATCCCTTTGTCACTTGCCTCATATCAATGCCAAAGGGGATTTTCCTCCCTCAATGAGAACATTGAAAATTCCATAATAAAGTCTTCTGGAGAGATTGAGTTCTATTGAAAATGTATAGCTCTGAGAGCTTACCTCACACAACACTTGCAGATGATCAGTGGTGAGCATTGCTATAGGAGAAGAAATAATTTCCAATTAGATCAATTAAAACCCAGGGTAAGTATCTCCATGCAAAACCACTTTGCCTCATCTACCCTTTCTGAAAAGTAATGGTGATCTAGAGTTTGGAAATAATTGCAATGTTTTTAAAAAGATGTCTTTGAAAGTATACAGCACACATCTGTCAGTGACTACAGAACCAATACATAGAAAGTGCTCCTAAATGGATGGATCTTTTGCAGAAGGAGCACTCTGGGAAACAGCTGGGAAAGACATATAGGAGTGATATGAAAGTATATTTCATTTACTTTATTTTTTCCAGATGACCCAGTAGCAGAACCTCAGCATGTACCAGTCTGAGAATTTTGGAATGGTTTAGATGGTAACAGATCAGGGAATACAGCTGACAGTAAATGTTTGGTGCTTTTGGTGCTATGTCTGGAAGAGGAAGGACTTCACACTGTAATAAAAGAAAAATGGGAATCTTAAATCATCAAAGGTACAGAAGAGGCTGACTTGGCTGTATGCTTCGTGGCAGCCCCTTTCTGAACTGTTTGAGCAAGCAGATCTTGAATGCTTATTATGTCAGTCAAACAGCTGCTATCTCTTAGCACAACTCTATTAACCTTGGTTTGATGACAGTGATTGTAATGCTACAGTTAGGTCAAGGAAATAAGCTTGGGAATTCCTCCTGCTTTACTACACAATTATCTCCTTTCATTCTTCTGCATCAGCAAACTTCAGCCTGCACATCTCTCAATCTTAATTTGTGTCCACCTGTCCCAGATGGAACATTTCCTCATGATGGTCAGGACTTTCAATCCAACCTCACACTGTGTTACACAACTTCACACCCATCAAGGCTCGTTAAGTAATTACCAAGTTATTCCCAATTTACGTGAATAGAAATGAAAACAGGTCAGGTCAAATATAAAAGTCTTATCTTAAACAACAATAATTTGAAAATTTAAATAAAACCATCAAATTTAAAAGGTGTCTCACTTCAAATCAAGATAAAACTCTTCTATGGATATAAGCTCTTTTAGAGAAATAGAAGAAACACCCACCTTTACTATATCTAAATTAATCCCAGAGCATTTACAAATACACTAGTGAACTACAGGAGCACAGTATCTACTCTATCCCTGCTCCTTCTTGCAAGCAAGTCAAAATCTCTCCAAGTTACTTCAGCTGAAGAATTTGGGTCCTGTTTTTGCACATGAAGAGTGAAATTTTCATCACTGGTAACAAGCATAAAAGGAATTTAGAAATATACTGCAGCTACAGCACCTCCAAGATATTGAAGACAAAATGGAGCTTTCTTAGGCTCAAACGACACATTTTTTCAGTGCTGCAACAGCAAATGATCTTCTTGAGGCTTGATGTGCCACAGGGTATGTTCCCTTGAACGACTAACAAACATACCTACATTCCAAGACACTATGGTTCTAAATTTCCCTAAGTATTTTGCATGACTGAGGCAGCGCCCCTCTCAATTCACCAAAATGCTATAAGGTCTCTATAACCCATACATATCTAGGGTCATCCCTTTATATATGTGTATACATATATATCACATAGCATAATACAACTATGTGTAAATATATTTGTTTTGCTGAGGTTAGAGAAGGTCAGTGAGTCAACTGGGACCACACCTCAGCTGAAAGAGGCAGCAGGCAGTATCTCACATAGTTGACATCCTAAGGTTTTATCCCAAAACCCATCTTATCATCTCAATACCTACTGATTAAAGGAAGGTCTGGAGAAGCTCACCACTTCCTGAGGTCAAGATCCTTCTCCCAGAGTCACAGCAAACATCAATGACCTTCTGTCAATTTATTAATAGAGCCTCCAACAAAAGTGTTCCCTGCATGTCAGCAGCCCACAGGTACATAAGGGTTCAGCAGAACGAAAACCTGAAGATCATTTCTTTCCCACTTAAAACTATTTTCTCACAGGGGATATCAACAAATGTATGTGAAATATGAGTTGAAAATAAGGCTCTTGGTGATCGCACTTGCCTGACTCGCACAGAGAAAGTGTGTTGCTTTAAAGTAGAGGTGTAAAAGCACAAATACTTCTTTGGGTTTAACAGCAGCTTTGCTTTGATTGGGAACAGGTTTTAGCTCAATCACAAAATCACAGAATCGTAGGGGTTGGAAGGGACCTCGAGAGATCATTTGGTCCAAGCCCCCTGCCAAAGCAGCTCCCCAGCTCATATTGCACAGATAGGCGTCCAGACGAGTCTTGAATATCTCCAGAGAAGGAGACTCCACACCCCCTGGGCAGCCTGTCCCAGTGCTCAGTCACCCTCACTGAGGAAAAGTTCTTCCACATGTTGGTGCGGAACTTCCTGTGCTCCAGTTTACAGCCATTGCCCCTTGTCCTGTCCCCACAGACACTGAAAAGGGGTTGGCCAATTCCCCCTGCATCCCATACTTAAGATATTTATAAACATTAATTAGGTCCCCCCTCAGTCTTCTAAATCAAGGACGTGGACAAATGTACACTCAAGGCCCTAGCAGTATAAATTCTTTACTTCCAGCTCCTCATTACGACCCCCTGCTGCATGTTATCAGTCTCCTCCCTGGGACAGCAATGGACACACTGAGTTTTGGCGGGAAGCGAGGCAGAGCAGTTATAACTGACAGGTGATAAAGCTGACAAATTAACCCATTTCACTCTGCACTGAAGCAAACGAGGAATGTTCAACCATGAAATTCCAGCATCTCCACTGAGGAGATTATAAATCCCAGATGAGGCACAATAATAATAAACAGCTGGATAGCATTTGAAAGTTAGATTGTCCTCACTCCACACCTTTACAGTCCTCACAGAAAAGTTTACATTTGATAAACTAAATCACTTTAAACTTCAAAGTATGTAAACTCAATGGGTTTAGGTTTTGGGATGGGTTTTTTTCCCCCCTTACTTAATCTATATTAAGAGCAACATGCATAATGGCTAAATGTGATAGCCACCTTGTCTGGTATGGAAGGAGAAATACAAATAGATTTTTCTCTTGACTATCTGAATAGACTTTTCACAAGGACAGGCTCCTGAAAGGCTTTCTTTTACGGATTGTTTTTACGGTACTTTCTGATATCTAACACAAATTTTGAAATCCATAAATAAAGAGAGTATTCATCCAAGCCTTAATGACACGGTATTTCTCCAGAAAGAAAAAACTAATTCTCTACAGAGAAATTACTCACTTCAAAGTCAAAAAAAGAAAAAAAAAAAAGCCAATTTCATTGTGTAACTAGGAGGGAAGGGGCTTTCAGAAGCCCCCTGTAACATGCCATGTAAAAACAACGGTGGAAGCCACTGCCTGCAAGACATCTTGTGTGCAAAAATCAATCATCTGCAGAGCACACGCTTAGATGTTCTCTGGGTTTATTACTCCGACTTTGGCTGGAAGGTTGATAAAGACTCTGGAAACTGCAAACGCAAATCTATTTTTTATTAAAAGTCTTGGCAGCAGGATGGGTGCGTGCTTCACAATATGAGAAGGGTGGGGGGAAACATAGTGCTGAAAAACCTCCGCTCGCAGCAGAGAGTTCCAGCACATCTGCTGGAGCAGCGAACGCTGTGATTTCTGAGAGGCTTGTGGTTAACCTCATGGCACGGAATGAATTATTCCCCAATCCCGCCCTTCATTAAGCCACCCATTCTCTGAAATGTGTCGACGAAGCCGACACATGGCCAGCTACTAATCAGCAAGATGAGGGTCCATCCCCAAGATGCTGGCTTTTTGGCCAGCACAAAACAGAGCTGTTCATCCCATATAATTTTAAGTTGTTTATACTGCGTCCTGCCCAGAGGTATGAACAACTATCAGGATTTAATTTAAACAGCCTGTATATACACATATTAATATTGGATGTCATGCAACATGCCTTGTAAATGCAAACAGTTTTCAGGCCCTCGCCATTGCAATAGCAAATATAAATCAGCTACAAAGACTAAAGATGCATTGTTTAAAATGTCCTACATTCTGAAGGGTAGGGAAAGCTCACAGTAAAATCTGCAAAACAAAAGAGGCCTAATATGCCATCCAGGAACCTCACAAGAAATCTCTATAGGACAGCCTTAGGACAGCAATGATTGGAAGGCTGAAATGTTTAGATGTAAAGGCACTTATGCCTCCTGTGTGGCTCACTCCTAAAAAGTAACTCCTATTATATGACACTTAAAATGGTAGAAAAACAGAGAGAAAGATAGAGAGAAAATAAACATCATCAGAATTTTGCTGAACTCAACTGAAAGAACAAAAATGGTACGTGATGTTGAGCTACCACTTAAGCTAAGCTTTTCCCAGCCGGTCAGTCATTAAACTCCTCTCACTTTTAAAGTGTTCACATTGAGACCTCTGATTCACTGCAACATTGTGCTAATAACTGCAACAGGTATTAAAAGGAGCTGGGCTCTGAGCAAATAAACACAGTGCTATGAACCACTAAGCTCTGTGAGAAATCCGACTATAGGCAACTAATGAGGCACCTAAGTCAGCCACTTTGGGCACTAGAATTTCCATGCCTCCTTTCCCCAGAGGAGATAACATTATTGTATTATCTCACAAGGAGAACAGAGTAGGAATAGAAACACCATGGTAATAAGGGAGCTGGAAAACCCCACAAGAAATCTGCTAAAACTATACTCAGAGCAAGATCTGAACAGTATAAAATAAATAAGGCATGTGAATTACAAGGAATAAAAACAAAGCACAGGTTTGGTTAGCAGCATATTCAGTGAGCAGAGTATCCTTACAGTATATTTGGAAACTGAGCTAACACTTTAAAATCAAATAGGGTAACCCTATCACCAGTAGGCTGGCTGGAGGCATCCAGACCTGTTTCAGCTATGGTTTAACTGTTTGATGAATTCAGCTAAGGGTTCTTTCCATTCTCCTCTATCCTAGTTTTATTCCCAAGCCTGAATGCAGTGTTGCGCTGACAGTGACTTAAGGAAAAGAATTACTAGTGTCTGAAGGTGGGGGGTAACCTTCTCTGAGCATCACAAACACAACAGTAAATTGGACACAGAGAAGGGATTTTAAAAGAAAAAAAAAGAGCAAAGATGTGGCAGAAGTTTCCAGTTCACAGGCAGTAGAAGATTTTGCAAAATGCATTAGGATGCTCAGTCAATAACTTCATACACAAGGCTGCTTCCCTCATATTGATTGCAGGGGGAAACTGAGCACATTTGCAGAACTGAAAGATTTATGCTTCGTACAACAAGTGGGTGAGATGAAATACAAAGGTATAATAGCTTCTAAAAAAAAAGATGTGCCTACTTCACATTATTTAAACTGAGCAACAGGAGTTTCATTCATCTCAGAAGCCAACTAAAAAGTATCTCTGAACTTTTGGCAAGACCAACAAGCCATTACTTGCTGAGTTTGGAGTGTTGGGTTTTTTTAAGCAAGATTTGCACTTCTTTTCTCCACACCTTCCCCCCAGTAAAACGTCCAAGGCTAAGAGATCAGCCCTTCAACGTTGTACGCCACGAATGAGTGACACTAGAGGGAGCTACGAAGAGCTGGCAAAATTTAAACCTGAAACCAGTTTATTACAAAAGGAAGTTCCAAGCAAACTTTAAAATTACATAAAAGCAACATTCAGGTCATCTATCATAAGGAAGCGGGTGTTAGTCCTACAGCACAGCTTGGCCAAGCTCTCACTTGAGCGTTCCTCTGGCCACCTCATCCTCTATGCCTTCTTCCCAGGCTTTTTACCAACAAGTGAGCCTAAATTACTGTAATATAACTAACGGGCTTGGTTTCCTCACTTTTTCCAGTGTTCGACCCAAAGCATTATAAATGGAGTGAAGAGGTGTTTCAGAGGGACTAAACACCCCCGTTATGAAACTTCGGCCTCTTCAGCTTTTTTTTTTTCAATTTATCCAAAAGCAGCCCCCTAACATACATACACACACACACACACACACACATATATCTATATATCAGGGCTCACGTTGAAAATTTTGTCCCACATGCACTACATGACCATTGCCCATTGTCATGGCTTTAAGTGCCCCTCAGTGTCATTCCTCTCAGCCAATAAATGCAATGTGTTCCAGTGTCTGTCAGTCCAGCATTGCCTCTCCGCTCTATCTCAAATTTAAAGTTGCCAAAAAGCAGTGGTTTTCTTTCTCCTGCTTCACAAATACTGTCCTCACTAGTCAAATCTCCTCTTTGCTTGCTTTACATTTATTATACACGTCACTGGGAGAAAGGAGAGGCTGGTCGGGGAAAAAAAAAGGGGGTGGTGTTACATTTAAATAAAGCAGTAATAAAATCAAGACATGTGCCTAAATGAACCTGAACTTCATTATTATTGCAACCCTGACCCTTTCCCCACTCTTTCCTGCCCCCCACACATATGCACAGATGTTCTTCCACTCATTCATTGACTCCTGTCCGAAATAAGAGCTGCTCCCAAGGGCTGGGCTATTTCTTCTACATAATCTGTAAAATGTTCCATGCAAGTACCATACAAGTCAAGAACAAGTCTAACTGACATTCAGATACCCTGACAAAATTGGTCTAATAACCAGTAGGCAGGTGCGATCCTTATGGCCCTGTTCAGTGGACATGGCCCAAAACTTTTTCTTACCTTATATTTTGAGATGATCTTTCAAATAGAGACAGAGGTAGAGGAAACAGCCTGAAGCGTCAATAAAATTGTAATATTGACTAGGCTTATTAGCTATCCATTTTATAATGTACTTCTAAATTAGTAATTATAAATTATAATTACTTAGTAATTATAAATTATAATTCATAAGCTACAATATGCTAAAGCTTTCACAAGCACTGTAACACAAAGAAAATCTCTTCTTTATTTGACTGCTCTAAGACATGTCAAAATCATCCATGCTTTTTGAGGCAAAAAAAATATTTAATAAAGAAACATGTCATTGCTGGCAGCCATTTCACAAAAAGAAAAGAAAGGTCACAGAATCACAGAGCATTAGGAGTTGGAAGGGACCTCGAAAGATCATCTAGTCCAACCCCCCTGCCAGAGCAGGATCACCCAGACTAAATCACACAGGAACACATGAAGGTGGGTTTGAATGTCTCCAGAGAAGGAGACTCCACAGCCTCTCTGGGCAGCCTGTCCCAGTGCTCTGTCACCTCACAGTGACAGTGTTCCTCCTCACATTCACATGGAACTTCCTCTGCTCCAGCTTGCACCCGTTGCCCCTTGTCCTATCGCTGCCATCACTGAGAAGAGCCTGGCTCCATCCTCCTCACTGACACTTACCCTTTACATTTTTATAAACATTAGTAAGTTGGTTCTTACCATCCAGTTGGCTTGACATAGTAAAAAGCTCAGTGAATTAACAAGACCAAATTAAAAAAAAAAAAAAAAAAATCAAACCCAGAAGCCACACACAAGAATTTGTTTTGTCTCTTATGAAATACATCACCCTCATGCTCCTGTTGTTACTCAGAGCACAATACAGAACCACACAGAGATGCCTTCACTAGGAATACATAAGCTACTGAACTAAACCACACACTAAGTGACATCGTTCCCCTAGAAAAAACAGATAAATGTCAGTATTTTTCAGAGGGGTTGTTCAGTTTGAGAAGGGCTCTGTGCAGATGCCCCTGTATCTAGTCCTCTGAAAACTAGTTCAGGTCTCCCTGAAAGCCACTGCCCTGCACCCAGTAAACACAGCTTGCTTTCCTCCCATTTCCTTAATTTTCCAGCAGTTAATTTTTCTTTTTATCCTAAGCTGCATCAAAAGAAACACTTCAGCTTCATAGAGTTTCTTTGGTAAAACCTTCTCAAACATCTGCAAAATGAAAAGTCTTCATACAAGCTTCGCTTTACAACAGGATGACTTCAGGAGCTGAAGCCTCTCCTGTGGTAGCCTGGTATTGCTGAGCTTCCTTCAGCAGGATTCAACTGACTGGGATGAGGGAGGATAAGAGTGCAGATAGAAAACAGTGGCCACAAAAGGATGATCTGAAATTGTAATCTTTGTACTTTTGCATTGCATTCAGTAACCAAAAGAAAGACCCCGCTCAGCTAGAAATGCTGCCAACAGGGAAAGAGAAGAGTAAGTGTGGAGAGGAATCTATTACACAAGACTTTCCACTGTGCACAGAAAAAGATGCTTTGGGCATAAACTATAACACATTTCTCTGTTGTAGTGAGAGTTTCTTCAAGGAGATCTCACACCTGCCCACCACATCTCACCAAAGACTGAAACAATAAACTACACCTCTCTGTGGTCTCCATCACTCATGTATATGAGTGCTGATGAAGCATCTGCATAACTGTGATAAAGGGTGCATCCCATCTCTTGGTTTGCATACTATTTGGCATAACTTACAGATACACTAGGGAAAAGATCACCTCTGGAAGCCTGGAACTCCCTCAGAGACAGGGGAGCATCTTCAGATGACAGATGCTTCTGCAGGGTGAGATGAGGCAATAGCCTACAGCACATAGGTGGTCATTGCAGCACCTCTGCAGAGAGCAGGGAGCTGAAATCCAGGCCCTGGGAAAGAGAGAAATTCAAGCTTTTTTCTTTAAATCTAAGAGGGGACTGATTAGAGTTCATTATAACTCAGCCACGAAAAATTGCTGGACTGAGATCAAGGAGAAAACAGCCCTCCTGCAAGGATACAGTGAGCAGGGAGATCTGTTTCCAGCCTTTTTTCATCTTTATTTTATTTTCAATTTATTGTATCTTCTATATTTAGTTATTTTATCCTTGTAGGCCCAAAGCTTTCAATTTATGAAGTTTGCTATTCTCAATTTCTAGAACTTAAGAGATTCAAAGTCCAGCACATAGATTTGTCTTTGGGAAAAGAGACCTCACATGCCTTCCTCCTCCTACATGGTAACCTGCAGACCAGCAGAGAAGCCAGGACACCGCTTAGATATTCAGTCCAACCCCATCAGACATCGTAAGGCAGCGTTGAGCCGCTGCCACTGTCAAATTCAGTAATTGTAAATGATCCCAAAGAGTTTGGACATCTTTGGTATCCAAAATATAGTAAGCTAATCAATCCCATAACAGACATCCAGACAAATAATCACATAATATTGCCTTGAATAAGAAAATAAATATTTTGCAAAAAGACCAGCAACACAGGGGATGGCTCTTTGTTAGCTTCATTTAAAACAAAACCAGAGATGACCTTTACCTTGAGTTCTGACTTTCAGATACATCTTTTACCACGAGGATCCACAAAATTTTCCGAATAATGTGCCAATCTCACAGTATCTTCTGAGACCTCATAAAAAGAAGTGGACTAAGTTGTGTCTGACCAACACACGTACTGTCCGTTTCGTAAAGAGAAAAGAAAAAAGATGTTTATCACTTACATGTGTATTAAAATGTATAAAAAGCATGTCTTTTCAAGAGATAAATTGTTTCACTTCAGCGCTGACATGAAATGCTCCTACTTGTGGAGGGCCAAGACATACATCACCAGGAGAGCTGTGCTGCAAGAGCAGAAGGAATGTTAAGTACAAATGCAGGTGGCTACAACAAATGTACATTCATGGTCTGTAGAACACTCATGTAGCAACACTGGACAGTACACCACAAAAGCTGGGCAGGATCAACATTGATATCATCACATGAAAACATGGAGACAGAATCAAAATACAGTTACTCTTCACAGCACAGAAGATTTCACGGATCAAATATCCTGGCACAGACCTTTACAGTAGACAGAATCTGGAGAAAGTCCAGTCTGAGGAGAGCTATTTCAACTTCTTTTCTATTTAAAGGAGTGTGCTAACAAACTTTAATAAACCCTAGAAAGGAGCTGTATCCAAACAGCCTACGTTTCCAGCGGCTTACATTCAGTCATCCCGAGTACATGCAGAAGCATTAAACCCCACCCAACTGTGTGGCCCATCGTACCTCATCCCCTGAAACATCAGCTTCAGACAGGATAAATCTAGGTAAAGTAGAAGCCAAAACCCTTAAAAGAGGGGGAAAAAAAGATTTAAACTTCTTTTTCAAGTAAACATCATCTAATCTGTCTTAAATCTGCCAATTCACCCTTCCAACTGACTGCTACTCCTGCAGCATGACTGACCTCTCCTAACTGCACCATTATATTTATAAACATCTCTCAAAATGACACTACCAGCCTGGTGTCCCCTCATGTTCTTAAGAGGCTGCTCGAAAAGAAAATACTGAGGGGTTAAGGATATACCAACAAGAGGTGCAATTTGGTCACTAGGATGAAATGAGCGTGGATGGAACTGTCAAAGTCTTCTATGGATGTAGATGAAGTGGAAGGAGAAAATAAAGCCTAGAAAACATCCACTTCAAGCAGGAGCTTCCAGACCATAGAGTCTGCATATAAATTTGTTGCCAACAAAAGCAATGTCTTCAAACAGGTAAAGAGTACACACCAGCACTGTTTGCTTGTTTCTACTTCTTGGTAGCGCGGAGGCAAACACAGCAGGGTTAGGAGCAACTGCCATGCCAGATGACAGTTCCAAACCATTAGCTAGAGGGACACAACTGTTGGCCAATCCTGGGTTCAGAGAGGTGAAAAACACCTACAAAGCTCTGCTCTGGAACAGGAAAAGGCTTTCCCAAAGGACTGATACAAGACAGAGAAAGCATTAAAAAAGGGGTCAGAAATAGCTGGACTCTCCTTGCTCCAACACATAGTAGCCTCAGGACAAAGCTGGCATACAAAGAGGCTTGACCAAACACACTCTTGTTGTAGGAGTTTAACAATGGTTTCTGCCTAAAGTGACTTTAAAATTGTGGGTGTTTTGTACTTAAAGAAGGAAAAAAAAGACAACCCAAAGCAGGCTGCAGTCACCTGATAGCCACCTTGAGCATTCCTTGAGAGAAATTCTTCATTGCAGTGTAATAACTAACCAGTCCTGGAGAACATCTGTATCTTCAGGTAGGTCACACATTATTGTCACATTCAAGTATCCCCAGCCAGCCATACACCCCAGCTCTTTCTCTTCTCATTCCCACTGTGATTTTTGCCCCTATAGCTGCAGTAGAAAAAAATGTCAATGAGACTGCTGGAAGTGTATCAAAGAACAAGGAAAAAAAAGAATTGTGGGACTGTTTCCACATGGGAGAAGTTCTTTCACCCTGCTCACAAAATAGTTGCACAGTTTTGCTTCCACAGCTGAGGAGCATAGGCACTGCAAAGCAAAGGGAGCATAAAGACACACTGAGCTAGTGCTGCCTCTGAATTTTACACAGAAATGCACAGCCAACTACAAAAGGTCAGTGAAATGGGAACACCAACAGGCAGTTCATAAATTCCACGGACTTCACCAAGCAGGGTGGGGAGTGGACAGAGTTTGGGTCTGCAGTGCCTTTCATAAGATTGTTTTTCTAATGTTTTTTGAGAACTACCTGTTCAGTGGTGCCAGGATTTTCACCAGTGAGTGAAGAATTAGTTTTTATCATCCTCTACCTATCTAAGGAGGGACTAATTTCCAATTGATAGCAATAAAATAATTTCCTTTGTACAGCATCCCTCTGGGTTTCTTTTCACTGCTGGAGTAGAATTTGATAGATTTGGAGTGGAATTGAGGACTGATAGAATAAAGAACCTTGTTGCAGTAGCAGGGAGTCAGAAGAAATTCAGAAGATGGGTGTCAGAAGAAAGTACATACATTAAGCAGTTCCTGGCTAGCTCAACACATACATATTTACACTACAGATGAACTTGAGGTAGGATACCTAAACCCTTTAAACAGGCCATAAACCCTGTCCACAGGGACAAAGGAGACTTAAAGGTTGTGCTTATCATCAGGCTAAAAGTGATTTTAACGGACCTTGAAGGTTCATTACCTGTCTGGCTTTGTTCTCATATAGTTAATATTCTTCTCGAAAAATGACAGGAACAAGCAATGATGCCTTATACAGTCTAAACAGCAAGTGAGATGCTGCATCAAGCATCTGTTCACAGCTCTAGAATCAATTTTCACCAGATTCAATTAAAAAACCCCTCATTCTACTCTGGCGTGGGTCTCTCTCTCTCTTTCTCACTCATCTTTGTGCATTTGTCTGTCTCTCTCCATGGGCTGCAAGTGCTGGCAGGGCCTTGCTCCAATGCAGGTTACAGCATTTCCTCTATGTCTCCACCTGCTCCAGTGTGGGGCCTCTCCACGGGCTGCAGATGGGGTCTGGGCCTTTTCCATGGGCTGCGGGGGGACACCTGCTCAACCACGGGTTTCTCTACAGGCTGCAGGGGCATCTTTCTCTCCAGCACCTGCAGCACCTTCTCCCCCCCTTCCCTGGCCTTGGTGCCTGCACAGTTTCTTACATCTTCCCCCTCCCTTCTCTGAGGGCAAGATGCAGCTGCTTGCAGGGTTTGGGGTTTTTTTCTTAAATGTGATTCCCAGAGGCGCTGCGACCATCGCTGATGGGCTCGGCTTTGGTCAGCAACGACTCTGGCCTTGAGCCGGCTGGTGTTTGCTCTGTGGGGCCTGCAGAGAGCTTCTGGCTGCTTCTTGCAGAAGCCACCCCTGGAGCTCCCCTTTTCCACCAGAACCCAGCCATGCAAAATTACAAGTTTCCGCTCTGAGGTACAAGAGGCCACAAGGAAATAGTATCAGCCAATTGCTTTGTTAAGTAGAAACCTCTTTTCTGAAGTGAGAAGCTTAAATAAACACTCAATAGCTTCTGACTCGCTTGCTAAGTTACAAATGCTGCGCAGCTACCTCTTTCTCTACAGTGCCAACTGACCCACATCTAGAAAAGAAGAAAAATACCCTTCATTCTCCAGTCCCCAGAAGGGCACCAAAATATGAGAAGGGCAATTCTAACCCACACACTTGAGCTTTTATCTAAAAGCAAGAAGAGCTAACTGCTTGCAGGAGTTACTGAAACCTACCTACATATTCAGTATCCCAAAGCATGGATAGATCTCATTTGCTTTGAGGAGAACAGGCTGGAGTGACAGGTCATCTCGTAAAACAAGCTTGAGTTTATTTCCTTGCTAAGTTGCAATTTACTGAAGCAGCTACACCTAAGTGATGTTAAGTGTTTGTTTTGCTTTGTTTCTGCTTTTTTTCTGGGACAGGTCAAAGAATAACTTGCCTGACCCAGAGAACCTTGGAGAGCTCCACACAGATTCCTCCTCCACCCCAAAAAAGTAATTTAGGGTACTCCTATCAGATAGTCCAAAGGTACAGAAATATGCCAAAGGCTTGGGTTGGAGAGCTTCATCATTTTACTAGTCCTTGGTTCTGTGCAAAAACTGCAGTTAACTGCAGAACACTGTCACAGTTTTAGTCTCACTTGTTTCAGGCATACTGTGGCTACTGGAATGCATTTGTTAGTGTCTACACGGATTCCCACAATCATGGCTGTCCTATTTGCTTCTCAACTCAGAAGGCTGTGTTGTTTGGATTTAACCTACAAACACCAAAGTAGAACCAGAAACAGTGAAGTCTGCCACCGCCTAATTCATTTTTACAGATTGTTATATGCATTATGTATACAGACGTGCTGAGTTCTGTCTAACCACAATTTTTTAATCATTATAGTAATGCAAAATAGAGTAGTGAGAGTTTCTGTAGTAACACTGAAGATAATACTACACTCAAAGTATTACTCTGGTTCTTTTTCTTTCCAAATTGGAAATGCTATGTAGAAACAGAAAAGGGAAGCGTTCTGTGTTCCAATAGAAGATATAGTTTCTCTTCTGCTTGAATTCCAATCTTTCTCAGCTGTGTCTTTAACTACCATGTTCTCATCAGCTGGCTATGGCCACTGTATTCACATCATGTCTGGAAAAAATAATTGAATGGGATTCTATTCTCTAAAGCTAGCCTTCTCTCTCTTGAAATGCAAAAGTGCTTCAATAGCAACTCTAAACTTCACTTTTCTGTGAAATATGGAACCAAACCTGGTTACACATAGGCAAACCAACAGGTCATTCAAAGCAGACTAACTTAAGGTGGAAGCGGCCGACAGAGGTCATCTAGTCCAACCCCCAGCTCAAAGCACAGGCAACGTCAATGGTGCATCAGGTCACTTCAGATCTGCCATGTACCCTATACCAAGCTCAAAAATCAAGAACTTCACTTCATCTAAGATGCTATTGCTGATAATGGAGCAGAAATGCTCCAGAACCAAGAGTAAAAACAGACTAAGCACCTGTGTGCAGAGCTACCAATACAGGAGTCAGCTTTGCTACGCAATTGGGCATGCACCGCCAACAGCTAACGGAGAGTGATCATTTCACAGAGGATAATTAATGTTTAACATTTATTTCAGAAACTAGAGCATCAATACTGCATAATGAATCACATAATTTAATTCACAGCACAGTATCTTATTTTCGCAGTTCAGGGAGCTGTAAACTTGGGCACAGCCCCATAAAAATAAATGTCAGGAAGCCTACCATGCAGCAGCAGACAGAAATATAAACGATCCACAGTCTGTTCTTGGTAAAAGAAACAAATTCTGCCATTAGAATTCAGCAGGAGCAAGATCACCTAGTAATGCTTTATATAGATAACATCGACCTATACATCATGCTCTTGTTGGACTACGCTTCCTCTGGGATTTGCTTTTTGAACTTGCTCATTGACTCAGCCCAGATAATAACTGCACCACTCCTTTCACTTGACTGCACCATATGTTTTTTTGTTTCCATACTTCTACTTAACTCCACAAAAAGACACAAAAACTAGTTGTATGCCTAACAAAAATCGGAATCTTTAAGAAACAGATTACAGGGTACAGAGAATTCCCTTTCCTATTTTTTCCCCCCTTCTTTCTATCTAGCTGTTGCTAATACATCAGGACTGTATTACTCCTTCTAGCTACAAATAAGAGTAATCAAAACTCACACTTCCCTCAGAGGTTTGATCCATATTCCACTCCCTCCATCTCTGCTCTGCAGCAAAATATAAGCAAAAGTAGAAGATATTAGCATTAAAGGTTTCAATAGAGAGATAAATACAGGGGAATCATCCTTTTGGAAATAAAATATATTTCATGCTTAGAGTGAATCATCTTGTCTTTTAGATGATGTCAGACAGTAAAACTGAGCAGATGTTTATACAAGAATATCAAGTGGTACTCCCTTAGGCCAGGCTAGCTTGAAATTTGTTTGGTTTTTAGTTGTTCTTTTTTTCCCCCACAGAGCTTTAGTTTTAATATTATCTGTGTACATTCTTCAGGGTGAGGAGGATGGAAGGATAAAGGAAAAAGATGTGTCCCTCTGTTTAGAGGAGATGGATCCAACTACTCATGCACTATGAAGTCTTCCCTCTCCCTCAAACACAGCTCCTGCTGAACTATTAAATCAAGGTGTAGCAACAGTCACCTTCTCCTTAACTGTGATTTCTCTCTGAATTAGGGCATTTCCTGAAGGAAAATTACAACAGTAATTGTAATTTTCCAGTAACACACTGGAAATTAGAAGCTAAGATATGACATCAAGAGGAAAATATTAAGTAATTCAATTTACTTGAATCTGATCTAATTCATATAAGACAACCCTCTTTGGCCAAAGCTCAAACTGAATCAGTACCTAACATCTTTAGAAAGAGTCTATCAGTATTTGACAAAATATTCACCACGGTTGGTAGCACCTGACTCTACTTACACCTATGTGCATACCCACACATGAGACTGCCCAGACAGCTCAGAGATAAAACAACGCTGATACAGAACTGACTTCATATTACAGGGTCCTTGTTTTCCTTTTATGTGGTCATTAAGACACCTTTCCAGTAATGAGTGACTGGAATTACAATAATTCCCATTAGTTTTCTGTGCAAGTGGAAGCCTTAGCAAACATAAAAGAGCATTGAAAAGAGTTCATGGAAGGCCCAAGGCTGACATAAGATCAAACCCTTCTGTGCCACCTGGTAAACGTGGGCCATTTTATTTACTTGCACTACAAGGGATGAGTAAGTATGTGTGTGAGTGAATTTCCTGCATCTTTGGTGGGTGGGTTGTTTGGGGTTTTTTTTTGTTTTGGGGTTTTTTTAAAGTGTGTGGGACCAATGAATCCCTTTCTTTGTAGTGGATGACTGTGTCACTTCATCTCTTCTGGATTCCCTAATTTTCTCATTTGTTTTGTGGTGTGGACATGACAACATTACATATTTGTCATGTAAGGCATCTGACCCAGCCCTGAAATTGTTCCGTTACACTTAGGACCCTTTACTGCTCCTTATATCCCTCCAGCCTTTCGAAGTACAGTATAGCTGGGGCAAGGTAAGGCTTGTGAGGGTCATCATCAGCCATGTAAGAAATTTTGTTAAGAAAAGATGGAAAAATCACTGCTTCATGTGTGACTGGTTTAATTTGTATTTAGCATTATTATCCTATAAAATAATTCATAATAGCCTATGAATTTGTGCTTTGCTGGATCATTTCTGGGGTAACTTTTACTTAACATTTTACCTCACCTATAAATAATGAGCAGAAACAAGCTTCTCCATGTATACATCTGCTTTAAGTCATTCCCTTGGTGGACGTTTTGCTTTGAGAAGATTGATGCTTATCTTTTCACATAATTTTTAGCGGATGAAATAAAAAGTTCCTGGAGAATAAGGAGTAGTTTCATTATAATAGGTTACCAGAGACCAGCTACCAATTTTGCATCATTTTTTCCAAATATTTCTAAAACACAGTGTAAGAAAGAGAGAGACATCCTCTGTTATATTGTGACTTCTAGCACATGCAATAATGTTTTACTTTAATGGCCAAAACCAGATTAATAGATATTAAAGATCCAAAAACCCATTTTTGAAAAATAGGGATATTAACTTCTGTCATTCTGACCTAATGCATGACACCATTCTAAACCTCTCTACAGTTTTAGCTCGACACAAACTACACTCCCAGTCTTAAATTACTGCACACACAGATACGGGTGCTGCTTTTCAGCCAACAAAAATCCACAACTCTTCCACAGGCAAAGCTATCCTTCCAGTTACCAAACTAAATTTGCATAGTGCTTTGCCATGATAGCGTGCACTTGCGTGTATCTATTTATTTTAAATACATAATGAAAGACAAATATGGGTATTTTTAGAAGGGCCACTGTAGTATCATGTACGTGTGCACCATCAGTTTAGGTTTAGACGCGCGCTGTCAATGCCGCATGCTGCACACGGTTTCCATTCTGTTCCCTTCAATGCTTTTGGAATCAATTGAAGTCAAAACATCCTGGAAGAAAAGTTCACTTTTGGCACCCCTGGTTTCAATTATTTTTAAATCTGACGCACAAACACAGCTTTTTAAGATATGTGAGCAAAGTGCCAAATAAGGATCTTTTGATTTTTTTGAAATACATGTGGTTGAAATCTGAGACCTGCCTGCTGCCAAGCCACAGTATTTGGAACAGAGTACTGGCACAAGAGAATAAGCCATTGTTCAGAGTATAATTTTAAGAGGAACTATCCTGCAAAAAGGAAAACGTAAATTCCCATACTTTAGCTCACAGTTACAGGACAATCCCATAATCCTTTGTTAAACACTTGAAAGTTGAAATACGGATTTTAGCAATGTTTATCCAGGCTCTCAAAACTAATCTTTTGATATAAACTACATGAGAGCCTTCTTAAATTTTTCTACATTATAAAAAGAATAGAAGTTGTGAGATGGCATAGACTGCTTCATCAACGCTATTTCCAGTCCTGTGCTGTATGTGCTAACGTGGTCTGGTTTCACGTACAGCTCTTTTGGCATTTTGGCCACTGAATGTAGCAGCAAAAATAACAACAGGCTCCTACCATGATAAAAGTACCTTGAGGGCAATACTGTATCGTTAGGTAAGATTGAGCAATTCCACATCCCTGAGTTCAGGTGCCGAAAAAGCACATTTGCTGTATGTATAAACGCTTAAAACACTCATCTGCAGGCACTGTAAGGGACCCCGACCTGCAGCCACTGCCATTCCCAGCTTTGACTGAGGTAAAAAAAAGAAAGAATAAATAAAAATGTTTCCTGTATTACAAAGTGCTCAGAAACTGATTTTATTACACATCGCTCCTCCTGGGATAATGGATGAGCAAGAGAGACATGGACAAGATAAAGTGTAAGAATAGAGAGAGAAACCTGCTGTTTAGCTTTTGTGAAGGCTAAGATGACATCAGAGCACGCAGTTATGCACTGTGGATGTTCACATACAAAAAGGATCAAAGTTCAAGGATTAAATTAAAAAGACAAGGCTGTCCTCCTGAAGATAAAATAACTTATGCTAACCTCAGGGAGCAAAACAAAGGGGAAAAAATAGCCAAAAAAAGGAAGCAAATAATGTTTCTGTTCATTAAATGGAGAAAAGTACCATAGGAGATGTGCTGACAAGTGGTTTCTTCTGAGAGAACTAATACAGTAAATGGCAAAAAGTGTTAACATCTAGTACCATCTCCACTACCCTGGGATTTTAACAACATAGGTGCTCCTTCCAGCACTTGATGCCAGAGTGACGCACCACATCACAGTGTTTAAACTGGATTTAAAGTCTTAATCTCATACTCAAAACACTGAGTTTCAGTTTTCTCACTCTGGTTTTTTTTGTGAACACAAATCCTAGCTCAGTCTTTTCCATCAGTTTGCCACCCAGGTTCCATTATGAAGAGATTCTAATTACACCCAGATCTACTTTTGACTAGAAGCATCATTTTTAAGTCATCAGCTATATTATTTCACTCAAACACAAGCAATAACATCACAGAATTTTAAGGTGTGTACATTAAGTCAGCACACCTGCACAAACAACCCAAGAAAGAAAGCATCATCCCCTGGATGATTCTCCCAATTTAGGTACGTACCCTAGAAACCTCACGAAACTGGTCACTAATTAACCACAGGGATGTTTCACTCTCACAGCTGTTACTGGCCAAAGGGACAAACTGGTGGCTTGACTCCAGATTAGAACACAAGCATCAGCTGGAGCATTAAGGAGTTGCCCAAGCAGAATGCCTAGCTGAGCATCCACAAAAAGCAGTAAAATAAGAGGGCTGTAAGTAAAAGAGAAGATATTTTTTGAGTTTGCCTTACAGTTCAGACACTGGCTCACAAACACCAAATACCCCTCCCCATCCAGGGCACAGGCTGATTTCGTTTTGCTTCACAAACTGTCTTAAGGCCTTTGCATACATGGAAACTGCTCCGACACTTCCACAGTCCCTCCAGAGGTTTTCCTCAGATGACTTCATCTCATAAATAACCAACTATTCCTTTTCCTGCTCATCTTTTATTTGGATTAGCACTCAGTATGCGATATGTCATGTTCAGAGTGATGTGGTGTCAGTATGTACTGACATAGTGTGGACAAAGCCCACCCCACATCATCATTAGTAAAATGGGGGTAGGGGGGGAAGTCATGCTTGCGTGTGCATGTGTGTGTGTTTGCACTGAAAAGAAACAGAGTTAAACTTAGGGCAATGCCTGTCATCTGGCTTCAAGCTTTTGTTATGTCAGTGTTCTGAAATAATCTCAACCAAAATATTTTCTTTTGATGCAACAGAAGCATTAATGTATGAAAGATACATCTGGAAATTATTTCCCACTCATTAAAGATTCTCTAAATAGAAGTGATATGAAACACAGGCTACAGGCAAGGCCTACAAACTAACTTCCTTTGTCTCTGAGGTACTGAAGAACCTCATGACATTCTCAGAGCAAACAACGGCCAAGAATCGATCACTAAAAAGGTATAAAGATTATGCTCTGCTCCCCTTCACTCCTTGTGTCTGCTTGGTCTTTTAACTAGGTTTTCTTTCATCATGTGGTATATGGAGCAGCTGGGTAAGATACATCTGAGAAAGCCAATGAGGGCACTAAACATGAGCCACCAGGCAGCTGAGCCAGCAAGCACATGAACAGAAAGGTGGACACACACAGCTGATGAGTGCTTCCACCATGCTCCAAGCAATAAAAAGAAAGGAATAGAGATCCTGTGTCATCTGGAGGGCTTCAATTCACCTCCTTTAATTAGCATCCTCATTAAATTTCCTAAAATCTGTAGTATAACATTTCAGGGTAGTCAACATGCAAAGTGTTTAGAGCAGCTAAGCAGGCATCTGAGGGTGCTCGCAACAAGAAGTGATCTCTCTCTTCAACAGGTGCACAGTTCCTGTACATGTGGCTTTTGTTTACTGGCCCCATTTTATTAATAGAAACATGCAGATTTAGGTCAATCTGGGTTGGTCTTTGCAATTATGGCAAGCATCAGTCACAGTGCAAAAGCAGCAAGTGGATCTGTGCTTAGCTTGCCCACCTTCTTCACAGAGTCCATCTTGACACAACACTGCTACTCCCTGGTTCCTCAACATACTGCTCATGAAAAGGATTTAAATTCTTTGAGAACTTTTAAATCTAATTCTCTTTCATGATGGATAAGCTCCACTGCAAACTCTAAGGAGAAAGGCTGTTCCTAGCAAGATTCCCATGAAAAACCTGGAAATCTGTTTCTATTTCACATACTGTCACAGGGGTGCTCACAGACTGGATTTCTGAGGTTAAGTAGATCTATTAGCATCAGTATGATTAAACATGAAGCTGAACAAGATTCTGATGACGAACTCTATGACCACTGGCCGAATACAGTAACATTCTGACATCTCCTAAATAGAAAATCAAATTTAAAATAAATCCAGCTGGCAAAACATCCACTATTCAAGATACAGTATGTACATGAGCAAAAATGGTACCCTCATTGTACAGTTTTAACTGAAATTGCCATACTTCTTTTCTAGCTACAATTAAACCATCACCAACAAATTCAAGGGACACGGTGCAATGCAACTCAAGCCCGACGTGCTCAGTGGTTCCGGTCTGCACTGCTAATAAACCTATTTACAAAATAATGCTTTCCATCTCTCCACTGAGATGTCTTCCATGTGGTGAGAATGTTCAGGTCTGACTCTGAACTATAATGCTGTAATACAAGGAAAATTTAGAACAAGGCCGTTGTGCGGATTAAAAAGTCAAGGATGACCTGTCAGTTCTGTTGACAAAGGATTTGTGGTTTCCTACAGAAATAAATGTGTATTCCTCGCTTGATAGGCAGCTACATCCCTGTGAAACACACCCCTCCCAGTACTTCATCTGTTCTTTTCCTTCACTGAAGGCCATCTACACTGATACCATGTTGTTATATTTAAACACTGCTACTAGAATCAGATACATCGCCTCAAGAGCGGCTGGCTGCGTAGCAGGATCCAGTAACTAACACCACACACTTCTTCCTAGCACTTGGTACTGAAGAGTTCCAAAGTAAATTGTAACTTGTGAGTAAAGCTTCACATCATTCTACACATACAGAATATCATCATTTCCACGTTATGGACTGAGAAACTGGGACGTGCATCCTACGTGGAACATCCAAAGTCACAAAGGATGTTGGTGACAAAGCTGGGGAGAGTCCAGAGGAGGCTACAAAGATGATTAAAGGCCTGGAGCATCTGCCCTACGAGAAAAGGCTAAGTGACCTGGGGCTGTCCAGCCTTGAGTAAAGAAGACTGAGAGGGGATAGGATCAATGTTTATAAATATCTGAAGTGTGGGACACAGGGGGAAATGGTCAGCCCCTTTTCAGTGGTCTGTGGGGACAGGACAAGGGGCAATGGCCCCAAGTTGGAGCACAGGGAGTTTCGCACCAATATGTGGAAGAACTTTTTCCCAGTGAGGGTGAGGGAGCTCTGGGACAGGCTGCCCAGGGGGGTGTGGATTCTCCTTCTCTGGAGATATTCAAGACCCATCTGAACGCCTCCCTTTGCAACCTGTCCTAGGGAACCTGCTTTGGCAGGGGGTTGGACTCGATCTCTGGAGGTCCCTTCCAACTCCTACAATCCTGTGATTGTGACTTTAAAGTGATTAAGGTAGTAGATGAGGGAAATAGCTGGCCTGCACACACATAAATGGAGCTTTACTGTTGATCTATTCAGCTATTTGGCAGTGAAAACACTTGCAAATTTAACAGCTACAGCCATAACTTCATTAAGCAAAACATTTCACAAGTATGAGGATTTCTTTAGAAGGAAACCTACGCTTCTGGTAACCTGACCTGTTGCCCTGACACCACTGATGTAACCCAGTGCAGCCGCTCAAGCAGCATCTGGTAAAACATGATGATTCAGGGGAATCTGGTAAAACAGGAACTGGAAGGGCCAAATATATTTTTGAAGGAATTCCACTGAAGCTTGAAGAGGAGGGAAGCCAGCAGAAAGATGCCAACAAGATTACATCAGGGATTAATCCAGCCTGAGATCGGCTTCACCTTCCCCTCTAAGTACTCCACTTAGATTCATTAACTGGCTCCACAGCACCATTCCTCTCAAATTAAACAGCCTCCCCAACTTGAAGGTTTTACTCACCTCTGCTCCTGACAACTTCATCTCAATTCCCATGACTGTTTGGCTCGAATATTGCCCCAGGTCCCCTCCCCTTTGCTTCTTTCTCCCTCCCATACAGCTACAATTTCACAGTTGCAGGCCACAAGCCGCCTGCACAAAGTTTACACTGAGGAGATGGTTGCTCTTTCTTCACGCTCAACTTCCTCTTCCCACGCACAGGCTGTGCTCCTGAGCTGGGTAACCCATCGCATCGCACAGCGCTCCCCAGGTAAGCCACTACAACAACCTCTGCAAGTTCCTCCCAGTAACTCAAATCTCTTCTGGGACTTACTGTAGGGAGACAAATTGAGGGTAACTCAAACTCTTTCCAGTCAAACTTCTCTACTGTTAAAAAATGAAATAAAAGGGAAAATCCTTCCATCTTCTGAGCATTTTCACAGCCAGTCTCTGCATTTCTTGATCAAAAAATATTCAAGGTTTTGCAGTGGGCTTTACTGCAGAAGGAGCTTTGGGGTTTCTTTTATTCCTAAATGATTATGTTTATGCAAGCATAATTAGGTTTGTGGGCTTGGAGGGGTTTTTTTAGGTTTGGGGTTTTTTTTTTTTTTAAAGGAAAAATCCTAAAACTTCACTGGGAGAAGGAAAAAGACTCCAGCCTATTTCTAATAAAAGACACAGATTCCTTCCTCCCCCTGGCCTCCATCCCTCCCCTGCCAGCACACTGGGCAGAGTGCTTGCTTGGAAGCCAGAAAGCAATCAAAAAAAGAGACATTAAACAAATGATCTAAAATCTTCCCAATGAAACTTCCAGATAAAAGAGTACAAAAGTCATTCAATAAAACAGAGTACAAATGAGAGTAACTGGTACGCCGGGCACTTGACAGAGCATGAGATACCATCTGCCTTCTCTTGTTTGGGGTTAACATCATCTTTATTTCTACACTGCATGATCCAAAAGAGACCAAATGGATATTTGGGAGGGATAATGAGATCAAACAATCACGTTAAATTGATATTTTGAGCTTGCAGTTCTAAAATATCCTGTACTTATGGTTTACAGAGAAAACCCTCAAAATTCCTTCCATTGAGTCTACAGACAGCCTGGAGCTACTAATCAAAGAGCAGAGTTACCTTCCCTTTCCCCTGTGGGATTTAAGTTAAAACCATTATCAAGCTTGGCAACAAATAGTGCCAACAAAAAGTCTCAGAACTTTTGTGCTGCTGTAAAGGAACTGTATTCTTTCATAGCCTGGACCATCTCTTTATTCAAGCTAGGGTCTTCATGCTTGTCTGACCTGTCAGTCAACATTATCTGATCTCATTCCCATGAAGCATAACGGAAGGGAGAATTGAAGGGAAAGCTCCTCCCATTCCTGGATAGTATTCCCTAAAGCTCTCAATCCAGCAGGAGATAAAGAAAGAGGACCACCTCTCAGAGACCATGTTCTACCACAGTTCCCACACCAGCCTCAGATGCTCACACACTTGCACACAAATACTTCTATTCCCCAGGACAAATGGCAATTATAGCAATTGCTTGGAAAGTGAAGGGGAAATGTGTAGCTTATTTTTAGCAGTCTTAAATGCAATTTAGCAGCTGAAAACAAATAGAGCCAGCAATATATAAGCAGCTTGCTGGAGACCATAGTTTGGGAACCTCTGAGCTACTGGATCACATCTAGCACACAGAGCCTGTGGCTGTGCTGCTATTCAGAGACCACAGACTCAGTGCAAAAGCAGGCAAGACACAGGAATAAAATAATACCAATGTACTGGCAAAAAAAAAAAAACCCTAGAGATCTCTAGTATCAGGCAGAAGAATACTAAGATGATTGAAGAAATGGTCCTGCTGACCTGTAGACTTCTATGCTCTGTGCCTGCCTGCTGCAGCAACCCCTTTTTCCCCCTTTCTCATGCCCACATGTGCCCAGCAACTCCCCCAAGCTCCATCTGGATGCTGGGTCAAGAGTCAGCACGTGCCTGGTGGCTTCCAAGGTGCCCTAACTGTCTGGCAAGGATTTGTATTAGGAAGTGCAATCAGAGAAAGGAGAGCTACAAAGTTACCCAGTAAAGCTTTGTGTGAGGCCAAAGAGGGGGCTTTGCACCAGGTATGCTTTTGCACCTTGGCCAAGCACTGGTTTCTGCAATACCAGGAGGAACTTCCTGCCTTTGACCTCCATCCTTATCTTTATCAACAGATTAAAGATACATCGGCAGAAAGTTACTACACGAGCAGGCACGGCATGACTGGACCAACATCACTTCCTAGGAAAGACAGCTAAACCCAAGGAAGGTTCAGAGGCAAAGAGGGAAGAAGAATACTTCAGCAAAGGTAGAGTCGAGACACTAACAACAAAGAGAGATAATATTTCTCTGCAATCGGTGATCTCTCAAGAGGCTGCCAAAGGAGATGGCCCACCCTGTGCTCTACACTTTCTTTGTAAGGAAGGCAATGATCTACTATCTAATATCTTTTTTATATATATGTATACACAAAGATCAATCTTAATATAAAGTATCTATTTGGAATTCACATAAATTTAAGGTCAAAAAGCCCGAAGGAGATATCAAACTGGTCAAAATTTGCCACTTGAAAGGAGGAAAACGTGTGTGTGTGTGCACACTCACACAGGAACAGACTCTGAATGTCTCCAAGGTGTTACTGACTGGTGTTTGACAAATAACCTCTGTGGTCAAGTAGAACTAAACTCCCCACTGGTACCAACTAGGTAAATTCCAGTGAATAAGGCTGCTTTCTTTTATATTGGCAGAAAACACATGTCAACTGCACCAGCAGAAACTGAGGCAGCCCATCACAACATACATCAGAAAGGGTACTTCTGTAGAGTAAAGCAGTTTCCTTTACAAACATCAAAAGTAAACACAATTCAGTTTTACACTGGGCTTACAAGTTTGATTTCAAAAAAAAGTGACCAGAATTTGCCTGTTCAGCATTAAAAACGCAAACTTTTAATTAAATTTCTGAATGACAATGTGTTTCACCACTGCCAGATGCATCCAATTATGTTCACTCAGTGTCCTGGACCAAAAAGATTACATCCATGGGTGTTTACTTTAACAGCACCACTACCTTTCAGCATGAGGGTCAGAAAGCAGTAAAGCACTGTGCTAGTGATGTGGCCAAGCTGATAAATACTCAGCAAAATTGCAAATCGAGGTGTTACCAGCACAAATTTAAATCTTAAGTCCCTTTCCTTATTACCACAGATCAAAGCAGTTAAGCAAGGACATACATAACACCTACACCAACCATGTCCTTATCTGTGGGTTTTATGCCACTAAAGACAACCTTCCTAGAATTGTAGGAGACACTGACAAACACAGCAGTAATTCTTTGGGCATAACTCAGTAGTGCTTGTTGGTGTAATACTGAAGCTTCTATTCCCTTATCCCCAGCAACCAAGGCTGATGCTGACCATCCAGCAGGCAAGAAGAGAGACACATGTGAGACGGGCTTAGGTCATCTAGTTGCCACAGAGCTGGGAACACCTCGCTGCAACATCTCAGCTTCTTGGGCTGGAAACACCATAACTGACACTGTAGGTACCACAGGTACAGAAGTAATGACTTCCAGTGCTATGGCTCTTCCAGGGCTCTTGCAAGAGCATTCTTCAGGTTCAAAAAAACACCAACCAAAAACCTAGTGGTTTGTCATTCCTCCAAATTGCCTTATTCATTCCTAATGATTTTAAAGTACTTTGCACTTTCTTTAACATGACATTTTCCAAATTAAGAAAATTTGAAAACAGATGCTTGGGTTAAAAACATTTTATATTAAAAACATATTTATTTTTTTTTTCCTTCAGCACTAGACTGCTCACTTATGGGAAGCAAGTTTATATGTATCATCTGGTTGCAGAATGGTGCTTTAGGGCTGGAGCACTGGAAGCATTTAGCAATTTTTGGGGTTTTTTTTTGGGTCTCTGCACTAGAAAACCTCAAGAGAATTCCAAGACTTCAGAACTTGCTGGATGTCAGCAAAAGTTATCAGAAATATGCAATACGCAAAAGTCTGTATTAAAAATACCAAACTATTTGCTGTAATGAAAACATCTTTATACAAATCTGTTCTGTAAAGTATATAGGTTATTCTGAACTGCCCATAAATACTGCTGCTCTTAAGACAGACCCTGACCGGACCTTCCTTTTGCTGCCTTGCAGTATCCCAAATTGCCTTTTTGGTATTAGCTGCAAAATTGTTTTCCCCCTGTTACAGATTTAGCTGTTGGCAGTTAGTCT
Organism: Porphyrio hochstetteri; assembly: GCA_020800305.1. NCBI lineage: Eukaryota > Metazoa > Chordata > Aves > Gruiformes > Rallidae > Porphyrio > Porphyrio hochstetteri. The sequence continues at coordinate 40,959,576 of CM036909.1, read as the reverse complement.
ATTGTGTTTTCTTTACAAAACAAACAAAGAAGTTTTGGCTTGTGTTTGTAAATAGTTGCATATATGTATTTTAGGAGTCTCAACTTTTAGCTGACCTCTATCCCTCACATTTCATAACAATGTAAGCAACAAAATTAATCCAGCTAATTAGCCATTAAATGTATCTGCAGGCTTGAAAAATAAGGAGATGAAAAAAAAGAGACATCTGTGCTCCAGAAAACGTAATGTAACTGGAAATGTCAAGATTATTAGGGAACTAATGGAAGTACCAATAAAAACTTTCATAGGCCACAATACCATTATGCTAAACTTTAAAATCCAATGTCAAAAGGTCAATAATTCATATCTTTTTTTCCAGTATTATTACCTTTAAGTTAAACCACATTTTCTCGCCTGATTGGAAGCAGTGCCAGAGTCCATTCCTGTGAGCTGATCGCCAAAAATCCAGTTGGGGACTCATGCAGAGCACCTAGGTCTGCTGTTTGCAAAACGTGTCAGATCACTCCATAAAAAGAAACAGACTGAAGAGTTCTGGTAACTGCCTGACACGTTAATTTATAAGATTTATGACTTTTATATAAAGGTAGGATTAACACAATGTATAAAAATTCCAATTGCTGACAGAACATTTACAAAAAGAAAAGAAAACCCTAATGTTTTTGATAATTTGGAAAAAAATTGTAACATTTCCCCCACCCTATGTATTTTTTCCCCTTGAAATGCTCCATTTCTTTCATCACAGCACCTTTACAAGCAAGGACTGCTCTCCTGTCCGTTACATACCTTCACTCTCCAGAGAAAAACTATTCCAGAACTGGGTCTCATAACTAATGCAGTGCAAGTTCAATGAGGAACCAAAAATCATGTTCTGGTTTCTCAGCCTTCCATTTACTTGCCTGCCCTTAGTTAGTCAACGTCAGCTGTTTGTGCTAATTGCACAATACTTTTGCAAAGAAAAGGTTGGTAAGAATGCAAACCTACTAATATAAATTCATTTGCTCTGATATACGTGAACACAGATTAGATTCCAAACATCATAATCACTCAGTGTTCTACTTACCAGTACTCCCCTTTTTCTAAGTAGAAATAGGTTCATGTTCTCAGATGCAGACCAAGCAAAGCCAACTCCTCCAGGCAGGCATAAGCCTAAAGACAAGAACATAGTTGCAGATTTTGGTGAGTGCAGATTTCCTAATTCTACATTTCTTATTACTAAAGAGCTACTAAATCTTCATCAAAGAAAATCACAAGCCCACTATGCCTTCACCCTAATACACGCCCTAGAAGAAATCCACAGAAACTCCTGGTAGCCATACAAAGCTCACTCAAACTTACAATTGGCCTATGATTCCCATGAAGAAATCTAAACTATAAAAAAACCCCAAAAATTAAATAGATAATGGGAGTGAATACTGGACAAAATGTAAACTGAAAATAACATTTAAGTGTGAAACAGGTTTTCATTAGAATTAGCCATGTTTTCATATTTATTTTCCATAAAAAATGAGTCGTATTAATTTGCTGCTACTGGAAATTCATTAAAAGACAATTTAATTATAAATATGAACAGCAATTCTATTATATATAGTCAAAGCTATTTATAATTAAATTTTAAAAAGAGCTATCAAATTGCCTATGTAATTGCAATGGACACTACTCCATTTTGCAGCAGAGCTTATCCGATCAAGAAATGAAAACAGTTCTGTGACTGCAGTGAACAAAGAACCATTTTCCATTGCTCCCCACTGCTGCAGCTCTAATCCAGGGCTATTACAATATTGGCAATTTTCACACAGAGAAAACCCTGGTATTTTAAGCACTTTCTTATTTAGATCTGCCCTGAACCATTAGCTGATATGACCGTAAACAGAGCAGGGGTGCTTAATAATCTATCAGTGCCATGACATGGTAGATTAAGGAAAAACACATTTAAAAAAACAACCCCAAACACACAGCGTCAAATGGGGTTAACAGAAGTGTTAAATTTACGCTAAAAATTCTCCTACCATAGAGGAGTCCTCATACAGGATTTCAGAAACTGCCAAATGAGACATGGTTTGCTGAAGGGTTTTCACAGGTATTTTCATAACATCAAGGTATAAGAGATACCTTGGCTTCTGTCCAAAAGCCACAAAATCCAGTGAAATTAGTTAAACATTCTTTACAAATTATCTTTGTTCTATTTCACACAGCGTGACCAGTACTGCGAATCACGTTGGGAAGAAAGCAGATGGCTGTAATATTCTGAAAAGCTCAATTTATTCCCAGTCACTTTCCATGATAGTCCTTTATTCCTTCTCAAGGTTACTCCTTACAGACTAGAAAATCAACTGAAATTCAACACTCGAGCAACCGCGGCCTACTCCGAGTAAGCGGAGACATGTTGCCAGCAGCGAAGGTGGCTGCAGAGGAGGCCGCGGGCAGACGCACACCAAGATGTGCACACCAACGCCCTGCAGTGGGCAGGGGGCCATGACCTCTCACCACTCTGACCAAATTTCAGCAGTGCTAAATTCACAGAATCACAGAATCGTAGGGTTTGGAAGGGACCTCGAGAGATCATCGGGTCCAACCCCCCTGCCAAAGCAGCTCTCCAGCTCATATTGCACAGGGAAGCCTCCAGATGAGTCTTGAATATCTCCAGAGGAGACTCCACTGCCTCCCTGGGCAGCCTGTCCCAGGGCTCCCTCACCCTCACTGGGAAAAAGTTCCTCTGCATGTTGGTGCAGAACTTCCTGTGCTCCAACTTGCAGCCATTGCCCCTTGTCCTGTCCCCACAGACACTGAAAAGGGGTTGGCCAATTCCCCCTGCATCCCATACTTAAGATATTTATAAACATTAATTAGGTCCCCCCTCGGTCTTCTTTTCTCCAGGCTGAACAGCCCCAGCTCACTCAGCCTTTCCTCACAGGGGAGATGCTCCAGGCCCTTAATCATCTTCATAGCCCTTCTCTGGACTCTCTCCAGGAGATCCCTGTCTTTTTTTATACCAGGGAGCCCAGAACTGGACACAAATTCACTTGGTCTCCATTTTCTTCCAGATTCTTGAAAGCGTGGGTGGCTTCTATACTCACTTATGGACTGAAGGCAAGGATTCTAGACCATAGCATCGTCTTTAGGTGCAGGCAACTGCTTACAGCTGTGGACTGACTGCTGAGCAAGACTGTCTTGCAACAGTTCACCGGTATTATTTGGGATTCAAGACTGACAGAATATTTGCCACCACTAATGAAACCCGATGCACTACCCACAGCAAGGGCAGCAAACAGGAACACAAAGAAAACTACTTTCAAACCTGAAATACCACGCTTCTCTCTAGAAAGCATCCTAAGAAGAGTAATTATAGTCTCAGAGTCATAATCTCAGAAGATGTTCCATCTCTAAAACACTCTGAACTACTATTGCTACACAGGAATTTGGGAGTTGGTGAATGAAAAGGGGTTTACAGATTTTTAGATACTATAAGAGTCCTGAAATCACCACGTCTGATCAAAAGCAGCATAACTGTCATGCATTAAATACATCTTTGGCTACGTAGCACTGAAAGTAGCTAGCTTAACACCCTTGGTTTGAAATCTTTGCTACCTCATGTTGAAGCAGCATCTTCCAACTCATAAGATTACAGGAGACCAATTTCTTTCTAGATGTAGTCTGCTGCCCTAACCGCGTATTTCTGTGAGCTCACATCAATAGGAGAAGAAATGAAGCACATTACATGCATTATTGGCACTGGGTCTGGGTGTTCTGGTTGGAAATTTTTTACTGTCTGCCACATACCATGACACAGAGGTCATGGGCATGGAGAGGGACAACTTCTCTCTGCATTACTATTCTTATGGCAAAAAAAGAAATGGAGGGATTGTTTTTTGTGTTTTTCTTTACAGCAAGTTAAAAGACATATTGAAAACCCATCATATTGAAAGCTGGGTTTGCTAATGAAAACACAGAAGAGCTCATCTGCCATCCAGACATGCAAGATGAGAAAGATCCTTACATTTTCTAATGTATGTTCTAGTGTAATGATGTGCATAAACTACACAAGTGTTAGAGAAAACTTCAGCATCAGGCACATTTGGAAAAATGTGACTGAGCAAGTTATCGAGGCACTTGTAGGATCTCCAAAAGGTCTTTTCTTTTAATTAGGAATTTTTACAGGAAATTAAATAAAAATGTGTTTTTCTAACTAACTGGATGTGCATAGCATAAAAAAGAAAACCAGATTCTATAATTTAACACTAACATATGCCTGCTGTCCTTATGTCCTACCAGTTCATAAAACTAAGAGCTGTTTTGCATTCAAAATGTGCTAACCAGCAATCCATACAGCTATATCATCTAGATGAAAAACAAACTTGGAACCTCAGTGCCACTCACACCAGCCACCACTCTTCTTTGAGTACTCTGGCAAAGAAGATGCTATTGCCACCACAGACCTGTCGCTCAGTCACTGCCTCACCACCCAAGAAGTCCAAGAGGCCTTTTCCCAAATCCTGCTTGAGACCTTGCAACATAGCATGAGATGTCAGGTAGCCAGTCCAAACTGAAGTGCAACATCTTGGGACAGACTGTAGACTCCCTGGATAAATATCAGAGCTACTCAGAAAACTCATGTCATCACTTCAGCAGCCCAGCTTAAGCTGAACGCTTGGCAAGGAACCAAGAGTTATGTCACTGGAGAAAAAAGGCATGGTTTGCAGATTTGGAAGAGCAAAGTGATGGACAAGGTGGTGAAGAAAGGGAGATTAAATCCACTGTTACAATATGCAAGGTTAAAGAGAAGATGGTGTTTGTGGATAGAAGGATGGTGAGGGAGAGAGGGGAATTCTCCTTATGATAAAGATGAATCCCAGCAATTGACAGGATATCCTAAGGGTTATACAAACATAGACAGCAATCATAAATCTCTACAGCTGCACACCCTTACACCCAGAACAGCTCTTCCCTGGTTTTAGCTGTGCACTACAAGATTGAGAGTTTAGACCACAGCAGGCACATGGACAATAGACCCAGTGTAGGGACCCAGAAAGATGCTTAGTGGACTTTGGCTTGAAAGGGAAAAGCAGACAACAGCGCATCAAAAATGTTTCTCAGGCAACGTTCACAAAGTCAGATGGCACAAAACAGGACAGCAAAGTCAAGTCATAAGAGTTTCAATTTGAAAACCAGCAACTAACTGATTTTATAATCTCCTTTCAGAGAAACTTCATTCTAAACTGTGTGATTATTACCAAAATTTAGCTGGATGACAAGAAAAGGCAAGTTACAGGCATCTTGTTATATTTTGGTAATTGGCATGAACAAACAATGCTGTAATTGGCTTTGAAAAAGTATCTGTGTTCTTTAAATATCATATAATTATTACAAACCAAGGGAGCTAATACATTTACTTTTACCCAATATTCCATGATTGTATCTAAAGAAATATGCTCACAAACTTTTGCATTTAGCATTGGGGAATTACGTTAGCAGGCCTGAGTTAAATCCCAATTTCTTCAATTCTTGTAAATGTAAGACAAAGTGTTACAACTATGAGCTCACACAATGAAGTGCAGCAAATCTATAAACTACATAACTACAAAGGATGACACTAAATCAAACATTATTTTTCTTCCATATTTTCGGTGAAAAATGCCTTCCACTGTTCATACCACTCCCCCACACACCCAGACATACAGAAGGTAATTCATTTCTCATTTATACTTGGCACGAGCCACTGCAACACAGAACATGACAACATTTTCCTTTCTTTTCTGTGGAGCTCCAATGTGCTTATCCAGTAGGGCTCCCAGGAGCAAGAAGGCAACCAGGAAACCAGGCATTTCCAGAAACCAGGTGCTCCTGGGGCATCCCAGCCATCAGCTGTCCACAGGCTCCAGGAGCACGGACAGAGTGCTCAGTACTGGGAAGCATCAGCAGGAAGGAAATACCACGAGAAAGCCTCCTCTGCATAAATTCCTCATGTGAATAATGTTGATTCACCAGTTAAGGATGAATTACCACATTTAAAGATGACATCAGAAAGGAATGGAAAAGACTTGAAAAATACCATTTAATGGGCTTAACTTTTTGCTCTTGCGGCCAAGAAAAACTAACTTTACATGCTCATAGAAGAGCTTTGATCAGATGTTGGATTCCCAGGTGTTTCAGTGCTGTGCTCTATGGAGAGCAGTGAAACTCTCCCCACCCTCTCTTTTAATCCAGTCAAGAGGGAAAAAAATATTTTTGCAAAGCACCACATACACACAATTACCTTGTGAGTGACGTACTGGGCGGACGCTGCCTTGGTCAGGCCCCACCTGGAGTATTGTGTCCAGTTCTGGGCTCCCTGGTATAAAAAAGACAGGGATCTCCTGGAGAGAGTCCAGAGAAGGGCTACGAAGATGATTAAGGGCCTGGAACATCTCCCGTATGAGGAAAGGCTGAGTGAGCTGGGACTGTTCAGCCTGGAGAAAAGAAGACTGAGGGGGGAACTAATTAATGTTTATAAATATCTTAAGTATGGGATGCAGGGGGAAATGGCCAACCCCTTTTCAGTGGTCTGTGGGGACAGGACAAGGGGCAATGGCTGTAAACTGGAGCACAGGAAGTTCCGCACCAACATGGGGAAGAACTTTTTCCCAGTGAGGGTGACAGAGCCCTGGGACAGGCTGCCCAGGGGGTGTGGAGTCTCCTTCTCTGGGGATATTCAAGCCCTGTCTGGACGCCTCCCTGTGTGACCTGTCCTAGGGACCCTGCTATGGCAGGGCGGGTGAACCCAATGATATCTGGAGGTCCCTCCCAACCCCTACAATTCCGTGATTGGCTTGTGAAATAGGACCACAAAACTACGCTGCTCAGCAAAGAAACTTTCTGGTTTATATTGTACTTGATCTTACTGTATCTGAGCCTGTTATCTCCTCTCCCACTATAGTAAGCATACTGCATCCTAATGGCCAATTCCAGCCTCAGTTTTCCTTTAGTATCTCAGTAAGTGACTTTGATAGTTTCCTCCTATTACTTTTTAATTGCTGACATGCCAAATAACGTCACTGCAGTTTTATACCACATTGATTCTGCTTAAGGCAATGTATTAACTCATTAAGCAAAATACAGGAAGCCCAAATGGATATATAAATTTCTGTCAAATACTATAGACAAGATTAATTGGAGAGATGGCTCTGAGACTTCAGAAAACAATCTGATTAATTCAACACAAACTCCTTAAAATGGGCCAGTGAAATGACTTATCAAGCACATTTTCAGGAAGCTGGGGGAAGCCCTTGCACCACAGATGTTATTATTTAAGATCCGAGTTTGTAAAGCACTCGGAGATAGCTGAAGAATGTGCATAAGACCTTTGTCTAACTGGGGCCTAATTGAACAAAACCAGAATGACATCAAAAATCTATGAGTCTACATAAATAAAAACTCAGTTCAATCTAGAAAGGGTTGTGATACATTGCTCAGTATCACTTGCTAAGCCACCTGAACCCCACATCCTTCAGGCAATATCCCCAACTACCAGGCACAGGCTAATCTGGAATATAATTTCCCTCTGTATTGTAATTGTTTCACTTTGCATAGAGTATTTGGGTCAAGAAAAACTCATAAAGTAGCATGTGCAGGTATGAAGAGAGCAGGAGATTCTACTTCAGCTGTCAGGGGACTCATCTCCTACTCTGTTCCCTGGGTGAGGTCAAAAGCCTTATGAAACACCCTAATACTGTGCTTTAGGGGGGAAAAAAAAGCCAAACTCATCTATCTTCTTTACTGACACTAGCAGATTAAAAAGTTGGCAAAGCAATCATCTACAGAAAGAGAAAATAACAAAACCAACCCCAACACCACATCAAATACACAAGGCAAGGTAAAACACAAACCTAAATGACATTACTGACTACTGCAGATAAGGAAATCGTCATGATCTTAAAGGGCACAAGGAATTCAAAATTACTTCAGAGAGGACACAGAAGAAATCAACAAGTTGTTTGAATCCGAGTGGGAAAAGCGCAGGAGCTGCATTAGGAAGTCAGACTAGTACCATTGGTGCAGCTTACAATGGAAGACAGCAGAAATCTAGGCAAAACAGAGAAAAAGCAGATAGGGATTTTAGCAATCACATCGTATAATAAAAGTGGGATGGGATTCACTGGACAAGGACCTGAAGAGCTGACACACGACCAAGTTGATTTCCTCACAACAGCCCCGTGACTGCTGGGTAAGGAACAGGAAGAAGAAAATGTCGGTGGAACTCTCCCTTCAAGAAAACCACCCACCTTTGAACACATCAATTTATTTTGTGGCTTAGTTTCTTTCTCATGTCCAATATTAAAATGACAATTAAAAACAAAATTCCTTATATATTACCAGATACAATTTGAGAGTTTAGTTGCCAACTGGGAAAGTGATTTCCTGATGTTACCTTCAACATCATATGTACTTGAGAAAAAAATGTCTCATTAATAGCATGGGCAATGTAGACAAAAATATCAATATCACGTAGAATGGAAAACAAGATTACAAACACAGTGTTATTCTATTTTCCTTTGGAAATATCCACTTGAAATGAAAATACCTTGACCACTTTACTTCAATAATTTAGTTTCCATTAAAATATTTCATTATTATGTTAAGGTCTCAAGGCCATTATTAGTGTATTATTTTCATATCACAAAACCACAGATTTGTGCCTCACAGATGATGAAAGCACTGCTAAGGACTGTCTGCTTGAGTACAAATGATATCATGGGAATTACTAACTAACCAGAAAATAGGTTGTTAAATATTTCAACCACTGAAAAAGAGTAATGTAAGTATTCCAGTCTTGATAACAAGGACTTCAAGAGGCTTTCAACCAACAACTTACAAAATAAATCCAAGAAGTCAATGTAATTTACTCAAAACTAACAAGATGCATGCAGCTTTGCATCAGAACTACACAGAATTATGCTGCTTAATTGGAAACCTTGGATTGTCTCAAGTTTTTCTCTAAAGAAAAGCAACAACTTGAATCATTGTCAAGTTGTTTGTTTTAAATCTAGGCTAATCCCTTCCTTTTGTTTCTTAAGATAGTCTGAAGTTCATGAGCTGAGCCCTATCTGCATACAGCAGCGTCAAGATACAGTTGCGATTCAAAAAAACAAACACCAAACAATCCCATTTCCACCACCTTCAGCTCTTGTCACAGCCCTGCCTCTTCACCCTTCCAAGCTGTGGGACCAACATGAATTGAGGAAACCCTCACGTGGGGCTCATTGCCTACAGCCCTGCAAGGCTGCTGCACCACTACAACAGCCTGGCCATGCCTTGCTTTGGCTCAACTTCAACTACCCCTGGACCCATCACAAGCTTTTAAGCATGACCCACACCTTGCTATTGTCCCTGGTGATGCCCTCCACTGACAGCAGGAAAAAAACCCTAACTTTAATTACCTGATTTAGGTGCGTTCTGCATTGGTAGAGCTGGGGTGCAGCCGGGGAATGGGGCTAGCTATGGAACACAGACCTATGTGTGTACTGAAAACAAATCCTTCTATTAAGAGAGTCTGGAAGGAAAAAAAGAAAAAAGAAAAAAGAAAAAAAAAAAAAAATCAGAAAAATGTTCTTCTCTGATTTGTCTCCAGAGATTTGTCACAAGCACTTTTGTGCTTTTTGTGGAGAAGTACAATTAGTTAAGAGGCATCAGAGATTGCTGGCAACAGGTTATTCTCAAGATAATGAAGCCTCTCTGAAAAGGTTATCAACACTTTACAGGTTTGCACTGTGTTTGTTCATTCATGCAAATTAAATAGCCAGCGTTTGTGTTTTTCTGTACTGCTATAAAGACACACCCCTCCTTTGCCTTGCTATCATTGTCCTGTGTCAGCAGCTTGCACTAAGAAACCCACAGTTGGGCCAGTTTTCCAATGTGAAACACAAAAGGTTACAGACCACCACCAGGAGCTTCTCCAGCTGCTTTTTTTCAAAAAAAATACAAAATAGCTGCACTGTGGTGTAACATTTCTTTAATCAGACGGTAACCATTTATGAAGACCTCGTGCTTGTTAACACTTCAGATATATAGCCTTGTGAGGTTTGCACATGCTTTTCCTAAAGCTCCTCTACGACTTAAACGTAAAAAGAATGAAAAAGGAGATCCAAAGAGCAAGAAAATTGTCAGCTATAACATTGTAATGGTAGGTTTGAATATTCCCATCAATTTACACTAAGTGGTGAAACCGTCAAAGGGGAGGACTTGGTCTCAAAGGTCACGCTTCATTTCTGCTCTTAGGTTTTGTCCTCATGCTATCAAGAAATTGCTTAGCTTTAGCAAAAAAAGTGGCTGAGTTAATGTAACAGCCATCTGGTATACTGTTAAAGAGGTTAGCCCAGCTTTCACAGATTCTTGAGTTCAGCTACAGCTTGCTTGCATCTGGTCTTTGTCTAGATTTATTAATAGCATGGCAAGAAATTGAAATTATGCAGCGGTGTCGCAGGGATCACGCGGCATACACTCACTCCAAACTCAAGTACAATACTCAGCTTAAACATTTTAACGGGCTTCTTGAAAATAAAACTGGACAGCGCACCCAAAAACACATTTGAGAACAATCCTGCTTTGAAAGGCTGATGAATTAGATGATCTAACCAGTATTTTCCAGCTAGACTTTCCATGATCTGTTTCACTTGCTGTTATCTCACTGTTCCAGTTCAGTATCCAGGCGCTACTTGGGAATTACCTTTTAGCCTCAGCAGCCCAGCAGTTTCACATGCTGCCTGCCAGTGGGTCAAGCAGCCATTTGGGAAACATACAGCATCTCTCCCCTCACCCATACCACCACTGCACCTGCCTGGCTTTCAGTGCCAAGCTGCAGGCTCTGCAGCAGCACTCCTGTCCCAGCACAGCCCAGCCCACAGACAGGTGCGGCTCCACAAGGCTGCGGGATTTCCACCCTCCTTTTCCCATTTTTCTCCAGGGCTTAGGAGCACTGGAGATGATGTTTCCTTTCCTGAAGGGTTGGCAGTGCAGTCTGTGATACCTAACATGGCTGCAGGGCTGTTGATGGCTCTCGTGGTCCCTGAACACACACACTCCTACCCTAGGAAAGGCTGCCTCCTTGCTCCTCCAAAGATCAGCTGCACCACATCTACACATCTTTTAAATATGTCCAGCGATGGTGTCTCAGTCAGTTTCCTGGGCAGTCTGCTCCAGTGCTTGACAACCCTTTCAGTGAAGAAGTGTACCCCAATACCCAACCAAAATCTCCCCCTGCAAAAGCCCGGTTGTAGCTCTGCCTGAAACTGTGCTTCAAAAAAGGTAAATTTAGCCTACCTGCTGGTAGTCTGTACTGTAATGGTTCATCCCTTTCTGATGATCCAGAGACTGGATCCATTTCAGCTTCGTTAAAACATTCAGCCTGAACCCAGAGCTGCAAACACACAAAGAAGGGGGATGGAAAGTGAGTCTTCTTTTAGGAACAGCCTTGGACTTGCATTTCACTGGCAGCAAAGACATTCTTCATTGCTCCAAGCAGTAGTAGCTAACAGACATTTGTACCAAAAGCTTCATTGCAGTTTTGGATGACATCAACTTTCAGCATCACATCATCCAAAGGTAAAGCTCTGATATCAAAGTAAAGGAGAATAGCAACCTAAGATAAGCAGCCCATTTCTGAGCTTGTAAGAAGCAGAGGTGGCTTTTATGTTAGAGGCCAGTATATTTCTTTTTATCTTCTTGTGTGCTTCAGATAAGATGCCTGGAAAGTACTTAAGCCTCGAGTAAAAGGGATCAGGAATCTAGATGCTACAGCTATGGAGTGCTACCAGAACCATGGGCAGATGTAGGCAGGCATACAGCAGCTCCAACAGGGAACTGAACTGTCTGCAGGAATCCTTCCTGACCCAACAGCATTGTTGTCAAGAGCATGCATGGGAACCTGTACTGCAGCAGCTTACCTCTGACATCTTTTAATAAAGTCCTCATCCAGCCACAGAAAAGTGTTGCCCCAGTGATTTCAACAACTATACAGCCAAACACCTTATAAGAATAAATAAATAGAAATTCTAGGTCATTTATAACAATGCTATCATGGAACAGCCATGAAAACACAACTCGGTGTCAAATATTATATTACTGGTTTTTTCCATGTGCATTTAACATAGCTCTTGTATATAGGCTAAAATCAAGACTAAACAATCTGAATTTCACATTACTTGAATTCAAGATGAGAGAAAACCACAGCATTTTCCAAAGTTCTGTGGGGCAGAGAGGGGGATGCTTTTATGGCAGAAGGAAGGAGCATGGTCTTCTGGGCAGGAGCATGCACAGGGTTAGATGGAGAAGCAATGGTGCAGGGGCAACGAAATGAAAATGAAGAAATGAAATGAAGTACCAAAGACAAAATGCAATGAGAAAACGAAGTACCGAAAAAAATCTGAGTTGGCATGAAATCTAGTTTTCCTCTGTGAAGTATCTAGAAGAGTTTCATACCAATATCCTGAGATACTCACAGTACATATCATTTTCAAAGAAGTTTTAGCTGGAAAATGCCATGGAAATCATCGCAAGCCAGCCAAATGCTTCTCCCTGATTTCCCCTCTAATCCCCAATGGTAAGATAAACAATCATGAATGAAAATAGGGTAAGGACTTGATGGAACTGCAATTGGTACAAATGTAATATATCTACACTGAATGCTAGGTGTCAGTCAAGAGAATCAGTCTGTCATGAGGACCAGGGGCTGCTAGAACCAAACAGGAGCTGTTCCTTAGTTCAGTTACCAGATGCACACAGTAACAGGGATGATCAACTGGCAAGCCAAGCTCGGGGAAAGGTGAATGGTTTGTCTGACTTCACTGATTCTAGAAGAATTTAGTCTTCTCTGTTTATGAAGGTCCATGTTCTGTCGTTTGATCTTCCAACAAGGAAAGCAAACTCTGCCTGAATATCCTCCTTCAAATGCAGGGATCAGTCAAATAAGCAGCTTCAGCAAAACAAAAATCAGAATATAAAATACAGGGGTTTTTTTCTTTTTTCTTCCCTAAAACTGTATCGTCAAGCATCAATTTCAGCAAGGTAAATGAAAACACAATCCTGGAAATATTTCATTACCAAGTTTTGAAGTGAAACACAGAAGAAAAAAATTGATGGTTCATCAACCGAGAGAATTCCCATAAAATCAATGATGACATCTTGATACAAAGCTAACGTGGGCAAGCAGTGTTCTGCAAGATCGGGAGGAAAATAATCAGCTACTTACAAATACTAAATAAAGCTAATAAACTTTTGAAAAAAATAATGGCAGCCATCTATAGATTTTTAGGAACTCTGACAACGCAGAGTGTAACAGTATAATTTAAATCTGGCATTCTCCATCTCAGCACAGAATTACAGCCCCGATTCTTAGAAACCATTAAATCTATAGAATTCAGGAATGCATTTGAAATTATATAACCCTATTAATACTGCTGGAAAACAGCCTTTAACTACCACTGATCCACTCTCCAGCAATAACAACAAAAAATTCAGGACTAAGATGAGAGCACTGCACAGGAGCTATCTATTTTCTCCCTCCTCCCAAACTGTTAAAGACTGCCTGATCTTTTGTAGTTCTTTTGACTTTTTTTCTTTCTACTTTCCTAAGAGACGAATTTCTCTATTCCGGAGCTTTCCAATGGCGCTTTCCAGGATGACTTCCCAGAGTTATCCCCAGATCCTGCTTCAGTGGCTAACCAATTCCCATAGAATAGGATACTTCCGTGCAGCGTAATCATAGCAATTGTTAGGGAGTTTCGTCCGTTCCGGGCCCCTCTGATGTTTAACAACATCCTGCCTTTCTGGAGACTTACACAGGTAAGAAATAGCAACGATCTTTTTCTATCAGCCTACGTTTGGAGTAGTTCTGGCACGCTAGCTCCTTGCCCCTAACCAAGAATAAAGCTTTGTTACATCTCTTTTAAGGGACTCGACTGAGATACCAAACGAGATCTGCCTTGTTTGGCAGTGCCCAAGCCCTCCAGAGAGTGTTTAGCTGCTGCCTAAGCAGAGAGGGATGTGAGAGATTGTACCCCTTAGCCCTACCCTCAGACTATGAGCTGCTGAAGAGCCTTCAGCCTTATTTAAGAGAACAGCCCAAACCCATCATTGCTTTGTAGCTTACATAGCTGCACAGCCAACAAAACAATCGCTCAGGTCCACCTCCCTCTTGCGCAAAGCTGGTGTTTAGCTTTTCATGTTCTCAACTACTTGAAATCCCCTCTCTGCTAAGCTGTGGCAACAGGGAGGAGAGCAGAGGGTCTGGGGATTTTCAACCACTGTCTCAGTCCCAGTATAAAGCCCTTCCCCTTTTCCTATCACCACCCCTTGAGACTTCATTCATTTTCTCCTTGTCCAAGTTTATGACAACATCTCATGAGTGTGTGTGTGTGTACATACCCAGTACTGTACTGAGCAACACTTTCCCCTCTGGCTCTTTTGCATATCTATCTTTGGGATAGCTACCTTTGTGGCTGCATTTTCCAGCAGCAAGCAGCAGCACTGCCATTTCAGTGTCTAAGTGCTTCATTTGTACTGCAGTCAGTCAGTCAGTCAGCATCCTTCTGGTATCCCCCTTTGCAGGCAAAGCAAAACTAGGGCACTGAGGGCATAGAGTTTAAGAAGATATTAGATGTCAAAATACCCTAAGATTTCAATACATGCTGCTCCTTTGAGGAGCAACAATGTACAGAACAAAAGTGGGAATAAAACCAGGAGTCCAGCTTCCCCTAGTGATACAACACCCTCAGCCCCAATAGCTTGGGCATGGATATAAATCCAAGCTTCAGTCACATTAGAAGCCAGTGACTTTCAGAGCAAGCTAAAACCAGGTTTTAATATTTGACTGAGATGTTTTCTTCTCCGACAGCCCCGTGACAGAAAGGTCTCTGAACGACCAGTTTCCTATGCTTGAAAAAAAACCAGGCAGCACTCTGCCCTTTGAGCTAAAACATACTGGAAAGGAATGGCAAAACATACACCAGTGTGAGCAAATACAAGCAAATTAACTTTGAACAGCACTAACGTACCAAGAGAGTACTTCAAAAGACTTGTACTATGACAACACCCACATCCTAAACACTGCATTTTCCTTCAACTCTTACTCCTTACTACTTATCCAGAGTGTTTGATAGAGGAAATTGAGGATACCTGAAAACATTTATTCCTAAGGACTAAATTACATACACACTCCAGAACAGTAATTTTAAGTCTTCTCTTTGCCCTCTGCTCTGTAGCACTAATTTAACGCCTGTTGCTCCAAGTTTTTCAGCCAGCCATCCCATCTTGTGTTTCAGGATTTTTACCTTGAATTTCTAACTGCTGACATAAGCTTTTAACATCAAGCAAAGGCGAAAGAGCCTACTCATTTAATGGTTATTTGAACAAGATGGCCCACAGTTTTGCAGAGCAAAGCTATTGTAATTTGGTTTTATGGAATGGTTGGTTGTAAGCACTGAGGAAAAAAGTTTAAAAAAGGCAGATGGTTAATAGTATCAACTGAGAAAGTTCACTTTTCAAAACAGAGATTCTCCAGTTTACTGTTCTTGGATTTGCTGTGCAAACCTGCTTCGACACAGAAGTACTATAATACTTCTTTTGTTGATGAAAATGGTGAAACACACCCCCACCCCCCACAAGATGTAACCAAAATTAAATAAGTTACTTGACTTAATGATGTCACTTTACAGCAAAGATTGAAGACATGCAAAGACATAACTTAGAGGACCAAAGTCAATGGAAACACAGATGAAAAAGGAACTTAGACCAAAATAAAAACTTGCAGCAGGACCATGGGAAGCTTAGGTACTCTTCTCCAATGCCCAGAGCCGACAAATACCTCAAGCAAATAGCCAGCTGCATTTATTTTCCTTCATTAGGGCCTGCCCAGACAGCACTCAAATACCAGGCCTCTTCTAAGTTTAGACCTTATTCCAAGTAAATTAAGGACTCCCTGGTTTCCCATGCAAAATTTGGTAACAGTAAGTCACTCTATTTGGAGCAAATATTTACAAGTAACCTTCTTCTCAACCTCAAAAAGAATACCTAAGCTCTAAAACATCTCACACTGGTTTTCCCCCATCACCCAGATTTTTCACATTTTAAAAAGCTGCAGTAATATTTTTTTCATGTCAATATAAACTGTGAGCCCTCAACTCCAGCTACACAAAACCTGCACGTCAGGGCACCCATCTGGCAGGATGGCTGAACCTGGGAGTAGAAGAGCGTTAAATTAAGTAGGTCTGCCCGAGGCAAAGCACCGCGTGCTTATGTTCTCCCCCCTAGCACTGCAGTTCTCTAAATCCCACTGGTGAAGTACAAGGAGTTTAACAGAGAGCTCAGAAGACCTTTTCTGGTTTGATTTTGATGTGTTTGGACAGTTTGTATGAAGGTTGTTCTTGTTTGGTTGGTCTATTTTCTCTGCTTATAAAGCCTTCTTTGAAAGCATTACTCCAGCGCTTCTGTAACAGTCCTCAGGCTTTGGAATGACAGAGGCAATATAAATTGTTTGAAATATTCTACCTTTACAGGTATTACATTTGCATATCTGTAAACAATCAATTAGTCAAGTCTCTTCTATTAAACACCCCACTGAGATCAGTGGAGTTCTTAATTTGCACCAGTACACCTTCATAGATAAAATACAGCAAATTTTCCCCTCTCCAGGAAAAAGCCATTTTGCTGAGGTTTCTATAATAAGCATTTATAAAAAACCTTCCTGTCTCAGTAACCAGTTACACTGGCAGTGTCTCGAGTCACAAGTGCTAAAGAGAAAAAAAACAATTAAGTTCCAAATGTTAGACGTTTACTTGTATTAGAATATTTTGCTGGGGGGAATTTCAGAAGCCTGATGTCAATTTACCTTCTGCGTTTATGCTACTATTTCATCTCTTAGGCAGTTTACTGTTGAGGATAAATGTTTGTAGGACAGAGCTTTTTCCAAAGTAACAAATTACAGTTCTTCTGGTTGTTTACACTTGGAAGGTCAAGCCCGAGCCCTCTGTTTGGAAAAGAGACATACTAATGATGACTATGTTCCTGAAGTACCTACATTTTTGGCAGTCCATTCATATCTTGGGAGGTAATCCCCAAGAAACATCACATTCAGTAATCCCTGTACCTCCTCCACCCTGAGGACTGCACTGAAAAATACCCTGTTGGACAAAAAGAACCCACAGCCACCCCAGTGAGTCAGGGATGATGAAAATATAAACATGGCAAGCAAAAAGACAGAAATTAATCACAAGAAGTAAGAGACATGCCAGGAACATCAGCCCAGAGCTACATTAAAAAAAATAATCCACAACCACTGAAGACCTCCACTTCTCCTATGACGTAGGTCATGGATTCCAGTCTAGACAATCCCATGTAAATCAAACTAAGCCCATACAGACTAGCCTGAAACTAATAGCTTTAACACAAAAACTTCTCTGTGGTTATTATGAATTTTCTAATTTGCAATTTTATTTTATTTATGCACAAAAATAATTGCTTTCTAAAAAAAAAATAGTAAATATCAAGAACTCATGTTTGTTTTCAGCCATAACTTGCTTTGATGAACAAATCAAGTTCTCTATTGATTGAAAGTTGACTTCCCAGTTCCCCCAATATTCCTCTTGACTTTTGCTGCATGTCTTTTAGTTCACAGGCACAGGTGATTAGAATTGTACCCCATACTGAAATATGCAGAGTGTTGCATCGCTGTTTACTCTTCCCATAACTTCTTCACATAAACGATTTAAACCTTTCAAAAACAGTCTCTACGTCCATGACACACAACCTGTATTACTGGGTTTCTTCAGAGTCCATCCGTCACAACCACGCCGGTCTTTCTACAAGGTGCTTCCTTCATTTTTTAAGTCTCTCCACACTTAAAACCAAACAAGTATGCCTCAAAACCGCCTGTGGGAAGAGCTCTCAACTAATTTCTCTAGTCTTGCATGTCCTTTTCCAACATTTGCGAGCTTGTTATCTGTCATTCTGAATACACAAAAGACCTAGAACACTGGTGGAAGAGTACAGCAGTGCCTATTATGGCAAGCAGAGTAATAGCTGAGTAATTCTTTTTACTTTACACTTACACTGCTGTTGTAACTGATATGGAACATGAGCCTTTTCAATTTGTGAGATTTTTGAAAAATCTGAGAACCTAGAGACTTCATTTACTTGAGATTTCCCTTCAACATCTTGGGTGAAAGATGTCCAGCCCTCATCTCTTGAGCTCTGCATTTCACCTCCATCTCCATGATGACAATTTTTTAATAAAGCCTTTGATAGTTGCTATCCTCTCGTTAAACAATAACTTTCTTACTAGGAACTGAGACAACATTTTCACATACACATGTTTCATCACACTGACCTACCTCTAGTCCCTTGATTCTTCATACCTCTTCCGTTTCTACTCTTGATATTGCTGTACTTACATGACTACACCATATTTTGCAACCGATTCCATTTTTCTTCACCAGATCTGAAACAGCCTAGCTTCTGGTATTTCCCATCGAGGGGGTTCCAGGGGCTGAGCACCACACGCCACACACTCCCACAGGAGAACCACACAGAGCCTCCTTGGGTTGGAATAAGGACAGTTCACTGACAAAATCACCGTGAAAGGGGAACAATAACAGCCAATTACACTTAACACCAGGTGATAACACAGAGTACCTTACCAGCCAGACAATTAGAGAGTGCTGCATAAGGCAAGGACTGATCCAACATCCCCAGTGCCCCAACCTCACTTGGACTGCCCTGGGGACACCAAGCACAAGAAGTGCCCCTCCCCAACCAGCCCCTTTAATGGGGGAGTGATGTCAGCTGGTGTGGAAACAGCCCAGGCTAACTCAGCTCACCTGGGCTGACAGCTTGAGGAGGGTAACTCTGGCCTGGCCAGAACCAGGACACCCATACAGACAGTCATAGGGTCTGAAGAATTTTCTGGGTCTCTAACACAGTGGGCAACAGTTTTACACCATCTTGTTAAAAAAAAATCTACCCAACACCCAATATTTAGCTTTTCCAAGCTTGTTAATCCCTTTGTTAACTTCTTGTCAAGTCCTGAGTAACTGTTTCTAATACCTGTATTGAAATGTTTATTCACCAGCCCTAACAGTGGCATTCCCCCTACTTGCTTTTTAACTTTTGTGTCCCTAAGCTCTTCAACCAGTTGAGAAAACTTTAATAAGGCTTTCTTCTATTTAAATTAATTTCTTACCTGTTTCGGTGAATCCTTACACCAAAATCAAACTGAATCACCAATGAATGACTTAGTTACCTTCCACGCTGCCCTCTCTACCTCAAACAATCAAGGATAACTTCTGTCTCAGTGACTATCTGTTGAGGAATGTTTAATACTTGGCTTTGAAATTAGGACTCTCAAGATTTTGTGGAGATGCATAAACCTGGGGGACAGCAAAGTATCTTGATTAAATGCAACTATGAAACACACTTTTTTCTCCTCAAAATTCTTTCACTACGGCTTAGTAGGCATCCAGAGGTCAGGCTGGAAATGCTGATGCTTCAAGGCCAGAATACTTTTAATTTCATCCATAGAAGAGCAGAAACTGGAAAGCTGTATGAAATGTATGCTTTTCATGTTTAAATGCTGCAGTATGTTTCTCAAAATATTTAAACAAGTAGGGCAATAAATCTCTGAACTGGAAAGCTAATAAACATTCACATATGCATTTTGCTCATCTCTGAATGTGATGGTAGTTTAGTTATTCCTGTATTTATGCAGTGGGACAAAGATCAGGAAAGATCATCAGTGAAAACTATTTGGCTGTCTTAACCTTCTTTACTCCTGGTTGTTTAACATTTATTTTTAAGGTTATAACAAATGGTTCTTTTCTGTTTGGTAGGAAAGTAGGATGACAGATTGTGGGAAGGAAAGTGTGAGCTGTATGGAAACAGAACAAGAGCAAGAAAAGGAGGGTGAGGGATCCAACAAACCTGCTAATAGCAAGTGGAGAACAGAAAATGAAAAATGCCCTTCCCCAGCCCACACCACCACAGTACTCAAGTCCTACGCAGAACTTAGTTCTGAGAAAGCACTGTGACAGCAGTGACTCTCCCCACCATGGGAGAGAAAATTAATTGATAACAAATCCTTATAACTTTTTATGAATTTCACAGAACATGAAAAAACACCAAAGATTCATCTAGAAGGAGAAAACAAGACACCTCTCCTGAAGCTGTGTCCAGATCTGGGGTACTGTGTCCAGATCTGGGGCCCCCAATGTGGAACTGTTGGAGAGGGCTCAGATGAGGCCATGAAGATGATTAGAGGGCTGGAGCACCTGCCCTATGAAGAGAGGCTGAGGGAGCTGGGCTTGTTCAGCCTGGAGAAGAGAAGGCTGCAGGGGGGACCTCATTGCAGCCTTCCAGTCCCTGAAGGGAGCTTATAAGCAGGAGGGGATTCAACTTTTTAAAAGGGTAGACAATGGCAGGACAAGGGGGAATGGATTAAAACTAAAGGAGGGAAGGTTTAGATGAGATATTAGGGGGAAGTTCTTTACAGAGAGAGTGGTGAGGTGCTGGAACAGGCTGCCCAGAGAGGTGGTGGATGCCCCGTCCCTGGAAGTGTTCAAGGCCAGGTTGGATGGGTCCCTGGGCAACCTTGTGTAGATCCAGGCCTGGAGGTTGGTGGCCCTGCCTGTGGCAGGGGGGTTGGAGCTCTGTGATCCTTGGGATCCCTTCCAACCCAGACCATTCTATGATTCTAAGCTAAGTATAAGGATACTGCAGGAGTCAAAGCAAGGCTCTCGGCATGGGCCATACCAGATCAAAACATAATCTACATGGCCCTTCCATCCTCACCAGCACTCAAGGAGACAGCATACATCCTCTGTTGAAAAATAACTACAACACACCTTGTACATCTCAAAGTATCACCACACCAAAGAACAACAACACAGGGCAATCTTTGGGGAAAAGGATTTAAACAGTTTCATTCTGTCTGTGTCTGTTCATCACTGATTTTCCCCTTCACTTCTTACCAGAGATTTGAAATAACAGGTTCTGGAGCAGTAGTTCCTCACAGATTTGAAACAACAATGCAGCATCTCTTTCTCCCTTTCTCCTTTACCCAATACTTTAAATTTCCTGCTGCCTTCAACTCCCTCATAGACTGGAGAAACTCTTTAGAATGAGTATGCCAGTGAAATTACACAGAAGCAGTGAAATCACACCCATGAGCAATCAGTGGAATTGTTATAGCTAAAAAGAACAGAAGGAATAAACCTATAAACACATAATGCTGGCTAGATAGCCTATGCAAGGTGTTTTAAAAAATCAAGGAAAGACTACACTCAAAACAGAAAAGTAATTGAAAAACCTCACCAAATGAGTCATGTCATTTATTAAATGTGAGTCTAATAAAAACAGGCAGATGTTTCTCAGGTAAACTAACTGATCCTCCAGATAGTGAGAGCACACCACAGGACAAGTTCATAGCTGAAAAAAACCAGGGAAAATTGCAGAAACTGAAAAGTACATCAAGAAATGGCTAAACTGGAGATGTCACTTAGCTGTACTCATAAATAATCTTAGTTTGAACAAAAGCTGAAAATGAAATTTCTCAAGGCCTGAGATGCCTATTTCATATTTATTGTCATTTATCAGCATGTGACAACACATTAATTTCCTAATGACTGAAAAATTGAAAGAATTATCAGTTGGTAAGTCAGTATGAAAGAAGAAAAAAGACCAGTCTGAGAACCTGAGACTATGATGCTATAAATGGGATGAAAATAACTGGTACCACTGTGAGGTCAGCCACTGAAGGAAAATATGTTAGAAGAAAAATTAATTTAGTAGGCTGGGCACCAGCCATCTGGTAACAGGGGAAGACGTTACCTGGATACAGTTAGGGTAGGGCACAGGCAAGGGAAAAAGATGGTTTGAGACCCCACAGTTCTGCTGGAGTAAGCTAGCCAAAGTGAAGATGACTGCATGCCAGTCAAGACAGAAGCTCCCAAACTATTGGAAGAGATATCTTCATTCAAAACATCTGATCTGAGTAAGCCACCGATTGCTGTCATCAACATAAACAGGAAAGGAAGCTAACAATACCCAGCTATTTCTGTGATGCTGCTTAGTTCACCTCATGCACAGATGGGAGCCTGTGCCGCTTCCATCCCTGCACATAACATTTCTCTCTACCAAGTCTAATACGGTGAAATAAGGATGTGCTTATTTAAATTACAGTACTTTCTTCCCCTGCAACTAAAATTAAATAGACTTTTAAATGCCTTTTTCCCCACTTGAAGTTCCTGACTTCTTACCTGCATTTACCACTCAATGCTTTAAAACTGACTGACGTGGGGTTTGGATTAGGTACCCAGTACCTATCCATGCTAAGCCAAGTCCTGTCCTGATTTAAACCCCAGGCAACTCGAAATGAGTCCCTTTAAGTTTGCTCCAAGACATACCTTGCTACATGGTTAGTGGCCCTTGCCCCAAAACCCACAGCATACTATACCATGACTGTGAAAATGTTTGCCTGGCATCTCCCCAGAACACACCGCCCCAGGTTCTATTTTACTCCCATCAGCTTATTTCCTTCAGAGAATTATCTGCTCCCACCCACTGAACACCACTATCTGATACCACACTTTTTATTTTACTGTTCTGTAACTTCCATTTGATCTGAAAAGAGATGAGGTGAAACGTTTGCTACTAAAAGATTTCACTTAGAGTAGAATCATATGTTTCCCCTCGTTGCTCATATTCATGTATGGCGCATTAAAATTGAGTCCCATAAGTCTTCATTATTTAGGCATTTAATCACATGGAAAATGTGGTAATTTAATTAAAACAAGCAACATAGGTTAGATATCCCATAGGATACAGACTGAGGAAAAATGATCTAATTCATTGAGTTTCCATTTTGAAAATGTATTAATATTAGACCACAAGATCACAGGGAAAGAGAGAAAAAAAAAAAGCAAGCTGCTCATTTGCAAAGCAGTAATCCAACACTGAGACAATTTCAATTTAGGAAGCCAAAACTTACACTGCTCTGTCTCATGTCTGCAGCGAGTGTTTGTCAGAACATAACCCAACCAGCAATGACTTGCTGTTCTGCAGTAAAGCCTGCACTGGGATATTTTAATATAATGAGACAGGCAAGGTATAAAGTATTCTTAGTTTAGACATCGTGACTAAAGATGGCACTTGTCAGATGTTCATGAAAGGCTTTCAGTCTTCCTCACTGGTGAGGGCAATGTTTACTTCTTCCCAAAACTTATGTCACATACCTGACACTCAACCTCCAAATGATTTACATGCCTGGTATTAGGAGGACAGGGTGAGGGGGCAGATTCATACACACAGACAGTTGCCATTCTCTCTGAAGTCCACAATACACCCTCTAAGTCAACCTTCTGGTTTTACACACTATTAAATAGTTGGTTTTCTCTGAACTGATGAGTCTTTTCCTTTCCCTCCCTCCAACAAATCCCTCAAGCCACAACCCTTATTTCAAACCTTTATTAATGGAATTTGTCCAATACACCCCTCAGGAAAACTTCCACCAGAAATTAGCATGGCAGAAGGCCTCAGAGGTGTATATGAGGGATTATTAGATATTCTTTCCCAGATTTATTTAATATAATAAAGAGTTACTACATGCATTCTTGATACCTATTCATGGCACCTACATAGCCGTTTTCTCTTCCGTATTTCTGTCTTTTCTTTTAAAATGGGCTTGACCCTATGGTTTCCCTCTCACATAGAAATTCACAGAAGATAAAATATGGAGAGTGAGTCCAGTAAGAGTTGCATTTTTGTCTATATGATAGAAAAGACAGGAAAGTATAGGCACACTACTCAGCTGGGCTATGTCTGCATAGTTTCAGTGACGTTCCCATAGTTTATATGTAGTGTTGTAAAATACATCAACATACTATATACAAAAATACTCAGCTTCCCACACATTTTATATAAACATTAAGCAATATTTTATCTTCATTTTAAATGTCTTTTCAATACTTTGCATCCCTTCCTTTCCAGCATGTTCACATTTTCCAATCTCTTTAGATCGTGCAAAATACGTGAAGAAAATGGAAAGAAAATAGGTATCAAAGAATAAAGATTGCACACATTTAAAAAAAAAAACCCAAAACTTTACAGTATATTCTTTGCCCCTGTGCTGCTGCTCTTTTTTTCCCCCCATAGTTAACCATGAATAAGTGCCTCACCTGTTAACACAAGATGGCATAAAATTTCTCAGTTTGCTGAGAAAAGATGTAAAACCCAACCCTGCCTTTCAGTGTTTGTAAGGAGGATGGACACCCAGAGCCCCCAGCATCCAGAACAGCCACAGGTAGAAAGAGTTAGAGGGGGTAATCAAGTCTGCATACCTGAAGCTTGTCAGATAGTTGGGTTTTAAGGGACTCCTTTGGCTTTCATTTAACTAGAAGGAGGAAGAATGAGAACGTGTCTAAAGCCAATTCCCACCTCATGCTCCCCTTATCACAGTCTGTACATAAACTGCATGGTGCTGTGGGTTTAGGATCTTTCATAACACAATTAGGGAAAAAAAGCTAAGCAATAATGAGCATATACAAGCACCATCAAACTTAGAGATATCTAGTATATCAAATACAAGAAAGAGAGAGGAATCTTATGGGTTTTGTCCTCATTTCTTCTTTCAAGAGAAAAAGGAAAAAGCAGCTTTTATTATTCATTACTCTGCTGCCTGAAAAGTTGAACCAAACAGCACTTCACATTTAATTCTGTTCAAATGAGAAAGCTTTGCAGAAATATGCCACTTGCAGAAACTCCAGCTCTCATGCACTGCCCTTCTGCAGTTAGCACCAGGAGAACCCAGCTAAGGCTGTGCTTACAGCTAAGGCTGCGCACAGCCTATCCACAATTACGTCTGTTTCCTTTTTCAGAGCATTTATCATCACACATACAGCACTAGACAGATGTGTTTTGCCTACCAGCAATCCTTCTCTTTGATTTGATATAGTATGAATTATTTTGGCAAGCATTCAGTCCATCTAGACAGGAAGCCTCCGTCAGCTGGCCACAAGGGTGGAATTCACCTGGCCAGCTGGTCATGGCTTAGAGGAGCATTTATGGTAGAAATGGCCCTGCAACACAGGCTAACATTTATCTACGCTGAGGGACCAGTGAAGAACTTGGCCAAGTTTAAGCTATGTCAGTTAGAGCTATGTGAGATATCCCTCTGCCTATTTTGATTCTTTATTACTTCTGGTTTAGGTTTGCTTGGGGAGGGGGGCGGGGTTCCCCCTCTCCAGGTCTTCAAAACTGATGCAATGGAAAACACTATGCCATTTATATACTCCATCATGTAGCAACATTCCCAACCAACTGATCATCACCAGAGAGCTGTTCCTCATCACTGACAACTCATCCAATCAGTTCAGCATGATTTGCTTTATCAGTATGTTATGCTTGTTGTGTGTTCATCTGGAACGATTTTTAAGATAACAAACACAGATAAATTCTCACTTTTTTCATCAAGAATACAGCATGTTTTGCCCAGGGCAAACTACTTACTACTCAGTAGTCAGCCAGAGGAATGCCACACACCATAAAAGTTTTAACTTTTAAATCCTGAAAACTGGTTATACTCAAGAGCACTGAAGATGCAGTGGTGGTAAATAGTACCACGAATACCACCACTTCACACCCCACTGCCCCATCATTGATCACCAAGCTAATCTATCAACAGTTGCTTTTTTTTAAATCTCCTAAATTGTTGTTATTGCAATTGCCATATAAAAAACCAAACCCACCCTCTGGTTTCAGAAGAAAGCTCTTTAAAGACTGTGTCCATTACTCACCTTCCAGCGAGCTTTCTGCATGAAGCTGCAGACAGGGATAAGGAGGCAGCACCCCACCAAGCAGACTCCTGTCACAAAAAGACAATATAGTGACACACTATTTGGCAGCATTATAAAACAGTATCAGATGATCATTTGTACAGCAGTCACTGTAAAATCTGCATTTCCAGTACACCCTCACTCATTCTTACCAGCTCTCCAGTAGCCACATCACAAATCTGTGTTACACTAAACTGGAGTTACCACACAACTAGGTGGGGAAAAATCATTTGGGAGCCCAAACCACAGGTCAAGTTCAAAGCGTTTCAAGTGGGGGTAGGCAATGAAAGTTGAGAGCTTGCAGAAGGAAGGATTTTCTTAGCTTTTAAGAGGACGACTTATATTGGCTATTCAGAATTTTTATTGCTAAATTGCTAAGTAAGCAGTAAGCCAATTACACTTTCTTACACCTTTCAGACTACATCACAACCTGTCCTATCAAAGCACAACAGAGGTAGGAATTATTTATTAGATTATTATATATAATAATTATACATATATAATATTATGTTATTATATATATTTTTTAATATATATAATTTTATTATATATAAGAATTCATTCGCCAGTGCTGTCAGGATAAAGAAGCCGACAGCAGTATGGCCCGCTTCGTAGCTGACAAAAAGAGAAAGAAAAAAAGGCAAGAAAATAAACAAGAAAGGGAAGGGGAACACATGGTGTAATGCAGAGGCAGAGACCAATCCCAAGGGTATGAAAACATCGAAATTATGATGCAGTAATCAACCATAAAACACTTCAGAAACGCAGAATATTTTTGGAAAAATTGCTTTTTTATGGGAATACCTCAAGCATAGAGTAAAAACATTTTTACAGAAAAACTATCACATGTGGTGGAATAAAAGAAGCAATGAAAAAAAAAAAAATAAAGGAATTAATAGCCTGAAGTCCCCTCCTTCCTTTTCATCCACACACACGTGTGCACACACATACAATGTCTTCAAAGCTCCGATTCCCTTCTCTTCTGGAAAGACTCATCTGTTACTGAGTCCACAACCTTCTCCAAGCCTAAGGCTAGACTTCCAGGTTTCTGCTCTGGAGTCTGTCGTGCTGGTACAGAACTGCTGCAAACTTACCTGATTTCATCATGGTGCATGAAGTTACATCACGATCATGAAGTAACTCTAACTGTCATCTTGGATTTAAAATCATTTTGTTCAAATAATCTCATCTCTGCCTTCCAATCATACAGTGTCCTGATCATAGTCACTGGATGCACTTTTAAAACATTATGTCTCTGATATGGAAATTTTCTTCCTGTAAGGGAGGTTATTTCTGTTTTGTTTAGCATCAATCTGTTTTGCAAAAGAACTCAAGGATTTAAGAAACACTACCAAGGGTGAAATTACAGCGTGCTTCCATGTAGCTAAGGTACTCTTAAGGTGTAATTCAAATGTATTCTCAAAGTGCCATTTAATTCAAAATATGCAAAAAACTTTGCCTCAGAACCTTAGGCTGAAATGAAAATTTCCATTTTCAAATTGAACACTTTTCAAAACTCTTCATCACTGAAGACTTTTTGCTGAAGTCCAGCATGCTGCTTGGGACATGAAGTGATTTAACTTCAGAATCAGAATGCCAAATCAGGTATCAGGCATCCACCTTTGCCCAATTATTACTTATCTTTTTATTGCAGTAAGAAAGTAACCAACCCATTGCCATGCTCTTCCTCCTGAAAGCTTTCTTAGAAAAGGGCATCCAGGCCTGAGCTAAAATTCTGGAATCAGAGTAGTATCATCAGGCATGACATTCCTGGAATGGGAGGAAAGTGCGTTATCTTCCAATGCTCTAACAAGAGGACTTCAAAGGTAACTGGTGGGATTACTAAAGGTATCTAGGAACTAAATTGTTCTCTGCAACTCTGAGAATCAGTCCTAAAGGGATCAGTTTAGAATGCTTGATAGGGAAGATGTGCACCCATGCATGGGCCAGCACACCGTGTACAGCACCACCTCTTCTTACATTCACTCACATTTTCCAGTAATTTTAGCCTCCCACTGAGGTTTTCCTTTACTGACCTGTGCCTAGAGGTGGATCATGTGAACGAAACTCAGCTATTACTGAGCTCTAACATATTAAATGAAAATTATCCTCATTATTAAATAAACATTATGTATCCTTTAATACCGAATACCCAGCTGTAAACCTCAGCTGTTTACACATAGCTATAGCATGGGGGAATGAATGTGAAGGCTGGAAACAGCACTGAGGGAATTCCCAATGAAGTGCTCTTTGTTTGCTGGAACTGCAGAAATCTGAGAGAAAGATAAACCAACAATGAACTAGAAGGTTCATTCTGAATAGCAACAAAATCTTCCCGTCAGTACTGCTTTGGGTAGTAAGTCTTCCCCCCCCAAGTCTTGTTGGGGACAGGCAGGACTCATTCCCAAAGCAGCAGTAACAACACTAGCT
The DNA here is from genome assembly GCA_020800305.1 of Porphyrio hochstetteri. Lineage (NCBI taxonomy): Eukaryota > Metazoa > Chordata > Aves > Gruiformes > Rallidae > Porphyrio > Porphyrio hochstetteri. The sequence goes on along the minus strand of CM036909.1, from coordinate 40,931,302 downwards.
CATCTCCAAGTAAGGTTTAGTCCTGCTGTGACCTCCTCAGGGTGGTTTCCTCTGCCCTCCTCGGCAGGCAGAGGAGCTATATTCTCCAAAAGGCAGGCAGCACACCTTGTTCAGAGACTACAGGAGTTCCTGGGATCACTGTTCTGAGCAGACAGCCATGCCCTGCATAAAGGAGAGCTTAAAATGCAGACTTAGCAAAATGAGAAATAATAAAGATAATAAGCTACCAGCATCATTCATCATCCTGTATTACTTAAGTTTGCTGAGAGAAAAGTCTAATCCAACAGCACAGAAGAGAAAGGGAAAAAAAGCATTGTCCAAACTCATTGCTGACCTACACCTTTAACTGGCTTGTCAACCACTGGGGATTATGTGGGGTGGGGATCAACATAAAAACTGGCTGTCTCTGCCTACATGCTTTTCCATGAGTTGGCTTCATCTCATCTGGAACACTTGGGATATGGTCTGGAAAGCAAAGGCAGCTACATTTCACTTGTCAAAGCAAGAGCCATAAAGAGGAATGAATAGCAGTCAAGCACGCAAGGGCTCTAGGTACAAAGTCCCTCATCACCTTTATTTTAGCCCAATCCCTTGCACAGCTTTATCATCTGGACTAAAAAAAAAAAAAACCCTCTGAGAAATCAGCTGTGCAAACTAAGTATTTTTAACGTCTTTATCATAACAAAATATTTCCACAAAGGTTAGCTCTCCCTACAGAAAGCAACAAACAAGCTTCAGAAAGGGCTTGGAAACTGGAAATAATACATCATTTTCCTGCTTGTGAACCTCACAAGTTTGTGAGAATACATGGACTGACATAAGCCCCTGGTATTTAATGAATGAAACTAAAACAGATGAGTTGCTAGCCCTCTCAGCCTATCCACAGTTACTCATAATCAGCAAAATTATCTCCATATACCAAATAACTTTTTCAAATAGTATCATAATAAAGTCAAATATCTCAGGTAACTAAAATAAACTTCAGTTGCCTAAAAGATTTTGTGGTAACAGTCTGCTTTGCTTCTCCCAAGTGCATCAAGGCCAGTCCCCTTGTTTCCAAGCCTGAGGGGCTATTGAGCAATAATATTGTTTTCAATGGTAGGCATTTAAATGATCCAAAAAAAAAAGTGGAAGAAAAGAAGGTAAAGACATCTATTTTGACTTTATTTCCCTATGATTGTTCATGTTTCATCTGCTGTCCCACTCTAAGACTGACTTTTCAACGTAAGAGACACGACTTCCTTTATCACACTTGCACAGGATCTACTTTTTACGCTTGCTACAACACCTCCCTCTAGCAGTTCTTGTTGAGCTACACATCCGACAACATCAATAGCTTTCCTCAGTTCTTTGTGCTTTTAATGCTGATTGTGACATCACTTTCTACTCAGGAGAGTCGGCAATATCAAAATGCAAACGATTTCAGCTCTTTGGTATCATTCATCCCACATCTGCAGAGCAAGGCATAGAGAAGCGGACGAGTAATTCTCAAAAGTCAACAAAATTCATATAGAACTTGAAAAAGATTCTCTTAAAACCTATCCAAAGTGACTAGAAGTTTTAGTGTCCATTATTTGACACACTTAAAAACACTCAAAGATGTTCCTGAAACACAGAAGAAAGCAACCACTCTGAATAGTCAGGCTGTTAGTGTATTGAGAGGTACCAAGACAGGCTGAGACTTGCCAAAATAGAAGATTTTAAAAAATAGTATCACTTTAAGGGAGTCATTCAAAGACAGTTAGTGAAGTGAGAGCATCACCTGGACAAACACATCGGATGGCCTATGTACGTTATTACTTACAGGACCAAAGGTCCAAAACCAAATATGCAATTTCTGCAGGAATGACAAAAAAGACTGAAAATTCCTGTAATGCAATTTTTGCATTATCTATTTCAGAGATGTGTTTAATCTAGTTATAGAAGCAATGTATATAGTTTACTTAGGGACAAAAAAAACGGGAGGGAGGCAACACGGTTCAGGTAGTCTGCATACAGCAACTATTTACAACCTGTACATACAGAATCCTTCCATGAGAGCACTTCTCCAGTTAGCCCTTGAATATGACGTTCCTCCTACTGTTCATTATCTTTCTGGAGTCGGCTATAGATCTTTTCACTCCAGATTTCTGCAAAATAGATTTGTGAGCTTCTCCAGCATATGGTACAAAGCTCAAAGCACCTTCATTCTTCAACAGAGGGGGAAAAAAAAAAAAAGACTACTGCTTGCAAGTAGTTTAACACTTCATTTTATCTTGCACATATGAAACAGATCACACTTTTGTTTCAGAGGCACAAACGCATTTATGCTGATGCTCTTCTCTTAGGCAAGGCTGCACCTAGAAAGTTTGATGACCTCTTCTGTGCTTGGAATACTGTCATGTTTATTAACGGAAGCATCAAAAGGTCAGTATTAAATTATAATATACCTATATGCACGTCCACGTGCATGACCTACACAAAGTATGAAAGATAATTTTAATAAGCAATTATGTAATAATGAAAATACTTAGTATTAAATGAGACTGCTTTGGGCTGAAGGAAGGGGTTATGGCTACTGTAATTTTTCTTTTTGATGTAATTTACAAGTCGCTAAATTTAACACTTCCTTTTATCCGATTATTCCAAAGGAGACAGAAAGCTATAGTAACCCATGCAGTCAAACAAACAGGCCTCCTGATACGAGTTATTATTTTATGTACAATACATGGAGAGTTTCAGATTTACTGTTTGTGTCTTGCATCTTTTCATCCTTTCTCTCTTTCTGAAGTTGATCTCTTTGAAAAAAATTTACACAATCGAAATCACTGCAGATGCCAATTTAAAAAAACAACCAAAAACCAGTAAAAAAGGAGGCATTTGTTTGCCTATATTATTCAAATTCATACCCCATAAGAAGGTTTCATTCTATCAAGTCTGTCCAACACAGTCTGAAGAAAGCAGCACTAAATAATTCCCTAATGCTCCGAGCTCGCTCTGTTGTGAGCAAAGAGTCATTATATCTATTCTGCTCATAGTTGCAGCAATTGTTCGTGTAAGGATACTCTAATGAAGCCTGTCATTAGCATGCTGAGCCACTTCAGTAGCTCAGCACTTCTTTCTGTTTTCATTTCATTATTTGACATGTAATTTGCATTTCTATAAACTTCTAGGAGCTAAGCCTGCTGGGCTAGCAAGCCTCCGATCTGCTCCGGGGGCAAACTCCGGGGTACACTGTAGCTCCTGCAGTCACCTTTCAGGTTAGACACTCCAAACATTTTGGTTGTTCATGTTTATGAGAAGTGATACAGGCAAGAAAGTTTATGTTTGAATTTTAGTAGTTAAGAAAGCAGCTTTTCAAGCCCACTTTAGCGGTCTCTGGGGGGAATGTAATGCTCATTGACCAAAACCCTTTATTCCAAATCCCTACAGAACCTTCACCTTTCTCTCCAGTCACCCCAAATGAGCCTCACAGGAGTGATTTTGTGTATTGTACCTGCCCATTTCACTGGTGACAGATTAGTGCTATACAGGGGAAAAAATGGCAAAGCCTCTTACTCTACATAAGTTACCATATTCCAAAGGCTGCTAAAAACCATTTGCTTTGGGGTAACAAAAGCATGGCCGGTCATGATTTTTGCTGTCCATTGAGATTTGCACGTGACACATGCCACCTTCCTCCACCCCAACCTCTGCTCTTCCCCTAGACCTGCCAAAGTAACAGAATGGGCATGATCTTCCCATTCAGACCATACAAATGCCAACATTGAGATCCCTTCTGGAACTCACCAAAAGTTGTCACACCAACATCTTATTGGCTGTGTGTGGCCAAATTTGTCCTCTCCTAGCTAAAAAGAGGATCGTGTTCTAGCTCTGGCTTTATTTTATGCCTAGGCATTATCATGTGTGTCCCATACCTTGGTATCTCTTTCCCCAGTTAGGTTAAAAAAAGTCAAGCCATTTATTTTAAAAAGTAATTTCTCCCTACAGAAGAACACAGTCACGACTCAGATGTCTTTGCCATTCTGAAGTAGAAAACTGTCCTTTAAATAGAACTAGGCAAGAAATAGCTGGTAGATCAGAAATTTCACCCAAAAGTTTCCAAAAGATCCATCAGAATTTAACAGAATTGCTTCATTTGCTCATAAAGTTGTCAAACAAAATACTTAAGCTAAAAGTAAAAAAGAACCTAAATAGAAAAAGCACTTTTATAGGCAGGCTTCAGACACCTTCACTAGAACAGAACAATATAAAAGCATAGTGTAATGAAAACACATGCTACCACTCTCACTAGTCCAGTGGTGGCAGGAGCTGAAATAGCCCAGACAAGTGATGAACTGTCAACTAACTGTCCAGAAAAGATCTAAAAAAAGACACTGTTTAATGCATGGCTGACTGCAGAACCTGGTACCTCCCCAGCTGCTAGCACCAACTCAGCACAGCTAAGGGAGAAACACCAAGGCCAGACGACAACACTGGTGTGTTGAGACGGGACCGTTTCTCTTCTGAAATCATTTGAATGACAGCTTTGAGTTCATGTGGATTTACATAACTACAAATAGATCTAAGATTTAGTCCTGTTAATCTAAGTGGAAAGAATGTCCAAACATACCCTGTGAACTGCCAGCTGGGCTAGTTTAACTTGCATTTTACTAAAAGATGCTGAACACACTGAAATGACACTTGAAGGACACTGTGCTCTTGATTCTGGATTTAAAATCCAAGAAGAGCAAGCTAAGAGTATGTTAAAGCAAACATGTTTATGAACTAGTTGAAAATTAAAGCTAAAGATGTGCCTGTGAGACAGCATATGAAATCCTGCACATGTTGACTATTTGAGAATTAGCACAGATGATGGATAGAAGATGGCACACAAGGAAATTAAAGCACTTTGATTTAAAACAGATGCCTGGAAGGTCTCTGCCTACCCCTTCATCTAAAAAAAAAGGTATCATGAAAGCAACCAGCACAGCTCTCAGGTAAAAACAACAGGGCTATTCAGAATAAACACTAATAAGAGACTGAATAGAGTATGAAAAGTTTTGTTGGGAGACAGCTCTGTTTTCCAACTGAGAGCACATATATACAAGCACCACACCTATATTCACATATATACACCAACCACAAAAAGAATAGCAAGTACCAAAAGGCTAGCATACCACAAATAAACCACAGCTTTGAAAGCACTGGCCTGGGATCTTCCCAATTATTCTAAGATTGATTTTGAAGCTTTCATGTTATTTGGAATGACGTTTTCTCAGCGGTAGGACAAATGACCGGGACGGACTCAGAAAGTGCTCAGTGGTGAAATGCAAATCAGTCCTTGGCCAAAATACTTTGGTTTTCCTACATCCTGTAAAAGTAATTCAGACAATCTCAAACTGTCTCAAACTGTATCCCTGAAAACTCTATCAAAACTGCTCTTTGCTCCTCTGCTGGAGGAGGTAAAGGACACGTACGTGTCTGTATACAGAAAAACAAATCTCATCCACAAAATTCTTGCAAGTACACATGGAAAACTGCAGAACTACATAACAACATTCATTTTATTATGCACCTTTGTCCAGCCTTGTTTTCTCTTTTGCCCATTAATTCGGCCATTGGGATTACTTTCAACATTGCAACTCCTGAAGTAACATTGAACTGCAACCATTTGGTTCTTAGATCAGATTCTGAAGTGATTCTTCAGTCTCCCCTCCCCTTCAGAGCTTTCATTAGGATAGCACCTGTCTGTGATGCAGAGAGGAGAGGTTGTCCTAGTCAGCATTTCTTTCTGTTTTATGGTTCATTATCATTTGCATGATGGTCTTTCTAAAGATCCATGCCTCGTTCTGCTGGATACCACATTGGTATTTTTAAAAAAAGTTCACGAAGCAGAAAGTAGTGAGTCCCAGAGGTATTGCAGGGAGGGCAACCACCTCCAGCAATGACCTCCCCATACCCACAGTAACCACGTGAGACTCCTGTTTTGCTGTGAACTGGATGCTCACTGGAAGCTGTTTGGAAAGCTGCTTCAGTGGAGGGAGTTGCAGACACTGCAATACCATCACATGCTGCATTAGAATAGCACAATTGATTCAAATATAGAAAGAATATTTTCCCAAAAAAAAACCCACAACTGAAAAGGAGAAGTGGGTTTGGTTTTCTGAAGTAGCTTGGATAGGAGTATTCTAGTTCATCTACCTTCAACAAACTGAGTACCAATCTCCAGATATATACATGATAACATGGGCAGCGAAGAGCCTCGATCTCTCAGCGATCCAGGAGAACAAGATGCTGCTGGGCTGCTGAAGGCCAAGAGTCACAGGAACCAGCCCCAAACAGTTGTCATTCTGACTTCCTATGTTAGGTACAATTCACAGTGTTGGTGTTGTCAAATACACTCATGCTGTGTAATGCGAAGAGAATTATTTGATGCACAAGACTTGGGTCTTTAAGTTAATTGTAAAACCCAACCATAGCACACAGAGCTCTGAATGTTCCTAGATGACAGCCTTTCGATTGCAAGAATATATTTACAGATGGTTACAAGAGTGAGAACGTACAACATGGTCTAAACACCCTTTTCTTTACTGCAGTTTCCAACATTTGTTGACATTTTCAACAACTGTCAGTTCAGAAGCCTTAAAAACCTTAAAAGTATCCTCACAATTGCCAGTAACTGCCATGCCAAAACTTAAAGCAGAATCTTTTTAAGCCCACAGAATAAAGTACAGGAGGCAAAACCACCATCACTAATAATCTCCTTTAGGATCAGAACACAGACCAGAAGGGCATCTGAACTGCAATTTGGCCATTTTCAGACAAAACACTTATTAACAAGGGAAAAAAAGTCCTATAGAAAAGCAACCAGAAGCCCAAAACTGCATGACTTTATCCTTCTCAAAACCTCCTGGAACCTGGGGAACATTCAAGTCCAAATTTGTACTAAAATTTAAGAGTCCAGGTTGATTCCAATTGAAATATATCACATTTATAGCACCCAAAGTCCTTGGCAAAAGCATAGGCAGCTACACGAGCAAACTTGACCAACTAAATTAAATATGAGCAGAGTTCCATTCAAATAAAGTAAGGGCAAGAAAAGGACAGGAAAAGTTGTCAATTAAAGCAGCACAAGGAAAGTTTCCTATTCCGGAAGATACAGACAACAGAGTCTCACAGCTCTTTTGATCTTTAAACCACTATTTAAAAGGAAATGCTGAATTACAAGTGTATTAAGTGTCTGAGTCTCTGATTTCACATGGAACCAGTCCATAAGGAAAATCAAGATATGAATCAAAGCAGCTCAGAAGTTCTGAGGGAAGAACCAAAGAGCGAAATGTGTGTGCAGTACTATCATTTATTGAATTTACATGTTAAAAACCTATTTGTTCTAACCAGGAATTGATTTGTACTCGAGCTGTCAGGCATGCCAAAATGCACTTAAATGCACTTTTACAATAGGTATAAAACGGGGTCTACCACTGAGAACAACATGCAACAAAAGCCCAACAACTAACTTTCTGATTCCATGCTCAGCTTGCAAGTCTAATTCGGCAAAACCAAGTGGTTGCTCACAAATGAGCTAGGTTTTATCTCAAAATCACTAAACACAACTCTATGATGCAATTTATCCAGAGTCACCACTAGCAATGGAACGAGAAATGCATTTTAAGACAGCGCAAAGCATTGCAGGTATTTTGGTGACTTATTTCTGAGCTGTCAGAAGCAGGAATTTCTACTATTCCAATGCTTAATTGTGCCAAAAAACACAGATCACAGCTTGCCCCCAAAAAGCACTGTGTACATGAGAACTCCATCTCCTCCCCATCCCTTGATGCTGCAGGGTATAAAGCAAGGAGAGAAGAGGGGAAAAAGCAAAGAGAGGTAGGCATCACGGGCTTGTTATGCCCCTGTTTCCGTTGTCAAGAGCTTGGATAGATCCTTAATTTCACCCACCCTCAAACACAATCAACATATACCACTACATATTAAACCGTAGAAGCTTATCACTCAGCACAAGGGACAGAACCTGAGGTATTTCTGAGATACACAAAATTATAGTCTCCCTCCTGGGGAGCTCAGGGACAATTCAAACTGCACTTGGCAAGGCTGCAAACCAGCAATTAACTCCACAATGGAGCTGCTGAAAACGTCCATGAATTAATGGATAAACCCTTCTAAGAAGTTCGCTGCAGCCTTAAGTGCTTCAGTCCAACTTACAGACACTACTGCAGGCTAGAGAATTCAGTTCACATTTAAATAGGTTCTAATGTTCAAACCAAGCAGAAGCCTAACCAATTACACTGAACTGCTCTGGAGTAGAGCCAGCGTGGCCCAGAAGCTTGCACCACAAGACACCTCCATTACGGTGTGACATCAGCCAAAGCACCATCTGCCTCTCCGAGTACGTGTGAAGGCTCTGTAAGCACCAAAGGCTGCCAGCACATCCCACACCTTGTTTACCTGTCAACCTGAATAGCTACAAAACTAGAGGTATGCAGGTGCTACAGATGTGCAGGCATACAATTTAACCACTTGGCAGAGATATTCAAAACTAGAAGGAAAGGAGGAAATTCCAGTGCAAGCTCTGAACCAGAACCTTATCATCATTCAGTAGTTAGAGGGAGCAGAAAACTTGAACACAAAGACCATTTGCTCTATTTCTGCAACAGAGAGACATAAACAAAACGTCAAACAATAAGAGAGGAAACTGGGTATTTGTGGCTCAGCTGCCAGAACAAAGCATGAAAGCTTAACTTGCAGCTCCATCTCCACAGAGGAAGTTCCCTGAAGGATAAAAGACTGGCTTAACAAAGTGAGATGCTGAACCCAGCAGCCCCAGTTTGTCACTCTCATCCTTGCAGCTCAGAGAAAAGCAGGGACTTCTGCGCCAGCCCTTGGCATGGCGACCGGGGGCCGAGTGCAACGGAGCCGGGCAGGCTGCGGACCAGAGCGTGAGGCTTTCAAGGCAGCAGCCAGCTCCAGGAAACAAAGCAGCTGGCAGGAGACAGCGGCATGGAAGAAGCCTGGGTCCATCTGCTGAGTCCAATGGCAACAGCCTCATCCTAAACTGCAAGAGATAAGAAGGATAGCTGTACACAAAGACAAAGAAAACCCTCCGATCACAGCTTTCAACAGCCCTATTAATTCGCAGAGGCTCTCCTGACAGGACGTCTATTCAATTTTCACTCCATGTGTTCCATCTAATGGGAGCTGTATTATGTTTCACACTGAGGGTAATTACCTCTTGAAAATTTTTGTGTACAGGGGGAGCAAAGGCTTTAATTTTCTGCAGGTGTCTTGGACACATTCCTTACAAAATGTTTTGACCTAAAATGAGGTGTGCATTCCTGTTTTACAGGGCTGCTCTCAAATTAGGATAGTTTGTATTTGTGGGCCAAGCTGAAGCCCTTTATCCCATCCATTAAATGGAGACACATATAATACGTTCTACCATCACAACATAAACAATAACTGCTCCAGTGAAACTGAATTAATACCCAAAACCTCCTATTGGTAGTTACCAGCATGCTGTAAATAATAATGGCTCCAAACTTCACAGCACGAGAACAGAGGCTGCTTCCTCATCTATTTATAGGAGGCATTCCTGCAAAATTCCCTGAAAAAGTTTCCGCTCATCATGAATTAAAGAGTTGTTTAAAAAACCCAACCCTGTTGTGCTCTCACACATTTCTCAATCATAGTTTGAAAAGCCCACCTGAATGAAAAGCGTACATTCATTAAGCTTTATTGAAAGACATGCTGTCTGTCCACGTGCAAATCAGCCAATGTGAAGCTATGCTATCTCAAAGAGACATAGTACCCACAACACCCATCAGAGTGGCATCAACTTAGCTGGCAGGAAACACTGATCTTCATCACCTCTTTAATGTACTTTCACGTGAATGTGGATAGCAAAAATTCCATGTCCTTCTTGTAGTTTGGTTTTAGCTTTTAAAAGTTATACAGAAATATCATCACAACAGCAGCCTTCTTATGAAAGACACTTTTGCCCTGTTGCATGCTATGCTACCTTACAGACCTAATTTAGAACTAAATTAGAACTAAACAGTTTTGGTATGATATCTAACTGAGTTTTACCTGGCAGAAGAGTACTAGAATATTTCCCATGTACTTTTTATGATATCCAACTTTTTTATTGTTTGAAACAAGAGCTGCTGCAAACCCATTAAGCAAATTAATTGATACACTCTTAGTTCTTGAAGGATATAAGCTAAAGAACAACAAAAAAACCTAAATTTAAGCATAGTCTAAAAGCACAAAATATCCCTCCCATCAACAATGCTGTTCTAAGTACAAAGTGAGCAAAGCCTTGTCCCTGCAATGCTAAGCTATGCTTTCCAGAGCCAGCAACTCACTGTTTTACCACGACTGCCAGTAAGTCAGTTTTATGTATAACCTTTATTCAGGTGTCTCTACAAAACCAGGACAGACAAACTACTTGGACAGCATCATGACTTGTATAGAAATTTCCTCAGTCGGAAGGACGAACACCCATGGGAGAGAAGAAAGCAAATTTGAGTGCAATTCCCTACAAATCAGGACTTCCTCCATGGACATGTTTGATCCTATTAATTCAGTAGCATGCATAGTGAATTGCCCCTTGAATGCAAACGCTATGAAATGCATCATCTCAATGCAAAGAAGAGGCTGCTGTATCATGTAACAGGCACAGATAGAAGCTGTAAAAGATGGAGAAACTCATAAAGACATGTCAGTCTTCAAGGACATGAAATTTCTCTCCATAACATATAGCTCAAAACAGAATATTTACATTCTTTATGAATAATACTGAAGCACAGGAAGGATGCTCTAAGCCCATTGGTTCAGACTATGTACCTCATATCCTCAGAAAAAACATTTTCCTCATGAATTAACTGTTTGTGCTGCCAGTCAGGTTTCCAGGGTCCAAGCTGTGGATGACAGAGATTTGTAAAAGATTACCCAATGAAGGAAGTGAAGCTAGTGAAGAGAGATGTACTGTGCAAACCAAATTTCAAGAACACGTGCATTTCCTCCTCACACAATGAACAAACCTTCCTAGTCTTCTCATGCATGTTCGGAAGCAAGCTGTTGCTCAAGCCACTCCTCAAAAAAGCTCCTGATGCTGACCACTGCTGCTCATCCACAGGAAGCTGATTGCTTTCAGCAATCTGAAAACAAACTTCTGTTACTTCTGTTGGAGCTACTCTACTTAGTGTAACAACAATGATGTATTCTTTCGAAGATCCAATTCCAATCCTTTTTCAATACTCTACAAATCCACGCTCAGAACAGGGCAGGAGGAGGAGGGATCTCATCTGTTTTCCTCCATATGCAATTCTTCCTTCAACTGAAATATTTCCAATTGGAATATACTTTATTTCAAAGACATTTGAAAAGCTTCAGCTTTGACAATCCTTCACATTGTGAAAAAAAGAAACCCACACAAACAAACTCTATGTTAATTGCTCCCTGCATCTTTGAGTAATGGATTACTTTGCTGAAGGATGTAATGCAAGGACCATCTCCTTCACCAAGTCATAGCTTTATTAAAGATTAGGAAAATATCCAGAAGGACTCAGAGCCATTCTGTTCACTCTTTCTCCACAGGTGCATTTTCCAGCCTTGCCTGGATTTGGCTTATAATTTAACCAGAAATAACCACTTCTAAATCATACTCAAGCACTTCTTTTCAGAGTAAAATACTTCCCTGTAAAATGAGCTTTCCAGCCTTTGTTGCTTTAAGCGTTGGTCTTGCATTTTCCTCACTGTCATACAAGGAACTGGACTGATTTTGCTCTAGCCATCCAAAAGAAAAAAGGGGGGAAAAAAGAGAGGGAAAAAAAAAAAAGGAGTATATTAGGCCACAATCCAAAATATAGAACAATTCATCTGCAAAGCTGAAGGTTTCACAAGCCATCTGCAAATTAGGGCTTTATAAGAGGAACCATTTTGTTACCTTAGCGTGTAGCAAGAGCAACAGCCATAATGTAACATTCAGAAGGAAGGATTACAGCTGTAAAAAATGCTCACAATGAAGTCATAAACTACACAATGTGCCCCCTTTGAGTTTCTTTACAAATACAAAACTTTTCATAAAAGGTCAGCTAAGATTCACACATCTTCAGAGAGAACATGGGCCAGTTTATGGAACTGACATAAACCCCTGTGAAATGCTGCTTTTTCTTCCTTTCTTCCTTTCTTTCCTCACTGAACCTGAAACTCAAAATAAAAATCATGGGGTGCAGCCCCATGTGGATTGAAAGCAAAATCGTTGCGCATGAAGCCTCGAGAACAAAACACACCATGTTTTGCACAGCTCGTTAGGATGACATTATTAGAGCTGGGACCACTTAGGAAAACTCATCTAGAAGCCAAGAACGTTCTTAAACAGGGGATGGGAATATATGCTCCAGTTTGCCTGCAAGCCTGAAACAAGCTTAATTAAAAGTTTCAGAAATGTTAAATAACGTTAATTTGTTGCTCTGGCAAACCGCCTGCTACAGCTCTGCAGGCTCCATAAACCAGGGTCTGTGGCAACATTGCCAGAGCCTCTTCCTGAGCTAGTTAGATTATTCAAGCCTTCTGGGGGGGGGGTGAGGAGTTTTTTTTTGTTGACTTTTAAAAAGTAAAGCTGTAGACAGAGACAGCGCTATCTCAGGTTTGAAAGGAAGAAAGGCCCACAGATTCCTTCCTGACAGCGTTTCGGATAGGAAACTTTGTCAAGAAGCAAAGCATCCTGCCTCTCCACAGCAGTATCAAATCCAGATGGCGTTTATAGAAAGTACACAAAATCCTACATGATATGGATGTCTATGGAAGAATTATTTTCAGTTTAATACACACGACAGGACAAGAGGGCATATATGAATATTGTTAAGGGAAAAAAAAATAAATTGATTTGAAGCAGATGTCAGGAAGCCTCGTTCCATGCAAAAAATAAAATGAAATCATGAATACTTGCAAAAGCCAAAGCAGCAGATTTCTGCAGGTAGAAACAGTGGGCCCATTCACAAACAATTGAATGGCATATATTGGGGTGGAGCAGGGCCAAACAGTCAGAGACTGACAAGTACTAGCCCAGCTATGGGTAATGGCTCTTTCAAACACTTCCTAATGGCTGTGGATAGATTTCCAGTTCTAGGATCATATTTGCAGTTTAAATCCACCCTATACTCTGGATTTACAAAAATTGATATACATTCATCTTTTCTCCCTCTCTTCCAGTTTATCATCATCTTAACTATGGACACACAAGCTGCACAAGTACATTGGAATAAGCCCAGCAGCCTAAAAGAAGGTCCTAGAAAAGATGAAAATGGGCGGGGGGGGGGGGGGGGAAACACCCTAAGAAAGGTTATTGCAAATTCAAAACAACAACATTTGAACCATGCAAAACATCAAAAGCTTTCACACCTAAAGCCTCAGCCCTCTCTACAGCGGAGAGAAATAGAGAGATATATCATAGAGAGAAATAGCCTTTGCTTAGCTCAGATTTGTTCTATTCTGGATCAAAGGGATCAGAAAGGATTTGGAAAGTTTAAGAGAACTAATAAGGAACAGGGAATACAAGGAATTCTTTTCAGCTCTACATCCAGCAGACCAGTAGACAGCAACAACATTCCCAGTCACACTTCACAACTGTAAGAATTTTTATTTTCCATCCTCTCAGATGCTTTTTCAACCTGATTGGTGACAGAGCCCCTCAGGACACAGCTCCTCAGCAGACCTCCGGATGAACTGGGGGCTGTCCTCCTCATTTAATGGCCTCAGGAAGTTTTCTAGTGGGAACAAAGGTGGCCCAGTGAATCACTTCAAAGCAACACTGCCAAGGATTGAACAGAGGGGCAAGAGTTTTTCCCAGAATTGCCATACGGAATGTTCACTTCAAAGTTTCTGGGAAAGCTTCTTTTTGCTCACGAAGCACAAAATTAACAAGGAACTCTCCAGCTCTCTGTAAAAATTAATCTTTCATATGTTTATAATTGAAGGAGTTTCCAACAATTAAACAATAACTGAAACTCACCCAGAATAATGTACTTCTCATCCTTTTCTCATGAATAACCCGACATTCACACCAGAAAGAGTGTTCTGAGTTTTCAGAAGTTCAGAGACTCTATGATTCTGAGATTGTGAGCAATCAGTTAGGGTCTTGGAGCCTGTGGAGCAGATCAATGACGTTTAACCGGGTTCACCTGCAGCAGTTCATTTATAGTTTCAAGAGAAACGAATGAAACCATAATTCACTAAACGTTACTTCTTCATCCCTGATATGGGAAAATTAGAGGCATATCACAGAGGCAGCAAGGTCTCCAGAAATGCCTTCTAGAAAATAAGTCAAAATAATCTTAAAAAAAAAAATTAATTTCTCTTTGAAATAGAAGTTCTCAAGCTACTGATTACCAAAGAAAGGTTGGGCACTTGCCAGACTTGGGTTTCTGCATCTCAAATTGAGACACCAAACTCCCCAGAATTTATCTACCAATGATTTACTTGTACTTTGACTGAGGCACCCTCATCTCTCAGATCTGTCCCATTCTATTCCATGTGTCCTTAGGGAAGCACTGACTGACTAGTATTGGGAAAGACCAAACCATGTCACAGTCATACAAGTCCAAGTTCTTCACATTTCCTTGGACAGTGATCTCTCTCGGAATTGCATCTTAAGTGAGAGCATAAGGAATGTCCCTGGCACTACATAAACTGCTTAAATACAAGCCCAGTAATCCACACCACAGCAATGGACTTCACACCAGAATGCTGAACCATGGCTGTAAACAGTTAAAAGCAAAGCAGCACAAACACAATAAAAGAATAAAAGCCTTTTTATATTATTAATAAAGTGCTGGAGAATCCACGGGTCACATTTTTAATCAACCCTTCACAAATATTTTGCCCACTACTTAAGTATAACTTGGTTATTATTCAATCATATGATCTTCTGTCTTTTTGCTAGCATCAGGTTTTGTTTCAAGCACACAGAGGTGAAATAAAAACATCATTACCTGATATTTCCTCATTTGTTACTCTCCTTTTCCACTACCTATACTTTCCACTGTGTCTGCACTTCGAAGCATAACCTCGATCAAACAACAAAATAAGGTTTTTAGCTGTTTTAGGCCATAATCTTTATGTTACAACTTTTTCTCAGGTTACAGGGTAAATCCTGTGGGTAAGGTAAAGAAAGCCTATCCTGAGTTATGAGTTACGTGGTAAGAATCCTGTAACACCATGCTGGACCTAAGGGAAATACGCCTGGTCTATCAACCCAATGAAACTGTGCCTAAACCAGCCTCTTCTCCAGCCTCCATCTCCTGCATGTCCAGATCACTGATTCTTGTCAGTATTTCTTACTCTCTAACACAGTGTAGGTTTAGTCTCATCCTGTATTTGCCCCCACTTACTTTTCTTTCCCTCCTTTTACACCCGTCAGCCTCTCCCTTACACGCTGCCTTCAGAAGCAAAAGCATTTCTCAGCGATACTGTGGTACTTCTGCATGAAGGGTTAGATGTCCGTGTGACAACACGAAGTCATGGGAGTTCTACACATGCCAGAGTTTTTCCAGTAAAACACATGAACAAAATAAACACAAGAGTGCATTTTGTATGACAACAAGGAGACCCAGCCAAGATCTGAAGACAGCAGCTAGAGTGCATTCAAAGTAAGGAAGAGGCCAGGCTGAGCTGCTGGAGTATACAGAATCACTGAGCAGAGTAAACCAGAGAATATTAATTGCTTCAGAGGGATGAGTCACTTCCAGGTAATGAACTTCCAACCCACACAAATAGCATGAAGAACATCCCTACAGATAAAGGAATCTGGATGCACTCAGATTTCAAGATCAAAGGGAAATTGTTTCTCTCTTCTTCACAAAGCAGCAAAGAAATATAGCACCAGGTTCCATGCACAGGCCAGGTTGTTCTTTTCCACAAAAACAAATAAAAAAATATTTTCTTAAATCCAATTTAAGACACACAGCTAACTTTCTGAGAGTAACCAACTGTTTCTTACACTGCTTAGAACATTCTTTGGGGGGGCGATACCATTAGTAAGGCATTGGTCCATTCTAGTATCCTGAACTCAGGTAGACAGGAGCATCACTTTCTGGTATGGATCCAGCATCATCTCATCTCCTTCAGAACACTGACTTACACATCTTCACCTCATGTTAGATGAGGAACCTGACAGAGATCCTGGTTTTTGCATTCTAAGAAGCAGCAGTACAAAACACTGGCTAAGGAGTTGTGTACTTCCAAGCTTTAAGTACTTTCCTGAGGAGCGTCACACCCTGTGCACAGGTACAACCAGACACATCACCATGGGATGCAGCTAGTGTGTTCTCAAAGTGGCTGGCTCACAGGGCTGGCCTCAAATTCAGAAACTCCCTTTGGTAGCAATGTTTCAAAGTTTCCATGAACTCTCAATACAAAATCGGGTTATCTGCAAATCAGAGTGTGTTATAACATGGATATAAAATATTACTGCTAGTCACACCTTTCCTTCCCTCACCTCCTCACTGCCTCTCCTCACAAAGACATGATTTCACACACGTAAGAGGGACTCAAAAACCCTACCCAGGTTTCAGCATCCCAAGTAAATTGCTAAATTCTACTTGCTGATGGACAATTCTTAAGAGATAAGGTTGAAAAACCTAGCCTGCTAAATCCAGTATGGTAATCATAGAATCATAGAATCATCATAGAATCATCATAATGACAGTCACCAGCACATAGTTTCATTCAAGCCTGGGTTTACATTTCTGGACTGTAAATGAAATACAGATTAGGTTTAAAGAAAAGAAGTGAGAGGGGAGAGAGGAGAGGGAGAGGGGTGAGGAAAGAAAAAATAGGCTGCTCCCAGGGCCCTACTGTGCTCTTGAACACTTAAAGAGAACCGTAAAGCAATGAAATAACACTTAGTCTCCACATGCATAAAAATAAGGTCAATTTCACAGTAAAATGTAAACACACCAAAAAATTTGTATTTAGACAAACGAGCCTTTCTTTGTAAACACAGTAATAGACACACAGGCTCTCTCCTACACTTGGAGAAGAAATTGTTACTGGGTCCACTTAATTACAAGTTTGCAGAAAATAGTGTATTTCCAAACACCAATCCCAAGTTTAAAACTGCAGCCAGTGATGTGTTATTTGCCTCTTAGTGCAACAGACAAAGGGTCTGCGGTTCCTGCACAACCGGCGGGGCATCCTGGCATCCCAGGGAGACAGACTCCTGCGGAAGGAGAGGAGTTGAAGGGATTCAGCTGTTGTCACAGGGGAAAAAGTCACTGATGAAGATTTCAGGGCTCTTCTGTTTCGTGCTGTACTTCTGAATGGAAACCACACACGTCTGAAGCAGACCAAAGCATTCACTCCCAAACCACGATCACTGCCACTTCCAAAAGCCACGTGTCCTGGGAAACCCACAGCTCTAAAATGATACTGGGTGGCACCTTTGTTCTAGTCAAAAGCATCGAGTCTTCCAGAGTCATTGCAGCTTATGAGATGTCTGAATTCTATGCCAGGAGCAGTTATTAAAGATGAAAATGCTGTTTACTTGAATTTGAAAATACAGTGTGTTAAAGTTCTCCTCTGTATCGTGTGCTGTAGCTGACTATTCCTGGTATAATGCTCAAGCCCCCTGGTGAATGGAAAGAATAAGCAGACTGGAAAATAGATCAAAATTCTTCTGCAGGTAATGCTTTTATTTGGAATCCAAAAAATCTAAAAAATTTGAGGAATAAAAGGGGAAAAACACACACACAAAAAAAGGTTAAGTCAGGGAAAATAATTATCTTTCTCTTATTACTGTTCATTTGAAAGCAAAAAATCTGCATGCAAGCATTTCCAGGGCTCCATCTTTTCCTCAGAAACGGAAAAGTAATTCCCATTTACTCGGAATGAGATCCTCTTCTGCACTGCATTTGGATTTATGATGGAGTAATCCAACTTGCAAGAGGAGAAGCAAGAGGTAAGTTAGTAACTACATCTATCACTGTGAGAAAATAAGTACTTGGATCATTCACTCTCACTTCCAGGCAAACTTCACACTACATAACACAGTCTCTCAAAGGCAAAGTTGTCCATCTGTCCCATCGGGAAGGACCTACACATTGGCATTTCAAGGAGAGGTGGCAGCCATTAATCTTGTTCACTACAACGAAATTTGTTGTGAACATCCTTTGCCCTTGGCTTCTGCACCAAAGGGCCAGAACCCATCTTCCAGGAAATAACAATCTTCATAACCTTTAAAAGTATATGGTGTGAAAGCTACCAGCTGTAAAATATTTTTAACTTCTAAAGAAGTCTTCTAAGCTTTCCTGAATGATGACATGCACAAGTTACAAGTATCCCCTACAGTACCTGCTCTTTCAAGCTTTAAGGCTTGTACATTTTGGACCTGAACTCAGGTCAGTTCTAACAGAAGACCTAATCAGGCCACACAGACACTGCACTGAGCAGTGTGATTCTGTTGGAAAAGCATTCCTGATTTATGTAAACACATTACATGGTTATTCAAAAGAGTAAAAGTAATTGTAAGAAAAACAAATAGTAAGAAAAAAATCAGCAGGCAATAGCTCTAATACTCTAAAGAAGCTTTCCAGCAGATAGACATGTTTGAAAGAATCATTTTCTCCCTCTTTCACAAAGAGACACCAGGAAGAATTTGCTTTATTTGTGTTCAGCAACTTTCATTTGTTGTGGCCACGAAGGATTTGTCTCCATGGGAAGTCTAAACTCACTGCCTTGGCCTCTGACAAAACTTGAGAAAGCCTTGGCTGCATTTCACATAGAGACATTGTTACAAACACAAGCCATGGTGAAGCATTCAATGGATCATCTGGAGATAGACATGAAATGAGAAAGAGATTGTGCAACGACTGGAATAATGGCAATGTTGTGCCCATTTTTAAAAAGGGTAAAAAGGACGACTGGGGGAATTATCCACCTGCCAGCCTCACCTCTGTGCCCGGGAAGATCATGGAACACATCCTCCTAGAAGCTATGCTAAGGCACACAGAAGACAGGGAGGTGATTTGAGACAGTCAGCATGGCTTCACCAAGGTCAGATCCTGCCTGACCAACCCGGTTGCTTTCTATGATGGGGCGACTGCATGGGTAGACACAGAAAGGGTAATGGATGTCATCTATCTGGACTTCTGTAAACCCTTCAACACAGTCCTCCCCAACATCCTTCTCTCTGAACTGGAGATAGATGGATTTGATGAATAGACTGTTCAGTGGATATGGAATTGTTTGGATGGTTGCATCCAGGGAGTAGTTGTCAGTGGCTCAATATCCAGATGGAGATCTGTGACTGGTGTCCCTCAGGGGACTGGAACTGGTATTATTTGATACTTTCATCAATGACAAGGAGGTTGAGTGCACCCTCACCAAGTCTTCAGATGATACCAAGCTGAGTGGTGCAGTTGACACACCAGAAGGACGGCATGTGATCCAGAGGGACCTAGAGAAGCTGGAGGAGTGGGCACATGTGAACCTCATGAAGCTCAACAAGGCCAGGTGAAAGGTCCTTCACGTGGGTTGGGGCAATCCTTGTCATCAATACAGTTTGGGAGATGTTGTGCTAGACAGAAGCCCTGCAGAGGAGGACTTAGGGATACTGGTGGATAAGAAGCTCAACATAAGCCAACAATGAGTGCTCACAGCCCAGAAGATCAACCATATCCTGGGGTGCATCAAAAGGAGCGTGGCCAGCAAGTCAAAGGAGGGGATTCTGCCCCTCTACTCTGCTATCCTGAGACTCTACCTCAAGTACTGTGTCCAGTTCTGGAGTCCCCAACATAAGGAGGACATGGAACTGTTGGAACAGGTCAAGAGGAGGGCACAAAGATTACTGGAGGGCTGGAGCACCTCTCCTATGAAGACAGGCTGAGAGAGTTGGGATGGTTCAGCCTGGAGAAGAGAAGGCTCGAGGAGATCTTTTAGTGGCCTTCCAATACCTGAAGGGGGCCTACAAGAAAGCTTGGGAGTGACTTTTTAGAAGGGCATAGTGATAGGATGAAGGGGAATGGTTTTAAATTGGAATGGGGTAGATTTAGACTGTGTATTAGGAAAAAATTCTTCACTACGAGGGTGGTGAGGTGCTGGAACAGGCTGCCCAGAGAGGTGGTGGATGCTCCATCCCTGGAGGTGTTCGAGGCCAGGTTGGATGGAGCCTTGAGCAGCTTGGTCTAGTGAGAGGTGTCCCTGCCCATGGCGGGGGGGTTGGAACTCGATGATCTTTAAGGTCCCTTCCAGCCCTAATAACCATTCTATAATTCTGTGATTCAGTATAAGATGGGATGTGCCACAAGCAAGGAATAAAATATGGCACAGCAGGAACTGGCTTCATAAGTCACTGGAGGTGCTCAAACCACATTTCAGAGCCTTTTCTGAGCTTAGTATGTTTGGAGCCCCAGGAGAAAACACTCAGTTGCAATTTTGCAGCCAATTACAAAACCTAGTTTTATGGAATTTAACCACTGTGACCAAGGCACAGTTAATTGTAGCACCTTTTTGGAGTAAAAAAGGTTTCTAAATGATCTCTGTGAACTTCTCACACTAACACCAGGCTTCTTCATCTTTACATTTAAATTATTCAGGGTAAGGGGGGTTGTTTGGTTATTTTTTTAGGTCAGTGGCTGTAAAATACTATAGATACCTTATTTCTGTAGTATATAACAGCACACAATGTTATGATTTTTATAATGACAGTATTCAAAATTACCCTAGCCATGTGAGATTTTATAACAGACTTCACATCACAACACTAGTACCCTCAAGATCACAGTATTTTTGCTCCAGGCACCATTCAAATCTGCAACAGATTCATCACTGAATCCTATTCCTTGCTGTAACACCCAAATCCTGAACTCTCTATAACATTGTTCTTAAGCACCAGAAAAAAAACTGTCAACAAACTCAAACACTACACTCAGATCCAAAATAAGCCCAAGTTGCTCGGTGTATAAATTTATAAGGCTCACTGGCAAAGGTACTGGACCAGAAATCAGAAAGATCAGGCTGTTTTCTGAGAGCAGTCCTTAAACAAGCAACAGAGCTTCATGAGGCTGACCACCTAGGTTGTCCATACAGCACAGTGTTCTGCTAACAATGGTACTGCTGCTCCTTTTCCTTCAGAGAGGTTCTGAAATCCACAGTTGACATACTTGGACCCGATGATCTTGAGGTCCTTTCCAACCCCTACAATTCTGTGATTCTGAAGGAATTGTTTTTTATAATCATGAGTTCCTCTCAAACAAGAGATTAGGTACAAATACATTTTACAGCATCCTCACCAGGGTAGCAAGCATGAGCACCAACATGTCAACAGTCACCTGATTGAATCCACCCAATGTGAACATCCATAGAATCATCATAGAATCATAGAATGGTATGAGTTGGAAGGGACCTCAAGGATCATAGAGCTCCAACCCCCCTGCCACAGGCAGGGCCACCAACCTCAATCCTGGATCTACACAAGGTTGCCCAGGGCCCCATCCAACCTGGCCTTGAACACTTCCAGGGAGGGGACATCCACCACCTCTCTGGGCAGCCTGTTCCAGCAGCTCACCACTCTTTCTGTAAAAAACTTCCCCCTAATACCTAATCTAAACCTTCCTTCCTTTAGTTTTAATCCATTCTGTAGACAGTCATCCATGGTGGAGGAGAATTCCAGAATTCTCCACATGTGTAATGGTGAATCACTACAATACATAGGGGAAAAAAAACCACAAAACCCAACACACACACATGAATATCCACTGTGAACAGCAGACAGAAACCAAGGACTAACTCTGTGGTAGGAGGCTCTAAGCATACACACATTAGCTATGAAGAGCAGTATGAGATCTTGCTGCCTCCTTCCGAGGACACTGAAATCTGCAGCAAATGTACTCTTTCTCCATTTCAGAGCAGGTAGGCAAGTAACTAAAGACTATTTACATTATTCTTATTCCACAGCACAGCACGCCAGGAATTTCATGAATTTAAATCTCTACCTCAGTGGGGAGCTACCTAATCAATGTCTGTAAAAGAGATGGTACTAGATTCCTCTTGGAGGGGGCCAAAGCAAAAGGATGAGTGGCCCCAGACTTGCTGCAGAAGGAAGAAGTTCTTTGTGATGAGCATGATCAGACACTGGATCAAGCTGCCTAGAGTGGCTGTGGGTACCACATCCTTGGGGGCTTTCAAAACTCAGCCCTGAACTGAAGTTGCATCACTTTGAGCAGGCAATTGAACTACAGGACTTCCAAGCACCATCCTAGACCTAAATCATTCTATTTATGTCATTATATATAAGCAGTTAATACAAGTCATTTGACAGGTAAAGCTTCACAAGTCACATTAGCACTGCCTTATTAACGATCAAACTCCATCCTCATTGTAAGTGAAGCACTACTACTTTTTAACTTCTTGTAATTATTTAAACAAAGCAGCTCTCATTGATCAGTGCATTAAAAGAGAAATCATTAGAGCTTTAGAAGTCACAGGAAAGAACCCAACAGACTTCCATTACTGAACTTCAGTACACATGTCACCTCCAGCTAAGTCCTTATATATGAATCTGATTAAAATTTGATTGAACAACAGGAATTGTCAGAACACCCCTTCCTAACAGAGTAAAAAGAAATGAGGAAGCCAAAAGCCTGGCTGGTCTTCCATTAACTTCTTGAGGAGAACAGCTCTTTGTAAAATGTAAGTAAAACAAAGTATGAGGGATATGTATTCCACTGGTTCTCTAACAGCACCTAGAAAAGTAGAACAAGAAAATTTCCATTAAATAAGGCTTTCCTTGCCAAGAACATCTCGACAACTATCCCAGGCTCCACTAATCTCACTGTCACTTTACCAGTAACCTTAGTGTGCTTTTGGGACGGGGCTGTGGCAGGCATACTGGAGAAGAAACAAAGCTGATGCAGGAAGGAGGGATGTTAGAAGCAGGGCTCAGAGGACTGTGTGCTCTGCTGTCTGGAATACAGCTTTGCAGCCGCTGCCGTCTTTTCAGCAACGCTGTGGGGAAAGATGAACCTCAGCTATAAAAGTTCTAAAGTGATGTCTTAAAAAAAACCCCAACAGACCAAAGCTTTTCTTTTCTCCTAAGAAAAGGCCTTTCTGCCAAATTTTGGTACCAGTTCCTGAAGTTAGAGGGGTTCAAATGAATGATTTTTAAATCCTGTTTAAATCTACATTGTACCTAGAGATTTTTACCCAGAAGTTTCAAGACTTGAAAAGGCACTGAAAGCCTGTGTGATAAAGATCAAGAAAAGGTTAAGAAACACACAACGCTGATTTTCTTCCTTCTCTATCATCAGCATCCATTTTCTTTAGAAAAAGGACTATTGGTGAATGAAAAGAAACCTCACAGGTCACAGGCTGCCTTCTACAAGCCTAAAAGGAGTAAGAAAGAGGAATGCTGCCTCCCACACAACAGTGAACGAGGCACTCTGGTACAGCATGCCTCTGTCTCACTCAGGCCATGCACGATGCAGTTGGGTCTGTTGCATTTCCTACTCGTCCCTTCTCAAGTCAAAGACACAAACAGCAAACTCCTCTAATTTCATTCCAAAGGTAAAAGAGTTTCACTGACACACGCTTTATGTCTTTTTACTCTGTCCAAGAACAACAAAACCTTCTCAAAATAGCAAGAAAGAGATTGAGCTACCCCTTGGCCAATGCCAAGGGCTGGGGAGGGACTGGGGACTCCCCCAGGTGCCTGCTTCTGGTTCTCTGTGGCGAGCAGGCTCGGCCTGCCTGCCCACCAGCCTCAGCTCCGGGTCCCACCTGCCAGTCACAGCTCCTTTTATCACAAGGGAGTTGCCCAAATGCCAGGCTTTGTCTCTGACTGTAGCTTGAGGCTTCCCAGCTGTTCATCCCAAATGCCACAGCCATGGGACTTACAATGGCAGAGGCTCAATTTAGAGTTTTCCCAAGCCACCAAGCTCCTAGGCACAGGTGAGGGTGATCACCCTGTCACTTATTTTAAGTCTTTCCTTCCATTTCAGTCCCTGCTGACAAAAGTAAAGGGAAAGCTCAATCACAAAAATAAGCCTCTGCAGAAGAGCACTGACCAATGTTGAATAACTCTTGTTTTCAGTCTACAGTGTTCCACACCTTTGTCACTCTGGCTGCACAGACAGGACAGCACACCAGGTGCTTGTAACTCAGCACCACCACTAAAGGCAAGAATCTGAAGAGATCTGTTGATGTAAACAGCAAACGTTTGGTACTGGAGCACAACTGTGAAGGCATGACAAGTACTCAATATGTCCAAGGAAGGTCTCAATGACAGCAGCAAGCCAGCTCCATCAGTATGGGTGTGATGGCTGCCCCAGAGCTCCCTGGAAAACCACATTAGGACCTTGCTGCCCACAAGCACAGGGGCTCAGCCCCACACCGCCTTCGCTCTGTGCAGAACCTGAACAGGCACGTCACTGAAACCCAGTGGAAACTCAGCCAGCACTCAGTCACAGGTAGCTTTGCAACAGAAGCCATACCCTGACTATGGACAGGCTCTATCAAGAGTGGATCAATCAGAACAACTGCTCACACCTTCACACCAGTGTCAAATATTTCGCAAAAGAGAGAAAGAAAATCATTTAAAAAAGAGTTTTGCTTCTTTTTTGTGGAGGGAAACACAGAGAAAATACTTTACTAGGCACGGTAAAGTTAATTTTAACTGTCATAAATACAGTTGTAACTGCCAAAGGCTTTAGTGTAGTCCACACCGAGTCCTTTGCTGCTCACGCCTGACTGCCAGATGTATGGCAGCAAGAGCGTGGAAGAGATCATAAAAACAATTCTACCACAACTTCTAAAACCAAAGCACTAAAAGCTATTTTCCTCCTAAGAAATTAAGGGGGAAAATGCAAGCTGACTGCTGCAGAAGCGAGGAATCATAGCGCAGTATTATCTATATTCGTTTTTATAGTTCATCCGGTTGTGGCAGCAAATTAATGTTGTTTTCCAAGAGTCATTCACAGCTCTAATGTCTCTCGGGAGGGGAAAAGCTCTGTATACGCCTATAATACACTAGCTACCACTTCAGCTGAGAACACAAAGACCTGGTTGAGATTAGCATATTTTTTCTTTGTGGCCACAGAGGCCTCAAAACACAGAAACATTTGAGTATTTCCAAACTCCGTTGTTGAGTGTTGAAAAGCCTGCTTGATTGCTCTCAAAATAACAAGGAACTACACTAGTGGTATTTCAAGTGCAAAATATGTATTAGAATCGAGGGGTTTGAGATTGGATCATTTCTTTAGTTGATTTTAAAAATTAACTTTGAGAGACAAGACTATCTACAGGCACAACAAAGTGCACTACAGAGATGTTATTACTTGATACTGGACAGTATTTAACAAAAGCCTCAGCCCTTTTTTCTTACATGTCAGAACATTTCCAAATACCAAGATATTTCACGGTGCCATCTCTGAGTGCAGAGATCCTGCACTGCACAGGATCATTATCATTATACCTTGATTGACATCACTTCGGCTACTAAAAGTTACTCCAACAAATTAGAAAATGGTTGAAAAGTGTAAACTAAAAAAAAAAAAAAAAAAAAAAAAAAATAAAATCAGTACACTGGAGAGAAACTGACTATTCCCTGTATTTCTTTCATGATATGAAAGAAGTATTTTTAATACACCCATAAACATTATCTCGTTTCCAATAAAATGACTTCAACTGAAGTGGAAGTCACCAAAATTAATCAACAAACTGATACCAAATATAACTTACAAACAGAGTCTGACAAAGTAGAAGATCGTCAGGTTCCTTTCAGTAAAGGTATCAGTCCTAAAGAGTCTCAAGAATCATTTTTAGGTGAAGTACACCTTAATCTGACTGCCTGATTTCATCCTCCTGCCACCATCGCTCCCCTCCAACCCCTACCCAAAGCAGCTGTCACTGAAGGACTAAAATTTGTCACAAGGCTGCAGAGGAAGTGTTGCTGTAACAAGGTTTTGTTTGTTTTTATAAGGAAAGATTTAACAGCATTTGCTCTTCCATGAGATAACTACTTAGGAGACTCATTCAGAAAGACCAAGTCTCCCAGTTTTCTTCTTTTTTTCTTCGTTTTTGTTTTCCCTTTAAGATCCACATATCCATTTCTCTAAAATGAAGCTGTGGAAACATTCCTTCTGCAAACATATTTTGGATGGATTATAGAGCCTGAAAAGTGTCTGGCTGAGTTTCAGTGAGACCCAGGTTTGGGTGGGTAAAACAGTGCACTGAAATGCTGCAGCTGATTTAATGACTTATAACTCAGATTAAACTGATGTTGATTATATTTTCATTGCATATTCTAAGGGAGCAGAAATGTCCAATAAGAGAAAACTATGCTATTTTGTGTAAGGTTTCTTTAACACAGATCTTAAAATGAAGAGCTGCTACTTAATTTTTTGATGCTTATCTTTATCCAAAAGAGATGATCTGGAGTTTGGAAGAGAGACATGGACAACCTTAATGTTCACACGTGGAATCTTCAACGAGACTATATGGTATTAGTGACAGCTACAGACTGGAGTGTGACCTAAATCAACACAATAAAGTGTAATGAGAGCAATGCAGCACCGTGTGGAACCTGGGATACGTGCATTGGTGCCAAAGAGGTTAGAACAGAAACTGCTAGCACAGCTCAGTTTCACAAGTTCTGTCAAGCCTGAGCCCAGAGCTCCAAGGCAAGAGCAAAATGACCTACCTCTCCATCTCTTTCTACAGGAACCAGGATACAGAGAGGTAGAAACACAAAAGGAGGAGAAAGGTACATGCAACCTTTACTTGTCCCCTCTAAGACAAGGCATGACCAACATAGCTCCAGGTCCCACAGTGACAGCCCTGCCGGTACATCCAGCCAACCACACATAACCAAGAGAAAGAAAGTCATAAGGAATTTATTTTCAGTCTAATATAATTTCAGTCTAATCTAATCCAGTATTCTTGTATGTCTTTTGTTCTGTATACTTGGTGTCTGAATCCTCCTGTTCATCTTCTTATACCACAGCCGCCTTCTCAAGGCGCTACACAAAGTGATGGTTACCAGGAGCATTTATTCTCTTCCTGTCACAACTGTCACAGCAAGGACCAAAAGTAGTGCCAGAAGTTCCTCTTCATTATAAAACACACTGAAACTAATTTAGTTTATATTATGCAGGTCACTGCACAGTAAACAGATTCCATGAAGTTGTATCTGAGCAAATGATCTGCAGATGAAGAGAATCGTTATGCTACCAACCCATGTGTGATATATATCTTTTCAGTCCTATTAAGTGATCTGATGTTCTACATTTCTTTGATCAGCATCTTGTTATGATTCATTTTCAGTACTATTTCCAAGACTAAGTTATTCTTGGGCCCCACCACTTAAGTGCAGTTCAAGATTATTAACTGCTGTGACAAAACAGCCACCAGCTTTATGTTTCTAGTCAAAGGATCTATATGACAATTTACCAACATGCCAAAGACAAACCCAATGAAATGTAATTGTTCCTCTCTACTAACCATATTCATTAATCCTCACTCATTTCTTGGTACTTGGCGGGGGGAGTGAAAATACAGTCCAGGATATAGTCAAGAAAGTAGCCTACAGAAACAACTTACAAAGTATACACATTGCTATATTTTCTGTAGTCATTCACTTAAAAAATGACCTAAAATGTAAAAAGCCTGAAAATACGCAGGAGTTACAGCTACTATTTTCACTTACTGTGACTCTGTGTAAGTCATATCCTCATGCAGTTTTATCACCCACTTGCATCTGCACTAAATCTCAGCTTTAAAAAAAGTGCACGGGGAAAGCCTTAGAAAAGCAAGCATTCCAAATACTGGTTGAAGAGAATCTCAAGAGATTCAGGATGGGATGTCTTTGCCTGTAGAGAGAAAGGAGAGCAACTTCAAGGTGTTCTATTTTCCTCCACCTTATTTCTCCTAAGGAACCCTTGGCTCCCTCCTATTTTGACGTGATATTTTGGGGCAGAGGACTGTCACCCTGTTACCTCTTTGTAGCCTCAGATGTTTTGCCAATTGATCCTATACCTTCATCCATTTAGCATTTTCGATCGTAAAAAGTACTCCTGGAATGCAAGATGTTACCTACAGAACAAGAATGAGTGTGTTGAATATCTGCAATGCTTGCTGATATAAGGGTGAAAAAGGTGCAAAATTATACAGAGGTGCTCCACAAAACCCAGAAGGCACCAGCAAACTACAAATTGTGAGATCCCCTTGGATGGGAAAAATGAAGGTAGCAAGGGAAAAGAGGTAACCTCCAGAAGGATGGGAGATCAACTGGCCTAGTGCCTTTCGTTCTTAGCTTGTAGAAACAGAAAGCTGCAGGTGAAGAAGTCAGATGAGAAGTTCAGACATATCCAAACTGGAATGCACACACTTGTTCAATTCCAAAATACCATCAGAAAACCAAACCCCATAGTTAATCTACACTTGGTAATGAACCTGCCTTGAAAGGCAGATCGATGCAATGACTTAAATAACTGCCTTTTATAATTTTTAGTACTCCAATCTCCAAAATGTCTATTTTATGTTCAAAGGGGTGGAGTAGGAGACAAGCCTGTGGTGTATTGCATCATACACATGTGAGGGTAAACACTAACTGAAGCGGATGAACTGAATTTGTAAGACCTAAATCATAGTCACTTTAGGAAGTCTGTTTCTTTCTCCTAAGCAGTTTGTTTATTTAGAATATTTTTTCATCCAAAGACATGACATGGTTTCTAAGGAAGTTTACAACTGAAGGCAACTGAGAAAGCACCATAAATCTGTTTGCTATTTGTCAGTGTTACTGGACAGTGAGAGGAGTCAGTTATGTTGTCATGGAAAACATGCAAAAGTTTTTTGCATGTTTTCCATGGGGAGCTGTCACAGTGCTTGAAAGACTCATCAGCCTGGTCTTCTCTAGTCGCCTGCACGGCTGCTAAGCAAATCAAAGCTTCAGAAATTGAGAGACACGCCAAAGCTACAGAACGTAAGCAGGGATGCTCCCCAACTATGCCTCACGCACTTTGCAGCAGTAAGACAGCAAAGTCACTGACTATCAGACAATTAGCCACATTAGATGCATAACCACATGGAATTAAAAAGGGGCAGGACTAACCTTACTGTGATACCCTCCATTGCTAAAGTCTTATCTGCTCAGGTATCTTCAGCTCCCTCTGAAATCCTAACATTAGTAAACATCAGAGGTGCCCCTTCACATCATCCACTGTCAAAAAATATTTGGCCTATCTTGAGAGATCCTTTTTCCTGCTATGAGCCTTAGATTTTATCTTGGATACAATCTGCAATAGAGCTTTGGCCAACTGAACAAGCTTTATGCCCACATGATACAGGACTATACACAGCTGCTTAGGAGAAGAGAGTTCAACTGAGATGCACACCCACACAGCTCAGTGAATGATGGCCTTGAAGGCCGGGTAAATTCTTTGTTCACCAGACACCACCCTGCCCACTCCCTTCCTCAGCCCTTTGACTTCCTAGCCTGCAGTGAGGGTACCTGCATGCTAGAGGGATGCAACTAACTTCCAGTTAAAGGTAACAGTGATAATTGTTTTTTAGCTGGTTGAGTCTGCTCAACTCAATTCCTAATGATTCCACTGATGGGTTTTTAGTTTTCTACAGCATCTGTATTTCTAAGCTCTCTTTATACCCCACTAGAGAGGCAGCGACAGTTAGGTAGGTAAGCATACTGTTGATGTGACAGTATTTATCCAGTAAGTTTCCCAGTCAGCTCTTCTAGGGTAGACATCATATTTTTGGGCACTCCACAGTGCTAAGCCATTTGTCTCAGCTTCATGGGGCACAGCATACTGAAAGTATGTGAGATGCACCCACAGACACGGGCTCTGAATCGTTTCTGTCTTGCATCTTCAATTAGCACAATGAAGACCTTGAGCAGCGAGAGGAGCTTTTATTAACTCAAGTGCTCATGGCTAGCAACACAAATTGACACACACACATTCAGGTGCCTTTAAATGTCTTCATGAAACCCAAAGCAGGATCAGACCCTGAAATCACCCTTCTCATGAGAACTTGAAACACTGTGCATGTATCTATTCAACTCATAGAAAGGCAGGAAAACTATTGTGGAAGTACTTATTTACAGAGCTGGCACAGCAAGAAAAAACAAACTCTAGCAAACAATTACTGATGAACTAAGCCCTTGATTACATCAGTGAAGACACCACAAGTTACTGAACCCTTCTCAAGACATCTTCCTCCTTATCTCTCTCAAATAGGAATTATTTTGATCTAGATGCAGATTAAGATTGATTTAAACTAAATTAAGGGATCTAGTGAAGGTTAAGCACGTTATAATAGGATCATGAGTTAATCCTACAACAGGTTTGTTTGTGTCTGAGCCCCCTGCTCATTTTGTTTTAACAAAAGCAGATGGATTGAGCAGAACCTTCCGATGAGGGACACGGCGGCATCGGCTCCTCCTGCGCCAGCGCAGCTAAAGCCGCTCAGGCGGCGGCTGCAGATCCTCCAAGGCTGTCGCGGGGGTTAGTGGTCCAGCTACACGGCACTGCATCTGCCAGGTTCATAATCCAGTGTCTGAGGGTTTAGGCTTTGGGGTTTTGGGGACAGTTTATCTTCATAAATCCTCAAAAATCTTTAAATGGGGTTAAGTGGGAAACGAAGCAGTTAAAGATAAGATTTATCTTACTTGTATAATCCTGGTTTAGGTTAGGGGAAAAAAAAGCTGCTGGTGAATTTCTTTTCCCTGAGCATCTGTCACAACAGACTTACAGGTTCTTCTGCCTTGCTAAGTTATATTTATTAGATTTTTGCCTAGTTTTTTTGTTTTCTTTAAGTTAGATCTGGGATTTATTGATTCTTTTTTAACCTATATATTTATACACTAGGTAGCGGATGGAGGAGTACTCGTTTGAACTAGGTCATGCAGTCTGAGCAACAGCAGCCAGCCAAAGAAACCATTTCCCACGTAGAGCCCCACCACAGCAATGCAAACACTCGCCTGTACCTTTTGGGTCACATTCGTGACATTCTGGGTAAATCCTGCAACATCTTATAAACAAATACAAACTCTCAGAAAAGTGGTTTTGCTAAGATTCCTTTACCCTCAGCCTACAACTAGATACTGGAGTCACGTGTTGACCAATACCTGCAGGTAGTTGCTATTTTAAGGCCTGATCGTTCATGCAAACTGCTGTCAATTATATGGTAGGCCAATGCAATTAGAGCAGTTTATCTGGAATTTCACCAGATTTTCACAGAAGGCAATCAGGCTGTTTACTGTTAATGAGGTACAATATACAAAAATAAAAAAACCCTCAGAGATAACTTCCTGCTATTTTTAAAGTGCTCTCCTAAAGCAAAACTTCAGTTTATTAATTTATTTATTCCTTAGCATATCAGATAACATTATGTGCCTGAATGTGATGAACACAAACGTGAATAAATTAGTTCAAGACAAGTATTGTGGGCTCCTTATTTCTACTCATTTCCTTAAGCAATCCTGAGGGTCTCAAGCCAAGGAAAAAAGCCCCAAACCCACGACTAACACCCCCCCACCCCAAACAAAAAAAAAGGCTCTGTAGTGAACTTAAAGGTATAACCTCTGCACCATCTAGTGCTAGCTGTAACAAGCAGTATTAATAGAATTCCCTTCATCACATATATAAGAGGTGGATAGACAGCATGGCCTTCCAAACAGCCTCCTTGAGCACAGAAGAGGAAAACTCGCTGTTTCCTAAGGTGATAATGAATGTTTTCCCCAATGTAAAAAGAAAAGAATAAAAGGTTATCTTGAACAGAAATAAACCTTTGTTAAGTGTCAGAATTAAACAAATGAGGAAGTGTTTGCTTAGACTGATTTTCTTAGATGATCTGATGGACATCAAGAAACATTTTTGAAAGCAACTGAAGCAGGAGATGTTACATGGGACAGATTTGTGCTGTGTATCAAACTGCAATAAGAGCTGAAAGAACAGATTTTCTAATTTAGTGAAATATATTTTTGGTAAATTATCAATTTCCTCAAAAACAAATGAATGTGCAGCCTCTCTCTGGAAGAAGAGTAACAGTCCCAGAACTTGATTCTAGTATGAGAATAATGTTTCTGGTATTTCCATCTCAGGAGAGACCCTCACATGTAGAATCTTTAGATCCTTTCCCGAAGCAAGGCAATATATTGAAAATCTAGAAAGTATTTAAAACTATAAACTTTAACCATAACCCATAGACTTCAGGACTGATTCTTCTGTTTTCTTCTTCCAGGAAAACCACGTTTTAAAATGCGAGATGCTCCCAGCTTTGAGTCACTTTATGTCATCCACTGTTTCTAGCACACACCCCCTGTAGCATTTATATTACTTCAGGATTTCTAGTAATTTCTTTTTCAGATTATTAGTCATAAAGAATGTGAGAGCAAAAGCAGCAAGTCTGATTTCTGTTTTGCCACATAACAGGCACAAGAGGGCAAACAGCAATGCTCTATTCAAATACTCTATGCCTAGATTTGGAAGGGTCCCCTTTGATTTCATGGGAACATTCATTTCCTTTCCCTATGCCAAGGCCACAAATATCAATTGGCAAGATAAGCAAAAAGAAAAGGAAGTTATTTATGAATCAGTGGAACAAGTTATCAAGGGAAGCGATGGAGGCCTCCCTAGATAGGCTTCACATCAGATCTGGATTCCATTTAACCAGATACAAGTCCTTGGACACAAAACATAAGGTGAAGACTAATTGCCTATGGAGACCAGGACTCCCAAAACATCAACTTTTGCCTTGAACTTTATTCCTCTGATTTCATATATCACAATATCCACTCTTCATGTGAAAATAATCCTCTGCTGCTGTTCATCTGGGATGATTTCAAGGTTATCACACGGGAGGTTCATATACAAAGGTATTCCAGTGTCCCTTAATTTCTTTCAGTCACTAATGTACAGGAGAACACCCACAGTAATGGAGTTAACCTCCAAACCAGAGCACAAGGCAAGAGGAATAAGGATGTAGTGTTTAAGTCTACCTAGAAAAACTGACCTCAGTTGTAGAAGTTTTGCCCTAAATGAGAACATAAACTCCAGGATTCAGAACTCTTGCTCCACTGCCTGAACCTGAGCAGAATCCCTCTCAGCCTCTTCCTGCTTCACTTCATTTTCCCCAGAACAAAAAGGGGTACAAAAAAACCTGAGGGGTTTTCAGCTTCTAAGTCTGAATTCTGCAAAACATATCCAAAATGTTACCAGCTATTAAACTGCAGGTGTCGAGAGAAACGGAAGGAGATGAACAAAAGTTCGATCTGTAAATGAATAGAGTGTCAGCCACATTATTTCAAACCCTAAGAGATGACAGTTTGCAGGGCTGAATGCAGCGTTTGCCTTCTTCACAATCCTCCCTTCTGAAATGGTTGCTTAAGAAAAAAGGTACAATTCCTCCAACTCTGAGAACACAGCGATGAAGTATCGGCCTTAAAAGCTGAGAAAGGAGCACAGCCTAGTCCATAAAAAAATATAGTGAAAATGTTTAATTGATTTATAACTATTACTCTGAGTTAATTTTGCAACACAACTCAAACCAGAAGCACTCCTGCAGCAGATCACAGAATCACAGAATCACAAGATTGGAAAGGACCTTTGAAGATCATCAAGTCCAACCATTCGCATCCTAAACTAAACCATATCCCTAAGTACCTCATCTACCCTTTTTTTGAACACATCCAGGGAAGGTGACTCAACCCCCTCCCTGGGCAGCCTGTTCCAGGCCCTGACAACTCTTTCAGTAAAAAATTTTTTTCTAATATCTAATCTAAACCTGCCCTGGCACAGCTTCATGCCATTCCCCCTTGTCCTATCTCCTGTCACTCGGCTGAAGAGACCATCACCCACCTCTCTACAACCTCCTTTCAGGTATTTATAGGCAGTGATAAGGTCTCCCCTCAGCCTCCTCTTCTCCAGGCTAAGCATCCTCAGCTCCCTCAGCTGCTCCTCATAGGATTTGCCCTCCAGCCCCTTCCCCAGCCTGGTTGCCCTTCTCTGGACTCGCTCCAGGACCTCAATGTCCTTCTTATGGTGAGGAGCCCAGGTAAAGAAGTGGCAGCAATAGGACTTCATACCACAAGAGGACAAATGGCCTTTGCTTGGTTTATGCAACTAGGCATCTACAGACACAACATGAAGCAAGAAACAAAATTTTTTTAAATTATTCTTTAAGAATAAAACCCTTTTAAGATAACCTTTTAACTTTGTAAGATCTACCTATATAATTTTACCACAAGTCCATGATGCCCGTAAGTTCTTCACAACTCACTCATTCCTCTTCATTCATTTTTAGATAATTATAATAACAGCAAACAAAACAACCCAGGAACATTTCCAGGCAAAACTCTGGAAAGAAAGAAGAATCTTCTCAAATTGCTTTAGAGAGGGCTCGTAGTAAAAACAAACACATGATCTCCATAAAAGCATGCCATGTATTTTTCCACTGTATTTAAGGAGAGCACCAACCAGCAGAGACCCACATAAAACAATTCAGCTTGAGGCAAGCTCAAACAAGTCTTGCACATCTACAATGGCAGGAAAAAAACTCTCTGGTCTTCAGTGATGGAACTGATATAGCAGAGTAAACCCAGCCACATTTATTTGATGATGGACCTTGGTAATTAGGATTGTTTTAGGCCACCAGTTGGCCAACACATCAATTACAACTCTGATCTCAGTTTATTAACACCACATTTTAATACTAAATCAAGTGAACCTTCAGTGAGAGCCAAACATCTGTGTGTACACATTCCTTCTGAGGAGCACTCTTTCCCCGTGCTGGCAGTGATTCTTCTCTCTAACCTTTTAGACAGATACTTCACAGAGCATTCTGAGAGCTGCTGGCCTCATCAGTATCAGTCCCAACCCAAAGCACCGAAGGTTATGACTGGTATCAATAACCTTCCCTGATAGGATTGCATGCACCCACCTTCACATTTTAAAGACGACCTGAGAAGGAGGGACTACTGTCCAGGTGACTGCAAACCATATGTCAAGGACTGGCCTCAGCTAGTAGCAAGTCCCAGGCAATTTCTCAAAGTTACTAATTTCTTAATACTCTATAAACAGAAACTATTTTGTAACTTTCTAAATCAAACTCCCTGCTTCATCTCCACACAAGTGTTTCTTAAATTAAAAGCCTGGAAAACGTTTCATAGTGGAACAGGCGAAAACAAAACAATGCATGAAACTAGAGTCTCCAATTCCATTGTCCCAGCGACTAACTTCTCCTCTGATACTATTTACATAGATTAGAGGAGCATGGTATGAGAAACATGCACACATAAGAAGTCTTTAATCATACTGAAAAGCTTGAAAAAGAGAACGGAAGAGAGAAAAAGAGCATTTAACAATGCTAACCCCTGAACAGCCCATTGGAGTATGTACTGCAGCTGGGAGGATTGCTTGCTGCACCAGAGAGCGTTATCTGCCCAAAACCACATGCCTAAAAGCCTGACATGCGCTCAAGGTGGTGCCACTGCTAGTGGAAATCCCTGGGACACATACCTTGGGCAAAGGAATTTGTGTAGATTGTATGGCAGATAAATCTGTGGATCAAGTAGAGTAGCATCAGCAAAAATTCCCTGACATATACAAAGGGGAAACTCAAAAGCTACTAAGGCATTTACACCCATTACTCCTATTGAGTTAGGGGTCAAAGGAGACATCACATGTACCTGGTACCACTGGGAACCTGAATCCCTGCTAATACCCAAGCTTGTTAAGTGTCCTGCACATGGGTCAGGGCAATCCTCAACCTACCTACAGACTGGGCAGAGAACAGATCGAGAGCCAGCCCTAAGGAGGAGGACTTGGAGGTGTTTGTGGATGAGAAGCTCCAATGACCCAGCAACGCACACTCACAGCCCAGAAAGCCAACTGTATCTTGGGCTACAACAAAAGAAGCGTGACAAGGTCAGGGGAGGTGATTCTGCTGCTCTGTTCTGGTGAGACTCCCATTTGCAGTACTGTGCCCAGCTCTGGGGTCCCCAGTACGAGACAGACATGGACCTGTTGGAGCCAGTCCAGTAGAGGCCACAAAGAGATGAGAGTGCTGAAGCAGCTCTCCTTTGAGGACAGGCTGAGAGAGTTGGGCTTGTTCGGCCTGGAGACAAGAAGGCTCAGGGTACCTAAAGGGTCTGCAGGGAAGCTGGAGAGGAAGTGGTTACAAGGGCAGGGAGCGATAGGACAAGGGGCGATGGCCTTTAGCTGAAGTACGATAGATTGAGATTAGATATTGTCACAGCCACATGACATAGGGCAAATGAAAACAGAACTTGTCACAGGACACCCAGGACACCTGATACTTCACTATCCAAATGTGCAAAATCTGCACAAGTGAATTTCAATCTGTTGGATTCAAACCAGAAAGCCACAGGCAGGCTAACTTCCCGTTGAGTTCAGTCATGAAGAACTACAGCTTTAGACAGGACTGCTCCCCTTCATTAGTCAAACAGATTTAAAAGAGTTTAATTACCTTAGATTAATCAAACGTTGGAGTCTGGCTGAAGGATAATAAATCCTGATTAACAAAGATTATCTCCAAATATCTATGAAAGACTAATCTAATTTATCTTTTGGCCACTGAAGCTAATTTGTCAGTAAAAGCAGTTTTAAATAATGAGATCTGAAATTATTTGTAGGCCACATTAAGGAAATCTTCTTAAAAAGTTAACTCTTCCACCTTCAATATCAAGTGGACTAATGGTAAAACACCATTCACCAGGCACATGGTCTAACACTGTCTAAAAACCACTTGAAATTTCCAAACAAATTACTCAATTCAGAAATGTTTCCAAACTCTCAGGCCTACCACCAGCTTCAGTGAGACCAGATTAGCAAACATTAAGGCATTATTTTGAAAGCCCTAGTGAAAATATTTAAGAACTCAGAGCAGGTCAAAAAACCTCAAGGTATACATTATATATAATATATACATATTCTATATATATGTATATATGTGTGTATATATATGTATATATGTATGTTAATACACTTGAACATATAAAAGTACATGTGTGCATATATATGACTGGAATATGCATTTCTAATAAGTGTATTTTTATATAGTCCAGTCATAGTGTTATATGGTGTTAGAGTTTTAGCTTTGCACAAATGAACAACACGCTTGTTCCCTTATATTTTCAGTGCTACCAGCTGAACTGCAGAGCTTTCTTCCATCTAGAAAAGGATGAGCCTCCTCTCTTGTGAAACCAGAAACATCTGTTTTCTCAAGACATCTGCTAAAGAAGCAAGGAGAGCAGGATGTAAACTGCTTAGTCAAATACTTGAAAGATAATGAAGAAATAATTAATTACAAGGAAAAAAATAGAGAGATTAAGATCTGCATGTAATTAGCTGTACTCAAAACACCAAAGTGCCATGCTCAGAAAAATATAATTAGTGAATTCTTGAATGCTCCTGAGGATTCGCACTAGCACAGTGCTAAAGGGTGCTGCAATCTGCTCCAAATGCTTACTGGTTTGGGACCTGTGGAGCTGGGCTCCCTGCTTACAGCCAGGCATGTGCTGGAACAGTATGTTTTCCTGCTGTGCCCAAGTCCCATTAGACTTGGCAGAGCCATAACCTATGGATTACAGGGCTTGTGCTCAGCCAAAGACAGCTTTACCAGCACAGCTTGACTTGGTCCAAGTACAACAGCATGAAAATCTATTATGTTTTGGGGCACTTGTGGAGATTTCATTGATGAAGAATACATTGGACCTGATCCTTCACAAGCTAGTAATTTATTACAGGCCTATGGAAGTCAAAGAAACATTCAGTTTACATTTCTTTAACAAGGAGAGGGACTATGTCCACTTACCGTTCTTCCAGCACTGTGTGTTTTTAAACACCCATGGACCAAAACCAAAAAATAAAGATTAATTAAAAATACAAACATCTTTTTCTGACAGATTTAATGGTAATTGAACTACTTCTATCTGTTCACTTTGCACTTCTACCATGATGGATCTCCAAATTTCTTTTAACCTACTGGTTTTAGAAATGGTCACTTCTTTCCACCTTCTTATCTTCCAATCTTACGAACAAAAGCTATCTGCTGTCTTCTTATCCTTTATCTTCAGCAAGGCTTGGAAGGCACCTTCTCTACTCATCTACTCTGGCAGCTCTAAAGAAATCAGCCTGCAGGCAGCACTAGGCTTAGAGTCTGCCAGTTGGACCACTCAGATACAAGTTATTCTCCTACTGTACATTTAGAGGACACTGCCAGGTGAGGTCAGTAAAATACCTCGGTTTCCCTTCTATGTTTGTTTCTCATTAAAGATAGTCAGAAGCTTTATAAAGAAACTAATTTTTTTTCCAATGGAAAAATGCTGATTTGCTGAAACAAATTTCTACAGGAACTGACACTGTCAAAAATCCTTCAATGAAAACCAGACACAGAAGACCAGCCAGCCCACCCACAGGCGAGCTCCCGAGGGGGCAGTCCTCTTGGCAAGCATCCTGTGCTCAGATTTGCAAAGAAAAATTAGTTGGAAACACGAAAACTTCCATAGTATGGCTGTTGCAGTTCCCACACAGTTTCCATGATAATTGGCTGGTTTAAAAAAAAAAAAAAGAGAAAAAAGTACCTAAAAACATAGGCTCATCCTCTCAGGAAATGGATCAAACCCAACAGTCAATAGAAGTCTTTACCACTTATCAGGACACATTCTGCCATTAGCTAAATGAAATACAGGTGGAAAGACTACCATCACAATCAGAAAAGAGACTAGTAGAGAAGCACTGATTCTTCAACAGAAGGTAGGGAAAAAGCTTGTATCCATTCTTAACTGGGAGAAAATTTCTTCTTTTAAGCTCAAGCCTGAAAGGCAAAAGAAGACTCAACAATGCAAGATTTAAGCTTTACACAACCAGCTTACCTACCCCAACACAAAAAATGAAAATAGATGGAATTGTCATTTAATATTGGCTTAAACCTTCTAGGCTTGAACTATTTTTCCTACAAATTGTATACAACCATAGGGGTGTAAGCAATCATAACCTAGATGAAAAGGTGAAAGGTTATTACCATATACAAAAAACAGCAGGCCTTAACTTCCTCTCTCTTCCCCCCCCCTTTTTTTTTTCCCAATTAAAAGCTGAAATTTTAATACAATCAGAACTTCATGACAGAAATGGAAAGTTAATGCTCAAAGCCACCAGACAGGGATGCTTCCGCACTGACAATTAAGCAAGCCCACTGCTGCTAACTCATCAAATTGGTTTTTGAAAACGGAATTAATTTATACATTTTCCCCCCTGAAAATCTATTCCATGAACAACTAAAAGCAAGAACACTGCTCTCTACATTGCACTTTCTGCACTGGCAGCTGACGTGAGTATCACATCCATATGTCCGTACACACGTTCTGACGCACGGATGTGCTTATCTTCCCAGTCAGCTGCAGAAGTGTCGGCCTTGGCTGGGCTAGCCCCCTCCAGAGAGCCAAGCAGTGCTCTCCTGCCTAAACAGATGAGATCCAAAACCAAGGCCATGCTGGTTTCAAGCAGAAAGTACTGTAACTAGCTATGTTGAGTACATTAATTTCAACCACCCCAGGATTTCCAGCTGAAAGCCTTCAACAGGGATCCAGCCAAGAGGAAGGAGGGAAGGTTGTTCCTCTGTAGGAAGCTGGCTAGACTAACAAGGGAAGCAGGGCAGGACGCCTCAGGAAGGCAATTCCTGAGGGGTACATAATAATGGGACTTGCTCATTTTTGATTCAAAGGCTAGTGACATTTTTGGGTCGAATTAGACTGCTTTGTTTTCCTTGTGTTTATTCAAACTACAGACCCTCCATCCCCTAAGATGATAAATCTTTGTTTGCCCAATCTGGCATGTCGAGACCTGGTTGTAGATAGATTTGGAATTTCAATCCCTCCTACAGTATGGACACGGATATTAAAAACTGCACCCCCTGAAAAATATCACGACCTTATTGACCCAGGCTGAACCACACACCTACACAGTATAGAAAATCCAGAGCTTTCATAAATAGCAACAATAGACAAATTAGTACAATTTGTTCATTTCTACACAATTTCATGTGACCAGAACAAAACTGTCTCATAGTACAGATGTCACAGTACTCTCTATCTGATGTAACTTGAAAACACATTTGGACTTGACAAGTTCTAAGTGTATACAGCTATTTAGAAGTGACCCAGTTAAGACACTCCAGCATATAGGGAAACAAGCAAAAAAATCTCAAGAGTTATCTTGTGAGATAGTTGATAATAGTTTGATTATTCTGTCATAATCTGGTGAGCTGAAAAAGACACACTCCACAATATGCTAGATGGTTCAGGACTGTACTACACATCTCCAATGTCTCTATATTTTCAGGTAGAAAACATGACTGGAACACTAAGTATCAGTCATCTGTATATTCAGCAAATGCCAAAAAGCATGGTTATCTTCATAGTAGCAGGCCAAGTGATTTTTTTGGTTGGTTGATTTGAGCTTTTTTTAAATAAAGAAATAGTTATTTTTTCCTTTCTAAGACAGTCAGCTCTTGGAAGTCACGTCTGGTATGTTTAGCTCCTTCTATACTTCCACACCCATTGGTACATATTTCTAATTGCGCAACTCCTGATTTGTGCTGACAGGAATAAGATTCCAGAACAGGAACTTAATGAACTCATTACAAAGCTGGAATAAAACTGTCTGATTATATGTGAATACAAGGACAAAGAGAAAGAGCGAGGATGGCCAACATCAGCATCTGATTGAAGCAAGTGTCTTGGCTACGGCCAGCGTAATAAACAGCCGCACTGCAAGTCACACATTACAGAACTTCTTGTTCCCCCATGCCGGCGCTCAACCCCTGCCAGAATCATTTCACTCCTTCAGCCTCCAAAAAACCCTCCAAACCAATGTACTCTCCACATTGGTAGCACCTCTGGATAATACCCTTAATTGCTGCCCCTGATTTGGCATCCAAGTAAGAACTTAATTTGTCTGTATACACAAAACCAGGATTATTTGTTTCAAATGCTTCTACATGCTGGAGAAAGTAAGCTACACAAAGGAAAAAAAACCCCATTATGTCAGCACTGTCACTTTCTGAAGCCATATGACAGTATGTTGCTGTCTTCCTCAAAGTAGGGAAATATTTTTTCCACCATCAAGTGAGTGTTATTTGATGAAAGAAAAGCTTTACTAGCTAACGGACAATGAAGCTTTTTTGGCAGTGCCTCTCATCTACTGCCAAATGGAGGACAAGCAAAAGAAAATTGCTTCTCCAGTAAAAAAAAAAAAAAAAAAAAAGAAAAAGAAAAAAGAAAATAAAAAAAAGAAAAAATTATTTTCATGTGTTCCACTTCTTTTATCGCCTCTGGTATTTTTCATTCCCATAATTATGTTAGGAGATACAATTTTAGAACTTTCTAGCTCACCTGCCCTTGTTCAATAATCATTTCAGCAAAAAAAAAACCCCAGTACTACTTTCATTTAAAATTAATCCTAGAACCACCTTCTGTTTTGGGCTCTCTGACAAAAAAGCACATCAGTCCCCCCGCACCGCAGCAGCTTTCAAGTATTAACACCCATGGCTTTGGTGAAATGGCTCGACAGTTGTTACACTGCAGCTTTCAGTGAAAGTCAGTATGAAGTCTGGCACTGAACACAGCACAGGAAGATTGAGAAAACAAGATGGACCTTTGAGAAAATACCCATTTTTCCACCACTTCAAAGCTGAAGTAGACAGACCAGGTGTGTGAGTTTCCTTTTTCCAGGGCCTGCGCCCTACAAACTCAGTCAAGAAAAGGACACTGACCCTCAGTAACAGGCTAGGAACTTTAGTAGGGAGAGAAATTCAACTTAGTGGATAGTAAGTCTGACTTCCAGTTTGCATTCATGGAAACTGCAATAAAGAATAAAAAATAATTAATAAAATGTCATCTCTTGTGGAAAGCATAAAATAAAATCTAGAGGTTTTTCATGGATACATAAGTATGTGAGCAAGGGTCATACAGCAGACAATTTGTTTATTTCCAGGAGGTGGGTGTGGGGCTTGGGGGGGTTTTGGTTTGTTTAGGGCATTTTGTTTGTTTTACAAACCTTACAGCAAATGCAATGGGGTAAGAGAAAATGCATTCTCCTGGGCTGATTCCTGATAAAACATTATAGATAAACAATAGGTATAAATCCTGAGGTTTCAGAAGTAGTAGAGGTAAACTGCAGGACTT
Organism: Porphyrio hochstetteri; assembly: GCA_020800305.1. NCBI lineage: Eukaryota > Metazoa > Chordata > Aves > Gruiformes > Rallidae > Porphyrio > Porphyrio hochstetteri. The sequence goes on along the minus strand of CM036909.1, from coordinate 40,889,115 downwards.
CCTTGTGATACCAATTTCGTTTTTCACTGCTTAACATGGTATTAAATAACAGGGGAAAAGAGTGAAGTTTGCATGTTAACAAAATAAACAAACTCAATGTTTTCCAAACCTAAAGCTACCAGAGTAGTGACAGGAAGGAGATTACAATCCTCAGCTACATGGCAGTGAAGTGCAAATGTCCATGAAGAATAAGATAACATTAACCATATGCCCCTAATAGCAGCCTCTAAATTAACCACTCCCAGTCAAGATCCCAATCAAGAAGCAGAACTTGGGAGTCACTAGCTACTTCATCTAGTACAAAAAGCACAGACAACTGAGGCCTTGCAAATCGAGGTAGGAAATGGCTTCCCTGTCAGAGGAGAGAGGCTACAAAAGGTAAGGACTCATCACTACAGAGAGCTCTTTTCTGGATCATGATACAAGTTGGTAAAAACAGTGCAGACTAAGTCATAGGGTGTAATTAGTCACTTCCTCCTCATAAAACACAAACTAGGGGCATTTCATGCATTTGTGACATACCTGGCTTAAAACAAACAAAAGAGAATACAAACTGTGGAACCCACTGCCACAGGATGGCAGAAAAGCCAAAGAGATAAATAGATTCAAAAGACTGAGAAGGAATTCTCAGAGAATTGGTCTGTTGGTAGTTACGAAATACCCAGAGCTGGATGGGATCTCTAACTCAGAAAGTCTTTAAACAGAAAATTGCTGGAAGCTGGGCTGGAGGGGACAGATTTTTTTCTTTCCTGAAGTGCACAGAAATACCAGTGAGCGACAGCACGGCAGATGGGTGAACTCTTGGTGTGACCCAGCACTGCCAGCTCCACACAGAGAACCACCAGGGTCAAGCCAGACAGCCGAGCCAAGAGAACAGTGGTCTGTCTCCACCAGTGACATGGATAAGGTCAGGCTTGATGGGGCTCTGAGCAACCTGATCTAGTGAAGATGTCTCTGCTTACTGCAGGGAGGTTGGGCTAGATGGCCTTTAAAGGTCCCTTCGAGCCTAATGCATTCTATGATTCTATGATAAGAGGCACCATCGTGGCCACATGACTTCATGTCACATGTACATCTGGTTAAGGCGCAGGGTACAAAAGCAGGAACCATAAAGCAGCAAGACAAAACATAAGGAATCAAGGAAACCAGACCTGCACAGCCCTGCAAACACCACAGAGGAGACTGTTGTATCACAAGACAGACAGCCACTCTCAGACAGTGCAGCTCTCTCCTTCTGCCATAAAATTTCATCTTCATTTCACCAATATTGCCAATTGGAAAGGCTTCCTGAAAACCAACTACAATATTGGAATTACTCTTTAACCAGTTTCTGCTGCAACAAATGATTCACTCAATATGGTATTTCAGGACATTCTTTTTCATTAGTGTTTACTTTCTTTACACACACACACACCCCCCTCCAATACTGGTGCCCTACCCCATTGCTAATTGTTTACTTTCCTCCTCCTTCCCCATGGAATTTTGTTTGGCCAAAACCATCTTATTTTTCATGGAAGTCCCAGTGGGAGGTAGGAATGGCAGAGCCACAGCAATTAATGATAAACAGACACTATTTACAGATTAGTCTGAGGATCTCACTGACAGAAGAAAACAGAGTACAACTTAAACTTTTGTCAGATTTGGAAGTATCTTTCCTCTCCCCCACGTTCCCTCTGCCAGCACTGAGTGGGGGGAGAGGGTGGTTTTTTTGGGGGTTGTTTGGTATTTTTTTGTTGGTTGGTTTGGGGGAGTTTAGTAAACAAAGAATTGGAAATGCTGTGCCTTGTTTCTGTATTGTCTTACAAAACGCTCTTCTTGCTGTAAACATCTAAGGAATTTAAGTTAACGCTCCTTGTTCCTCTTATGGCATAAAAAAGTAGATACTTGCAACTTGAAAAGCACAGTGGAGATGAGGGGAAAAAAAACAACTGAGAAGGCAGGAGGTTAATTAATTTGTGCATTGAGAGACTCTTAACTTATTGCCTACTTTAGATAAAACAAACTTTCAAAAATGTCAGCACTACTTAAAATTAAGAGCAGGTAATATTAAAAAATAAAATTTTATCTAGTTGTATAATTAAGGTCTAATCTTTAATTAAGGGAAAGGATATTACAGGATGATGTGTATGTTCAGGATTTTGGTATTGGCACAGAGACTAATGAAGCCAAGAAAAAAATTCTAGGCAAATGAACTACACTTCAGTCAAGGCAAAACATAAGGCAGAGAAGAGCACAAAGTGGTCAAATTATGATACGTGCAGAACATTTAAGTAACATAGAGGTGTTGCTGGAGAGTTTTCCTGACACACAGAATTGAAGCAAAGCAGAAACAACAAACCACCTACTGACTTTTTTACCTAGTCCCTCAGAGAGATTCTGTGGGAACTGAGATGCTCACAGCCTCCAATGAAATTCAGATCCCAATTTAAAAATTTTTTAAAACCCCAAAACAAAAAACCCCACCACACACATTCCAGGGATGTAAAATATAAGATTATTTATTTCTTACATCGCTCAATCACCTCCTCAGGAGCTCAGATCAGCCAACCACCCCACTGCTCTGGCTTCTTGTTTATAGGGATGCAAAGGTTTTCATTCAATACCCTCTTCCACTCCACACCAGGGAGCTTGAACCCAAGGTGTTTTAGAAAGGACTAAATTATAATGCATTGATAACAGCAACGAGCGTCTGTTTTGGCAGCAATTCACAAAGGACATGATCTATAGGCATAGTCACAGAGTATCTATACCCAAGTGACTTCTCTGTGCTTGGGAGGGGCTCAGTGTCACCCAGCCGCCTGGGTTAAGTCATCTCTGCAATGAGCAATGGCAGCATCACTGACACAAGGCAATCCAATGCAAAGTTTCATTCTGAAACTCTGTTTTTCTTCACTTGATCTCACACCATACTGCCAAAGCTCCCCTGTTAATTCACTGTCCGATACAAAGTCCCACTGCAGGATGAAGGTGAACATGTGTCTTTGTGCTTTGTGCTGAAAAGGACCCTCCCCCCCCATTCTACTAAGGCACATGTTGCTTTTCATAGTTACATCAGCGAAGGAAAGACACTGAAAGAAGGTGTATATTGTGCCTGTGGAAACATAATAATCCAAGTCTCATCAGTTTCTCATTTATTGTGGGATGCCTTCTTTGAGCATAGGGTAAAAGGGAAAATGAGGCCCAAAGACAACTTTTTTTAAACCTGCTGAGGCTTTAACAACAGTAGCAAGAACTGAACCCCAAATGATCTAAGCAAAAGAAACCAAATGGGATCCAACTCTCCTCTATACCTGCGCCACGCCACCAATGAACAGAAAAGGGTATTAAATCACAACAGCAGCATTTTACACGAATTTGAATGACACACAGAGAAAGGCAAGGAGGAGTGAGGCCCACAGAGGAAACGTGGTTTGCCCAGGGTCACACATCAAGTCAACAGCAGAAGGGAGATGAGTTCCTTGCTCCCGACCCTTCGCAAACTGACAGGCCATGCTCTCCTGTGGCCTCTCTCTTCCAGGACCTTCCATGTGAAGCTTTTCCCCTGCACAAACGAAAGGGCAAAACTAAAGAAGTTTTCTGTATGAAATAGAGGTATTTTTGTGATCACTAGCCCAATACCTAGAGTCCTGTTTACACTATAACTTTTCACTCTTCAATCAAAGGAAATAAAACCAGTACTTTTGTCTTTAGGAAATACCTAATAACTTCCTGGGACATACATTACAGGGCACATGAACTGAGAGAAGCTTTTGATCATTATCTTGGGAGCTACAAAGCACAGAGTAGTGTAAAGTTTATGCTCGTGAGATGTGTTTCCTGACACAACAGCTACAAGAATTCAGCGTCTATTCAGTGGGAAAGTTATGAAAGGTGGAGAGTGAACAAGCACATGATTCCTGTAACTTTTACTCTATGCATATACAGTGCCTATTTTTTTTTCATTTATCAGACAGCACAACACGAAGACAAAACTCATTTTCCTAAATGTCTCACCATGAAAAGGTATTATACTTGAAATTCAAAGACTTCAGTCAATCTAGGATAAAAGATGAAGTTAACAAGCAGAACAGCCACTCTACAGGCTAGATACAAACCTTCCTAGTTTGGCTATTTGTATTCTTAAAACTGCTTAAAGATACAGGCGGAAACTTGTATGCAGTGGCTGCCCTCAGTTCATTCTTACCCCTCCGGTGCCATCTACTGCTTATAGGTTGTTACTGACACTGCAACACGGTTCAAGATTCTGCTGACCATTGCCGCTGCTTCCCTGCTCATTTAAAGCTGGACAAAAGATAAGCTTTCAAATTTGAACTTCGGCGATGTAAGAATTAAAACCAAAATCCCCACTTAAATATATTCATTAAAATATATATATATATATAAAGGCTTACATCCCAGTGTGGGGATGTAGCACATGTCTGTGGAAGCACCACATTAAAAACCCCACTGTCTCTGAGTAGTCATGTGCAGTTGTAATGTAAGCAAGGAGGCAAATTTGTAGGGAAAGAGACACGGGGGGAGGGAGTCAAGCAGGATAATCGTTTCATACAGAGCCCTTCTTTTCTGCTCGCCTTGTGGTTTGGCCCCTGTATGGTATCTTGTCAGGAGAGCCACTAAAAGCAGAGGTTACAAGAGCTACTACATACTTTTTCCCCTACTCCAACTGAAACCTTGTCCTGCTGCGGACTCTGCTTCCCATGGCTGAGCTGAAAGCATGCGCCGCCTCCACAGCACAGAGGAACATAGCGCTCCCTCCCGTCAACTCACGACTTGCCTGAGGCTTCACACTGCAAAAACCGACTGCTGATTTAGTGGTTCAAAGTGCTGACCCCAAAAAACGGACCTACAGCTGTGTCCTACATGCCAGACTTCCTGGCAAATGCAGCTACTCTTTCTGGAAGGTCCAGCATTGTTCAAGTATGCCACAAAACCATTTGTCTTCACGGCGATGACAGAGGAGTAGAAGGCCTTTCAAAAACTATAAAACCGTGGAAGAAATACTTGGGAAGTTAACTGCCTCTTGACTAAAACTCAGAACCCTTTTAACGTTCACAAGCTACTAGTGAATTCCAGAAAACAAAAAGAATTTACTAGTTGGGTACAGAAACATGGATAACGTGCTGCCCAATTCTCACTGTGCCCTTACAAAAAGAGTACAGAACAGTCTGAACCTCCACTTCAGGGGAGCTCCGTTTTGCCCTGGCAGAGCAGACACTGACTGAAGGATCCCATGAGTTTATTCTTCTCTGTGGTCCCTAAACTCTGGGAGGAAAGATAATGGGGGCAAGATCCAAACTACAGTCCCTCAAGGCACAGAATTTGTATCAAATCAAGCCAAGCCAACACATTTTTATTGGTTCAAATGAAACATTTCATTCTGATGGCCATGAGCCAGCAGTGTGCCCTGGGGCTAAGAGAGCCAGTGGAATCCTGGGGTGCATTAGGAGGAGTGTGGCCATCAGGTCTAAGCAGGTGATCCTCCCCCTCTACTCTGCCCTGGTCAGGCCCCACCTGGAGTATTGTGTCCAGTTCTGGGCTCCCTGGTATAAAAAAGACAGGGATCTCCTGGAGAGAGCCCAGAGGAGGCTACGAAGATGATTAAGGGCCTGGAACATCTCCCCTGTGAGGAAAGGCTGAGTGAGCTGGGGCTGTTCAGCCTGGAGAAAAGAAGACTGAGGGGGGACCTAATTAATGTTTATAAATATCTTAAGTGTGGGATGCAGGGGGAAATGGCCAGCCCCTTTTCAGTGGTCTGTGGGGACAGGACAAGGGGCAATGGCTGCAAGTTGGAGCACAGGAAGTTCCGCACCAACATGCGGAAGAACTTTTACACAGTGAGGGTGACAGAGCCCTGGGACAGGCTGCCCAGGGGGTGTGGAGTCTCCTTCTCTGGAGATATTCAAGCCCCGTCTGGACGCCTATCTGTGCAATATGAGCTGGGGAGCTGCTTTGGCAGGGGGGTTGGACCCAATGGTCTCTGGAGGTCCCTTCCAACCCCTGTGATTCTGTGATTCAAGTCTCAGTCTAAGACAAAAACATCTATTTTACAAATGGAAGCTCAAGACAAAAAAAAACCACAAAAGCAAAAACATTTTAATGAAAAATTTTCAGCTTTCAGAATTGTTTTTAAAAAACAATGCAAGCCTGTCTCATACCCATAATTTGATATATGCACAAAAATACATGCCATTTGAAAAGTTTTAAAGACACACATGAAAGATAAATCAGGAAGGCAAGATGGTATATGGGATCAGGAAAAAATTCCCAAGGTACAGAGCAACACATGAAAAGAACAGAGTATTTGTATAGGAAGTAACAAAGGAGACATGAAATGTCAAGACTACCTATGCTTGAAGGTGAGCATGCCAATGACTGGCAACCATTACTGCTTCAAATTGCCCAACTCTCTCAGACAGAGCTCAAGCACACAGGAGATCAAGACTCCCCAGGGTCCCTGCTAACATTAAGTGGCAAGTAACAACATAGCTGCTATAAAAATCACTAAATGATTCCTTTCAGCCCACGTGTGAAATCAGGTGGTAATACAGCAGCACAGAAGTACTACAAGACCGGAACCAAGACACTACAGTAGAGATTAACATTACAGGACTACTTGGCTTCTTTACATGGGGAACGGGTTTGATTTCAGGAGAGGAAAGAAGATCTTTCTTTCCTAGTATGGTCCTACAGTAACTATAAATGATTTCACACCACTGCCTTCCATTATTATATAGTTAACCCAACTTTACTGTTCTTGGTTGTGAGGGCGCTCCAGCCCCAAGTGCAACATCTCCTCAAAATGAAATTATATAAACCAATCGTGATGGTAACAGCATATTTTCTGAATGCCTGTTGTAGTGCAGCATGAACTCCTCTCAGAAACAAACAAATCAAAATGAAAGGCAGCCCAGGAGTGGACATGTGCCAAGCTAACAAAGTTTCTGAAGTTCAATTTGAACTATCACTGTTCTCACCTCCATTGGGAAAAGTTATTTTCTGTAGTGGAAATGTTACGTCTCCAATAGCAGAAATAATATTTCTAAGAAAACAAAATGTATTGTGACAGTATTTCTCCAGTCTCCCAAAATTTGGTGATTTTGGGGTTTGATTGGTTGGGGTTTCTTCCACCCAACAGTACTTCTCTTTCCAGCATGCAGGTCTGGATACCCACATCCTTAAGACCCTTTCTCAGAAACATGACAATTTTCCCAAGAGAAAAAGAGCCATCTCTACTTGGGTCAATGTTGACTAGAACTCCCACTGATGAAACCAGCAGACAACTCTTGTTCTGAGGAGAGGGACCATGTTCCCAAGATACTTTCCCCCAGCACCTTCCAGTCTGTTGGTGACTAGATCCAAAGAAGAACCAGAAGAATACAGCAGGATCTGTAAGCGTACTGAATGTAGCTAGGCCTGAATAACATTCAAATTGTGGGATCTTCTGCTATACACTAGAAGGTGTGGAGACATGACATTGCAGACACCAGCACTGGGATGCACTGCTCCTTGCTCTAGCCACAGAGCAGCCCCGAGAAAGACAGCTGAAAGGTGGAGTTTTCCAGCTCTGGAATGCCAGTGGTGACCCTGAGCAAGGCAGGCCCAGAAAAACTGTTCCCAAGCCAGAGTTCCCTAGGGATCCTCTCTCAAGGGAACAGTCCCCTCTCTACTCCCTGCCTGCCCAGGGTAAAATGAGATGACAGAAGTGAGAACAAGGACAAGGAACAAGTAAGGACAAGCTCCAGTAGGCATTATTAAGGTACAAGAGTCTTTAGTGCTTGGACACATTCAGATCTGCAGCACGAATATGGATGCAGACAAGCCCTGTGAGGACCAATGCATATACCCTCCATGTAGAGTCTCGATCACAATACTTTCCTTCATGAAACACTGCTAACAAACTTGACAGCAGAAACAAGGAAACCACAATTGAAAACTAACCAGCCTAGAAGAATATGAGTAAAGAGAAAAGAATCATACCCACATACACACAAAACCAAGCTCTCCCTCAATAAAAAAAAAAAGAATGAACAGTCACAGTTTTGTCAGGAAGAAAGAGAGTGGGATGATGAGAAATCAGCAACACCAATGAGCTCAGCGCAGGACTTTTTAAATGAGGACTGGCAAATCAAGAAAAGCTTCAGTTGAAATCTTTTTAGCAGTTCTTTGAAAGCACAATGAATGGATTAATTATGTACCTTCTGGAAAACTAAGACATGAACGAGGCAAGTAGGAAACTGCAATTCTTTCTTTGCGTTGTTCTGGAAGCTTGGCTCCATCACAGGTAAAAGGCTACCTGAGCACCAAAGTTGCACCTAAGTATCTAAAACAGGCAATTAGCCCATATAGCTTGAAGGTGTCTGTTTAGCTTCAATCTGTGGGGCTTTTTCAAATTCAAATTTCAATTTCACAAGGGGAATCCAGTGGTAAAGAGATCATCTCCAGGGAGGTGAGTGCAAAGCAAGAGTTTCTGAAATTACATGGGTTCAATTAAATCAAAATGTCACTTGCTGAGGTTTATCAGTTATCTAGGCAAGCTCCAAGCCTATCCTTCCTTTGTTTTTCTTGAGTTACAACTTTGAAGCCAAAAATAACTATTAATATGACCCTGGTTTAAGTTTACCTTGGTTTCCACCTGAGATGCTTTTTGTTTCACCCTCCACAAGAATAGTACTTCTCATACAACCTAGCTAAAATATAAATAACCAAGTTATTTTTGTAAACATTATGCTATTTATTTACAATACAGCCTCTAAAAAACAAAATTCCCACATGAGTTTTCCTTGATACAAATGCTTCATGAAAGCAACCATTAGCCTGATTGCTGTACACAAAAGTACATCATCAGGGCTGGACTACTTAAATTACAATTAGGCCTTAAAGTGAAGTCTGGCTATTCAACTACAGACCACAAAATTCTGGAATTCATACCAAAAACTAACTTGTCTCTCAAGTGCTGGTACTAGACAGAAATAGGAACAGGAGGAGTTGTCCCTATTAACAGAATGAAGCTTCACTGCCTCAGGTTCTGCACGAGAAGGTAAAAATAGAAAAGGCTAATTCTTGCTCCAAGGATGATGCAGAAAAGGTTCAAGACAAGTGACAACATGCAGAAACATGCACAAAGTAGTGCAAGATAGTAAGACCAGCACAGTCAATGTATCTGACAAAGTAAGATGGTGCATCTGAAATTGGCAGAGCAAGGAAAGAGCTGCAGGGTTCCTGGGAAAGTAGGGATTTGGGTTTCCTTCTTCCTTCACTAGTTCCCTTCCCATGTTCTCCTCCTGCCTCCTCCTGAGTTTCTCTTTTCTTTCTACCATTCTGTGAGGATAGGCTGCTCAAAGGAGCAAGGACACAGTTTCCAGTGATTTCCAGAGAAGTATTGCATCTAAACACTTTTGCAGATCTAGCTCTTCAGATCAAAACCTTCTGTTTGGGTGATTCCACAGCAATAACAGTCCACTGCCATGCACAAATGCTATGCCAAGTTCCCCACCAAAAGCTCTCAGTACAGCAAGCCACCACCTTCCAAAAACACCATCCTGAGTTAAGGTTTTCACCCAGACTAAACAAAGAGCAATACTTTTCTGTGCAAGTACTCAATCCTCAAGAGATGAAAAGTCAGTTATGTAAGAGCAACCCTCAGCACAATGGTTGTGGCAACAACAGTAAAAGGCAGGGTGGAATCTTTTAGGGAAGAAAGAACCATCTAATAATTCTGTGTCAAAGAGTGTTTAAATAAGTTTTATGTGCTGGTATTACAATATATACAGCTGTGCTTGCTTTAGGTTCCATTTCTGAGGTTATGGTCCATTTGCTCCTTAAAGAGAAAGTGATGCACCCGACGTGCGTTTTACAAATTTCTAAAGGTTTAAATTAATGTAGATTAATAAATATAATGTATATGAATATACATTAATCAAAAGGATTAAATTCATATAGATTTGAAATCACAAACGATGGCAGTTACTTCTTATGAGCATTTACTTACCAAATATTGACAATCACCTGGATCTCTGTGTGTACACATATGTATGCACACAGAAAGCAGTAGCTTTTGAGTAGGCCTGCTCACACAAGTCCACTCCTTGTATAGTAAAAGTTACCATTCAGTCACATCCATGTTAAATTAACTTCATCCTCCTGTCCCAGAATTCAGGCTTCCAAGCACAACAAGTGACCACACATCTTGGGCAAGTTAATGACGACAAAACAGACTCCTTATCTCAAAGTAGCTGAGCCCGACCAAGCCTTGTGGAAGACTGGTATGATTATTAAACAACAGTGACAGAAGGCTACTCCTTGGAGCAACATTTGAAATGCAAGAGAAATGCACTGAAAACAGAACAAAGCAAGTACAATTTCCTCTTACTAGATGGAAGTGAAGTCGCTTCAAGAAGGAAAAGTGAACCAACGGCTCAGGATAGTGGCTAATGTCTTCTCTGGTAATGGTTAAATAGAAGGTTGTTCACAGCACATAATGAAGAAGAGTTTTCAAGGGTGAGCACTATATAAGATAATCAACAGAGAAAGAAACACCTATCTGGCCTCATGGCTGCCAACCACTCCTCTATACATCACCCAAACTAGTATGCTGTTCTAGGAGCACACTAGCCCAAAAAGCTTGATATCCATCACGCAGCCACTCCACTCTGTGAGCAGAGAACCCTATAACTCGATAACCATTGACAGAAACACACATTTTCAGAGAAAATTCTAGAGATTTTAATGCAAATAAGATATTTCTCTTTCATTCCTCAGAGGATTTCCTTCCTCCTTCTGGTTTTCTCTATTATACCCTGCTAATTCAAACCGAGAATAAGCTGGAACCTGTGTTTCCTCAGCAAGCCTCTATTTCCATTCCCTTCTATTGATTTTTTTTTTTAAATAACTTCAATATCTAAGCAGACATACAGATACAGAAGTAGTTTGCTAAGGATATGAAGGTTGACATCTAGTTATTTGTACAACATCAGCATAATACCACACATTAGTACCATTGTTAAAAAACATTTCACTGACAGAAGCGCGTGACATATTATGACAACATCTGGCATTTTCCTAAAAATAATGGGAGTTCATTTTCTTATCCCCTAAGCAGACTTGATGAAATGTAGCAGTTCCTGGAATATCAGTAACACACACACTCAGAATCATAGCATCTCCAGTCTCTTCAGCATTGAGTGTTTTCAAACCTATTGCCAGCTCGAAAGTAAATGGCCACGCTCTGATGTGGCTCGCACTGGAAGCATCCTGACTACAGCCAATGGGATTCTACTGGGTGCAAGTCAAAGCAGAATTCAGCCCAAAAGGTTCTGACAGGGAAAAATTACATTAGGCTTCCAAACCTCACAGAAGCTTATTTTTCATGGCTTGCTCCCCTGCCCCTGTGGATGTCTAACGTATTCTTTGGCTCAAAGAAATCTAAAAAAAACTCGGGTCCTTTTTTTGTTCAACTGAAACCACACAAATTTGGAGAATCTCACATAAACAGACACAAGAGCCTTTGGTAAAACTGCAGACAACAGTTCTAATTTTTTGTTACATTGAAAAAATAAGCTCAGCTTGTTTTCCTTACTGTTCCCTCCTCTCTTATAAGCTCAGCCACCCAAGGTCTTTACAAATAGAGGAGAGGTTAATAGTTGAAAGCGCAGGGATATATTTTTCCCACAGGGATGCTGAAGGGTAGCATACAGACATTCACCTGATGAGAGAATTTTTATCCCTGTGGCAAAATCTCTGAAGTCACTAATTCCCTGTTTATTCCTCAGATTGCTTTTCCATGGAGTTTTGCCATGGGAAGTTAACCTTGACAGTTGGTTAAATTAATTACAACCGACCTGATGACTCCAGAAAGCACTCTCCAGTATTGCAATTATAAAAGTCTGCATCTTTCCTCTACAGGGATGTTTGTTACCTAAATGAAGCAGAAGCACTGTCATTTGAATTATTTTTACAGCATGGTTAACATGATGTAACTGTGCAGTAAGCACACAGAACAACACAACAAGGATTACTGCATTTATTAGGAAGGAGAACCACGTGTATTCTAGCATAATAAGGTTAAAGGATTTCAGGTCAGGACTTTAAGCTCGTAAGTGTTAATCCATTTACTTTCACTCCAGTACATAACAGCAGTCTCTGATCCTCAGATTGCAGTAAGTGATGAACGATGCTTTTGCAAATACAGAGCTTCATCTTCACATGCTACTCAGAAAAATCTCTTATTAACTCCAGTGGAAATATTATTTGTCTTAGGGGAAGAAGGATCAAGTAATTCATTTCATTTTAATGAACAGAAAACTCTTCAGACTCTACTTCATCTCCTTGAAGGGGAAAAAATGCTTGAGCAGAATAACTACAATAGAAAATCTGAAACTAGCGCTGCCTGTAACCTCTAACCCAGCTGAGGTTCTGTAACATATAAAATCCAGCCTGCAACAGAGTAATGGCAGAGAGCTCACTCCAAAGGGGTGCAGACTACACCTGGCAGGGGCTGGGCAGGCACTGCCTCGGGTGCAGTAGCCATCAGTTTACGGCAACACGGGATCCAAGCAGCTGAAATGGTGGGCAATGGGATTAGAATCCAAGAGGTCAAACATCAGTAATCTTTACCTCCTGAGAGGGGAACAATAAAAACCCCAAACCCTTCCTGCTGTGTCAGAATTTAACAACAGGAGAACCACGTGCAAGGGATGTAAAACTGTCCTGCCTGGTTCAGTTTCCCAGTGTTCTAACTTCATTTATGTCTCTTCATTTATGTCTTTTAGCCTCGTTCAGTGAGATAAGAAACATAAACTATGAGAAAACTGGCATCCCATATACACAATGCAGCAAGCCAGGTTGTTTTATCTGTTTAAAGCCCTTGGGTTGCCTGTTTTACACTATGCATATTTCTCCTGTTACAGTCAAAGCATCCGAGTGTGTTCGGATTGCATACTGCATTGAACAGCAAAGTACAGATGATGGAGAGTTTCAGCCAGACTTTAAATACTCTCCTGCCACATTCCCAGTTCTGAAGTTCCCAGTTCCCATCACCCCACCTTCACTCAGCTCTGAGTCAAGAGTCTGTCAGGGTGAATAGTAACACCACACCTACCCAGTACAGCACACGTGCAAAAACCTTCTGGTATAAAACCTTTTACAGAAGGTGACATTTCCTGGTGCCTGAACAGGGATTACAGGTCCTTGGGGTGAGCTGCCCTTCTAACTTCTTATAGGAGGCTTATGGAGTTGCCATACTGAGCTCCTATGGCAGCCCCTAGTCACTGCTGCCATAATGTAAGCAACGCCCTTGAAAGAACAAGGATGGGGACCAACATCATTGCACTTGGAGGTGCAAGACCTAAAACTATCCCAGCACTCACAGGGATAGGGTTCTGCTGTGTCAAGCAGGTCTCTTACAGACATCCTCCTATGCTTCAGAGACATTACCTCTCCCACAGATCCCTTAAGCAATCATCAACCGACTGCCTAACACATTACATCAGCCCCTGTGATATCTCTGTGATTTCCTGCTACTAGCCCTCAGCAAGAGCTCGAGTTCCACTTGTGGGACCTCTGAGCAGCCACGAAACCATAGAGCCTCTTCTTGCTCCCACCTACCGCCACTCTCACACTACAACCTCATGCACCCTGATACTAGAGAGAGATTGGGGCCCCAAGTAGTCACTTCGGTGTCTGACTGCCTGCCAGTCTCACCCCACACAGACAAACACAATACGGTCTCACATCCCCTAACACATTGCAGTCTAGTAGGCCAGGCACCACCAGGCAGGAAGAAGGTAAGCAGTTCCCAATTCTGGCTCAGAAATCCAGGACATCATTTCACCTTCTTTCTGTTTCTCTCCCATGCTTTGTTTCAGGTGGAGAGCTCTGCAGGCAGGGACCTTAACAGCTGCTCAGCGCAGCGTTCTCAGCTCTAGCTGGTCCCTACCCACAGCAGCTCTGGTTGCTCTCTGTGAGAGGGCAGGGAGGAAGATGGCATTCCCACAGAGCTGTTAGTACAGACTAGATCTTTCATTCAGTAGGATGCTCTTCTGAAGGCACTCGAATTCCAAGTCCTCAGGCCAGGGCACCCCTCTTATCTCAGGACTCCTATCAAACTGGAGAGCCAAGTGGCTTGCAGCTCCTTCTTCTTTCCCCCACTTACATCCCTCAGACTGTGATCCTCAACTTCTCCCAACTGTCTCCAAAAATTTCCAAGAACTTTCATACCTTTTTGATGTTTCACAGAATCACAGAATTGTAGGGGTTGGAAGGGACCTCCAGAGATCATCGGATCCAACCCCCCTGCCAAAGCAGCTCCCCAGCTCATATTGCACAGATAAGCATCCAGATGAGTCTTGAATATCTCCAGAGAAGGAGACTCCACACCCCCTGGGCAGCCTGTCCCAGGGCTCTGTCACCCTCACTGGGGAAAAGTTCTTCCGCATGTTGGTGCGGAACTTCCTGTGCTCCAACTTGCAGCCATTGCCCCTTGTCCTGTCTCCACAGACACTGAAAAGGGGTTGGCCAATTCCCCCTGCATCCCATACTTAAGATATTTATAAACATTAATTAGGTCCCCCCTCAGTCTTCTTTTCTCCAGGCTGAACAGCCCCAGCTCACTCAGCCTTTCCTCATACAGGAGATGTTCCAGGCCCTTAATCATCTTTGTAGCCCTTCTCTGGACTCTCTCCCTGTCTTTTTTATATCAGGAAGCCCAGAACTGGACACAATAATCCAGGTGGGGCCTGACCAGGGCAGAGTAGAGGGGGAGGATCACCTCCTTAGACCTGCTGACCACACTCTTCCTGATGCCCCCCAGGATCCCATTGGCCCTCTTAGCCACCAGGGCACACTGCTGGCTCACAGCCAACCTGTCATCAACCAGGACCCCCAGGTCCTTCTCCACAGAGCTCTTCTCCAGCAGCTCATCCCCCAGCCTGTACTGATACAGACAGTTATTCCTCCCCAGGTGCAAGACTCTACACTTGCTTTTATTAAACCTCATCTGGTTTCTCCCTGCCCAGCTCTCCAGCCTGTCCAGGTCTCTCTGGATGGCAGCGCAGTGTCCTGCGTGTCAGCCACTCCTCCCAGCTCTGTATCATCGGCACTTGCTGAGGGTGGATGCTGTTCCCTCATCAAGGTCGTCGATGAAGATATTAAACAGGACTGGACCCAACATCGAGCCCTGGGGAACACTGCTAGTCACAGGCCTCCAGTCAGATTCTGCTCTCTGTTCATTTAACCCCATCTCATTACATCATGCTTTGGCTACATGAGCTTCTTCACTACTCCCTGCCGATCTCCCCTTCAGCTCAGTTAGCCAACCAGCACCATGCAAAAGGGGAAGCACATACATGTGCAGCTTAAGGAACATCTCACTTTATGGCCACTCACAGTTACTTAGGTGGAAGATTCCTGACCTCTTCTATGCAGCTATGCACTCGCCTTGAAACAAATTTGAGGTATAAATCTCATCACATAAAAAGGTTCCAAAAATTTACACCTTAAAATTTAATAAACCAAAGGAAAAAAATAGCGAGCGGGTCTGAGCACTTGACTGTACTTACTATCAACACAGAGCTCGGTTTTTCCAGCTTTTCTGCCAGCATGCTGACTACTAACTTTTCTCCCCCATCCCACAAAACTGCACTAAAATATTTCTTTATCAAGATTTTTATATTCAAAAATATGTTCACAGACTGACTGCATGAAAAGTAAAAATACACACTGGCCCCAGTCACCCCATAACAGCCTCTAAATCATCAGCTGTTCCTTATCTTGCGTCCTTTCCTTATATTATCAAAGTATCAGAGCATCTTCCAACAATTCTGTACTCAACAGAGCAAGCATCTGTTATATCCAATCTCATCCTGTCCAGTGAAGTGTAAGGGATGTTTTGTTCCTAACACACTATATTGTCTTAGGGCAAGGACCTAGGCCAAGAAGTGGATCAGCTGGAGAACTTCACAGTTCTTGGCCCTGCCCCTGGGAAACGGTTCTCCATTTGCTACATTAAAAGCACTTGCCCTTGCACAATACAGTTCCATTTCCTACATTAAAAGCACTTGCCCTTGCACAATACAGTTCCATCAAACTAGAGCAGATACAAGAAATGCTTGTCAGCACAACAGGGGTACAGACTCTGGAAGTGCAGTATTGCCCCCTTCCTCACCACCCCACCCACCTGCTCGAATGGGACATGAAACAGAAACTACATGGAGTATTGGCCATCGTAAATTAGTTCTAGATTAAATCACAGACTAACTCTATTGCCATAACAATGTATTCCTCTACTTAGCAAAAAGGTTACAGAACTCCATACTGCTGGCCAAATGCATTCACAATGAATTTCACTTACACTTCAGTCTTATACTAAATAAATATTACCAATACATTCTGACAAAAAGAGAAACCACCAAGTTAGGATTATCATTTTCAAAGTGATGAGCAGAGGGCTGAGAAATAAATCTGTAGCATTTGCCCCTGGCATTTCCCAGCAGATTCTCTAAGATACACACACTCCAGGTAAGTAAGAAAGGTTACGTTATTGAAGTTCTTTCCTAAGTTCTGAAAGTTCAAGCCAAACCAAATTTTGCTCAACTTCTACAATTGTTCTTCTGCTCCAGTAGGTTTCAAAGACCACACATTGAAGAAAGAAGAATTTACACAGAACAGAGCTCTGGAAGATGAAAGATCACAGCAGTGGAAGCAACACTGCTCCTCAGGAGGTGCTGCTGGATCACCCACAGTCCCCCAGCTTGACACCAAACAGTTTGGGCTTCCCAAACCCAAAGGTCCAGGAGGCAGGCAAGCATTTTGGCTCCAAGCAGTGTTCTACTAAGAAGTATTGCCATGGAGAACCTGGAGCTCTTGAAGGACAGCTTGCTGAAGAGATAAAACATCTATCCCACATTTTGTTTAATACAGAGGATTTACCAAACTCCAGTCTGGCACCAGCTCACATCCCTCCTTGAAATATTAGCCTGAAATAACAGCAAAACATCTTACCACATGCTTTCCTTTTAAGGTAAGGACTGTTGAAGTGTAGCCAGTCACTACACATGACAGGCTAACCAGACTAGAGTTGGGCTTTTTTTTTAGTGGAGCTTTGAGTATAATTATTACATGATGCACTATGCATTGCCAATGTCAAGTTGGCTTCAGTGTGTATCTTTCTTTTCCACTGTAGGATCTCAGTTTACACAGTTCCTAATTTACCAATCCTGTTAGTGGTATGTGTATCTAATGGGGATTTTGACAGTAAAACAGCCTTGTTAATAGCTCATGATTTATTACATTATTCACCACTTCCTTAAATCTTTTCTATTTCAGAAAAAAAATAGATATTTTAGAGTCAAGTTGTGTTTTCCTAGGCTCTCTACCAGCATTACTAGACAATACCTAACCGTCTTCCATGACAACTGTAAATGATATGAGCAGAGGAAAAGTCTGATGAGGAGCCTGACAAAACAAAATAACGTTTGACTGACACAAGGCAGACAACATTTAAGTAAGAGTGAGAATAGTAGAGACAAAAATAAAAACCTGAATTTCTCAGTGAGGCTGCAACCATTTACACAGGATGCCTCTTAGGACAGCCTGTATTGAGGATTACAAGCTGCCCCCGTGGGAGGGGCTGCAATACTTGAAACCATCTAGAAACGGTGGATAAGCAGCTCAGCAAGACTTGACCTACGTGCCAAAAAGAATTAGAGATGTCTAACAAGAACAGTGAAAAGGAGGATAATGTATATGTGGCACTGATAAGAAAGGAGAGCAGACTAAGTAGACATCTTCATCTGTATTATAGCTACGTCCATCCACATCAAACTGCAATGGATTTAGGGAAACACACAAGAAACTATAGTATCAGATCCCGACCATCTGCCCCTGAAACATGGCCTTAAACAAGAAAGGCAACACCACCATAACCCCATGCAAGTGTTCTCAAGTGATCAGCTTCAAACATCACAGCTCACATTCTTATTTGCTTTCAGAACTGTTGGTTCCACTTCCAGCATCCCAGTTCCATACCCCACACTATATATCACCACCACTGTTACTACACAGTTAGGATCTCAATTTTGCATTGAAGTTCCTTGTTCCAGGAAAACCCATGTACCTTTATATGGGTGAGGTTGTTTTTTTTTCTTTATTTTCCTTCCTTCACAATCCATTTTCCCTTTCTTTCCATCCTCTTCACCTCCAAGGCCTGTTTCTTCCATCTCTCCCAACATATCTGCCAGATCTCACCCTTAATTTCCTTTTCATAGTTTCCTTATCCACTCCTTTCTGGTTCTTTATTACTCACCCCTATGCCCACACACCTTGCATCATCATCAGTCATAATCTTCCCACCTCAAGTCTTCTCATCTTCTCAAATTTAAAGCAAGGGGATCATTGGATCGTCTTTAAAGGAGGTTTGTTTTTTTTTTCCCTGTAGCCCAGCTCAGATCTTATTTGTAAGCTTTTTGGTTACGTAAAGAAAATATGTTGAGACAAAAAAAGAGAACTGTAGAAGCCACGCAGCAAAAACACAGCTCTGGGCCCAATCCTTCACCGCCTCAAGTGTGGGCAGACTGCCTGCAGAGAGCACATTCCAGTTTCCTCTGACTGCTGGGAATTGATAATGGCAAAAGCAGGGTTGGTCTCATATATCACTGTGTCATCTATCCACAAGATACAATGGAGTGCTGAGATTCTTGTGCCTCCTTTTTTTCTTTTCCAAAGGAAGTTAATTATTTCTAGAAAACACTTCAGAGCTTTTAATTCTCTGGGGCTTCACATGGGTGAGGCACCCTGCCTGCTCAGTTACACGTTATCCAGCCAAGACTGATGACTTTGAGTTACTACACCTCAGCTTTGAGCCTACCTTTTCCTATGTAACGCTGGTAACAGACCTAGAATTAAGAACCCAGAGTCTCAAGTCTTCCTTTTATCCACACACAACAAACAGCTGCACCAGTGGGGAGGAACTGGAGCAGCATGTTTCAACCCACCTGCCTCCTGAGCAAAAAGATTTGATCATTTACTGCCTTCAAAAGGCAGTGGTGCTGCATGGACAGGTACTACAGGAGCACGTGCTACCTGACAAACACTGGAAGCAATTTAACAGTGTTTAATATGAACAAAGTGGTGACTTAAGAACAAGATGTCCACTTCCCCACAGTGAGTTTTACTAGTAGGAAGACTCAGTGATGACAGGTAACTGGTAATTTCAAGGGTGATTATGGTGACGTTACCGATGGATGTTGGGGCACGTGCTTCTCCTTGTAAACTGGTGCCAGAGGGCTACACAATGAACTACACAGGTGGTGTAAGATGTGATAGTCATCTAGCAAACTTACTTATCTAACACCCACATGACACTGAACACAAAAAGCATCATGACAGGTCGCAGAGACCAGAGGTGTTCTTGTCACCTCTGCTGCAAAACCCCTATTGCAAGGCAGTGGCTGAGTTTGAAGATGTTCAGTTACTAAAGATGTTCAATCATTAGCTTGTACCTCCTGCCTTTGAACTGGATTCACTAGTAAAAATCCTGCCTTTTCCTCTCCTTCAAAAGAAGGCAAAATGGATGTATTATAGCACATTATGAGTTCCTAAAAGTCAGATGGTCTATACATCCTTTCAGTTCCGTATTTAGCAAGATACTCCAGGTGTATCTGAACTGCAATGGCTCTGTTCAGTATGATTTCACCTGCCCTGAAATGTTGAAGAACAGCTAAAGGAAAGGGGGCACAACCCCCAGGATATGTTGTACAAGCCAGGCTCTGAGGGTCACGAATATATAGTTATGGAGTAGGCCTGTTGGCAGTGGCTAGTCAGCATGACTTGGCAAAATCTGGGCACAGGAAACAAACAACTCAGAGGAACTGAAACCCAAGAGGAAAAGGAAGAAGAGCTATGTTTATGTAACCTTTGGAGCTTAGCCAATGAGAAGTTGACTTGTAGGCATAATTAGTGATGGTATAAAAGAGGGTGATTCAGCAATAAAGGCGGAGTTTGCTTGACCACCTACACTGAGTCGACCGCTGGCTTCTTCACGCCGATCTTTCTCCCCGGGCTGGATTCCTTCCCCCCACACTGAAACAGTAACTGGAAGACACCTGATCAAGGGACTAAGAAATTCCTCCACTTCAGTGACTTTTGCTTTAGTATTCTTCATTGTTGCTACTTTTTTAAAATAATTTCTCACAGCAGTCACAACTGCAGCTGTAATCAGTAGCATGCCTCCACCAGGCAAAAAACACATGTGCACTGAGTTAATTAACCATTTGTTTTCTGCACATCATGGGTAAAATTCAGAAATGTGGAACTTGTGCCTCTGTACAGCTCTTATTGCCTTTCACCCAAAGGAGATATCCAAAACCAGAGCTCTTCTGTGTAGCCCTCTGTTTTAACTTGCTAGTTTTCAAGGATGTTCAGGGTAGGGGGGAAATGTATGCTGTAAAAAGACCTGCAGTGTTAGGGACAAGGGTTTGATTTTTGATATCAGCTACTTCTGGGCTCGATTATTGCACACTTTCCCCAGTCAGACAAAACAAGTAACTCAATGTAACACCTTAGAAATTAGTAGAAATTCAGAAAAATATTCTATATTCACTTATTTAGTTACCTGAAAAACAAATATTGCTATATAAACTTATCATATGTTCCATGATTTCTGTTTTTAAAACATGGGAATTGAAAACTAAATCTTTCAGTGTAATTTCTCAATTGTCCTAATATTTCATAACCAGATGATTCAGACTTGTCAGAGACAGATGCAAGAATCGCTCTTCCACGGATACAAATTGAAAAGCATAAATTTCAGAAGAATAACCTTCATGTGCAAATATCAACTCAGAAAAGTGGGGGTTTTTTCTTGGGGTAAAAGTTTAATTGCCATGACACACAAAACCACCAAAACAATTGATATTTTGAAGAAAAATGCTGCAAGCAAGACAGGCAGGTCGTTTTTACCAACCTTAAATAACCCATTTTAAAAAGAAAATGGCCTCAGTTGCAGGCCCAGATTAGATCAAGACCTCAGTAAGAAAATAATTCTTCTTTGGACTTGTTTTGAAATCTTTTCCCCAGAGCTGCACTGGCAGTAAGGAAGTTGGCTGTATCAGTTTCTGCCATGGGGAACTGCTCTGGATGACAGGCAGATGGGCTCATCTGGCCATTTCTGCTCGGTTGCAAAGCTAAGTATTTTGCACTGTGAAGAACCACCCTTGGCAGCAGAGCTGCTCACAATAGTCAGCATTTCCCCAATCGAAGCAGCAAAATCACATCTAAGAAAAATAAAGTAAATCAACTTTCACTCCTTGAAATTTATACAAGGTCTGGATGTGTAAGAGTAAATCCAAACATTAACTTGTAACCAGAGAAACCTCATGGGGACATAACAGTACCAATAACAAGCTCTTAGGAGAAAAATATGCCACCATTACTTAGGAAACCAGGTGCTAGACTATTGCTCAGAAGGTACTCGGTGCTCACAAGGAACTTCACTCCCTGCTACTCTGCACAGATACCACCACCAGCTGAGGGTCAGGCAGCCACAGATGGGGGTAAAGAAGAACAATTCAAACCATAGAAGAGAAGCCACCTTAGCTAAGAGTCAGTATCCTGAACAGCAAAAGTTTGCCCTCCCCTTCAAACCTAGAAGCTAAGCAGCTTAGTATCATAGCAAGCTTGGGGAAGGAAAATGGGAGGGAGGCAGCTGTCTCTGTTAGGACAAGCAACCTCAGAGGGCAAAGGGCAGATACCCTTAGGGCAAATTTCTTCCCTCCCCATAGAGACAAAGCTCTGTTCTCTTCTACCAGCAGCAGATTAGTACTCCTGCCCCACCAGCACGGATCACAGGATCCCACCTGCATTGCCAGACCTCCATCCAGAAGCCACCTCCCAGGTAACTACAGCTGAGTACTCAGATGACCCAACCCCTCCTCCTCAATATGGCCTGCTTGCCCCACAGGACTATAATGACTGGAGGCCTGAAGCTTAAGGGACAGAAAGTTTGTGCATATCAAAAACCATCACATTTTGCAGACATTTTCTTGGCCTCCCTCATTCTGGTATTTTTGCCCAGCACAGGCACAGCTATGGCATGAGTACTTTGGCCACAATGAAATAAAGGAGTGATTTTAGATGTACCAACAGGCTTTGAAAGAGTTAATAGTGAGCTAACCTTGATGAGCTTTAGAAGGTCTGATCCAAATTGCATTTTCCTGGATATAATTGCTTCTAAACAGAGGTAATATTAAACAACTGTTCGTCTGCTTGGCAAGCTCTCAGGATGCTTCCCAGGGCTGTAATACTATCATCTCCTATTCATGCTGCATACAGAGTTCTATGGGAACTTGGTGAACAAGGCAGGGAAAGCCACTGTGCTAATGTGGAGACATTTAACTCTGTACTGGTATTCATATCTACATGTGCACACACACATTATACATCTCATTAGCCCCAGGAACACACTCAAGAACTCTGACCTCATTTACATCCTGTGTAGGAGTACAGCCCAGGAACTAGACTATAGTATGGCATGTCCTCTACGCTGCTCTCTACAGATTCACAGTGTCAAGAAAGGACACTTTTACTCACCCTCTACTACATCACTGCATGTGACTTGCCCAGAGGTGACCGCCCCACCTTAACTACGTAACGCAGAACGATATGCTGGGTGGAAGGCCAAGACAAACATGACCCACTTGCTGTTCCTGATCACAGCACATCACATGGTGCTTCACCAGGTCCACACAAGGCTCTCAGACATGCTTTTCCCTCATGTTCCAGAGCTTAAAGTCCCCATCTGAGGCAGGCTTAAAGGCCAGCTGTTTGGATGTTAGACAAGCCTGAGCTTGAGCACAAGCATGAAGCTATTTCTAGGACAAAGCATAAACATAACAACTAGGTCTCTGCGATGAACCACCTCATCAGCTCTTCTCAGTTGGAGGGTTGAATAAGAGGGGTGAATAAGAACATCCTCATCTTAAAAACAAAACTGCATAAGCAATCATGGACTGTGGTAAATGGTACTTTTGCATTTAAACAAAATGGAACCAAGTACAGAAAGTTAGAGGCAAATACTAAAGCACTGGAAGTTACAACATGAAGCTCACTCTAAGATGATCTACCCAAACAGCAAATATTTACATGGTAAGGCCACATCTTCTTCTTTTGAAGTCAGTCTCATTAATTATATTAGGAATTTTTTCCACATAAGGAAAAGGTACCAGGAAGAGTCATTTGAACCTTACCATTGAAGAATTGATGAAGATAAATACTTGTGAGTGGCACTGGTGGTTTTATCTCAGTGTAACTTAACTCCTGTTCTGCATTTCCCCTCACAGGAAGTCTCCTGCCTACCATAAACTTCCTATGAATCAAAAAACAGGAATTTGAATAACATTGTACACCTACAAAATTTCTTCTCATTTTTTTCAGTTGACTTTTTTTTACTACCAGGTACTTTCTTCCTTAGTGTAACTTGCAATCATTCATGCACTTCTTTTCTGTGCTGTTACAGGCAAAGAAGCTGGAATCACGTATTTACCAGCAATGCTTTCTAGTTCTGGCATACATGCTTGAAAAAAAAAATCACATTAAAACATTTCCTAAACATTTTTTTCTGTTAGGAGTCAAACAGAAGGCTACAGAGCACATCCTTGCTCTAAGCTCAGTACAGGGGAATTATAAGAAGAATCTGAGTAAAGAAATTGAGTTGGAGATAACTTGCCCTTTGGGATAAAATCATTTGCACTTCTAAGTTACACTGTCTCAGATCTTCCATGAATTGAAAGAAGAGTTAAAGCAAGGAGCTTTCCCTTCACTTGCTATGGACACTCTCAGACACAGTTACTACGCATGAGGCAGATAAATTTTCTTCCTCTAGTTCTTAATGCATTAAAAAACACTCAACACAGTGAGAGGCTTTGGAAGCATGGATAACATGCAGAATTCTTTACTTTGGAGACTAGTTACTGATAAGCTTTCTATTCTACCACACTCTTTAAAATTATTTATTCCAAAAACAATACTTGGCATGTAGTAGACTCTTTTAGCAAACTGCAAGAGCTCAAATTAGCTAGCATTGGTATAAATAAATTATGGATAAGTGATACGTGATAAAAGCAGCACAGATGGGGTTTAATACTTGGATGCTCCAACCACCTAATTGACAATAACATATAAGCCAGCAAAATAAAGCATTTCAAATTTGGCACGTGCTATAGGGTGGGGGAACAAACTGAAAAACTCAAGAGTTTCTAAAATATCTAAAAAACTAAAGGTGTGAACAATGTGATTGTAGACAACATTCAGTCTAGAGGGACAAGTGACTATACGTTGAAAAGAACCAAACTACATGAGCCCTCACATGACTACATACTAAAGGGGTTTAGGCATTACTGAATTCTTCAGTGAAAACATCTGCTCAAAGCAAAGTAGCTGTCAGAGAAATTAAAATAGACAATTAATATGTAAGCTAACATAAGGCCCTGTATGGTTGCTTTTAGCTTTGATCTACTTAACACTCAAAAGTTGGGGGGGTCAGACTGGGGTGGGTGCATGTAAATAAATACATTTGGAGAAACATAAAAACAGTCCTGAAAAAGAATACCTATTTTATAGAAGCAATGCCACACCAACAGTACTACTAAAGCAAATTAACTGAAGCAGCAGTCGATAGACAAAATCATCTCTCATATAATTACAAATGGTATCAGAACAGAGGCCAGGGTTTGTCATTCCAAGTTCATAATTAACTTCATTTTGCAATCAAACCTTAAAGCTGATCTACAGCAAAGGTGAAGCTTTTCCTCACTATTCCCACAGACATTTCTGCTTCAAAAGCACTATTTTCCTCTCTGTCTCCATACATCACTTGCAGTGGAACTTCAGTTTTATCTTATAAATTATTCTTCATCACGACACTAAAACTCAGAACTCCTAGTTCTTCTACACTGGATATGAACTCCAGCAAGAGTTCAGCTTGAGAGGACTCCAATACACAATGCAGGCTACAATCCCATGATGTACAAACACTGTTCAGAGCATGTTGCTTCTGAAGAACATTAAGGGCAGCTTACTGCTTTTCAATTTTCAGTTACTCTTCCCCCACCCCAGCACTGATAATTTTGCTTTCCAATTAGTCAAGGTTATTTTCCTTAATAAAATCACTCTGCCATCTGAAAATTTGTGTTTAGAATTAGGAGTCTACAGAAATTTTCAGATATCCTGCATTAAAAAATTGTTCCTAGGCAGTGACTGGGTACACAAAGTATCAGGGTGGAACTAAAACACTGTTTGAAGTTACACAAATAAAAATCCTCATTAGCAGAAAGGATTAAAAATAAAGCTTTATTTTGAATTTTTTATACTCCCTGGAGAAAGTAAGCCAATTTTCATTAACATGCAAGCTACTTATGTGTGTCTACTTCTCAAAATCAAGGACTCAAGAGGGGCAAAGAGGGGAAAAAAGTTAGGAAACCACATAAGGACCCACCCATCTAAAGTCACAATGATTAATGAAATGGAAATGTTAATTCAGCTCAGAAGAGGCCATATCACATGGAAGTTTTAGAAAACAAATATCAAATTGTTTCCAAGAAATTGTACCCATTAATAATCTTAGACCTCACTGGAAACACAAGAGGCATAAGGAAAGCATCTTGGCACTGATGGCATTGATTAGACTACACCATTGAAAGTTTCACACACCAACCACGATCCATCTAGGAAAATCACTAGAGCTGAATTCCAGTAAGGAAAAAGTAATTTTTAAATGGACAAGTAATTTTTGCAAGGATTCTTGCCAACATCAGTTTAGAACAAATGAAATCATGGGTTTCTCAGCCCCTCATGCCGTATAAGATTTCTTCAACATCTGTACAACCTTATTTGTTTTACATTCTTTGTATCTCAAGATTCCCCAACACTCTTATTAATACTAATTCTTATTGCTAGTAATAGTTTGATTTCTGTTATACAGTCCAGTTCCCTTTATAAAATGATGTATCAAAAGTAGATTCAAATATGATACTGACTAAATATTTCATTATCTAAACTTAATATATTTTTGAGGGATAGAAAAGCAAAATTGCAACAGTAATTATTCTACTAAAAGACATGTGAATATAGTGCACAATCAGCTTTTATAAATAAAGGCAGAATTGTCTCACAAACAAATAATTTAGAGTATGATAAACAGAGCTCAATTCCCTACTGCCCCATATTGGAGATAAAATATCAGTATGCTCACTTGGTGTACCTTAGTGGAAACAAAGGAAAACATCTACACAGAACTCAGGAGAAAGATGAAATGGGGACCAACAAAGACAGCAAGAACTGTCAAATGCTAGAGGAATTAAATAGGGGTCAGGCTGGGAAATGAGCAGCAGCCTGTAGTGCTGTAAGCCTCTCAGTAAAATGCTGCCAAAGCTTCAGGGAAAAGGGAGAGCGAGTGAGCCGGGGGCCTCTCCACTGCCTGGAGGTCAGTCCCCTAACCTAGTAAAGCACAATGATTAAAAAGGGGAGACATAAAAGCTCTGACCCTTCATCTTTTTTCCCCTGTCCCTTCAGTCTCAGTTTCTTAGCTAAAAGCACGAACAGCCTAAAACACAGATTTGACTGATTACTGCACCAGTCTTTCCCATGCAACCATCTCCTTATTGTGCCTTAAGCTCATCAAGAGAAAGCCTAATACGCTGCAACTGGCACATTCTTTGTTGTCAGTGAGGTAAGAGCTTAGTGACATGGGTCTCTCACTTTGTCATCATGGTATTGCTGCTGTTAGACACAGGTCCAAGGGACAGCCAAAATACCCTGTCAGCAGAGAAGTTGGTGCTGCCATATTGATTTCAAGGCCTCACTATTCCAGGCATTATCAAATGCTGTATTTTAATTACTAGCATTTTATTTTTCAGAGCTGTCTCTAAATAGCCAGCTGCACAGCACTGAGGGGCTCTTTGGGTACATGTGTGTCAGCGCTGGGGGGAGGATAGGGGAAGAGCGCTAAGAACAAGATAGGCAAAGTTGGATGAAGTCCAACTCAAGGATGCTTGGGTGGGGCCTCAGTCTCCACATGTATTTCACCAACATAATTGCTTTATTCTGGAGTAACTTTTGTAAATGAGTGTAAGATTGCCTGTGAGACAGTAGGTCAGAGAAAGCAATTTTATGGTTCTTGTTTTCATTGGCATTTGTAGAAGGTTGAAGCACTTTATGACTTCATTTTGAATTTGCTATCATAACAAGTTACTTTTATACAGCTACCTTGGAAGCATACCTAAGAAGAAAGCATTTTCCTCACACTTAGAGATTTCATAAAACCACATAACTTGCTACCTCCTTAAAGAAAAGCATACGAGAACTTACATTAAACAGTCTTCATATGCTCGTTGTGAATGAGGTTCAAAGATGTCTAAAAACCTGATCATTACTCTTCTGGTTAATCAAACATTCTCTGGTAATTATTCTATGTTTTTTAGAATATTTTTTTGAATAAGAATGTTAGGAACTACCAGCCAAGCAGCTAAGTCTTGTCAAAATCAATATATACAGAAGCAATTCTCAAAATAACTGGGTTACCCCTATTTTGAGCCTGTGTCACAAAATCGATCTGCTCTCCACGGTATATTTTACCACAGTCAAAGAACAGCTGCCTATTTTCAGGTATTTCTCTCATTTTTCCTTACCTGTTTCAAGTCTCAGGCAGGTAAACAAGGATTCAGGCTAAATGAAAAATGGCATCCCGACAAGATATATCCCAGTCTTTCCCATATTTTCACCAAGTTTTTAGCAGAAGCAGTGTTTTATCACTGATATCATCAAAGAAACTACCAGTGCTACACTTGGAACCAAGCAAAGAATGTAGTGTCATCCAGCAGGGTATTTTTAATTCTGCCCAGAAGAATACAAAGGCATTCATCAGCTCAAGCTAACTTTTGCACAGCACAAAGCCATGGGGCTCTGTATTAATAGAGTTACCTAAAATAAACAGGTCAGACATTGAAACAATGTTGCCAGCAGCAAAATAATCACCCTGTGTTGTTTACCACTGTGGACTTTGTGTCTGTACCATTCTACACAGGCAGATGCAGACAGACAATTTCAATTAAAACTCTTCTGCAAACTCTCAACCATTTTATTAAGATAAACTGTGGGCAAAGCCGTACCAATTCTGATGCAACTTTCACCATAAACTGTTTCTGTGATCTTAAGTAACTAGGTCATAATCCTAAGGAAAAAACTCATTCAAACACCCAGCAGGAAGAAGAAAGGGGTGGGGGGGAGCAGCCCCAAGTACTTGTTCCCTTCAACACAACTGACCGCAGAGTCAGCAAATCCTTACACATTCAGGTGTACTTGGTACCTGTAAGTCACAGATTTAAGTTGGCAGTCTAAGAAATCTTGTTACACCTTTTTAAAAATCAAGGCTAAACTAAATAGAACACAAACCTTTCTGGCTGCAAAAGTAGAGGTGAGATCAGGCTTTATTATACATCTCCTACTCACTAAACCAGTATCCATACAGCTGCAGTTATCCTTCTCAGGGTTCTCCTGGGAAAAAAAAAAAGATGTCTAAGTTAATCATACTCCATGGAACAGGAAACATTCTCAAGACTCAAACTTCCAACTCCAAGGGACTTTGAGACTTCTGAAGCCATCTTTACACAGGGCCATTTTAAAAACACAAGTTACTTCTAAATTGCCTTTGTGTATTACTGTAGGAGGTCAGCACGTGGCATCAGCCTGGGAGCAAGGAAGCGCTCTCAAGCTCCAGTTCAAGACACCTACACAGGCCAAAGCAGCACGGGCAGGACAGGCAGAGCCAGCATTCCTGCACAGAGAGCTGCTCGCACTGTCACACGGCACACACCCACTGACACGCCATGTCTCAGGTTCCTTCTCCCCCAGAAGGTACAGTCAGCCTCCTGAATGCATCAAATTAATTCCTATTTAATAAATCTAAATCATCCCTGCGGTGTCCCTGTTGTATCAATCAACATCCCATTTACTCTGTCAAAGTCACTTTACAGAGAATAATGCACAGTATGTTCAAGGGTTGAAAGGCATATAAATAACCCAGCTTCTCTTATCTTACTATCTCCAGGCTCCAAGAAGGGGTTAGCAGAGCTCTGTCCCCACTGCATTAAGTGGAATGTCACTCAAAAGAACAAAAAAATCATCAAGGACAAGCAGCAGTCAGAGGAGTTCAAGAGTCAGATTTGTTCCCAGCCACAAATGGGCATCAAATTGAGCCAACAGCACTCCACTTACACAGCCTGGCATTCTGCTACTCTCTTACATCAACTAGTTGATTAGCAAAGAACCAGAAAGGTTTTTAGCCTCGACATGGAAGTGTTACCATGTCCAGAACAAGTAAATCACCATCAATGAACCTGCTACTCAGACAGAACCAAACTGCTTACCATAACCCTCTCTCTCGGGGTAAGAGTCAGTGATTTCTCAAGATACAATCCTGGAGGCTAAAACAAAGACCTTTGAAGAAAAGATAGCTAGCCACAAACTCTGCACCTTTCTCTCCTCCTGCATATCTTAATTATTCTCTCCAAGATGAACACAGGGTAACTTACAATGACATTTTTCAAGGCAAACTCACCTACACCATCACATCAGCTAGAGAGTGGCAAGAGAATCCATATCTTATCAGGGGAACAGGCTTCACTGATGAGGGGGATAATACATAACTTTTTCCAGAATAAAGTAGAAAAGGCCAAGGGGCTACTTTCTTAATTCAAAAGACACAGTACAAGCTATCCAACTACAGGTCAATGCAAGTAAATCAAATGCAGAGAATTTATCTGGGAAGGGTACATATCCTCTTTGCTCCTGGGCAGCACAGAAGGATGCTTCACAAAACGAAGTACTGAGATGTCATTGGTAATAAGGAGCATCTAAAAAACATCAGGAGATTGTAGACACAGAATTTAGACATAGGATGATGACAACTCTTTTGCTTAGGGCTGTCATCTCATACATATTTCTTAGGTGCTTTTACATCTGCCACAGTTGTAAATGAGAATGAGAGCTTTTACATTAAATGTAAAACCCACTCTAGACACGGCAGTCAGTCAGATAGGAGATGGCACTGGAACACTCACTGATTTCTGAGAAACCAGACTAACTCTGGGGACATCTTGAACTTGAAATGGCTAGCTTTAGTTTGAAATACTTGTTTCTCCTCTTTCTGGCATGTCTGAAATGTATTGGATTAATTTTTTAAATAAATAAATAAATAAATAATCACAATTCTAGCTGTGTGTAGAGAAGTGAAACCAGAACCTTACACTTGATACAAGGCTGATTTTATTGTATTTCTTCTACAGCATGTCTTAGTTAAAGTAAGATACTCTGCACTGAGACATATGAAACTATCTACAAGCTATGGGACAGATGAGTACTTCAGACTGTCTGACTCAAATCATGTAATTTGGGTGCAAAAACAGCAGCTGTGTCAAACAGCTACAAGGTTGCAATGATGGGTGCTTATATTTCTGTATATTTCCATCTAAGTATGTATAATTTAGGTTATTAACCTACATTATCACAGTACAGGTACAAAACACAGTCTGTGGTTATTCAGGAAAAAGAAATAAGACCTAAACTTAATTACAAGTACTATCACTGGACAGTAAAGTCTCTCACCCAATACTTTGTTCAGAGTAAGGGTAGACTTGTACTGATGAGCCCATCACCTTAGCAACTGCAATACCATATCATGCACCATATAGTAGGGAAATCATGTTCTGGCACAGCCAGTAATATCCAGTTGGTCATAATTGCTTCAAGGCAAAGTTATCTTAAAGTCATAAAGAGCAAAAATGTTTGCATACAGCTGAAAAATATTCAGATAATTCAAAACCAATCAAGACAAAAGGAATGTTTTAAAAGGAACAAGTTAACTTGCTGAAGCATGGAATATCCAAGCTTGAGCAAAGTTATGAAAGGATAGATTTGTTTTGTGTGAGGCTTTTCCATATGGCTCATGGATGCTTTTTTTAATGTATTAAGTCAGTAATGTAAAAACAATATTATTTTTGAGCAGCCCATTAGTCTTTTCCTTGCACAAGTATTTTAATGTACTTCATTCAGGTTCTGATCTCAGTTGAATTCCTGAATAAGGAACTCTGGTTTTTCGTTATCAGATTTCAGCAAGCACAGGGGTGCTTGTGTAAGAAATAAGAAATGCAGTAAGGACAGAACTCTAGAAATGAGGGAATAGCATCCACCCTCAGCAAGTGCTGATGATACAGAGCTGGGAGGGGTGGCTGACACGCAGGACACTGCGCTGCCATCCAGAGAGACCTGGACAGGCTGGAGAGCTGGGCAGGGAGAAACCAGATGAGGTTTAATAAAAGCAAGTGTAAAGTCTTGCACATGGGGAGGAATAACCATCTGTATCAGTACAGGCTGGGGGATGAGCTGCTGGAGAAGAGCTCTGTGGAGAAGGACCTGGGGGTCCTGGTTGATGACAGGTTGGCTATGAGCCAGCAGTGTGCCCTGGTGGCTGAGGGGGCCAATGGGATACTGGGATGCATCAGGAAGAGTGTGGCCAGCAGGTCAAAGGAGGTGATCCTGCCCCTCTACTCTGCCCTGGTCAGGCCCCACCTGGAGTATTGTGTCCAGTTCTGGGCTTCCTGATATAAAAAAGACAGGGATCTGTAGAGAGTTTTGTGGAATCATGGCTGGTGGCCAAAGGCCATGAGCTTGGTACAGTGAGATTGGTCAAGCAGTAAGGGCATGAGAAACGTGGTGGATGTAACAAAGACGTTATATCTTTAAGATAGTAAAGTATGGGAAAGAGGAACTAAGCTCCGGGGAAGAAGCCATAGGCATTCGGAGTATGTGCCAATATGGGCACAGATGTTCTTTTATCTTGGACCAATTATGAGCTCAATTTTTGCAATATGCATAAGCTAATTATTGTAACCATAAAAGTGTGATGTGTAACTGAATAAAGTTGAGGCTTGATGGACATCATCGGATGTGGCTGTCTCCCTGTCGATTTTCCACAGGGATCTCCTTGAGAGAGTCCAGAGAAGGGCTCTGAAGATGATGAAGGGCCCGGAGCATCTCCCATGTGAGGAAAGGCTGAGTGAGCTGGGGCTGTTCAGTCTGGGGAAAAGAAGACTGAGGGGGGACCTTATTAATGTTTATAAATATCTTAAGTATGGGATGCAGGGGGAAATGGCCAGCCCCTTTTCAGTGGTCTGTGGGGACAGGACAAGGGGCAATGGCTGCAAGTTGGAGCACAGGAAGTTCCGCACCAACATGGGGAAGAACTTTTCCCCAGTGAGGGTGACAGAGCCCTGGGACAGGCTGCCCAGGGGGTGTGGAGTCTCCTTCTCTGGAGATATTCAAGCCCTGTCTGGACGTCTATCTGTGCAATATGAGCTGGGGAGCTGCTTTGGCAGGGGGGTTGGATCCGATGATCTCTGGAGGTCCCTTCCAACCCCTACAATTCTGTGATTCTGTGAAATAACTTCACAAGTAATGAGTTTATGCATCTGTCAGTGCACTGTGTAGACACAGTGGTGGCATAGCCACAAGAGTCTGAAAAAAACCCAAGGCAGATTGTGCATGAAGAAGTAATCTCTTTGATTAGACCAAACTTCAGAGTTACAAAAACAATAAGGAAGGCCAACGAGCCTTCTTTTTCTGAGATTTTCTGCAATTCTATCAGCTGATTTCACATGAGCTACTGCCTTTCCCTTCACATACCTGTGGTACTTTATATGCTCTATTATTAGGAAATCCTCACTGTCCCAGTCAGAAACAACTCATCTCTGAGAACAGACACCATTTCCCATTAGCTAAGGAAAGAAATAGTAGGAATATAGGAATTTTTGTTGTCTCTGATTCTGCCAGTTGTATATTCATAACAACTTCAGTTTTCTGTGTCTTTTAAATTATGTCTTTGAAAGAAAAGCTGTCATCCGTAGGATGAACAACATATTAAGCATAACAGATGTTAAGAAAGCAAATTAATGTTTTAGCTTTGTAGCCTTACTGTTTTCAGGAACATTCTATGAAAAAGCCAAGTCCCTTTGGAGCTGTTCTCTGATCACACAATACATCAAAAGACAACACATCAGTGTAACTATTCTAATAATTAAAATTCATGAAAAATGCAGCCAGTTACTGATTGCTTTGAAAGGCAGCAGATCCCAGATGCACACAAAATTCTTCGTCAGCACAGGCATATATTTATTCTGTAACAACTGTAAGAGGCATTTGTGCACAGCATTATTACAGGAGTCTGCTCAAGAAGCAAGTAAGGTGCCCAGAATACACCAACAAAAATGCTGCAATGGAGAAGCTTCACATACTTGGTAGGACTTTTAAATTTTATATAGGATTGATCTGGACAGGCTGGATCAATAGGCCAAAGCCAACTGTGTGAGGTTCAAGAAGGCTCAGTGCCAGGTCCTGCATTTGGTCACAACAGCCCCACAAACAACAACTACTAAGGTTGAATTTTCCACAGACAACTCCTTGTGCTAGCAAATCATCCAAAGCTAAGCCATTTTGATACAAGGCAGTTCTCATCTTGGTATTTTGCTTTGCAATTAATCCAAGTGCATCTCCGGTTTCATTTACAGCTATTTCTACTACAGCTTGTAACCTAATTATGCTATTAAGCATATATATTGAAGTCCTATGGCCCCAGGATCCGTCTTCTGCCCACATAGCTGGATCATAATAGGCAATGATTCTCTCAGGGGGCCATTTGTTCTTTCCAATGCCCGATTTGTAAGCTCCATTTACGGCGTCTTTCTTTTAGCTCACCAGCTTCAGCATACACTGGGATTCCTAGTCGCTCTCCCCGATTTATGGGTAACAGGAAAAAACTGGGTCTTATAGTGCCTAATACACAGGATCCTGCCCAATTCTCTGGCAAGTATACATAAGCTAGTTTGCCACAAATCCAATAATGCCCTTCAGGAGTTGGCCAACCATTTGGTATGTTGTTCCATTGGTCCAATTTTTAAATTGATTATTCATTTCCAGTGGGCTTCCCCATTTATCCCAGCTATTCTGAGTTTGATTCCATAGGTAACCTCCTTCACACTCCAGGTTCCTTACTTGTCTTCCTTTGTTTTTTAGGTTTTGCCAACAACTCCTTCCAATTATACTTGTTTGGAGTACCCATTGTTGTTTCCTATTATCCTTTCCCATTGCTTTCCATACTCTGGGATCGCTTACGTTGCTGTCCATAGCCTCCCATGGCCATCGTTCACCTTGATTTGTTCCCCCACAAACATAACAATTAGTTATATTCAATGACTTGGCAATATTTTCAGCAAGATTTACAAATAGATTTTTAGCAAGTGTGGGAATTTCATACTTTACTTCTGTTTCAATTTCATGATAAAATGAATTAAACAACAGCCTATGTTGCACAGATTCTTTTGTCCTATCTCTGATTTCAACATTAATAACTACTCCTGGGTCTCCTCCAGGTCCATATATCTTAAGTCCAATTTTTACATCTTGGTGTTTCCATTGTTCTGGATTCCAAATAGTTATGTTAATAGGGTTACAAGAATGGGCTGTACAATTGGGGAAAGCCATCCCCCTTTTAATTTCTGCTTTTAATTGAGTCCCTTTACATTGTTGGGGCCATCCCCATGTGGAAGCTCTACTCCAACAAGCACAACCCCTCCCAGTGTGTCCAAAGAGATGGTAACTCCGCTCTGATTGGCTAAACCTATCCCAGCTGGGATAACACCTAGAGGGATCATTTCCACTCTTCTTCTTAGGCCTGGGGCACAAATATTTGTCACTTTTTCCATACCAGCTTCTCCAGTTCATGTTCCCACAGTTGGTACATGGATCATCGTCAATGGCATCACAAGCATCAAAAGTTATTGACACAGGGGTATTCAAATCGACTATAACTTGGCTAGTCCCAATCAACCTCTTCCTAGAGTCCATCCTCATTTCTACCCAATACTGATAAGGAAGTTCCTTTGGATGATAACATATGGTGCTGTTACTTTTTCTGCATAGAGCATACTGAGTTTGGTTATGAATACAACTTCCTACTTTCTGATCTTTACACTCATAAACCATGTGATACACCAAAGTTTGGGAGCTTACTCTTCCCCTCCTGGTAGTCACCACACATTGGCTGCAATTTTTTGCCTTAGCCTGGGTTAAGGAACTCACCCCAAGGAGGACTAGAAGAGGTCCGGTAAGGGCCATAGTGTTCAGCGGTCACAGCCCGAAGGGGTTGCAGCCCTCGGCAGACCTTCCCAGACGCAACACTCGTTCCCTATCCATTCTTGCCCTCTTCCTTGATCTTAAGGCTTGTCCTTTTCTGAGCACCCAAATGAATTTATAAGTTGCCCTTTTCTAATCTGTATGCTATATCCCAAAAATCCCGTGTATACTGCGGATAGCCTATTGTTTTCTCCAGGGGATATTACTTTACTGAATAAATTGTTTCCCCTAATAGGTATCCATTCAGGAATCTCTTTGTTTACTGTTTTTACAGGAGTAATCACAATAAAATTCCCACAGCAATTTAGCTTATACTCATTGATGAAGGCCTCTTGCACTGACTCACTCTGCCTCCTTGAATGACTGCTAAATGACACAAAGCTCTAGTTTCTCAGGTGCTGTAGCAGCTTTTGAAGTTGCATCTTTGCAGCCCATAAACAAATACTAGCAAGATATTTGTTGCCCAATACTAATTTGTCCCAGCAGCTTAAGTTACAGGAAAATCCTAAATTAAAAACCATTAGGCTGAGATGCACTGTATACCCTCCTATAGTGCTTTAGACAATAGACCATTAGAGACAAGGCAGTATCCACACAGCTGTATAAGGGCAGGTGCTACAGCGACAGAGCAGCAACCTTGCTAATACAATAAAATACAGAAAAATAAAACGTTTTTCTAGAAACATGTAACTGCAAACCTGAAGAACGTTCTGAAAAATATTAAACATTATATACATGAGGTATATGTACCTTGGTTTTTTAAGAGGTAATTTGAGTTTAAAGTAACTGATATGGTGAAAGTTTTTTAAACACAAGTTGCTTAACACCTTGCAATCCTTTCAATGGCATAATATGAACAAAGAACTAAAAGGTGAAATTTATGGCAATCACTCTCAAAACCACTACTGAAAATTAAAAAAATAGCCTCTTATTTCATTTGACACCTTCATCAACACTTTGTGTATGAGGCACACAACAAAATATATGCACAGAAATTATAAGCAGCTTCGAACTTTCTAGTACAAATCCCAGATAACCTCTCCCTAGTTACAGGTGCACGCACTCCTTAAACTGCAAATATGGTTCTTTGAGCCTGAAGAGACTGCAGAACTGCACAGAAACCAGGCTTTTTGTATTTGATTTAGTGGAGCAAAATCCCCCTTAGCATTTTACTCCTCTCGCTACCTTTTTGAAGCATAGGTACTTTGAACATTTTAGAGGTACTACTGAATAAAAAGATCTTATATATAATTGTGATTTGTGACTCAACAATTACAAAATATCACCGTGAATTAACTAGTTTATACTATAGAATTAAAAGGTATTCCCCAAATTGCATACTCATTAAAATGAGTGTAAACTAAATCTTAGCTAGACAAAGGAACAGTTGGTTTTTAACATTTTTTTTTGTAAACCAAAAGTACCATAGGCTTTGCATGCTTCTACTGTTTTGCTTTTAAAAGTCTCAAAAAAAACTCCAACCCATCATTAACTGGTATAACACAATCTGTTTTGAAGGCAATGTAATGTTCTGAAAAAGTGGAAAACCCCCAGTAATCACATATAAAGTATAGTTGCATTTATGTTCCCACAACTGAATGAGGTCTATTTGTAAATCAAGGTAAAAGTCCCAAAAATATATTACCTTAATAGCTAGCGAAGTGTATTCCCAACAGTACATTCACAATCTGAAGAACCATGACAGTGGTTCAGAATAGTCAATGTACCAGACAGGAATAAAAGTTTCTTGAAGAGCCACCAATACACTTTAGAACAATATAGGGAGCCAGTGCCATTTTAAATGATCACCAAGTTTTAGCACTGTTAACTAGAAGTTAAGACCAGCTATCAACTTTCCGAATAAAAAAAAATATAGCTTAATAAGAAAATCAAACTAGACTGCACAATGTTTTGTAAGTAACCTAGGAAGGAGGTGCATAGTGCACAGAAAAGACCCAACACAATTGGTTACCACATCCACAAAAATCATAATAAGTGACATTCCTATGAAGTTATTTCCTAAAATACTAATCCCATTGCATAGATGTCTGCTCTTTTGAATGACTCAAAATGTTTCATATTTATGGGTTAAATACACTAAGACAGGTAAGTACAATATTATTTTCCATGTATGAAGGAAATAATTTATCTTAATTATCCATTGTCTCTGTTTATGTGCAAATTAGTTTATGGGTTGTTCTTGACAGAGATTGAGCACTCTCCCTTAAGGGCATTGCTGATATATTACCTTTGAAAGAGAATCACAATTTATTTATTCATGAAAATGGGAAAGGAGAAAAAAAGCAGTTTGACAATTTGGAGGCTCTAGCCCTGCTACCAGCACCCCTTTGGAAGTTTTTGAATAGTAGATTTTTCAGCCCCCGTGTTTACTAAAAAATAAAATTTCTCTCTCTAGGACCAATGAATAATTTTATCAAGGGCTCTGTTGATGTTGAAATCCCTAGAAGATATAGCCACTGACACCCCTATTCTTCTCTGCTTGTTCCCGCTTACGACAGCTCCTCTGAATATGTCCCTTCTTGTGGCAATAGTAACAAATGGGAATTGTGAATCTCTCTCCATTGGGCTGTTCCCTAGGTGCTTTTCAGACTCCCTCTTCCCCTATTTCCCTTCTAACGGGGTTCCACCCTTTTGACCTTCTCCCACTGCCACCTCAAAGACCCTGGCCCTTGCTTAAATCATACCAACCTGTTGTGCCAGGATTCTTGTCCATAAAATACTGAACTAATTTTAATTTACTTTTTCCTTTTCTGGGGCCCCTATCACTCCAATTTGTGATCAGTATTCCTAATGGATTCTCCGGAGGTATATCTGGTAATTTGCTCCCTTTCCTTTGGTCCTGGGTCTTCGATTTCATCTGACCCATCCAGGAATTTTACTGTGGCAATTCCTAAAGCCCTTGGTTACCAGTAAGAGTGTCATGCAGGGGGTTTAGGACCTATCACCCACCCACGATACCTATAGGACTCATTTTCGTCCTTCACCAGCCAAGTCCCTCGCGGGAGATTGGAGCCGCGGTTAGAAGACCTCCGCACTCGCTTCGGACTACGTTCGGTCTCAGTCACACTCTTACACACACAGGCAGCCGATTCCCACCCAACAGAATGGTATATGCCTATGCATTAAATACTCACAACTCCATCATCTTCATTCAGGATCTAACCGAACGGGACGGCGTCTTCATTCGGGATGGAACCAAATGGTCTCTCTTCCTTTAGATCTTCGCACGCAGAATTACGGGCAGAATAAACTGCTGCAGCTGGCAAAGGAGCTCATAGAAAACAATCTAATTCTTTGCTGGCCTTAATTCAGGTTCAGGATGGTGTTAGTCCTGATCCGACCTGATCAGGAGGCACCAAATGGTGGGGCGTCCCTCCTAGAGCAAGTCAGTATTCAGGAACCATAGCCATCCCGGACAAGGCCCCAGTTGTGATAAATGACTGGGTCCCAAACAGGATTATAATCAAAATTAACAATTTATTAAATGAATAAAGGCAAGCAAACAGCACTGGGGAGCACAACCAGCACCAGTGTGCACAACCAGCACCAGCTGCACCAGGAGTCTCTGCTCCATCAAGACACACACTGTACAGTTCCAGTCCCTGGCTTATATGCCTTCAGGGATAGGCACATCTTCTTTCTACGCATGCCCTCTCCCCCCATCTGGTGGATGTTTTTGGCTACCTTCACTGCCCACCAGCTTAAACTGACACACTGGAGTGCCCACCAGGCAACCCCAGCAAGACACAACAACCATATACATCTTAAAGTGCCCCTCCCAGGCCCGTGGCCATAGAAGGGTATGTAAGAATGTCATGTTTCATTATGCAGCCCCAGCATTATTCCATAGTAACACGAATCAGATGAACATATTTCACACCTCAAAGGAGGTTGCAGCCAGGTGGATGTTGGTGTCTCCTCCCAAGTAACAAGTGACAGGATGAGAGGAAATAGCATCAAGTTGCAGCAAGAGAGGTTTCAATTGGACATTAAGAAAAATTTCTTCTCCAAGCATTGGAACAGGCTGCCCAGGGAAGTGGTTGAAGAACCACCCCTGGAGGTAT
This sequence comes from Porphyrio hochstetteri, assembly GCA_020800305.1. Taxonomy (NCBI): domain Eukaryota; kingdom Metazoa; phylum Chordata; class Aves; order Gruiformes; family Rallidae; genus Porphyrio; species Porphyrio hochstetteri. The sequence goes on along the minus strand of CM036909.1, from coordinate 40,849,801 downwards.
TTAAAAGACACTGAGATGTGGCACTTAGGGTCATGGTTTAGTGGTGGATGTGGCAGTGCTGGGTTAATGGTTAGACTCGATCTTAAGTGTCTTTTCCAACAAAAATGATTCTGTGAGTTCAGAAAGAAGATACCAGGCAGAGAGATCATTCTGAACTGTTAATAAGCACTCATGCATTCTTCCATTCCACATGCAAAAGAAGAACTGAAAGAACTATGAGGAATTAGCCCAAGTTATTTTAAACTAACAATGATTGTTCCTGCAAGGCAACAAGCATTTTTTTTAAGGCCTTGTATTCAGGAATACTGAAGTATTAAATTACAGTTGTAATTCGAATTAGTAAATGTTAGTCAGCACCAAGTGAAGCCTCAGAACACAGTTCTGTATTTTCTCCTCTTATTCTGCTGCTATGCTTTCTTTTCACTAGGGTTTTCATATGAACAACAAGTAACCTTATGTTAGCAACCATGAGTTATGAACAGCCTTTTCTGCTAGGTCTAGAGAATCAAGTAGGCAAATGCACACATTTATCACCAGAATCACTTTGTACAAGACAATCAAAAACGTGAGGGCACTTTTTTGGTATGGTACTACAGTGTCCTTTTTAGGTCAAATTCTGAGACTGAAAATGCACTGAACTGATATTAAAGAAATACTTCATCATAGAATCATAGAATGGTCTGGATTGGAAGGGACCCCAAGGATCACAGAGCTCCAACCCCCCTGCCACAGGCAGGGCCACCAACCTCCAGGAATGATCCAGACAAGGTTGCTGAGGGCCCCATCCAACCTGGCCTTGAACACCCCCAGGGATGGGGTACCCACCACCTTTCTGGGCAGCACATTCCAGGACCTTGCCACTCTCTCTGTAAAGAGCTTCCCCTAATATCAGTGCAAAGAGCACTAATTTAAGAGTGATAAAAATTTCACAATGCAAATGGACTACTTTATGTTCTTTTAGAAGATAAACAAGGCAGTAAACATCTCCAAAGGAAGTCAGAAAAATTATTGCACCTCTTAACCCTATTTATTATACATGCTAAAACTTCATTGCACATTATTTGGCTACTCTTTTTTCAACTGTCCAATCGTGATGTCTTTTCCTGCAAGAAAAATCTGACCTAGGCATATGACAGCATATTGCTCTAAGTTTCACACAGATCTCACAGTTCATCCAGACCCCGCTGCAGTGAGCAACACATCCAAAGACACATTGCATTCTGTAATACTGCTACCACAGGACTCAGGAATTCTGCTATTATATCACCTTCTGCCACCCAGAAACTGCAATATGTCACCAGCAAAGGAAGCACTACCCCAAAAATAAACCGAAGAAACCTACACTTCAGCTAGTCAGTAAAATAGGATATCCCGGGTCAGCAGTAGACGTGAACAGACAATAACACTGGGTTCCCATGACTCTGTATTCTGTCTCAGAATATCACGGCTGTCAGACTAAACATGATCAGAGGTAACTCAAGAATATCACCAGCAACCCCTCTAGAGACCAGCAAGATCACAAGTCTCTAGCTCAAAGGATTCAGATCTTCAAATCAAATACAGACAGAAAAACTCCTTAACAGTCTCCTCAAGGGCTAGAAAATAAAAGTCTGAAAGTCTTCTGTGTGATGGTTTCCCATTCTTCAACTGACAGGTTTCATGGGAATGCTGATGTTCAATTGGAAAGAAAAACTACTTCCCTAAATGAAAGCATTAGGCAGCACTCCTGTGTCACACCACATTGGTCAATCTGTCAGGATAGCTGATTTCCTGAAAAATCAGCTTGGTACAGATTTTTTTCTTAAGTCATGTGGCTCTCAAATCACTAACAGATACCTAATTTGAGCCTCTCCTTTCTTTTCCTACTTTGCTTTTTAACCCCACACACCCATGTGGTGGATTCACACTATTTTCCAGCTAATGCAGACCCCTGTCAGTGACAGATCTCCAGGCACCCCACAGCCTGTGTTAATGAGAAACATGAGTTTCAAATCAAGGCATCAAAAGTACAATTTTCTCAGAACATTATCCTGTAAGGGGTCTCTAAAGCAGCTTTCCCTCTGGGTTTCAATAACCTCAGCTAAAGCAAAATTCTTACAGTTCAGCTTGTGATAGGAGAAACACCAAGATTTTGGACAAGTCTTTTAGATAAAACATGCCACAATCCTACCTTGAAAGATTTAGAGGGCATCTGTGGCTTGATTGTGGCTTAACCCTTGAGTCTGACTCAGAAGCCAAGAATTTCTCTTCTGTTTCCATTTCCTGCTGGATTTTGGCAGGCCAGCACTGAGTCCCTATAGAACAAGGTCCACATATATCACATGCTTCTACCCTGACCACTTAAAATTTTCCTTCAGGGGTTCTCCTGCCCTCCTTTCAGACTAAGTTTTGCTGAATAACTGTATGGTTCAGGTAGGGAGAGTTGTCTGCTTTTTAAAAATAAAAAGGCAATTATAGGTGAAGTGATTTTATACAGCTATGATCACGATTCAACTGAGAAGGGTTACAACAAATCCTGGTGTTCACGAGCAGCATGGGCTGGTTCTTGGCAGTACAATCACTCAACAACAGCTCACTGCTCAGAGAAAAAAAAAATCATAGTTACTGAATCCATGCAGAAAAAAGGAAAACCATTCTAAGCCATCATCTACTTCCTGAGCCTTCAGACATGCCAAGCACAAGTGTTGCTCAGTTCCAGTTTTATGCCTTTGCTGATCTTCCAACAAAAAAAAAATAAAGTGTTATTTTTGTGCCTATCTGGAATGAAAGTCATCAGTATCCCTTCTGTGAAAGTGTTTCAGCATGAAACATTTCACACCACAGGAACAAAAGCTGAGGAGGTGCCATCAGAAAATTACTAGCTTGCACCTCCCATTTTGCTCATTACCAGCTGGCCCATTTAAGCTCTGTAAAGGCTCCAGGCCTCCCCAGTGCTTAAATGGGCCAGGATAAGGAAAGCAAGCCCTTCAAAGAAGTAGGAGTTACAACACCATCTGCCAGCACTGACACCCAACTGCCATCCTTCTACTCCCAGCTATGCCCAAAGAAGAGGCCTAAGAGCCGGGACTACTCCTTTCCCTTCATCTCAGTTTTCTGTATCAAGACAAGCCCATTCTCAGCTGATGTAGAATTGTGATACCTCAAGTGCCTGGGATTTTTGTGTGTTAGCCAGTTCCTACTCTTTACATACGGTTCACCAAGGCTCTGGGTTTAAGGCCAGAAGTACCAATAGCTCAGTTCCCAATTAAGCTAATTTTGCTGGGAGCACTGTAATGCTGGGAACTGGGAGAACTCACAGAATCATTAAGGTTGGAAAAGACCTCTAAGATCATCTAGTCCAAGCATCCCCCTGATACCTATCTTACTAACTAAACCACGTCCCTATGTACCTCATCCAACCTTTCCTTGAACACCCCAAGGGATGGTGACTCCACCACCTCCCTGAGCAACCCGTTCCAATGCCCAACCATGCTTTGAGAAGAAATTTCTCCTCATTTCTAACCTGAACCTCCCCAGCACAACTTGAAGCCATTCTCTCTTGTCCTATCACTAGTTATCTGCAAGAAGAGGCTGACCGCCCCGCCCAGCTCAGCACAAGCTCCTGTCAGGTAGTTGTAGGGAGCAATTAAGTCTCCCCTAAGCCTCCTCTTCTCCAGGCTAAATATTCCCAAATTCTCTCAGCTGCTCCTCATAAGACGTGTTCCAGACCCTTCACCAGCTTTATTGCCCTTCTCCGGACACGCTCCAGGGCCTCAATGTCCTTCTTATGGTGAGGGGCTCAAAGCTGAACACAGTATTCAAGGTGTGGCCTCACCAAAGCTGAGTACAGGGGCATGATCACCTCCCTGGTCCTGCTGGCTATGCTATTCTTGATAAAGCCAGGATGCCATTGGCCTTGGCCACCTGGGCACACTGCCAGCTCGTGTTCAGGCAAGGACCTGACACTTCACCATGCTGAACTTCATCCCATTATCTCAAAGTGCTCCAATAACTGTCAAATACTGGGTGATAAGTGTGTAGGAAGTTTCCTAAAGTTCTGATTCCCATAGGAGTTATTGAGACCCAACATAGGATGTATCTGAGAACCACAGTACAAATATACTCCAATTCAAGAACTTACTCTGAACAAGTGAAAAAACAAAAGACTTTATAGTTTTATCACTACTTCATTTGACTTTTCCATTCTACTTACAGCAGAGCCTGCCAATGGATTCTTACTTCAATTACCAAGTGAGGCTAAAAACATAACAAACATGACTCAAATCAATAAAAATAACATGAGGCTTCCCATGTTCACTGAGCATGTGATCAGTGACAAGGACTTACCTAGTCAGATACTGATACCTATAAATACTATTATAAATCATCAGCACACCTGAACAAACATTTGTTCTATCACTAGCTCACCTCAGGTGATAAAGGCTCCTTTCTGTGGGCTCACCACTGAGTACAACCACACAGCTGGAAGTATTTCCAATTGAGATCAATACACACAGGTTGTGATCTGCCACTTGGATAGATGTTGTGAGCATAGGTATTATTCAAAGGGTGCCCCTCTGAAGCTCCCCACTTGCAAAGCCAGGGATGCAGCAAGTGGCATTTAAGTTTTGACAGACACATTGCTTTGAGGTCTGTACTTCAGAGCTGTGGTTTTGCCACACCTTCCCTTCCCACCAAGTACTACATGTTTTACTCCCCAATTACATTTGGCAGGACACTTAGAACGGTTTTCCTGGCTTTCAAAAGCACTTCAAGCCAATGCCATGGCCTGGGATTATGGGTTACCATTAAAGGATGTGATCCTGCTTTCAGCTAAATTCTCTTTCCTTGCCCATTTGAAACACAGCATTAGTGCATTCATCTAACTGCCTTACACAGAGTTGTGCAGAAAAGGCCCCAATGTTCTCACAGAAGATTTTGCTTTTGTCATACCAAAGGACTCCAGCACAGCACAGAAAACATTCAATCCATTTAATGCTGGAATAAATCCAGAGACAAGCAAGCTATGGCTTGCTGAATAACTTGAAGTACCCCTAGAAATGAGTATTGCTCAAATCCCAGAAACTAGGTTAGAACACTACTGATAATATTAACACATCTCCAAATTTCACCTATCGGGAACATTTATACATGAGCTAAATGGCTACATGTTCCTTATTTTCCTGCCCTTCCAACTAAATCTACCTGGTCCACCACATAACTCTGAAAAACTGGGCATTCCCGTCCCATCTTGCAACATTTCCAAACTCCTGCATCTTCTAAAGGCTCTTCTTCTGTGTATGAGAATTCGTGCTTACTTGGAAATCTTGCTCTTCAGTGCTCCTAAGAGGACATCATTTCCTCTGGTTTATGGGGAGTAAATGGGATCAGAGAGAGAATAATTAAGCTGTTCAAGTTGTACACTGCAGCTCCACAGCGATGCTTGACCTGCCAATCTCCCATCCATTTATTGATAAGAAAAATAATAATTAATTGATAGCAAGCAAAACACTTAGGGCATGATCCTTCACCATGAGAAATTCACATTTAACTTCCACTGTGTTCAGCAAGAGCAAGATTAAACCCCTGGTTTCTCTCCTCCCACTGGCCTCCCTAGAGGAAAAAAATCATGACCTTTAATGACTATCTTTCACTTACAAATAATGGCAAAAAATTGCATGCAACAGCTATTGTGTATTTGTTTTCCCATTCCTTGACCAGGCTCCTGCTTCCTATTTTGGAAACCTCAACAGGAAAACACACACCCAAAACCAACCTCAAAACAAGATACAATAGACGTCTGAGCAGCACATTAAGCCTTTCTTGGTCTTAATTTTACAAAACAGACACTTTTGCAGTTAGAATACTTTTAAAATCACATTAACTGAACTGAAAACCACTTTCCTCCCCCACTGTCGCTCCCCTCCCACCCTGCTTTTTCAGCCTAATCTATTCACATACTATGGGGACTGCCAAGCTGGAACATCCTATTGCCAATTGGCAATTGGCAGCTGAGCTCGATCACTTCATAAAATCCTATGTGTCAGCTAGAAACCAGTTGTGTTTCTTAAGCAAGTCAATCTGCTAAACAGTTTAAGTCATGAATCCATTCAAAGCACTAGAAAAACAAACTCATTTAGATGAAATCTTACTGTATGCCTGATTTGATTTTTTTGATGGTTAATAACAGAGTAGAAATTCTCTCGTTATGCAAAGCTGCTTGCAGAAACTTGGGAGCATGCATCCTGAGTAACAGAGGGCCACTCTTCACTTACTGGTTAAGTCTACCACAGGTATTCCTAGTCAATCCTATACATCCCACTAATGTTATACATCAGTAACATGCATAGAACATCCATCTCCCAAGTTTCTCCAGACAATTAATCTGATCTAAATAGGAAGTTAATGGCTAGCGATGGGTGATGCTCATTTAACTGTTGACATTACAAGCAACAATCAGATCTCTCCAAATCACTCTTGCAATCAGTGCAACTCGCCTGGGGTTTTTTTTTGCAGATTCAGGCATCAAACTGAGCCAACCAAGATGCCAGCTCTACCCTGCACATCAGTTCTCTTGGTATAGTTGTAATGTATGCAGCACAGAGTGGGAAGCCATAGCTATCAAACAAAGCAGAAGCAAAACATCTCTGTCAAAATGGATTATCAGACTGAACTGATATTACCAACCACACCACTAAATGAATGAGACACTTTTTACCCTAGGCTGAACTTCAGTGGAATGAGATCAGCAAAGAAAGTAATTCTTTCCATAATTATTTCCTTGTTAAAAATCATGTGTCAATGGATTTCTTTGGCCAATTTGGACATTGAGATTGTATATTCTGCCCCCAGGTAGTCCTACGAACGTCATGTAAGCGATTTGCTTCTGCAAAAGCCTTCTGCACACTTAATCTGTCCCACAAAACTAAGAGTTTTTCCACTCCACCTTTTGCATAAATCAAAATGAAAGAATTCTACAATATGCAGATCAAACATAAGTTAGAAAAAAGGAAAAGGAATAAGAAATTTAAAGAAGGTATGCCAAAGAGACAAAGAAACTGAAGAAAGAAATAAGGCAACTGAGAACAAGGTGAGGATAACAAAGACATGACTCACTGTAATCATGAGTCTTCAGTAAGTACAAGCAATCTACAATAAAATCTGATCACAAAGGGCTTTTATTACCTTTACCACATTGCAACACCTTTTAAAAACAGGATAATAAAGCACAAGCTTGCCTCTTACAACTTCACTGGACTCCTAGAGCAATCTATGGGAACTAACTCATTCTCAGAGAACAAAACCATTACAAAGTACAACAATAAAACATGCATCCATTCACAGATTGAGGGGAAAGGATATGGTATTTTGCAGAAGCAACACTTCATAGCTGTATGCAACATTATTTTCTTTGAGCACAATCTTTTTCAAGATTGACAGGTTTATCTGGGCTGAGAGACCATACAAAAAGATGCTTATCTAAGGAGCAACATCCCAATTTGGATTTGTCTGCTGAAACAGAAAAAACCATGCAGCAATGTGATTGGAAATTCCACCTCAGATGCCTGGCTACAAATATTTGCTCCCCTTTGTGTGCAAAGCTGTTCTCAAGAGGCCAACCCCTAAATGCCTGAGAACCGGATGGGACGGATTGCCTTCCAGTTGGTACTCCAGCATCACAAATTTGCACTGGATTGCTCAGTTGCAGTTCACAGGCACAGTGAAGTCAGGGAAAAATAGAACATTAACATGCCTTGGGCTACAAGGTCATGCACCATTTATAAAGTTATGAAAATTGCTGGCTGTTCCATCTCTGCTGAGAAGCTTCATAGGAAGCAGGAGGGACACAGAGTCATTAGCAACAATGACTAATTTGAGTAAACCATTTCTATGCCAAGGAAATTTTCTAGACCTTTGGTGGAAGAGTTTACTCTTGGACACTTGTGTTTGGGAAGCAAGAAATTCCCAAACACAAGCCTGAGAATCCATGGGGAAGCAGGGGACCTGTAAGTCAGGAAAGGCTCAGCTCTCAAATACCTCGATGCAGGAAAGAAGGTGGGTGCTAAAACCGTATGCTGATCCAGCTAGAGCCAGCAAGGGCAACCCAAGCTAGAAGTCATCTTCACAGCATTCTGACCTTTTGTTCCTGGTCCCTGACAGATTTCAGTGCAAATGTGAGCAACACTGAAAGCTACGCAACTATTCTGGAAATTCATCATCATCCAACACTGCTTTATACTTAAAAGCTGTGCTGAAAATGGACAAATATCAACCATCAGTGGAATCTGCACTGATCTCCCCTACCAAAACATAACTACTAATGGCAGCATCCAAAACTTTCGTACTATGATCAGCCTTGTGTTGAATCAGGACAGTTTCTCCAAAAGGCAAAGCTGAACTGAACCTCTATCTTCAGTGGTCCAAAACAGCTGCAGTAAGACAGAAGAGCCACACTGAGAATTCTGGAAGTCCTAATGGAAATTAATAACTTCACACTTGCTGGCAATTTATCAAAGTGAAAGGCATTGTCTGCATTCCTAGAAGCTGTGCATCCGCTTAGTCAGCACATTCAGAATTTTGGAGGTACTTAATGCACTTACCCAGTTAGGTTTTAGTAAGGCTTGGACTTCACAAGGCACTGTATTTTCTGGAAATTAAAAGAGTGTTTACATTTCCAGTTGTATTCAAAGTCAGTTGAACTTTATCATCCTTAGAAGTTCTACAGAAATTCTACAGTTTCATTCAACCTTTTAGGAGCTATCCCATGGGCTACACTGTTAGAAGGCAAGGGAGCCTGTGAGAGCTGGCTAGCATTTAAACAGCACTTCTTCCAAGCACAGGATAGGTGCATCCCTTTGAGTAAGAAATCGGGAAAGAGAGGCAGAAGACCTGTGTGGATGAGCAGGGAGCTAATGTGTAAACTCAAAGGGAAGCAGAAGGTTTATGAACTATGGAAACAGGGTCTGTGCACCTGGAAGGAATATAGGGATCTTGTCAGGGCCTGTAGGGACGTGACTAGAAAGGCTAAAGCCTGCTTGGAGATGAAGCTAGCAAGGGACATAAAGGATAATAAAAAGAGTTTTTTCAGATATGTGAATAGTAAGAGGATGATCAGGGATAATGTAGGTCCCTTGATGAATGAGGTGGGTGTCCTGGTTACGGGGGATGATAAGAAGGTGGAAATACTGAATGCCTTCCTTGCCTCAGTCTTCACTCCAAAGGCCCCTCGGGACCCGCAGATCCTGGATGAAAGTAGGAGTGTTTGGGGAATGAAGAGCTTCCCTCTAGTTGAGGTAGGGGTGGTCCAGGAGTGGCTCAAAGGGATTAATGCAAACAAATCCATGGGCCCGGATGGGATACATCCACGTGTGCTGAGGGAGCTGGCAGAAGTGATTGCGGAGCCGCTTGCTATCATCTTCGACAGCTCTTGGAGAACAGGAGAAGTACCTGAGGATTGGAGGATAGCCAATATCACTCCAGTCTTCAAAAAGGGCAAGAAGGAGGACCCTAACAATTATAGGCCAGCCAGCCTCACTTCTGTCCCTGGAAAGGTGATGGAACAGCTTGTTCTGGATGCCATCACCAAGCAACTGGAAGAGAAGAAGGTCATGAGGAGTAGTCAGCATGGATTCACCAAGGGGAGATCCTGCTCGACCAATCTCATGGCCTTCTATGATCTCATCACCGGCTGGGTGGATGGAGGGAGAGCAGTGGGTGTCATCTACCTTGACTTCAGCAAGGCTTTCCATACTGTCTCCCATGACATCCTGATAGCAAAGCTGAGAGATCATGGGATAGATGAGTGGACAGTGAGGTGGGTTGAGAACTGGCTGTCGGACCGGGCTCAGAGGGTTGTGATCAGTGGAGCAGAATCTGACTGGAGGCCTGTGACTAGCGGTGTTCCCCAGGGCTCGGTGTTGGGTCCAGTCCTGTTTAATATCTTCATCGACGACCCTGATGAGGGAACAGCATCCACCCTCAGCAAGTGCTGATGATACAAAGCTGGGAGGGGTGGCTGACAGGCAGGACACTGCGCTGCCATCCAGCGAGACCTGGACAGGCTGGAGAGCTGGGCAGGGAGAAACCAGATGAGGTTTAATAAAAGCAAGTGTAAAGTCTTGCACATGGGGAGGAATAACCATCTGTATCAGTACAGGCTGGGGGATGAGCTGCTGGAGAAGAGCTCTGTGGAGAAGGACCTGGGGGTCCTGGTTGATGACAGGTTGGCTATGAGCCAGCAGTGTGCCCTGGTGGCTAAGAGGGCCAATGGGATCCTGGGATGCATCAGGAAGAGTGTGGCCAGCAGGTCGAAGGAGGTGATCCTCCCCCTCTACTCTGCCCTGGTCAGGCCCCACCTGGAGTATTGTGTCCAGTTCTGGGCTTCCTGATATAAAAAAGACAGGGATCTCCTGGAGAGAGTCCAGAGAAGGGCTACGGAGATGATGAAGGGCCTGGAACAGCTCCCCTGTGAGGAAAGGCTGAGTGAGCTGGGGCTGTTCAGCCTGGGGAAAAGAAGACTGAGGGGGGACCTAATTAATGTTTATAAATATCTTAAGTATGGGATGCAGGGGGAAATGGCCAGCCCCTTTTCAGTGGTCTGTGGGGACAGGACAAGGGGCAATGGCTGCAAATTGGAGCACAGGAAGTTCCGCACCAACATGGGGAAGAACTTTTACACAGTGAGGGTGACAGAGCCCTGGGACAGGCTGCCCAGGGAGGTGGTGGAGTCTCCTTCTCTGGAGATATTCAAGACTCATCTGGATGCCTCCCTGTGCAATATGTGCTAGGGAGCTGCTTTGGCAGGGGGGTTGGACCCGATGATCTCTGGAGGTCCCTTCCAACCCCTATGATTCTGTGATTCTGTGATTCATTAACTTTACAATTGAAAAGAAAAAACCATACACTTTTATATTAGATATCTTACATATATTTGCATAGTGGTGATGTCACTAAACACCATAAACAAACCACATGTTACTATCTGTACTTACATCGACATGTGTGTCCTACTCAGTAAAAGCAATTGCCTTGTCCATAAACTGTCTGGCAACTGTTTATTCACCCATAAAAATCTGGATTATGGTTTCAGTTCCGAAACATTTTACTGCCCACTCCATTTCTGCATCTAGTCATGACTCTAAAGGTTGCTTCAAAACTTCATGCAGTTTGCTTCAATTAAGAGAGGCTTAGACTTTCAGAGACTTGGCATACAGACACACACAAGCTACTATGTCAATCGCTCAGTGAAAATTACCATACACATGTTTTTACCCCATGGAAAATGCAGAGACATTTAAAGGAGAAAACCTTGCAAAGGAGGAGACCTATGGTACCTCCCACACAGCTCTCAGTACAGAAAACCCAGGTTGCAGCTAACCTGGCAGTGACTTGTTCATGAACCTAAACCCCAAACACAGACAGGCCTCCAGCAGGTGAGATGCCAGGTAATAATACTACCACAAGCTCAGGTATCATTTCTTCCACATGCTTTGAAGTACGTTCTAGGATTTGTATCTGTGTGACCTTCTCCTGTACTGTGATTAACTTGGCTCAAGTGTGTGGTCTATAGCCTGAGGCCTTTTGGAAGCAAAGCTATGAGACTTAATGCACCAGATTGCACACCATCATCATCCCCTTCTGTTAAATAAAGCTGAGAGGAGAAGAGAGCTGCTCTGGTGCAAAGCCAAGCATATTCAGTTACCACTTACATCCATTACACTGTAGGAGGAATCCCCTGCCACAAGATGGTCCCATGAAATATCCAAGGGAAGGTTCACAGCATGGAACCTCAAAAGGAAACAGAAATAAGCCAGAAACGGAGTTATTTCTGGAAGTATACATCAGCAACACAGGTTAGGGAAAAGGAGCCATTATTTCATCACAGCCTAGCAAACATGGGAAAGAGACCATTTAGGAGCCAAATGAGAAAGTCTAAATGATCAAAGATAACTTAGAGAAATATGTAGCAGATGGGTTACAATCACTGTAAGAAAAGCAGTAAGAGTTCACAAAGCATGCTGTATGAAGGACAGCAGTGATACCCTACAGCAGAATTGACTAAAGAAACCTTGCATTGTCCCTGCTAGATATACCAACCAATTGGTTTGGCAACCACTGCAGCATCCTCTCCTGGTCTCCTTGCAAATGGCAGAGTCTGGAATTCTCCTAAACATTTCCCTGTTTTTCTAGTGACTTTTCACACTTCATGTGACATTTCATGAGCAACTTTAAGCATTCTCCAGGAAACAACTGCAAGAAACAGGCTGTAATGCATTCACTTTGGACTTAGCTGCTTTACTTGGCTGATGCCTGCCGAGCCTGAACACTGTAGTTTTGCTGTGCAAAATACACTTTGTCCTCCTAATGCACTTTCTTCCTCATACCATATTTCTCTCCTCTAAGTATGGATGACTTAGAAGCTGATCCAAGGTCTACTGATAGCAGTTCTAAGTACCTACTGGCCTATGTGCACACAATCATATTTACATTAATCCAGAAATCACTTCATATTATTCAGGTCACTTCTTTGGGGAGCTGGAGGATACTCAATCCAGTAAAAATTCTTTCAAGATAAAAGTTACCCCTTCGTTGTTGGATTTTGCCAGACAGATATATGCAACTGTGTTTTTTAAAAAATTAAAAATTAATTAAAATAACAAAAAGACCACAACCAAACAAGAAAATCTACACAAGCAGACTTGGCCTAAAAAACAGATTTACCATCTCGCAGAACTACAGCCTTCCACATAGACAAATCCCAGATTTCCAACTCAACTTCACTGAATCTACTGCCAAACTCAAACAAGGCTCATTTCAGAGAATTCAAAACAGACAGACTTAACTGTCAGTCTCCGATGGCAACTTCAGTTGTGAAGTCAAAACAAAAAGAGTCCTCCTAAGCCCAGGCAAGCTTAGCACCTAAAGCCCAGCTAAGCTCCACCATGTAGAGTGAATTAGAAATTCTAGGGAAAAACACACATCAATGCACAAATGTGAGACATTTGCCTCTCTTACCTAAACATGTTACTAACACGGTATAAAAATGAACACTATAGGTCAAGTCCAAGACAGGCTGAAAAATCTGAAGGGAAGTACTATTCATACCGTCTTGTGATGGGTGCAGTATAAATACCATGAACTGTCAGGAAGGATGAAACTAACCATTCCCATACAGAGTAAGAATGCAATTTCCCAAGAGCATTGGGAAAACAGTAAAATTAAACTGATAATAAAAACAAGTAGGCTCATTCCATATAGACTTAAGTGATTTTGAAATTTTGTCTTACTGTATTCCCACCCTAGACAGATAGAACAATACGCCAAATCCCCATGCCAGCTGAAGATCAGCAAATGGTGCAGGCTGAGGCTCCTCTTCAAGGTTTCTAGCTTAAAACATGACAGAACGAGTACCTCAGAGTCACCCCAAAATTTCTGCCCAACTCCCAGTCTCATACATCACTCAAAAGTGATCCAGCCATTACAGGTCAAGAGAGTTTGAAGCATGAGTGTTTTATTTGCAAAAGAACAGAGTATCTTCCACCTCAGAAGGACTTCTGTTATTCAATTTACATTAGAGTCCTGGCCTCTACCAGTTAGCTCTCATGATTAAAAAAAGAAAAAACAACACCATTTTTTTGGTGGTTTGTCATGGGCATCATCAAGATAAAGGTCAACAGAACAAACAGAAGCATGAAAACCAATCTTAGTACTCTTTTTACTCATTGATTTCTGTAAACTAAAGAGTTCACCTATGTAATTGCTCACTGTAACCCGATAGCTAGAAAGTACCAAACCCCATCTTTATTAAATTTAAAATCTGGCTGAGAACCTACTTCCTTCAAGCACTGCTGAGGGGTGAAACTAGCATCCTGCTGCACTGTATGGGAGGAAAGAGAACGCTTGCCAGGGCTTAACACTTCTTCGCACCGCAGCAGCGGCAGAAACGCAGCACCCCACAGAGCATACAAGACATTCCCCCACTGCAGCAGCAGCAGGAACAAAACCTTGGGTCTAGTCTTGCTCATGGCTGCTCCACCCAACAGCTCCACTCAGAGTTGTGAAGTCAGACTGCACAGAGTGAGGCTAAGTCACATACAAGACCTATCTGATGAATATTGTTATTACTCCTCCTTGTCCTGTGATCACAAGGGCAGTGCTGTTCCAAAGTGTATAAACCAAAAATCATGGCAAGCCCAAGGTGAGGAATCCAGCTTCCCTTCACGGTGTGCAGCATTCAAGGGTGCTATCCATCAGAAGCTGGCATCTAATCGAGCTGTTTCTAGTGCTGTGGAAAGTTTCTCCTTAAAGAAACAGATAGTCAAGGGAAAAACAGCTGCCAGCCATCAGCACTTACAGTTTCCTCAGAGTCACACAGCACACAGTTGTTTTGTATTCTAGAGGATAAATTAATACCTTCATAAAATGAGCCTAGGAAACAAGTTCTAATGCTACAATTGTTTATGGACTGTGTGTAATGAAGATCAGATCTGTTTAAAATGAGAGAAAAAAAAAAAATCAAGGTTACAAGATCTGGGGTGGAGGGGTGTTTCAAGGAAAATCAAATCAGGTTTTTTTTTCTTCCTTTTAAATCAAATTTGAAGGGATGCCTTGTTTTTCCAGAGGATTTCCCTCATTCCCCCTCAAAAGAAAATGCCCTCATCACTCAGCAGCACACAGAAAATGCATTAGCTTTTTAACAGAACTGAAGTGATTGACTTCAGCCCCTCTAGTAACCAGACTCTACATGAAAATCATCCAAATTGTTTAGTGTGAACCAGCTTTGCAGGCTCATTTGCATTGTGCAGCCGGCCTAGCAAGCCAGGGAGACCAAAGCCCCCAACCCTATTGAGAAGAAAGCTAAAATTAACTTTGCTCTGAATGCCCACATCCATAAAACCCATCCTTTGAACAGGTACCTCCACCTGAGTTTTCACAGGCTTTTCCTAATTAAAGAATGTTCTACGATAGAAATGATGACAGGAATTACCTTTGATGGTTAAACCAGCATTTTGGATCACTGAAATAAACTGATTTCCTTCACACCTGATTGAGTTAGGCCAAAAAGTTCTGATAAGCAGCACTACACATCTACATAACCATCCTGTCTTTGTAAGTAGAAACTAGGTAGCTCCTTGCATGGTACTCTGGAAACACTCAGAATCACAAGGTTGGAAAAGACCTTTAAGATCATAAAGTCCAGCTGTTCCTGTCCTATGCTAAACCATATCCCTAAGTACCTCATCTACCCTTTTTTAAACACATCCAGGGATGGTGACTCAACCCCCTCCCTGGGCAGCCTGTTCCACATCCCAACAACCCTTTCAGTGAAGAACTTTTTCCTAACATCTAATCTGAACCTGCCCTGGTGCAGCTTTGTGCCATTTCCCCTTGTCCTATCTCCTGTCACCTGGCTGAAGAGACCATTGCCCACCTGTCTACAACCTCCCTTCAGGTTGTGATAAGGTCTTCCCTCAGCCTCCTCTTCTCCAGGCTAAACATCCCCAGCTCCCTCAGCTACTCCTCATAGGATTTGCCTGGTTGCCCTTCTCTGGACTCGCTCCAGGACCTCAATGTCCTTCTTATGGTGAGGAGCCCAGAACTGGACACAGTACTCAAGGTGCAGTCTCACCAATGCCAAGTACAGGGGCACAATCACCTCCCTAGACCTATTTGTCACGCAGTTTTTGAGACAAGACAGGGTGCCATTGGCCTTCCTGGCCACCTGGGCACACTGCTGACTCATATTCAATCTGCAGTCAATGAACACCCAGGTACTTCTCTGCCTGACAGCTCTCCAGCCAGTCTCCCCCAAGCCTGTAGCGCTGCATGGGGTTGACATATCCCATGTGCAGCACTCTACACTTGGCATGCCCAGGGGGGTTGTGGAGTCTCCTTCTCTGGAGATATTCAAGACCCATCTGGATGCCTACCTGTGTGACCTGTCCTAGGGTACCTGTTTTGGCGGGGGGGTGGACCCAATGATCTCTGGAGGTCCCTTCCAACTCCTACAATTCTGTGATTCTGTGATCCTATATCCTATCAAAATCGTAGGCATAATGCATAAGGTACAAACTTCTACACTTCAGGGGAATTGGTTCTGCCCCCACAAATTCATAACTTGGCTCAAGCAGCATTTTCACCATCACAACTGTAAAAGAAATCCAATATAAGCTTAGCGTGATTATTTTATGGCTGAAATTAGTTATCAACAGAACGCTAGGAATCATGTTCTGGAGAGAGACAGAGAGGTGCAGTGTACGAGACCATCTGACACAGTCAGGGAACCAGAAATATTTTCAGGTGCAGATCAAAAGACACTGACATCTCAAACTTGTCAGCTTTTTCTAGTTTTATTACCCAAACTATTAACTCCCTCTGCAAACCTGGCTTCCGGACCTACACAGACAGGTATATTTTTCATTCACTTAAACCTCCATAGATTGAATTGATCTACTCCAAGTCCAGGCCCGCACGATGAAGGAGGTTTGGGCCAAGCATGTAAATTAGCCACCAGTTTCATCATTTCTAAAGCTGGCCTTGCTCTATCTTAGGTATAAAAGAGTAACTTAAAATAAATGCTTCATAAATAACCAGGACAGCGTCCAATTTTTCATTTAGCAGTCTACATAGCATCTAAAAGCACACAGCATATAAAGGAGCCACAAAAGCTTACAAGCTAGCAATGTTTATTTGCAGCATTAGGCACTAACATGCTTACGAAGTGGCTAAACAGAAAGGGAGACCTTGTGGTTTGGACTTAGGTGTATAATGTACTCACCTTACATTTTTGTCTCTAGTGCATCTTAAAAGCAGAACATTTGGGTGCTGGAACATAATGTCTAATGAAAGAAAACATCCCACATGATAAGGAAAACTGGGACAGTATTTATTATCATTTAATTTACCAAACTGATTTACTGTATGTGCACGGATTCAAACAACTGTTGTAACTTCACTTTTGTTTCAAGGTTCAGCTGTTCCAGTTCAGATACTTGTCCTTGGCTCTTAAGACATCACATGTTCTTTATCAGAGATAATTTCATTAGCTCAGAAACAGAATTGTAATTTGAAAGCTTGATAGCAAAAGCATCATTTCCTGTAAGCCAAGGCGTGACAACCATTAACACATGGGTAAAAAAACCTAAATCCCTGGCTGTGTCATGAAAGGACTAGATTTGCTCTTGGCTTCTCAACAGAGCCCTAAAAACTTTCTTGGCAAATAAGCAGTGATCAATGTGTCAAAATTAGTTGTTCCCAAAATGCAGTGACGCTGAGTATTTTATCTTGCCAGTGGGCACTGACATTTTGAGCCTCAAATCAAACACTACAGCAGACCTAAAAAGCATACTTTCCCTGCAAAAGTACACAGCAAACACCTGCCATTAGATTATGTGCCATTCACTAACAGCCAAGGCCTTTATCCAGTCCCAGCTCACCTTGTTTTCTTCTAGTGCCTGCAACACAGAGAATTTGTTGACAGTTTGTGTTTCCAGAAAACAGACATTAAATACACAACAGCTCCTGTTTCACAAGGTACTATGACCACTTGCAGGATTTCATTTATTTCTGCACTAACTAGAGTCCCGTGCTCAGCAAACTGGGTATCTTCTTAAGGACCAAGGTGCTGAGTAACTGTGCTGTCCTTGGCTGGCCACAGGTGCTGCTCCAAAAAGAATGTCCAGAACAGGCAAAGCTGGTGACCCACCATAAATCTTACTGTATTATGAACCAGCAGCCTATAAATCCTTTCTCAGTGGCATATCCCTACGGGAAAGGGCATGTGAGCTTCCATATGGTGGTGATATATCATGTGATTTTTTTTAAAAGGCATACTATAACTCGGACTTATTTACTGTTCTCTCTCTTTGTATCTGTAAACAAAGAAAAGCTTAGAGGTTACATTCCTTCCTACTCCTTGCTATGTTATTTAAACTAAACTGAAAGTTTAGCCACATAAATGTCTGTCATCTGTACTCAATTCCTGGTACTTTCTTCTTTTTCAGAAAATTAAATGCCCAGATGTGTCTGACTAAATAAAAGGGGGGTTGAATCATCTCTTCTTTCTACCAAAGCAGCAGAAAAAAATTACAGCTAAGAGTAAGGGGAGAATCTTAAAAAACAACTACAAAAAAAAGTTAAGCATGCTGAACACTGACCATATCTTAAACAGGTTTCTTCTATCCACCACCACACATAACAAAGCACAAAATAAACTAAGAAACTCTTTACTTTTGGGTTAATTCATAAAAGATTTCATTAATTAAAGAATTCGAAGGACATCAGCCCTTTTGTACAAATTATACCTAGGAAAAGATACATATAAAAAGCTGTTTGATCATGTGCAAAAGGAACAAAAAAAAAATCAAATTATTTAAATTTTTTCCCCAGTTCTCTAATACAATCACAAAGGTTCAAAAGAGATATGGTAGATTCCATTAATAAGCAAACCAAGTAACGGGACACAGCCAACCCTCCCTTCCTGCCGCTTCCTTTCTTCAAAGTAAAGCATTTGTTCTTCCATTTATTATTCCCTCTTAATTGGATTTGGTTGTGAAGTACCTCAGAAGGACTACAGTAACACGTCCCATCCAAAGCAGGGTCAGCTCAGAGGTCAGACCAGGCTAATCCAGCCGAGTCCTGAAAACCCCCAAGGACAAAGACTTCACAGCCTTTCTGGGCAGCCTATTCTGCTGCCTGACTGCCCTCAGGAGCCAGAGTCCTTCCCTTCGCCCACTCTGAACCTCTCATTTCAATGTACGCTACTGTAAAAAGCCTGGCTCCTATTTCTCAATAATCAACTTGCACATACTATAAGGTTGCTCCAAAGCTGTCTCTTTTCCACACTGAAGAAAATAGTTACCTCAGCCTCTCCTCACAAAGTGCTTCCACCATCTGATCATCTCAGCGGGCCTCAGCTACGGTCCCACTTACAAACAGCTTTCCCCTACTCTGCCCAACCAACAGCCTTGCTCACCGTCCGCCTTGCAGACCAGCCATCTTGCTGACCAGCAACCCACCTCACCAGCCACCTTGCAGAGCAGCCACCTTGCAGATCAGACACCCGCCTGACTGGCCACATTACATCCCGGCTGCCTTGCGAACCAGCTGCCTTCATGTCCCGCTGCCTGCCTGACCGGTCACCTTGCCTGACCCAATGCCTGCATGACAGGCTGCATGAATGACGTGACGCAAGCATGACCCGCCGCAGGCACAACACACTGACTGGCAGGACACGCCATAGGCCTCGCCTGATGCGTGCCTCACCGGACACGTTGTCTAAACCGCTGAATACATGACCCGCCGCCTACATGACCTCCCTTAAAGGCCTCCTGGAGGATCCCATCGAGCTCGTTCTATCGCACCTAGAACCGTGCAGTTTGCTCACCCACTCCCGCATGTCCTCAGCCTGGCAACACAGCTTCTCCTGAGAACGCACCTGCCCCTTCCCCTGTTCCTGTTCCAGCCCCAGCATCCCCTCTGCCCCACACCTGGAGAGACGCCTCCTCCCTCGGAAGCCTGGGCGATGTTCTGGGCAGTGCTTCCGAAGGCTGGGGCAGCTGCACAGCTCTCACAGCACGTGAGCCAGGCGAACCCTGCGCAGAGACCCCAGCCACGTCCCTGTAAGGGTATCCCGAGGCTCCTGGGGGCACGGGCAGGCGGGCAGGCGGGTGGGCAGTCAGCCTGCCAAGCCACCCCCGGCACCTCAGGGCATGGCCCCCGCCCACCGGAGCACTTCTCGTGAGGCCACCCGGACCGGCCAATGGCCACCCTCGTGCTGCCTGCCACTGCCACACATGCTGGCCACGCCACCCACTACATGCCGCACACCTGCCTGCCACCCGCCGTGCTTCGTCTGGTGAGAGCTGGAGGCACGGAGAGGCGGGACGGCGGGATCGGCTCCGCAGCGGCCCTGCCAGCGCTGGCCCACGAAGGCCGTAACGCCGTCCAGGGCCACCTGTCACAGCTGGGGATTGTCACTGGCCCTGCAGCGGCAGGAGGAGCGGGGTCAGGCCCTCAGAGTCCCCAGTGCCGGTCTGGAATGAAGCAGGCATCCACCAGGTATGCAGGGGTGAGGCCAGCCTGACCAGCAGGCCAGTACACGGCTCGGCAGCAAAGGCCACTTGCAGACACTGGTGTGGCGGTGTGGGGCGCTCTGCTTCAGAGGAGCGCCGGCAGAGAGGAGCCATGAGCCACGCCAGGGCTCTTACACCTCTGTGTCTGCAACAGCTGCCCCTGGAGAATGATCCTTCTGCACAGAGCACTAGCCTTGCAGGTGAAGGAGAGGAGCGTTTCAGAACACTTGACTCCTCCTATCCTCCCGCCATTGTTTCTACAGAAGGAGCCTGACGTGCAAGCCAGAAGAAACATGGCTCGTTGCAGCCATCCTCTTGGACTGCATCAGAGAGTCTTCTGCTGGATCATACCTGGAGGCACAGTCAGAGACAGCATGTGAGCTTCCTGAGCACATATTGTTAGAAATGCTAAAAGTCCTAAAAATAAAGGACTCAAGGTAGATACATTAGTGAAGCAGTAATTCATTATATGTTCTTGCAAGAGCGGGTGACCCAAAAAGTAGGCACACTGCTGGTCAGAGCCTGCAGCCTTTTTATACCATCTCTGTTAGGTTACCTCATACATCTATACATATCCATCGCCTGTCCCAGTTCGTATTAAGATGAGTTCTAAAAGATGATTTCCATAAGCTCCTCCCAATTACGTCTGCACATTGTCCCATGGTGGTGGTCATCAGGGGGTCTTGGAGATGAAGGCTCGAAGTCTTCCTCAGGTTCAATTCTTCATCTCCTTCCCCTGTTTAACTATGGATTTTACAGGCTCAACCAAGGCGCCTTCTTCACAATAGTACATAAGATAATACACATTGCATGTCTGGCAGATTCCTGTTAAAATGTATGAGTCCTTTTGTCTGGGACAACTGCTTACTGGCAAATACTTTGCTTTATCTTAAGTTTCCTGGCAACTGACATGGGCCTAGGGCTGAAGGAAGTCAAACCTCATACAGGTTTCAGATATGTTAATTTTGTAGCCTAAACCTGTTGATTGAGCGTTATTCCCTTCAGTCACATTTTAACCCTTATTTGAGAGAGATTTTGCCATAACACAATCAACAGCAAAACTATATTCACAGTACTCCCTCTTAATTTGTGTGCTATCCTAAATTCTCTACAAAGGATTTCTGATGAGGCAGCCTGAGTCCTCCACTTCACAAGTCAGCATAAAAAAATATGACAACCCATTTCAGTTTGCAAAAGCAACATTCCCCAGCATTTTTCACAATGTGCACTGACATCTAGCCTGACATCTTTAGCTGGAGAAGTGACTAGGCAGGAACTGTGCTTTAGCACAGATACCACCAACCCTTCTGCTGCAAGGGAACTGCCTGCTGACAACAGGAAGTCTAGACATATAGATGAGGTATTTTGCCCTTAGTGACTTGAAAGCTTCTCATTTTTAAGACCACTTTTAAAAAACACCCTGAACATTTTATAGTAACAAAGCAGCAATGTTCCTAGCTTTCATTTTCAAACATCAGTCTGTTAAATGGGTTTGAAGACTCAGTTGAAGCTGGGTAACAAGTCTTTTGCTCACTGACACAAAAATGTAATTTGCAGATACCATAAGAATATTTCAAGTGAAGAAATTCTTTCTCTGCACCCTGATGAGAATAATTAAAAGGGGTGATGAAATCAATGCAAGGTATTTAATGCATCAGCACTGGTGTCAGGGCAGGGATTAATTTGGCTAGAGGGAAACAGTACCAAACGAGAGCTTTGACCAGTTCCCAAGGACTGCAGTGTCTCTGGAGAAGATGGAAGGAAAGAGCAGAACTCAGTCCCATGATCTTTGGGCACATGTTTATTTTACACCTTTCAAGTGAATTAGGAACTCAATGTGAGGAAACAACGCAGGCTCTTCATCTGAAGAGCTGACCAGAGTGACACATAAGTCACAGCTGTCATGGCTCCCTTGGTCTGAAAAGAATATCCCTGAGAGCTGTGGTTTCTTTGAATATGAAGCGAAGAGAGGGGTGTAACAATAAGCCTTAATTAGGTGCAGGTAGAGGATTTGCTTTCCCACCCCTGGAGGCATGAGGCAATAGACTTGAGACAATGAATTTATTTTTCTCTCAGGGTGGTTTGAGGTGAGATTGGACTTTTTAATTTAGCAGTCATGAACTATGAGATTGTGCAAGGAACGTTAATTTGCAAGAGGCTGCAAAAGACATTTTTGAAGACAAGATAGATTGGGAAGTCCAAGGACTGTGACTCTCAAACTCTAGCAGTTCACAGAGGGCAGGGAGGATGATGCATGTCTATTCCCTTACTCTGCAGGAGGTTACAGTCCCCACCACAGCATCAGCAGAACAGGTGGGGCATCTCCTCAGCTGCAGCAGTTCAGGCTGTCATGTTAATGCCATTGCCATCAACTCCAGTTTACATTGCTGTGTGAGACTGAATTAGAGCAGCAGAGAGCTCTGATTCATAATCCCCACTGGAGTTAACTGCAGTGGCTAAAGGGTTGACCTCCCACATGTCTCCTCAGCCAATACACCTACACTGCACAGGGATCGTGAACCAGAGTCCAGGGAGGGAACTGATTAGGGAAAAGAAGTAAGACTGGAAGTAAAGAAGAAGAAAGAAGTGAGGGTAGGAAAGGAAAGAGCATTAGTAGACAGCAGGAAGGGTTATTTGCATGCCAAGAGAAGGCTGGGGGAAGGGATAGGAATTTGCTAGGGTATTTCTCAAAAGCCTAGAGGGGGTAGGGAGCCAAGTTGCCTCATATCTATTAATACCTCAGAGTTATTGATTGCCTTTGGGCTTGATATTAAAAAGAGCCAGTAACTACCTGTTTGAATTGATTACAATTACAGAATTCTATAAAATACAGTCAGCAAACCAAGTGAAAATTCCATCTGGGATTTAGATATTCCAGGCTCCAGGAGGTTACGCCCTAAACAGTTAATACTATCAGTATGTCTGTGTGGGCACTTAAGACATGTTCAAGTGGTGCTCAAGAGAAAGTAGCACCTCCAAAGCTTAAGGTAGCAGGCAGTGGCTTGTTAGGAAGAAAGGCAAAACCCCTTCTTGCTTGAGTTAATGAATGAAAAATTAGCAGGGGGGACATTTTTTGATTGGAATGATTCAAAAGGGACCAAACTCAGAAAAGGAGCTTCAGGCTCCTTTCAGTGACTGTAACCTGAAGACATAAAGCTATAGTGAGAATGAGACCCCTCGGTTACAAATGATGCCAGGCATTTGCCAACTTTTCATATGGAGTAAAGGAAACCATCAGATCTGAATTAAATTCTGCTTGGAGAATATGATGGGGGTTTTTTTTCATTCCCCTTGTTCATCTGGATCTACAGGTTTGCATATGTGCCATCTCTTCAGGATTTGTAAATAAATACTTAGTTTTAGATTAACTTTAGTTAGGGCTTGCTCCCAGGAGGGTTGGGCCCTAAGGCATTCCTTTCCTCAGGTATGGCCATTGTGACAATCTGCACCTTAGTTGTGAGGTAACCACAACACCCTACATGCTCCCATAAACACACATGGTTCTGTGTCTGTAGGTACAACAGACTCTGCTCAAGAGCTGGCAAAAGGAGTTTGTAAGGAAAAAGTCTTTGTGTGACCATTGGTGGCCAAGAGAGCTCTCAGGCATGTGACAACAACTCTTTATCTCAAGGATCTCATGGGACATGAGGTGGCATCAGCACCATCAGCTGTGTGTCCATCACTCAACCAAAGTTGTGGATGCCTTCTCCCAGGCAGGGGTTCAAGGCCAGGTTGGATGGGGACTTGGGCAACCTGGGCTAGTGAAGAGTTGGGTCTAAGTGATTTTTAAAGGTCCTTTCCAACACAAACCACTCTTGAGTCAGTGGCAGTCAGCTGCTGTGACTCAAAAGGACATGACAGCAAGGAAATGTTGTATCCAGCTGCTAGGGAAGTGGAACCTCCTGTACTGATGGTAAGAACAGTTTTCCACTAGGAAGGTAAAGAGGGTCAGGAGGTAAGGAAGCAATGAAGTTTCCATTAAAATAACAAGCCAAACAGTAGCAGAAACTAAGGAACAGGAAACTAAGCAGGATAGCACTTGTCAGCTTGAGCGTGCAGAGTCTGGGCTCTGCATGGTCAGTGCTACAGGGCAGCCAGTAAGCCCACTAGGCATCTGGGGTGGGGAGGAAGAGACAGGGATTCTGCCAGAGAAGCCGAGCTTGCCCGTAGTCTGGGCAGCGGAGGGGTTGTTCACTTATTGCTACTAAGCTCCCCACAGCCTCTTGTCGCCCGAGGACATGGCAAGAGTCAGTGCAGACCAGCACGTGTTGCCTACCTTAACGTGGTTTAGCTGGACCTAGATACCGCCTCTGAAGTACAATCCCGTTCTCCCAGCCGTGGCAGTGTGCTCTTGCAACAGCCACATCAGCTCTACCCAGAAAGCACAGGCAGGCAATTCGACTGCTTCCAGGTGACCCCTAGTCATCCTCAGATATCACTCTCCTTAAGCTAACCTGCCAGCCCGCACTTCTGTGTCTCAGAGTCTTTTATAAGTTAATCCAAAAGCTGGATAAATCACCACTAAATCAGCTGTAGCAAAAGCTGAATGCTCACCTACCACCTCATGCATACATCTTCAGAGTAGGAATGTGGGCAGGAAGTAGCTATTCTCTTTCTTCTGTTACTTGCTGAATGGTATAATACAGTCTTGTTTCCTTTCCAAAAACTGTCCTTTGTTCTGGCAGTGAATTTATATAGACCAAGTAGTGACACTTTTGTACAGGAGAGTCTTAACATTTGGGGAGTTCAGGGGCATGGATGGAAAAATACAATTCCTGCTCAGTAAGCATTTGCCTTTTTCCACTTCTTTCCTTCTTAGAATTTACAGTCACTTCTATCCACCTTTCATCTGCTCAAGAAAGAATGAAAAAAAAAAGAAAATTAAGGAAGGAGCCTTTTCTTATGTTCTTCACTTAAACAAAACCAGGCTTTCACATTCAAAGAGATTCATACCCTACTACCAAGATAATAGGTGAGAAGCAAGTCCAAAAGTCCCCCTACTGTGTGCTCAGCATTCATGGGTGGTCGAAGCTGTAGCTGAGCTACCTCACCATGGTGCAGCAAGAATTCAGAGATTTATTTTATGCAATTGGCATTCTATTTATACCTTTTGGTCCACTATATCTCAGAGCACATTACAGAGTATTTAATCACAAGATACTGTACCTACAGCACAGTTCCACCACAGCAATTTAGCACATGAAAGGGGAAAGAGGGGGGAGGAGATTGGAAAACAAGGAAAAGAGGTAGTTTGATTTTGTAAAATCTAATACCCACACAATTAAAAAACAGGTAAGCATTCTGATCATTGTCTTCCTCCTGCTTCTAGTACCTCTCAAAATCTTCTCTCTCATTGCACCTCTCTTCCTTAGCACCTCAATTTTATCTTGACCTGAAAAATAACCCTTGCTTTCTAATACCCACATTGTTTACCCATGACATGATTTCTCCACTCACTTTCTCTTAACTGTTTAAATGCTTCATAACTGCCCTTTCAGCTTTATACTGCTGCAGCATCAATGATCTTCTCTTGGCTTACAGGCCATATGACTGCACCTTCTGAATGTTCAGTAACTCTACCCTTGGCCATCAAATGCAAATACTTCTTTTTACCTTCCCAGTTGTACACAGCTTGGTGCATATTAGACATCTTTTATAATACCCTGTTCTTTTCCCACTCTTCTCTAATAATGCCAGTCCCTCCAGCTCTCTGAGTTCCTTTCCTCTATTATATTCCTTTTTTCTGTGGCCAGGCTTCTCTAGCTAGTAACCACACAGCCGCAGTACATAAGGTTTGCATGAAGAGAGAACAGGTCTTTAACTCTTTCTGGAAAATGCCAAGTGAAAGGATTACAAAAACATCCATGATACTTTCCTGTGCAATTTGTCTTTCTATTTCAGTCTGTAACCTAAACTGCAGCTCTCCAGAACAGGTAAAGCTTTCCTATCCATGCCTTGGAGCACACCAAGTATATTGTCAGAACTTGACTAATAATTGCTGCCTCCACAGAGTAGAGTCCAACCTGACAGCTGGTCTCTGAGAACTGTGTAGTGCCAAGAATTCAGCCCAGCAGCTAACCAGAAATGTCCGGAAAAAGCAAATTAGCATTTTGAGGAAAGCTTATATCTATTTTTCACTGCTTTTGGAACCAAAGCAAAGACAGAAATGAAGGGGAAAAAACCCCACAGTAAAATAACTGCAACCATCCTAAAAATCCTCATTCCTTCCACCCCTTATCTTGGCAAGTAAGAAATATGGTAGCTTGCCCCCCGACCCCTTACCCCCACCAATTAGCTTGGCCTCTCTTCCAGTGCATGAGTGTGGGCTGAAGGGTGAAGGAATATATAGGCTAGAAACCCGTAGTGGTGGTTTATTTAGCACATTTCCATTGGGGCAGTTGAGCTTTGGTTTTTTCTATAGGAATATTTTTTCATTTAATAGTACCATACATATTGGCAAATGAATGGCTGATCAGGCTTATAAAAGCCAAAAGTAGGAAAATAAAAAGCAAGGTATTTGAGCTCATCAAGGAATAGAGTCCATTGTTGCTAATCACTCAGTGCAAGTATACTTTTAACGTGCAGAAACAATTTAATCTGTGTGTGCATAGAAATATACCTAATCCTCATGCAGGGGACAGATTTGTCCTTGTAGCATAAGACAACAGTGTGCTGGGTTCTTTGTTTTGTGGCCTTAGCAATACAAAATGCATTTATTTTCAACTTCCAAGAGGAAGAAGTTCTCTTCTAAACTCAGATCTTCTGCAAGAGAGGAGTGCTCCTGCTCATGCTCTATAATCACTACCAGGTTTTCAAAAGGCTGGCTGTGTCCTACCCAGGAAGGACCACATTGATGGTTCGTGCAGCACAAACCAAATGCCAAGACTTCTCACCCCACTGACACGTCAGATTCCTCCAGTCTGGTTAGAATTCAGAGCGCTGCCCCTGCAAAGCTCCCTTTACCTTCACCCTGGATGTGAGGAATGAGAGGGAGCGGACAATGCCATTGCAGAGGTGGCAGGCTCTGAGAGCTGCAGAGGAAAGGGGCTGGCACAGTGTTGAAAGGGCAAAGGAGGGTCAGGCACACAAAAACTGTTGTTCATCCATGTGTTGCTCGGTGTCTTTAATCTCTGTGTTGTGTGGCAGAAGGGCAGGTTGCTTGATTTCAGTCAACAGCTGGTGATGGTATCCCAGTTCTGCACCCTGTTCACAGCCTTGTAACAATAAAATCACTCTATGAAACCATACAGAGGAAACTGACTGCTTCAGCAGTTTGTGTGGCTCCCCCAGTGAGAGGATCGTACATCTCCGGGACTATCCACCCTGCCTGCTGTTTGGCCACGCCATGGGCAGCTCCAGCACATGCTATTAATGTCAAGATTACTAACAGAAATGCTGCTTCCTTCTTGCTTTTCTGCTCAACTTGATTGTTATATATAGTGCACAATAACAGAGTTAAGGAGAACCTTCTCACTGAGTCTATTCCAATCACAATCATCATCACCCTTTTTGTAATTACATCACCCCCAAAGAAAAAGTATTAAGTAAAAGTAGTTTTCTGGATAGAAAATATTATCTCAATTCAGCAGCTATTACTGCACAACAGTCAAGAGATAACTTTATGGATTTAAAAAACCCCAGCATTCACCAGCTCTCATGGCTTACAGAGTAAAGAGCAGTCAGAGCATTAAATCTGTGTTGTCATCTTGTTTATCCCAAAGAGAAAACTCAACAGAAATCTAACTTCTGATCATTTCCCTCTGTAATAAACAAGGAACTGATGCTCTGACTGTAAGATGAGCTTCAAATGGATTGAAGCTTGAAAAGTTAAGTTTGGTGACGATCGTTCCAAACAACTGTATGTGGCTGAATTTTCCAAAAAGTAACAAACAGCCAGTGAAATGAGCTTGTGTTCACACACTTGGCTCAGCAGGCTGTGGTTTAGCCCCATAGGTAAGCTCAGATTTGACATGGGTTAAAATAAAATAGTCCTTGGCGAGTGGTCATGGTAACTGAAATCTTACTCTTGGAAAACTGGTTAAGAGGATCCAGATCCAATTCTGCCACTGTCACTACAGCTGGAACAGAGCTGATCTGTCAGTGCCCAGCTCCATCAATCCTACCCATCTGATCTGTCTGAGATTTGCTAAAAAACAAACAACCCCAAAGTAGGGGAGCCCTGAGACACACAGACATAACACAGATAAAAAAGTACATTCACATTTCTAACTGTCCACACATTCTCAAGAAAGTTGCACCTATGTTATATTACTCAGCATGTGGTTTCAATTGTAACAACAATGTGCATTTGTTCAAGCACACGCTGGCTGCTAACTACACTGCTAGCCCTGTTTCAATATGGCATGGCCTGTGACTGCCTTTCAGGGGTCAAGTCTCTGGCATGTGCGTGCTACGTTATGGTCGGTATAATCTTACAGATTGCCCAAGCAGCAGACCCGGATCCTTTGATGTCATGAAGACATGTGTGTATATATAGTACACATACACTGGATTTTTTGTAAGGTAGAAGGTCCAAGAAAGAGGGTACTGGGAGGAAAAAAAAAGGAAGAATGAAAAAAACAGTCTCTATCTAGGTCTTTCCAGCACTCTTCATTCCCTTTGCATTAGATTTACTAAATTAAATGATGATTTTGCCTTACTGTCCTAAACCTGCATTTATTTTACACTCCTTTTTACAAACAAATGCTCATGAAAGTTGCCTTGCCCTGCAGAACTGTTTGCACCTACTTGCACATGGACTATTGCTGAGGAAATTTTCGGCAATACTTGCTATCTGATAAAACATGAACATTAGTGGCTTCTCATTTTTTTATCTCATGGATTTAGAATATTACCAACATTTTGCGAAGTGTCAGGTGTTGCACTTGGGCCAGAAGAATCCCAGACATAGATACAGACTGGGAGAAGAGCTTCTTGAGAGCAGCCCTGCTGAGAAGGACTTGGGGATTCTGGTGGATGAGAAACTTAACATGAGCCAGCAGTGTGCTCTTGCAGCTCGCAAGGCCAATGGTATCCTGGGCTCCATCAGAAGAGGGGTGGCCAGCAGGGACAGGGAGGTGATTGTCCCTCTCTACTCTGCCCTCGTGAGGCCCCATCTGGAGTACTGTGTCCAGATCTGGGGCCCCAATACAAGAAGGATGTGGAACTGTTGGAGAGGGTTCAGAGGAGCCACGAAGATGATTAGAGGGCTGGAGCACCTGCCCTATGAAGAGAGGCTGGGGGAGCTGGGCTTGTTCAGTCTGGAGAAGAGAAGGCTGCGGGGGGACCTCATTGCAGCCTTCCAGTACCTGAAGGGAGCTTATAAGCAGGAGGGGATTCAACTTTTTAGAAGGATAGACAATGACAGCACAAAGGGGAATGGATTAAAACTAAAGGAAGGAAGGTTTAGATTAGATATTAGGGGGAAGTTCTTTACAGAAAGAGTGGTGAGGTGCTGGAACAGGCTGCCCAGAGAGGTGGTGGATGCCCCGTCCCTGGAAGTGTTCAAGGCCAGGTTGGATGGGGCCCTGGGCAACCTAGTGTAGATCCAGGCCTGAGGTTGGTGGCCCTGCCTGTGGCAGGGGGGTTGGAGCTCTGTGATCCTTGGGGTCACTTCCAACTCATACCATTCTATGATTCTATGATTTTTACCTAATAGCTGCTGTAAGTTTATATGGGGAGAAAAGGTGTAGAAGTCAATAGACCTGACTGAAAAGGTATACCCAATGTACAAACTTGAGTGCAGAGGCTAGCAGGACAGGAGGACCACATCACCAACCTGCTAGGGAAAGAATTTAACCCATGTTTTCCAGATGTGCTCTACTCATGTTATGCCATCTGTTGGTAATGCTCTCTAATGAAGTTTCTTCAGACACTTTGTTATAAACATCCATTTAACTTAACATTTAATTTTTTGCAACTAGTGTTTCCAATGAAATCTTGCTGCTATGGATTAGTCTTCAAAAATCTCTTGACCTCACATTTTGAAACAGGGACCTGAAATTAAACAACGGGATGACCACCATATGTGACAGTATAATTCAAAACAGCACTATCATGACTGCTCAGAAAAGGACCAAATTAAAGCTCTGCCATCTCCCTCATCTATGCCATTTCCTGACATTTAAATACTCCAAGTTGTAATCTTTATAATGTTAACATCTTGCTACGTTAAAAGCCATAGTTTTAACTGGGGAGGGAATGAAGGGGTGTGGAAGAAGAGGGGGTTATTTACAGAGTTAAACAGTGGGAACCAGTAGTTCAGGATACTTGAAGCCCTTCATGTCCAGAAACCCACCTCTGAATGTATCCTCCTCCGATTGATGCATCATAGAAAGTTGGTGCAGTAAAAAGTTCTTAACACAATTAGAATTTCAGTGAAAAAACATTAGAAGTTTCAGACAAAGAAGAAAAAGACCCCAAACCTATTTAAAGATTTTATGCCCATCTCTCTTGTAAAATATTCCATGCTGTTCTTCCTACCCCGCAGGCTTTGGGCATCATATGGCCACCACAACAGAGCCACACTTCACAACCACATGCCTGGCTCTCCTGGTGCCAGCCTCATAGAGATGGTCACACACATGATGATCAAGGGGTTTTGTTTCTCTTTAGACGTAGACCAAATGTTTCCAGTGGAAGCCCCAGAAAATGTTTAAAGGTATATTCGCCCCTGGAGAATATTCTCTTTGTAACCAAGAGGGGGTTTTCCTTCCAGAGCCTTGAATATAGAAATGTAGGCATTTCAAGTGAATGTTACATCTCTTCCCCATATGGTTCTATTCCTGAAAATTGGGAATACGCATTTATCCCTTCCCACAGCCTCAACAATAAATCAACACTACACTCAGCCATATTCATCCCAATGTAAATGATTCATCCCAACATTAAGGAACAAACAAAAGCACCTTATAACACATTTCTCTCCAAACTAGATGAGCTTATTATCTAAGCATCTCCTGTTAGAACTGGTCAATAAAGCTTGAGCTGGGGTTGGTTATTCAATGTGTTGAGTAACAGCTCTACATTTCATTGTCCAGGCAGTTTCGGAGGTTTGTGTGGGTTTGGGTTTTGTCCTTCTACTTCCTGAGTAGTAAATTAGGAGTGATCATTCTCAACAAACAGAAAACACATGAAAATTAAATCCATCTGCTTCTAACAAAATAAAGAATAAGAGAATGGATCCAGCAGGATATTTCATTTCCTAAATACCACTTATACCCAGCACTGGTACCCTTCCAGTGAAATTCTGGTTCAGAGCTGTGGCTCAAAGCAAACCAGCTGCCTTCCTGCTAGGAAATCCCCACGCTCTGGCTGGTGGGCCAGAGGTTCCCTATCCCTGGGTCAGGTGTCAGCTGCCCAGTCCTGGTTTGCAGCGTGTGCTTGCGCTTCGCCTGTGTCGCAGGGACCGTTTGGTTCTCATGCCAGTGAAGAGCCAGACCGACCATGAATGTATTGATTCAAGACAAATCGTGTTTCTCCAAATGAGAAATTTACCATGATTTAGTTTTTAAACTGTAGCACTGCTCTAGCTACAAATGATCCTGCATCAGCTCATCTAAAGCCTAAACACAGTGTGCATCTTCTCCTCTGCGTTTTTCTCACACGTATCCACTGTTTTGCCCCTGCACAGCACAAGGTGCTTGTTCAGGGGCTGATGGTGCAACATCCCTCAGCTATGTCAGTGCAATGTCTTTCTTCCGCACGCAGTGAACACACATCTCATTTTTAAGGTCTCTGAAATTGAATTTCAATTATATTTTTAAATATCACTGCTAATTTAGAAATGACAGAGCAGACACACAGTCTGCCTGCTTGGTGCCTCCATTGCACTTTAGTAAGTTAAGAATTTAACTGCCTCGAGGATTTGCAAAACAAACAGCTTTTTTGTTTGTACTGTGACCCTCACACCAACATCCAACAATACTCATCTTTGGCATGTGAGCCTCTACAGTAGATCAAGCATTCCTGATAATTCAATCAGGTGTCTCACCTACCTCGCCTTTCCCTGACTCTGGACCATAACTATCTCCACAACCCCTCACTGCTGTGACTTCCTGAGGCTTTGTTTCATAGTCCGAATTAGCCCAGAGATCTGTCAAGGGACCCTCTGAGCACACAAAACACACAATGTTACATTTTACATGAATGATCATTTGGAGAGGATTGATTTTTCCACTTGAAAAACAAGATGACAACCATTTCCTCTTATCTTCTGCGAAAATCCTAAAATTTCACGGCCTTTTAAGTTTAAAGCCTGTGAGATGGGATAGCAAGTAATTACAAAGTATTTGACCATCCTTTCTCTGAAAGGAGATGACAGTCTGGGAGAGACACAATGCATTTTCTTTGAATAAAACTCAATGCAGGTAATAACATTTAGGTCATAATCTGCTATTTCAGAGAGAATGTTTAAATACTGAATTAAGAATTCATCTTGAATAAAAGCTGAAATAGTTCCACTAAGAGCAGAATCCAGAATGAACACCCTGTGATATTTCTACTAAATATCACGCTGTTGTAATATGCAGAGATTTCTCTCTCCTCTAATTAGGACACATTCTTAATGTCATATTGCATTGTTGACAGGGATCCTGTAAAACATTATTTGATTTTTTCACCACATTTGTTTTTGTAGGAATGGTAATTCAGCTACTAAAATTGGTTAAAGCAGTGGGGTTTTTCCTCTGTTGAAAATTATAAGGAAATTAATCCTTTCAGAAGTGCTGTTCACACAATAGCCAGGGGGATTATTTGGGGTTTATCAACCCAGTCTTTAGAATTCTTTCAGTCACACCCCTAAACATTTTCTTATATTTCACACATAGTCAAGAAAATTTCTTTCTCCAGATATATGTTCAGAGAGGAATTATTTTTTTCTTTCAGCCTAGAAGTACAAACCATCAACAACGCACTACTAACGCTTGGGATTCAATTGCCCTTCTCATATACTATTTTCACCAACACATGCTCAGTAAATTTTTTTAACTGCTTCTAAGATTCCTAGTCTAGCTCTCTGATCAGGATCAAACAATTGCTCTCTGGTTAGGGGGAGGAGTAACTGTGTGACAGTGCTCAAGTGCTAATTCTGCTTGCTCACCAGGTCTCTAAAATAGTCATAAAATGCCTATTCCTGCTCAGACTTTCAGATAAATATCTAAAAGGCTGCACTACCTTATCACCAGTAGGAACTGGACATTTTTTGAGAAGGTTTCTGACAAATAGACTTTAAGAGCTTTAAAACTTCTTTGTTGCTTTATGGTTTTCCAGGCACATCATTGGAGGTTGGCATTGGACAGTCTCACAAGTCCTGAATTTTGCATTTAGGACATTTTTAAGCTCAGGCACATGAAGCTGTCTCATCTGGGTAACTACAACATCTTTTATGCTCACAGGTACAAGTTCTGGAAACCGGCACATACCCCTGACATGTAAGCACACAGCAGTGAGTCCCACCTGATGGTGGTTTTTTTCCCCACCACAAAAAACTTCCACCAGTCTTTGAGCAAACCAGCAGAGCAGATTACTTACTGTGCAAAAAGAACCTGGTAGCACCCAGGCAGTCTTTAGTGCATTACACAATACCGAGAGAGATAAGCGGATTGGCCTTTCAAATACATGGAAAATATAATGCTGACAAAACCATTGCTAGCAAAATCTTTCTCTCCCTTACCAGAAGTTACGGGTGGTCTCTGCAAAAAGAGATTAAGAAAACCTTGGCTGCAGCTAACTCGCTGGCAAATGCAAAACCAAATATCTGGCACCAGGTGTGAAAGTAGCGAGGCACCCTGACCTCACGGTCATTAGACTTTTGCAAGATTTCCAACTGAAGTAAGATTTCCCAGCTCACACCTCCTTCATCAGCCCTCATCACACCGGCTGAAATGATCTTGGCAGTGGGGATAATTATCCATCAGTTACCGTAAGTGTTACAGACGTATCTGAAGCAAACGCGGAGCGCGGGCCGGATACATGGCTTGAGAACTCCCACCGTGTCTGCTGAAAACTGGGAGCTGCGCCTGCAGCCAGCAAAGGCCCAGCAACAAAAACCTCCTGCCTGTTTATCCTGAGCTAGGATGCCCACCACCCACAGCCACGTGACTTACCACCAACTCAAACCATCTAGATAACTCAGTGAGGGAGACCCATGCAAACGCTTCATTTAGTCCTCATTTTCTTGAGGACTAATCTAAACCACAGATCCATAAGAAGCCCATCATTCATCCCCACTCAGAAGATATAAATTAGATCTCCAGCTCCCGTGCCAGTAACAATTTATTTACTTGTCCAGCCAGGCTTCTTCACTTCTTGTATCAAATGTCACTTCAGCCCACCATCTAGGTCCCTGTCCTTCACACAGCTACCACGCTGCTGGGAAGTGTTTCCTTTGCCATACGCCATCGCAGTCCCAGGATAAAGTATCACATGACAGCTTTCATCTGGATATAATTTATTCATTATATCACTATTTTATATTAACAAAAACACACCAGTGTGAAAGTATGAACGGAAAACACATTTGGGCTATTTAATAATCTGGAAATTATTAAAGTTAAAAGCTCTTGAGTCAGACAGAGCAGCATCATATTGTTAGAATAATACGTTAATGTTTCAGTCATGCAACCTCTGTGGGTCCTTTGAAACACCTGTGGAAATAGGTTTTGCACTATTACAATGCTAACAAATACCCTGGACCTAGTCTGTTTAATTGCTCAAATTATCCATGTGACTGAGTTTTATGAGCTAATAAAACACATCCTGGTATAATAAATACTTGGTACAAAATACTACATTGAGGCTATTTTCAACAACTTTTTCCTATTTTCTCTGTTTTTCTGTTCCTAAGGTTGCATTCAGTAGAGCTGCTACTCAGAAACACCCTGATGTCGCTTGTGGTGGGATAGAAACCGTTAAGAGCACATCATCTACCATACAATGGAGAGTCTATCTTTAAAAAGATGCTGCAGAATAGATTTAACTGCCCAAGGAAACCACGTCAGTGACTCCAGCTCCCCCTTTCAGCACAGGGGAAGAGGCACCACCATTTCTCGCAATCTCCCTTTCCCTTTGCTAGGCCAGATCCATGTTCCCAAATGTCATCACACCTCAACTTCACCTACTGGCTCTTCACTTTTACTGCTTTCTCCAGGTGTTCTGTCATTGATAACAGAGCCTGGCAAACCATTTTCCTTACCTAGCATTAACATCCCTGCTTTTATACTCGTGTCATAAAAGTGAAAGACAGTAAAGTTTTATGATGTCTAGAGATGGGCCTGAGTGGCAAAACCTGCACACCAAGTGAAAATTTTCCCAGCTTGGGAGGTGTAGGGTTTCAAGCTCCACACAACTTTTTCCCTGTTCTAAATGATTACATGTTCTGCTACTTCAGTGTGAGGAAAACAATGGGAATATACCAAGGCATTTTCATGTTTAGTTTGTGATCACAGAACAAGTGTGTCCATTACAGGTGAGAAAGTTAAGATATAACAGCTCAAACATTTGGTTCAGGATCAGAGAAAATGCTGGAAAACAAATAGGTCATTTTATTAACAGAGTTCATTTTCATTTTAACTACAGTAGTTTTGAAAGCTGATGGTCTACATCAGTAAGGGATAACCAGTTACCAAATAGATGTGTATGAATTAAGATCATGCAGTGTTCCTGAAACCGGCTGAGTAGAACTAACTGATGAAAAGAGATAATTAAAAAAATGCAAATACTGGCCTAATTTAATCATGGGATTTATGATCCTCAACTATAAAAAAAAAAATTTCCTTCACGCTCTTGAACTCATATTTATAGCTCAATAAATCTTTGTCTGTAGAGCTTATATGCAACATAAAAGTCTGCCAATAAATACTTGTGTTCAGTTATATCAAGATGTACTCACACTGCTTGTTTATCCTTCTGACACTGTGTATTTCAACAGCTCCACATTACCAAAATCGTTCAGAAACTGCCCACTCCCCACTATGATGTTCTAAAGCAGACTCACCAGCTGATTATCCTACAAAATTCTGCTCCAAAGCATGAATGCAGCATCCCAAAAGAAGCTCTCTTTGGAATCTTCTGGTGGTGGTCAAGGACTTTGCGAGCTCCAGCTCCCAAACATCATCCCATCCAAAACAAAACAGAACCACCCACACCTACAGTTGACAGCCAGAATATTTTTTCAAACTGCCAGCACAGCTGATTACAAGTTATTTTCACATTTGCTGTCACCTGGGTGTGAGGTGGAGCAGCTGACTCTTCTTGCTTCATGTAGTTATCAGCAGAGAAATGCAGCACACAGCAGATGATGACCCTATTTTGAAGCACTGCAGCTAGATCTACTGGAGATCTCCTGTCTGAACACTGAAAAGATAAATAAAATTTGGCAGATTAAATACTAACAGCAATGCAAAAATATAATGATCACTCAATGAGCAGGCCAGGATACCTTCCCTGGTTTTGCACTAGAAAATGTAGCATGAGATACCAAGAAAAAGCAAGAGAGCCAAAAAAACCCACAGTGAATCAACCCTTGGTTATGTAAGATGGTCACTAAGATATGACAAGGTGGCAAGCCTGAATTACAGGACAAACACCTCCTGCTGAATAGCATGGTTCAACTGCTAATACATTTATATACCTATAACTTTCTGGTTCTACACAGAAATAGCTGGTATTTTTCTGCAACTAAGACTTAAGGCAGCAATTACAAGAGGATGCTCTTGTTCAATCCAATAGCATGGAATTGTGCAGTAGTTGCCCTGTAAATCTGCTTCCTAAATTCTTGGAATAATTCAAAGAATCAACAGCAAATACTTCCTATGACAGAAATTTAAACATTCTTTCACAGCTATTATCTATATAACAAAAACTAATGAGCCAGGCTTCATTACTGAAAATCAATTGCTGATCCCCTCCCCAGAGCTGGATAGGATGCTTGAGCAGCATAAGGGGCATTTCACAGCTGCTTCCCACTCTTGAGATGAGACCAGAGCAGTAACCTCTAGCATCCAGTATCTTTGCATTCACCTACAAATACCAAAACTATTCTGGAACTGATTGCAGAGCACACATAGAAGGGACCCTGCAGTATCTACAAAAACGAATTCATGGAAGTTTTTCCCTTATTTACAGGCTGAAGATAGTGATGGTGCTGTCTCAACACGAATCTGTATTGAAAAACCTGAGAGCAAGGAACTGAAGCTTGAAACAATATCTTCCTAAAAACCTGAAATGACGACTTCCTAAACAAAAAACCTCAGAGAACCTTGGAACTGATCTAATGTCAACAAGCAGGTAACCAACACTTTTGAAGCCAAACAACTTTCACCTCTTTTAGTATGCTTTTAAAGTAAGTCCCTGTGTAAATCATACTTGTGGTGACAACAACATTAGACCTCTTGAGCTCTTACTCATTTTCCATTCCCACAGTATCTATGAATACCAAATCACTTTTATGTTTGTTAAATTATTATTGTAGATAACTGTAACAAGAGGCATGTTCATAGATATAAGGGGTAGATATGTGTCAATACAGATAGATATGAAGATACTACCTTTTGAGTCTTTTGGGGGTTTTGCCTTGATGAGGAAACCAGGCTGTCTATACAGCAGAGTCAGGAATAACGTTTATTGTAGAATGCTATAAAATGGAAGTGATCCCACTTTGGAAAAAACTCCCCCTCACCCCACTATGCTAATTGTCAATTACATTCTTCTGAGTATCTTAAAGCCATAAGAAAATTCAGCCGCTCCTGCAGCAGATTCAAATGTAAACATGTTACCCGGTTTAGCAGGAATTCCTTGCATCAGGCTCCAGTGTGGTGTTATTTTTCCTTCCTTTTACACATGTTAAAATCATCATGTAAAAGGATTCCCATGCTATGTCTTCACATCTTTCAGACACGATTCACTCTATTCATTTTCACTAGGCACAGTGCTGCTTAACTTTAACTGAACATACCCCTGATATATTTAATGTGGATTCAGACCAACACGCAGAGACTGAACGGCTCTCTGCTAATAATGCCAACAGACTGAAACAAAATACACATGTAGGAAAGAAACCATGGGTGAGAGTGGCAAAAAAGAAAGCGGCTTTTGGTGATCTGGTAGTATGTGAAAGAAACTGGGCAGCCTCCCACTGAATTACATCCTTCCATCTGCCCTGTCCCCACTCATCAGTGTTCTGGGCCCACACGCTGCTCCCCGGGGCGAATCACATGCAGAGCAGAAGGGGAAATGCAGTAGCTCGGTCAGCGCGATTCAGGGCTGGGGAAGGAGGAAGCTGGCTCGCAAAACTGCACCCCCACCTATAGAGAGGATGCTCGGGTGTATGGAAGGGAGCTGCCTCACCCCTGCACAAATCCTCTCTCGCCAAATCAGGCAGGATTTGAGCAGAAGGTGCAGCAAGCTACCCCTAAGTACACTGTGAAGGTCTCTTTTGGCGAGAGTTAATCCTTCCACAGCTAGCATTCAGTCATCACCAGTCTCACCAAAGGATTGACTTCCTATCACTTCCTTATTTTTAAGAGGCTTGTAGGCAACACAATTTGAGCTTTGCATCACTTGGGTGTTGCCATCAGTCATTTTCCTCCTCTGAAGCGGTTTTAAAGCTGTCAGCAGGCCTGTACAGTATCTGGAGCATACAGAGATGAAGTGGATGCACAAGGAATAGCTGAGCTTTAATTTGAAATGCAGATGCAGCTGTGCTGGGGGCTACTTTCATTTACCTAATCTACACCAATTCCACATGATACAGACACAGCAAATCTGTGCCTCATGTAAT
This sequence comes from Porphyrio hochstetteri, assembly GCA_020800305.1. NCBI lineage: Eukaryota > Metazoa > Chordata > Aves > Gruiformes > Rallidae > Porphyrio > Porphyrio hochstetteri. The sequence goes on along the minus strand of CM036909.1, from coordinate 40,810,972 downwards.
TCATCCCACTGCGAGATTACACGTGAGACTCCCACAGCAATTGAAGGAGATGCAGCGATAAGGTTGGTGGAGGTACAGATGAGTTATTCAGTGCATGAAAAGCACAACAAACCATCTCTGCCAGCTGCCAGCTCCTATTTTTTATGGCACTTTTAAACACATCAGCTTCCCAGTCCATGAAAATCATCCCATTGATTGTTGATACCACCTCATCCCAGTAGGACTACTGCTGCATCAGGAAGATAACACTGTTTCTTTGCAAGCAAAAACAACTTTGAGTGGGGGAAAAGGGATAAACCAGAATTGCCTCAGATCTCTGGATGACAAACATCACTCCCCACGCACACAGGTCCTGTGGTCTGTAACCAGGTTTTAGTGATGCAATGTGAGGAACAGGGAATTGACAGGAGGTCCTCAGCTGGAGAGCTACTTGCCCGTAAGGCTCCAACTGACATTTTTGACTGAAGATCAAATTCAAGTGTAACACAATCCTTTCTAGAAGAATCCTTTCCTTCAGAAGCAGTGTTCTCATTAAAAATCTCACATCCAGAGAAACTCAGGGAGAAAAATGAAGAAGCTTCTCTACTTGGAGTAAAACCTTGTCTTTAGCTTGTCTGGGTCTTTTTCCTAATAGTGAGGCTACAGGCACTGTGAAAGATTATAAAACAAAGAGTAGATGTATTTGAATAGTTATTTCCAAGGTCACATCCTAAAGAATCAAGGAGAGACTGGTTTCTATCACAAAGATCAAAGAATTTCCCCTCATTTCTTAGGATGTACAAATAAACTTAAACTGGAAACAGAGAGAAGAGGAGCTTTGCTTCTGCTAGGTATTAAACCAGAGACGTCATGGATGGAAGTGTCTCAGAATGCTCACCCATTTACTCTAGCAGCTCTCCCAAGTGCCTTCACACCTTTATTTGTGATCCAGATAGTGATGTAACACTGAAATTCATCAGAGACCAGTCTGAAATATTGTCACAAGGCAGCCAAACCATCTCGAGATGCCTTGCTAGAATTCAAATGTACATGCTGCACAGGAACTTCTTCGAGCAGGCTTTACAGAAGGGACTGGATAAAGCTGCCAAAGAAAATGGAATTTAACAGCTAAAAGTATATGAAAATAATCCCCAGAATTGCACACTCTATCTCTACTGGGGAAACATTTTCTTTTCCTTTCCTTCCTAATTCAATTTACATTTCCACTGTACTTTGGAAAGTCATTCTGCACCAAATCATTATTTCTATCATAGTTTTATACAGGCTTATTTTAACGTCATTAAATCATGTAGCAAGAGCACTAACTTGAATCAAGGGCCTTCCGCAATTTCATCTTTTAATGCAAGCAGGCAATGTCTTTTGCGGAACCTTTTCCCAGTGAGGGTGAGGGAGCCCTGGGACAGGCTGCCCAGGGGGTGTGGAGTCTCCTTCTCTGGAGATATTCAAGCTCTGTCTGGACACCTCCCTGTACGACCTGTCCTAGGGAGCTGCTTTGGCAGGGGGGCTGGACCTGATGATCTCTGGAGGTCCCTTCCAACCCCTACAATTCTGTGATTCTGTCTCACCTCTTATAAAACAGTCCAGAATCTCTTGGTTTGTGGTTTTCTGTTCCAGCTGTGATCACCAATATGTTTACACCATATAGACTATACCAGTACCAAGGGACCTACAGAACACTTTGCCCGCAGGGACTTCCTTGCAGTGTTCTTCAAACAAGCCTCCTATGAGCACCCCCAGGTAGAACACAATTGCCTGGGTAATGAGGGACAATGGGAACAGGAACGCCACTGAAAACAAGGGGGTGTTTTTTAAGACTGAGAAGAAAGCATGCAGAAAGTGTTCTTGTAGTTCCTGTAATCTAACTCTCTGTACAGGGCAAGTTTGGAGACAGGTGTTTATAGCTGCAGTTACTGTTCATGCTGCTACTCAAGTGACATTAAGGAAATGCTGAATGTTAGTCCACCTTCTCTTGTCTTTTCACTAAGCCTACACATGGACTATGACCATGGCCCACCACAAAGAACAGACCAGAAATTTACAGACCCGATTCCTTTATCCTGTCCCACCAAATTATTTTCTCTCTATTGTGGAAAGAGTCCACTGTATCTGCTACTTCAACAAAGAACAAGTCTGTTCTTCCTCTTTACCCCCTCTGCATTTTCACCAATATCTAAACCCTCCAGGATTCGCCTGTATTTTTTTTTCCTCACCATCCTCACAAGGAAGGCCACTGTCCACTAACTTCTCACCCACAATATGGCCTTAACATTATTTTCCATCAGTAAATGACAAGATCCACAGTGAAATCTACTCAAGTTCAGTTGGGGACTGCTTCTCAGTGTTCATTATGGACTGAAGCCAACCAAGACCAGCTCCTGAGCCTAGCTGAAAAAAGAACAAATTATTATAATGACATTATTATAATGACCAAAAATTCTCCATATGTTGTATCATAATTATTCCTGTCACCATGCCCAGGTGACTGATATTTCTGAACAAGACTGCTGAAAATATCTAAAAATTTAATACAGTTAATTGTCATCCTCTGTTAGTGGTGAGGCCCCTTACATGGAGTGGTAAATGCTCTTCTGCCTGTAGAACATGAGGTTCTAAAGTTACCCTACTCTTGCTGGTAACACTTGCAAGCGAGGTGAGAATTGAGTCCCACCTTATTTCCATCGGGCTGTACTAACTGGCTAGAGGAATTTAAAAATCTCTCAGTACTTCAGACAGCCATCTATACTTGTCACTGGCACTTTGAACCACTGTCCTTGAAGAGCTTCCAGTGCCCATGACAGAGGAGTCAAGCACTCCAATGAACAGTCCTGACTCGAAACCTCTAATCAGCAGAGACATAATCAAAACTTGCAATGAAAACCACGGCACCAACCAGACAGCCAAAAATCTCCATTAGCATTAAAAAAAGCCCCCCAAATAGCTACCCTTGGCTCCTGAAAATTAACCACAGCTGCTGCAAAGAACTAGTCCGATTCCACAGGAAACCCACAGAACTGGCAGCTTCAGAACAGCGAGAAGCTTCCCCAAGCAACATTTAATCACAATGCGAGCGCTGCAGAGCCAAAGCGGATGCATCATCCATTCTCCAAGCAAACCTCATCGTAGCTCTCTCTGCTGGCCTCCTCCACTGTCTCTCAACTCACAGGTCTCTCCAGTGTGCAATGGTCAAAAAAGGAGTCATTGAAACTTTCCAATGTGATTGTCAAGAACCACAGATTTTAACATCCTCCAGGTAGATGGCCCATGCACAGGCGTGCAGGGGTTTGTACACAACGCTCACCGTTTTCCCAGAAACTCGGGCCCAAAGCCTGAAGTAATCAGAACCTTATGCAGCTGTTGACTCCAGTGAGAACAAACAGGTGTTATGTCAATTATCACAATTATCTCCCTGAAATAGCCCCAATTTGGGGTTGTGCTATGACAACTTTGTACAGCTGACATAAAAGGTCTTACAAGCAACATAACCAGGCACAAGAGGCTCATCAGTCTTACAGGGTGGAGTAGCATACCATCAAAGGAAAGTAAAAATGGCCTAGGTTTCCTTCAGTCCAGAAATTCCCAATGACTCTTATCTCCAAGGAGTATTTAACAACTTCCACAAGTTAGAGCAGGCATAAGACTGCTCTAATATAGGTCAAGTAAAGGCCTCAGTGGGCAGCTGTGATAAAAATTCCTAAGAAAAATTCTGTTATCTTCTTCTAGGAAGATTTGCTGATTCTTCACAAAAAGAAGTCATTGCTTCATGCTTACAAAGCAAGTGAAACTACCCACACTGTACAAAACTTGTGTGCCTGCCTTAGCTCTAAACAGGATTTCTCTCTAAATGCTACTCACCAACTCCCACACTCCACTCCATTTCCTAAGGGAAAAAATTACCTGCAGCTGCTGTTGTGCTCTTCTTGGCCTGCAGATTGCTGAAAAGTAGCTACAATTCCTATTTTTATATATGCATGTGAAGCCTTTTATCCCTTTAGTAGTTGAAAAAACCCTGAATCCATGCTTCCTTCTCCTGGCCTCGAAAGCATCATCAAGGAGTTGAGGGCTTTCTGAGATGCAGATGGCATTGCCTCTCAATCAGTTACATACAGTGTGTTCTTTGGGCTCTAAAAGTCTGTCTGGGAATCACAACTGATCATATTTAAACATAACCAACTGTTTGGATTAAAGCTGATGGAACATAGTAAAAAAACCTATGGGATAGTAAGATGTAGTAAATTTAATTTGCATTACTTGCACGAGTGTAAGGGTGATTTCTAGACCCTTTAGCTTTATGACACCAATCTCCAAAGGGCAACAGGAATTCAGCTTGATAGCCTATTTCCTGAGCACATACAAAGATAAGTCTTTAATATTGTTTTGCCTGTTTACCAGTTTGCTGAAGACTTTTTTGAGCATTTACTTACCCATAATTCAGAAAAAAAGATCTCCCTACTTAACAGCTGAAACCACATCAAACTTCTTGAAAACATTTGGGGAAATTTTCACACCAGCAGCACTGCAGTCTGACATCAACTGGTTCTATTGCCTCTGAAGACCACAGGAGCTTCACAAATGGAGAGGTATCATGGTAGTACCTGCCTTGGCATTAAACAGTCACGTAGCTAGTCATACCACACTGACAGGTATGTGGATATTTGACAAACCATTTAGCACTGGTAGCTGCTCCAGACACTTTTAGTCTGACTGGCAGCACAGAGCTATATATGCATATGACATAATCAGTCTGGGGCAATATTTAAAACACAATTGTTATTTGTTCTTAAAACCAGATGCTCTAACATACAGCTGTATCTGCAGCCTTTGGATGCTGGCACATATGCTAGATGGACTTCCTACATACAGACAAGTGCTGGAAATGTTGCCTCATTAGGAGAAACTTCCCACAGCTCTGGGACTGTTTGGAATTCCAGTGCCTGAGGGATTACCTCATTGTTAGGCATGACCCAATTTGAAACACAATCATGCCAAACATCTTTCCATTATCATTTTAAGAAAGTTTGCCAGCTCTTTCTGGGATTAATAGACAATAAAGGAGCTAGTTCCATCATATCTCCCAAAGCCAAAAATACTAATCCATGAGCAGAACCTCCTGATGGTCTGTTACACTGTGCTTGAGGTACCTGTGCAAATAAGCTTTCATGGACAGACAGATGGACACTAGAACAGATAGATGACTAGTAGGCTTGCAAAGTTTCTTTGTATTTAAAAGTAAAAGCTATTCACTTTTATCAAAAGCATCTATGTTTTCCAATTTCTGTTATTCTTTAAATATTTCAACTCAACACCAAAAAACCTAAAAATAAAATAAAGACAAAAAGTTATATTGGGAATAATTACATTAAGCAGCTGGAAGAATTAAAATAGTGTCCAATGTAGCCCACTGAGTAAGGATGGAGGAGAAAAAAGTAAATGTATTGAATCAATGTGAATGTTGGGTAAGTGTATTTTAAGAATATGAATCTTCCCTTGAATCTATTAAAGATCAAGAAAGAAATTCATCCTTCAAGCAATTCTGGTTAAGCTAAAGGAGTTACACCTGCTGCATTTTTACTAAAGTCTCTTTGCTTTAACATTGTTATGCAGTCATCCATAGAACTTTTTCCCAGGTGGCTTAAAATAAATTGGGCTCCAATACAGAATATCAGATGTAATATTGAAGTCCACTCTCTTGTGATTTCATTCATGAAATTACGTGCAAGAAGTTTATGGTGAAAAGGAGGTTCAAGGGATAGAGTTAAGGCAAATTATTGTACACATTTATTACCTTATGCTTTCTCCTACCACTGTGTAAGCTGAATATAATTGGAACCTAAATTACAAGTCAGGACAGTGCTTTGGGCAGCCTGGACTAGTGGAGGGTGTCCCTGTCCATGGCTGGTGAGTTGGGACTAGATGATCTTTAGGGTCCATTCCAGCCCAAACCAGTCTGAGATTCACCAAAATTGTGTCTTACACACTAAATATTTCCACATCACTACCAACTTGTCCCAACAAAAATATCCGACTGGGCAAACTTGCAGTTTTTAACAGCTCAGCATCCGATCCATCACTCTCAACTTCCCAAACACCAATCCACAGATTAAGAATGGTTTCATGGATACTTTTATCAAAGGCACAGACATCCACTAAAATGTTGGTTCCATCAAGACAGACTGGCATTTTCTGTGAATTATTCAGCAACAATAAAAAGCTGACTTCTGAAAGAGGTTTAGAAACTGATCCAAATGCAGTCAAACAAAACAAAAGTCTTTCTTTTTCTTTCAGCAATCTTTGGATCAGCCCCTGCTTTACTTATCAGAACCTATTTATGAAGACCCTCAGGGTGCCAACTGACTCATCAGATTAAATATGGATCAACAAAAAATATCCTTGTGATTCTCATTTCCTCCTTATTGAGGAAACTGGTTATCTTGAGCAAAGCAATTAGTTGGTGAGTATAACTATTGATTTCTAAAGAATGTCTGGTTTTGAACATTTTTTCTGCAACTCCTGCCAAGCCCCATGGAGATATTTTATGTGAGATATTATTCAAAACTTTAAGTCTGCTAAATTAAACATGGGGCTCTGGGGTCTTTGAAAATTAAGTGTGGAGAAATCAGAGACTTTTACCTATACAACTTAGTGAAAATAAGCAGCTACAAAGCACACTGCACTTCTTTGTTTTGAGTTCTTCAGCCCATTACTAATTTTAAAGCCAGCGTTTGGGTTTATAGTCTCTTTCCACAGATTTCCCATTTCTCATCTTATTTTCAATGGTTAGAACAGGAACCAGTTTTCTGTCCCTTTTTTAAATGAGGGCTAAAAATAGATTTCCTCCTAGCATGTTATTAATATTCCTGCTTTGGTCAAGGATAGTCTTTGTTTTTCTGTGTCATTCTGAAGCTAAGTTCTGCTCATTATGTTTTGACATTTGCTTTGTTCTTTCACCTCAAAGAGATGCCAGACACTTGAAAAACTATTTGAGATAAGGATATGTAGGTGAATCATTTCTTCATCTTACTATCCTTTTTGGGTTTTAATACACACCAAGTTAGATGTGTTCAGAATGCAGTTCAGTGAAATGTTCCACTCTTCTTACTTCTGGAAACAGTTCAGCCACTGATTTCATAGTCAGTTACAGAAAAACATTTCCTAGAAAGTATCCTGACTGCCCCGTTCCCAACTAGTCAATATTTTATTCCTATTCTACTGTGAAGTTCTCTCTGGCTAAACTATTACATTTAGAAATAGAGATACTTGAAAAGATGTCAGCTAAGGAAATCTACATTGTGGCCTCTCTGGTCTTCAGAGACATGGCATCCTCTGGACATTTAAAATAATTGTAATACATTGTTCCTTTTGTGGGATGTTTGGTTTTTGTTGGGGTTTTTTGTGGGAAAGGTTAAAAAAACCCCATCTCTAGAATATTATTTCAAGGCTCACACAGAATTTAAATACTAGTTAAGACCTCAGGCCAGGGTAAATTTTCGTGCTTGAAGAGCCACACAGAGGGAACCATTTTCTTTCTTTCTGCCACTTTGGAAAAAATCAGTCTATTGTGTTTCTGGACATTCTCCCCAAATGTGCTCTTCAGGTCACAGGTGGCCCCAGATTACCTCTCTCTGACAAGACATGGACTTCATTATAAAATGCTGTAGGGAAAAAAAAAGCCCAACAAAAACCACACTGGAAATTCAGTGCTTGAAAGAAAGAGTATTTGTTGGCACTTGGAATACAATTATATGAGAGATGGGCTGCAAGTTTACCCTTACAGCACTGTTCTTCAGCATCATCTTTATCACACCAGTGTTTTCTATCACAATTGCGACATGTATCTGTGAGTACTAATAGACTTGTTCCAGGAAACCGTGTTTCTCTTGCCCCTGTTCCACCAGATAAATTTCCCTTTTGCTATATCCATGTCTCAAAGACAAAAATATTTGTCCCAGTGTTGCTCTTTCAAGAAACAGGAACAAGCCAAATTTTTCCCTGCTCAGATTTTGTCCATGTGAAAATGAAATTACAAGTTCTGTCCCATCAACATTCAACCCCCTGTATCATACCATTTTCTGAATGAATACAAACCAAAACCTTTATACCTTCCCTAGGAGAAAGAGGGGTCAAGAACAAGATCTTGAGCTCATCCGAAAAAAGCTAATTAGACTCCTGTAATGGAATTTCACAGTAATCTCCAGGGATCTTCATGTTGCTCTCAGAATCTTGTCACTGGCAATGAACTACTCGGTTAAATGAGAGAACTCAGGCTGCTGCCACATCCTTTTACCCTTTTCTGGAAGATGAAGCCTGACACCACCAACCTTACAACACAGGCAAGTGATGTTCTTCATTTAATTTTCATCTTAATTAGTGTAGTACAATAATCTAAATTGAAAAAGGATGTTCCAAATTAATAGAATAAATGCTGCTAATTAAAAGCTACTCTTACTACTACTGCTACTACATCAGATGAAAATCAATGTATTCGTGTTCTAGTGACAAGAGGAACATCTGAGAGCGTAGCATAACCTTAGCCTGAAGTAAACAGCCACAATTACCCACAATATGTGGGTAACACCAGAAAGGGAAAGGCTACACCATTAAGGACTGGAAGGTCAATTGATTAAAAAGCAAGCATTTAGGCTAATGAAAAAGTTTTTCCATTATTAGACTCTCTTATAAATACTTAGTGAGCAACAATAATACAACATATGCTGGGCACTGTGCAGTTGCCCCTGCTTATCACAGAATCACAGAATAATAAGGTTGGAAAAGACCTTTAAGATCATCAACCATTCACATCCTAAACTAAACCATATCCCTAAGTACTTCATCTACCCTTTGTTTGAACACATCCAGGGAAGGTGACTCAGCCCCCTCCCTGGGCAGCCTGTTCCAGGCCCTGACAACTCTTTCAGTAAAAAATTTTTTCCTAACATCCAATCTAAACCTGCCCTGGCACAGCTTCATGCCATTCCCCCTTCTCCTGTCACCTGTCACCTGGCTGAAGAGACCATCACCCATCTCTCTATAACCTCCCTTCAGGTAGTTGTAGGCAGTGATAAGGTCTCCCCTCAGCCTCCTCTTCTCCAGGCTAAACAGCCCCAGCTCCCTCAGCTGCTCCTCAGAGGATTTACCCTCCAGCCCCTTCCCCAGCCTGGTTGCCCTTCTCTGGACTCGCTCCAGGACCTCCATGTCCTTCTTGTGGTGAGGAGCCCAGAACTGGACACAGCACTCGAGGTGTGGCCTCACCAATGCCCAGTACAGGGGCACAATCACCTCCCCAGACCTACTGGCCACACTGTTTCTCATACAAGCCAAGATGCCATTGGCCTTCTTGGCTGCCTGGGCACACTGCTGACTCATATTCAGTCTGCAGTCAACCAACACCCCCAGGTCCTTCTCTGCCTGACAGCTCTCCAGCCAGTCTCCCCCAAGCCTGTAGCGCTGCATGGGGTTATTATGTCCCATGTGCAGCACTCTACACTTGGCCTTGTTAAACTTCATCCCATTGGTCTCAGCCCAGTCTGTTCAGATCCCTCTGAAGAGCCTCCCTACCCTCAGGCAGATCAACACTTCCTCCTAGTTTAGTGTCATCTGCAAACTCAGTGAGGGAGCATTCAATCCCTTCATCAAGATCATTGATAAAGATGTTGAACAAGACTGGACCCAGGACTGAGCCCTGGGGGACGCCACTCGTGACCGGCCTCCAGCTGGATTTTGTTCCATTCACCACCACCCTCTGGGCTCGGCCATCCAGACAGCTTTTAACCCAGCTGAGGGTCTACCTGTCCAGGCCTGTGGCAGCCAGTTTCTCAGTCAGAATGCTGTGAGAAACTGTGTCAAAGGCTTTACCAAAGTCCAGGTAGATCACATCCACAGCCTTCCCCTCGTCCATTAAGCAGGTCACCTTGTCACAGAAGGTGATCAGGTTAGTTTGACAGGATCTACCTTTTGTAAACCCATGTTGACTAGGCCTGATCCCCTGGCCATCGTGCATGTGCTGCATGATAGCTCCCAAGATGACCCTCTCCATGATCTTCCCTGGGACTGAGGTCAGACTGACAGGCCTGTAGTTCCCTGGATCCTCCTTCCGACCCTTCTTGTCTATGGGTGTAACATCTGCCAGCCTCCAGTCGACTGGAACTTCCCCAGTCTGCCAGGATTGCTTATATTAAGAGCAGTGTGTGTTATGTATGAACAGTGAAGCTGTAAGTTTAAAGACCCATTTTGGGGGAAGTTAGCTCAGGCACACACAGTACAGGCCACATTGTTTTTGTCAAGTCTCATAACTCAGAATTACAGTGCAGTGACTGGTGTCACACACAGCTACATTCCAGCACTGTTCATTGCACTCCGTGGCCTCTGCATGTCAAAGGTGAGCAATGTGGTACCAAATTTACATGGGCTTTTAACCAGCTTCCAGGCTCAAATTTCAAAACACATGGGACTAATTTCAAAGCCAAAGTCAACCTTTAAATCAAGTGACAAGAAAGAATGAATTATTTTAAACCACACCTTGAGCTTCTCCCATTGTGATGTTATCAGACAACCCAGGTACAGTTCCTGGAGTACAGTTTAGGTACACAGTGGCAAATAAAATCTGAAGCAACTTTACTGAAGATTAAATATGCTCCCTTGGGCTAAGTGTGTGCTTTATTTAATTTCAGTGAGTTTCTTCAGGTACGCCTCCACAAGCACATGCTCACCTCACTGTTATCAGAAACAGTACCTCACAAATACCTGACTCCAGTGATACCTACCTTAAAGCATCCTGGTCTACACTAATCTAGCAGCTTCAAAGACTTGTGGGCTACATGTAGTCAAAACACTCAGAGGCATAATACAGCTGATATCAAAAAGCAAGCATCTCAAATCCACTATTAAGTATGGGAATGCTTTGACAGGAACAGTTTTCATTCAGGGCAAACACCTTAGCTGTTTAAACCTCCTGGGCCAGAGCTATTTACTAGAGACAGAATATATTGCTGTATCAGACAAGATACATCAGAACAGGACATAGGAACCCAAGCTTCTGTTCTGTATGCATCTTTAATGAGGACATGTGAAACAAGATGTACTATATTACTCTTGCTTTGCAGAATCTACATCAGGTAGCACCACCCCAGAGCTAGCAGTGGAATCTTTGTGTGGTCCATCATGTCAGAGGAAGAAAAATAAGCACACTAAGTTCATTAGATGATCCAGTAGAACACACTACTACCAATGCAGCAGGAATTGGTAACACACCATTGCTCAAAACAAATTACCCACAGCCAGACCAGGTGATGGTCAGTGTAAGGAGAAAATGAATTCAGGACAATGTATCAACAAACAAATTAGTTTGCCCTGTTGCCAAACATGAAGTTTATTTCCTCTTCTAATTCCAATTAAGAGCCCAGTTTATGTTTAGACCCTCTTTTTAAAAGCTTTTCATTCTGACTCTTCATTGCCAACTCCACTAAAAGTTGGAAACAGAAACAACAGGGCTGTGAAGAACTGCAGATTTATCTGCCTGCTGTAGTTATGCTTCAAACTTAAAATTTTAAGAGATGTTGAATATTTTGAGGAGAACCTACTGAGAAAGGAAGCTGTAATGTGCCTATCAAGATGTAAAGGATTGCAACATTAAAGTTACAATGGAGAGTTTAATGGACTGACACTTCCTCTCTGGAATAAAAGGAATTCTGCAAAAAAGAAAGGCAAGTCTTCTGGTGCTTTCCAGGCTGCCTCCCCAGTTTGTTTAAACTTCTATTTCCCATCCCACAATTGTTCCAGTGCCTCAGGAATAGTGATTATATGAGCAAAATATTTTAAAAAATTAAAATAATATCAATCTAAGTATGAAGAGCTGCTTTGTCTGGAATGATTGAAGGAATATTGGCAAGTACTACAAGACTTTATACAATCAGATGCCACAACAGCTAACCCATCCTTTCAGGAATAGCAGAGACATCACCCTATTGTGACAGTGAGACTCAACTAATAGCTGATGGGTTTGAGCAAGTCAAGCTTTCTGCCTTGTTTTCTACAATTCCAGGCTTGTGTGACCAACATCTGCCTTGTAGGATGCTGAAAGAATCATTTAAAGTGTGTGTGTGTGTGTGATGCTTGAGAACTGACACCAGCAGAGAGATGAAGATGGCAGAACCAGCTTTGTATTCAGAGACCCTGCAGCAGGTGGTGGTGAAGAGTGCATGCTGCTTTTGGGTGAGCTCCAGTTCACACTTCTGCTGCGCCATGAATGAGGCTGGAAGTGAACAGATCAACAGGTATTTCACACCCAAGAGGAGCACCATGAGACTGACAGTTATCAAACATAAGTCTAGTATTTTTAATAAGAAACAAAGGCAGTTTGGCAAATTTATTCTGGGCTCAAGAATAAGCACAGAAAAAGCAAATGAAAAAATATATATTAACTAAATGGTTTGAACAGGCATAGCAAGAAATCCACTGAGCAAAACAAGTGGCATGACACTACCACCACTCGTATGAGACACTGCCTTACTTAAAACCCTAGTAATAGCAGAAAAACTGGGAACTGTTGAACACATTAGTTCATGAAGGCCCATCTCAGTAAAGCCCACACAAGTGTAAAAGCCTAAAAATAACTGTTAAACAGATATGACAGAGATGGGGGAAAGGCAAAACAGCTTACCTGTTAAATAATAAGCAAAATACAATAAAATTACAAAATCACAGAATTGTAGGGGTTGTAAGAGACCTCCAGAGATTATCAGGTCCAACCCCCTGCCAAAGCAGGCTCCCTAGGACAGGTTGTACAGGGAGGTGTCCAGACGGGTCTGGAATATCTCCAGAGAAGGAGACTCCACACCCCCTGGGCAGCCTGTCCCAGGGCTCTGTCACCCTCACTGGGAAAAAGTTCTTCCCCACATTGGTGTGGAACTTCCATTGTCAGAACATGTCATCAAAATGCGACAAATAGGGATTTTAAATATTTTTATTCCATTTATTCTGAAGTAAGTTGGGGTTTTCTTGGATACAGAAAGTGGAAATTTTACTAAAGACATGCAGCTCACAGCAACTGCAACATTTTTCACAGAACTATTAGTTTGAACTATTTAGGATTGAGGTGAAAGACTCTTAAAATCAATTCTATTTATCACTGTTTTAAGAGCATGCATTCAAAATTCCATAGAAAGAGGCAAGAAATACTGTTGTACTGACACCTCCCTTACTACCTCCCTTTATTCTGCTTAAAATACTGAGGGGTTAGTTTAACTTACCATCTCCAGCTGTATCAGTTGCTCAACAGCCAACTGTTTCTATGTGGAAGGGAATAGAAGGATAGTTTCACGGACTGCCTTTACCAAGAATAAGTAGGGAGGAAAAACACCAGCAAACAAATGACCCCAAATATATATTTAAGAAATTAAGTCTTGAAAACGTCAGAAAAACAGGGGAAAAAAACAGGAAAGCTCTGTATGGTTTGACCATTGTTAAATTGGACTTTCTCCTCAAATAATCTAGAAAAAGAAAAGTCAGAATGCAATATTACTAAACCTAAGCTTTAACCAGGTTAGTTGATACAATAACTGACATGCAAACTGTCGATAAGCTGTGTGGGCAGGAAGTATTCCGAATCCTAAGCTCTCCAAGCAGAGCGTTGCTGAGGGAGATGCAGCTTTTCATGCCAAATGAGTCAATTTTCAAAAGGCAAACAGCAGAAGGTTACACAGATCTGATCCAGTCCTTGTCTGGTAACAAGTTACCTTTGTGATTGTTTTATACCAGTGCAACAGGGACACATCTATATGCTCATTCTCTGTGATTTTTTTCACTTTAAGATCGCATTGGTGTTTGTCTGTGTTGAAACAACCTCACACCACACACCAAAGAACATTTTAAGCAGACTTGGGAAGTAAAAAGCAGAATATTCAGAGTATTAAAGGGTTATAACAAAAGAAAGGATCTAGTTCACTCTAAATTCTGGTCTCTATAGAACAAAGCTGCTTCCATGATTTACACTACTATGTAGAGCTGATTGGCACACTCTTCTTTTCCAAGCTATTCTCTGCCAGAGACATGCTGCAGAAACAACCTTCACAGATGAGAGTAGGACCCAGCTTTATCCCAAATGCTGTGCTATATCCGCTTACCAGAAATCACAGAATCACCATCACAGAACAGTGGGGACTGGAAGGGACAAACCCCCTCCTCCATGGAAGCAGGATCAGCTGGGTGAGGTTGCACAGGACTGTGTCCAGGAAAGTCTGGAATATCTCCAGAGGAGGAGACTCCACCACCTCTCTGGGCAGCCTGTCCCCATGCTCTGTCACCCTCACAGTAAAGAAATTTTCCCTCATTCAATTGGAACTTCCTGCGTTCCAGTTTATGCCTGTCATTCCTTCTTCAGTCACTGGACACTACTGAGAAGAATCTGTCCCAATCTTCTGGATTGGGACATTTACCCTTCAGATATTTATGAGCATAGATAAGATCTCCTCTCAGTCTGTTTCAGGTTAAACAGCCCCAGCTCTCTCAGCCTTTCTTCACAGGAGATGCTCCAGTCCCCACATCATCTCCGTAGCCTTCTGCTGGACTCTCTCCAGTATCTTTCTTCAACTGGGCACAATACTCCAGATCTGACCTCACCAGGGCAGAGTAGAAGGGGATGATAACCTCCCCCAGCCTGCTGGCCACGCTCTTCTTGATACATCCCATGATACCATTGACCTTCTTGGCCATAAGGGCACACTACTGGCTAATGGATAATTTTACCCACCAGGACTCACAGGCCCTTCTCCACAGAGCTGCTTCTCAGGAGCTCAACCCCTAACCTGCACTGGAGCTTGGGGTTATTCCTTTTTTACATGCAGGACCCTGCAGCTACCCTTATTGAACTTCATTCAGCTCCTCTCCACCCCACTCTAGTCTGTCCAAGTCTCTCTGAAGGGCAGCACAGCCTTCTGGTCTGTTGGTCACTCCTCCCAGTTTTGTATCAGAATTCAAATGAACTCAAAGGGAAGCCCTACCTAGAAGAGCCATCCACCAGCCAATGACTGCCCTGTGCCACAAAGCACAAGGTATTTCCCCCACCATGGGATATCCCTACTGATGGCAAATATCCCTTTGATCCTCAGCTTTGTGACCACATAGTGATGAGCTCACCACTTACATACACAGCACATGTTATGTAGTACAGCTGCAGAGGGCATTTCTGAAGGATCAAGGGAAATACAGTGAGCAGGTTTGTTTTGTGAAAACAAACCAAAATAAGTGGCTACTATGTTTCTTTTCCCCTACCTGTTGTCCTCCCATGTTAATATACAGCTATTGCAGGGAAGCAGCCAAAAGGCAGAGTGAGCTGGAAGCAGATCTACAAGCTCCCTACCACCCATTGCAAGTAAAGGATAATGATTTTATTTGGCACCTTGTGAAACATGACTGACTGTACACAGGGACTGATGAACTCAGAATGGATGCTGTCATGCCTTGCTCACTGTACCTCTCCTATAAAAACTCCTCTGGCAAGACAAACAAGGACCTGGAGTTGGTGCATTTTTTTCTGAGCAGAGATAATGAGGTGTGGTTGACTCTGATCAAGCTCAACTGGGTTATTCTGGAGGCAGAGAGAAGGGCTGGCTGAACACCAAAACCCACTTTATTTGCAAGAGGGGAAAAAGCTTTTTACAAAGAGCCTGAAGAGATCTCAGAATACCCACACCAGCTGAGAATAAAGCAGAGAATTCAGCAGCAACTCACAGGGCTCGTGAACTGCTATAGGCTTCCAGAAGTCTTCTGAATCACACTAATCCTCTGCAAGTTCTTAGACAACCACTGGTAATACTGAAACATCTCAAATTATCTAAGCACCCTGAAAGTCCACCACTACCACACTAAAAAGGGCTAATTTGATTATCTTTTTCCTTCTTTAAGAAGATTACATCACCCTTTGCTACTGGTCTTGCTCAATCTTAACATGTTTGCAGAATGCCTGCTTGTTATCCAAGGTGTACCTTCTTCCTGCATTGTGGCCCACGTTAGAGTTCCTGACTGCACTCTAATGGGTTCAGGTGATCATTTCCATACCTGTATTTTCACTGTTGTCAGTTCTGTTCTGGGGATAAAAGACTCCATGTCCCAGCTGCTGATTCAGGTCATTTCATACAAAAATTACGAATGATTTATGGAAAAAGTAGTGATGTCATGAAGAGCAAGGAATCATGTTCTTCATTCCCACAATTCAGTGTTAATGGAAGACTGTTGCTGTAGTAAATGTTTGTGTTTTGTTGTGGATATTTAACACATAAAAGTATTTCTTATTACAGCCCATAAGCTAAGAGGAGGAAAAATGTGGACTCAGCAACTACCACATATATTATTTGGACTAGTAATAGAAGTAACTGAACTTTGAGGGTTCTGTTCCTGAAGGAATATAAAATGTATCTTTGCCCTGATGGTATTTTGTCTGGAGTGTGTTGTATTAAATTAGCAGTAACACACTACCCATCTGTCCCACTCACTGCAAATTCCATATTCATTTAGCAAATGTTTTTGCAAGCAAGTGAATGGCAAACAAGCAAAAATTACAAATAATTAATAAAGTAATAGCAATATTGAAGTTCACAGGACTATACATATTTATAAAAATCCTATCCTAATCATTCACAACTTTGGCAAAACCTTTTTCAGGGCAGAAGCCTTCTTTGTTTGGTCTGAGTCTGAAAAGACCTTTGCCAAGTATGACAAAATAAGATTCAGACATCTTATAAGTTACCAGATCACAACATAGTTTAAGATGCTTTTCTTTTTACTCAGATTAAACAAAAAAAAAAATATGTCTGGGATTTTTTTAAGCCTCAAACTTGGCAGGTGACACTGCTTTGAGTAAAAAACCTAATTCATATTTAAAAGCTGTTATGTGCTCAATGTTGCCATTGATATCAAAACTTTGCATCAGAAAGCAACATTCAGGTCGAAAGGGCTGCCAAAGATAACATCAAAGCAGCAAACAGTCATTTTTACATTTAAAAGAGCTTCTTCATGTAAATGACAAGCACATTTCTTCTGCTCTTAAATTGCAGAACACAACAGTTAAGCACCGGAATTAAGATGGTAACTAATTATGTGACTTAAAAAATTAAATATCTCCACATATACAATTGTTTACACCACTCAGAAGTCTTTCTTTTGGTTTTTTTTCTAGGTCAATATATTTGCATCTGGGAACTCCAAAGTACAGTTTACCTTAAAATGCGAAATACAAGCCTACACATCATTTTCCTGTATTCTTCTCTAAATGATTGTTTCCATATTTTTGGCTTCCTTTGGAAGCAGTGTCAAATTGTTTCAATTATTAGCTGATGAAAATGAGGAGAGTTCCTTTCTGTTATGCTGCCATGCACATCTCACCTAATTCAAATTATTTCCTTCCATATCATGACACACAAGCGCTGTTTAGCCACTTCATTCAATAAATAGATGTTGCTTCCTTTACTTACTAGGTTCTCAGGATTATAGAGAGCCTCAGAACCTCCAGACACAGCACTCACATGCATATCCAGAATCTTGCAGGCATGAAAGCATGAAATGCCTCGAGTTGGAAACAAAAAGCAGTAGATACCACTCATACTTGAAACATTTTCTGATTCCATCAACTAAATCCCTGTTCTATAGAGAACTGGGAGAAGATTGCCTCCTTTCCCACAAGCTGGCATGTCCTTCAGTTTGAAAGCAGAGCTTACAACTGCTTGGGTCTTTTTGCTTTGTTTTTTGTCTAGGTAACTTATCAAAGCTGCCCCAATGGGTTGGTAATACACAGTTCAGTGCTGTTTCACAAAGCATCTCACTATCCAGCTTTAGCCTGTGTTTATCAGATACCCTGTGCAGAAGCAGTTCTCCTCTGAAGGGAATGCAGCTAAATCAATTTGAAGCAGGCAAGATGCTGGCTCTTTGCTTTCTTTATTTTTCTATTAGTTTAAAGGATTTCTGACAGAACTGAGTGAAAGGAACTGGCACAGCACTGACTTGCACTAAGAGCTGGCAACTCCTGTCAAGCTCAGGTAATTCACATGTATTGAATTGCCATTGATCTGGTGCTAAGTGGAGCGTGGACACCAGTTACATCAGGTGACTTCAAGTGCTGGAGCTTTATCATAGATCACAAAGTCTATGAGAAGTGATGAGAAAAAAGTTGAGGGTTTATTTTCCATGTGGCACATGCATGTTCCAGTAAATGATTCTGAAGAGATTTTGTGTGTTTGGGTAGATTAGACACAAAGCCTTAAGGTTAGAGTGCTTGGCTAAAACAGATTGCACGACTAGATGCTCCTAAACTTCTAACTTTTGAAGCAGGAAAGCAGCTGATTCAGAACATGAATGAAAACCAAAATGGCAAAGATTCAAAACTAGTTTAATCAGTGCCTATACTGGACTGTTAATTGTGCAAACCAACAAAGTGATTCTGTGCTTGACATCTGTATACAAGTCCATAGGTGTTCAATTCAGTTTTACTCAGGCTTATATTTGAGCTGCATATATATTGGCTTAATGTACAAAATTCAGTAGTTGACAACACACAGTTGCTGAGCCAGTAGAAAGCAATGGAGTTGACACAGTTTCATTAGAGCCCAGACAGGATCTGGCTCATAGGTAGAACTTGATACTCAGTTTGGGAGATGAAACTTAAGAACTGAGGAGTCTGTCTTGTTAACTAGTCCTTCGGAGTCAGAGGGAATCCCTAATTTAGGCTGGTTCAACTGATAGTTGCCCAACAGGAATTTCTGGAGGGCTTTCCTTCAATGTACAGATTTCTGTGGATCTTTCCTACAACTAAAAAACAAACCCACATGTCAGGTTATGCAGATGTACTCAAAATCTCCACCTCTAGTTGGCCTCTTTATTCTGTGGCTTTGTAATCCAGAAAACACCATAATACCTCACACAAATCATTTCAAGAGACACATGGTTCATGGAGAAATCTACAGCCAACTCAAGGAAACATTATTTTTATTTCATTATTTGATTTTTCTTTTTACATTTCTGGTAGAGTGGCTCAGATTCTGTATTCCATTGATGTCAGCTGGAGTTACATACATAATACTCAAGAACATGATTTATGTTCCAGCCTATTACATCTGCTTGTGAAAGGTTATATACACCACAGTCAGACCATGGTATGAATCAAGGAACATACGTTTAACCTGCTAATTCAAAGGTATTACACTTCAGTGTGCTCAAGACTTTTTATTAAGAATTCTTCCAAGTTTATTCCTTTATCTAAGGATTTCACAGCCTACCAGACTTCCAGCATTCTTCAAACTTATCATCCAAAATATTCTGCATTTAGAAGCCAATTGCTATTATTTGCACTTAAATTCCAAACTATAAGCCATGAACACAAAAGATATAACCCTGCTTTTCCTGATCCATGCCAATCCATGGTCTAGTCCCTTGAGTATTTCAGAATGCATCAAAATAGCATTCTGAATAGCACTCATTAAATAAAGTATTACATAGCCTCCTAATCTAACGATGACAGTGCCATTGGCTTTCATCTAGTGTTCAAAGCAGTAACAGGCTCCAGGCTCCTCAACTATTTTTGCCTTTAGCAGATCCTCTCTAATCTTCAGATTTTGCAACACTAAACCCCAGCTCATAGGCTTTTGACAAGGAATAGAAGCAAACCAGTCACATTTTTCTAACCAAACACAGAAGATAGAGGTTGTGTGAAGAATCCAACATAGGTTTCTTCCTCCTATGGTAGCTTTTTCCTGCAAACAACCATTCACACTTTCCCACTGACAAACGAGATCCATCCACTCCTACAGATACTATGAACAAAGAGAGGTGGCAGATATCTCCCAGCAACAGAATAATACATCTGAAGCCAAAACAATTCCCTATTTCACAATTGCATACTAGACTGCAGATAGAATACTCTAGTCTCCTGAAGGTAAACCACAGAAATACAACACACACAGGGAAAGCAAAACAAACATATCCTGCAGTTTTGTAAATAAAAATCTTTAGTAAACAATAAAAAATGGAGTCTAGGATATACTTCCCAATTTTTCTCCTTCACTGTCCTTGGGAATTAGATAAGAGTAGGACACATTACTGACAAGAATTCACGCTCTTGCTTAACATGTTTTTGGACACTATACTTAAGAAGTTACTAAGATCATCAGCAACTAAACAGTCTCACACAATGTGATATACCACAAGTGAGTAACAAAGCTGCTGTAAAGAACTGTCACTTAAGTTTCTTACCTGGAAAATACAATATTTCTGTCACCAAAATAGCCCGTTCACCAGACAGTAGGGCTAAGAGCTCTTTCAGCTGCTTTGGTTGGAACAGAAGTGGTAAGCAAAGTTATTTCTGATTGATCTGTCCACAAAAGGGGATGATTTAAGGAGTCTTGAAAGAGTAAAGGAAACATCTAAAAAGGAAGCCCAGAGAGGATTTTACTTTCATCTTCAATTTTGGTAGCTTTTCTTCACTCCACCTCTCCCCAGTGGAGCTCTTAGATCAATTGAATCCCTTTGTATTTCCATAGGTTTCAGTGTTCTGACAGGAGGAATGAGTTTTGCCTTTTCATCTCTATGTAAATATTTATGTCTAAATAGATACACTGCCCAAATTCTGGGCTGTGTTCCAGCACTTTCACTCTGTAGAAATGAGATAAGTGTCCCCAGTGGATAATTAATTTCTTCATCAGGGTGGAAGCCCAAGTGACAGAAGCTTAGCAGAATGGTTGTAGACATGTCTTCCCTCAGGTTCCTCTAGGGATGGTGCAGGGAGATGGCCAAAAAAAAGGGACAGGAACTCAGAGAGCAAGAAGATACTTTGATGAGGGTATGGTGAGTTCTGGTTGATTCCACTGCCTGGTTAGCTGTCCCTAAGACCACCGCAGTGGTCACTCTCCCAGAGAGTAAGTCCCCCAAACTGTCTTGAAGATGTTTGCAAAGGTGAATGACATAGAACAAATATTTAACTGATACCCACTTAAATAGTATTAAATGGCTTGGAAGTTGGAATGGTCTTACATCAGTGATCCCTCTATTCCAACTTCTGTATTCTTCTCCATAGCAAGCAGGAGGTTAAGCACAGGAACAGGCTGCCCAGGGAAGTGGTTGAGCACTACATAGATGTGGCACTTCGGGACATTGTCTAGTGGTGGACTTGGCTGTGTTAACAGCTGGACTCATTCCAACCTAAATTATTCTGTTTCTATGATTCTATGAAAACAAAAGGTTTAGGGCCTTTTTTGGATTTAGGTTTTGGCATTCCCCTTCATAGAAGTGTGATGTTCATTGAGCAGCTTCTACCTGCTTCTACTACATAGTCTGCTAGCACCACAAAGTGGTGTTTTTCTTCTAACAGAGCCCTAAACTTCCAAATCCTGAAGTCTATTTTTTACTCACTCCAGTATAGCCATTTGCTGCAATTAGCTTTCTTCCTAAACTGGAGTTGGTAAGCCAGAAACATGTGAAGGATAGAGCAGAAAGTCTACCTTAAATGCACATGAAAAGTTAAGAGTATCACCAGCTCCTGGAATAGGCTGCTAGAAAACTGTAATCTACACTGCAGGCTGATTCCACTTCCTACCCTCTCCCCCACCCCAGTGCATACACTACTCAGAAGAGATCATGAATGAGACCTTCAGACACCTATTGCTCATAATGGCCAAAGCCCAAGGAATTCACAGCAGAAGAAAAGGCTGCCCAAGGTTTCACCAGCCGTTTTAGGAAAACATTATGTACCACAAGTGACAAATTTCAAGAGCCCTTTAAATATACCACAGTTCCAGTACAACTGAAAAGAAGCCTTGTTGTAGAGTGCTCAAAAATAATCATCAACTCCACCACTTTTAGCATAGCAACAGAGTGCCCAACCACCAGCTGTGGCACTTGCTCTGAGCATCAGTCTCCATGCTTTGGCCACACGTTCTCTGTTGCACCAAAAGATGATTGGGGTCTCCTAAATTCTAATCCACATGTGGAAAGTGATATACTTTGGCAAAAATGGATGGAAAATCATCAATTCTGCACCAGCTATAAAAGGAATTGGAGAAAAAAAGTCCTATCTAAACTTTTTGTTCCTGGATCTGTCAGAAGAAACTATGTTTGACAAAGCACCCCACTGATTACAGAAATTTGGAGCAATAGACAATTATATGCTAAGGACTAAAATAACTCCTTTCTAACCTGCTCGTGTTTAGTGGGAAGCCTGGGAGGAATCTGTGGCCTCAGAGGATAACTGTCAGACTTGCAGCCACTATTCACAACAGCCTCTGTATTGTTTACATGTTAAGAATATTTTGAAGACAAATAGTGTGTTTCATATTTTCTCTTTATCATGTTTTATGGCTTTTCCTTTTGTTTTATTCCCAAGGGTTTGTGCCTAGAGCTGCCTTGAATTCAGGGAGGTAATTAAATCGTGCAATTTAACCTCCACAAAGCAAGCGTTGACCTGGGTTGATTTTGAAGGAAGGGGAAGAGGGAGGTTATGTTCCATCCAGAGGCTTTAAGCCAAATAGATTTGAAATGGAAAAATGCCCAGATTTCTTACAGCATGTATTCACTAAACCATACTAACTCATTGTGCACTGCAATACCACAGAAGTTATCAGATGCCTTGAAAACACTGGTCTCAGATTTGGAAGCTCTGTGACCCCCATATTCAACAGCCCTGGTCTTTAGAACAGGGGGGGGGTCAGTGTTCCCATGTCTGCACAGGTTGGATGAGCTGCTCTTGGTTGCCAGGAGGTAAATGATATTCTGACACATATATACTCCAGCTCCAGCCCTGCTCTTACCTCTTAAATACTGTGCACATCAAAAATAGTGTCTTTCTGGCAGTTTTCAATAGCTCTCACCTCCATAATCATGGCCTGTTACTGGTGTTTAAAAGCTAACCCTTTGGACTGGTGAATAAACCAGTCACTGAGATAGCTAGCCCCCACAGCTGTCTCTGCTCAGCTGTAAGCCAGTATGACTGGGTCATCATGCACTCATGAGGAATTTTCTCTGCCAGTGCTCCACTCATTGTAGAGAGGCCAGAAGGCAATTCATATTCCTACAGAAAGATAAGGTTGAGTTTGTTTGTAAATCAGTTGAAATATACATCTGACCTTTCTCTGATACGCAGCCATTCTCAGAGAAGAGCAACCAACACATTCACATGAAAATTCTCATGTAATCTAGCAAGACCCTGATGATCTGGTTTTTTAGATGCCTTTGCTGTGGTTGCATCAGAAACAGAAGGTAAGTTCACAGGCAAACTGAGTCATCCCAAAGCTGCCTCAGAGGTTGCATAAAATAAACAGTAAACTAATTAAAGAAACAATTCTGTCATGCATTCGATTGACTGGAAAGAGTGCACAAGTACCATATCATTGGTTGCAGGCAAGCCCAATGACATTTCATACCATACCTACATATGAGGATTCCACCAAGCCTGTCATGGATCTTTGGTACTTCTGATGTTTCCTGCACTTCTGATGTAGGACCTTTTCTCACAAAGCCAATGTACAGATTAGAATCATAGAATGGTCTGGGTTGGAAGGGACCCCAAGGATCACAGAGTCCCAACCCCCTGCCACAGGCAGGGCCACCAACCTCAGGTCTGGATCTACACAAGGTTGCCCAGGGCCCCATCCAACCTGGCCTTGAACACCCCCAGGGACGGGGCATCCATCCCCTCTCTGGGCAGCCTGTTCCAGCCCCTCACCACTCTCTCTGTAAAGAACTTACCCTAATATCTCATCTAAACCTTCCTTTAGTTTTAATCCATTCCCCCTTGTCCTGACATTATCTTCCCTTTTAAAATGTTGAATCCCCTCCTGTTTCTCTGCTCCCTTCAGGTACTGGAAGGCTGCAATGAGGTCCCCCCCCAGCCTTTCAGAATTCTGTATGGCCTCTTCCAAAGTAGGAGAGGAATCACACGTTAGGTAATGGACACAGGACTGTGGGATAACTGGTTAACACTGTGTCCCATGTTCATAGAACACCAAAGACAATATATGTTCTGCATTTCAAAACTCAGGTAATGTTGACACCACATCAGAGATCAGGGAGAGCTTGTGTACCTTGAGTTCAACAATCACAGCCTTTGATACATTCCAGAGTCTTTTGCTCTAAAAAAAAATTCCCTTCAAGGAACTTTTCATACTCTGCAAAATCAATCATTTTCTTGATCTACAAAACACTGTTATCTCTTTTACCAGGTTATTTTGGGAATGAATTATAATCTGTAAAGTCTTTTGATAGCTTGAATTGATAATACTTAATAGCAATTTAATTACTAATCTAACATAGTGGTTGTAGCTATTAATCAAACTAAGTACTGCTATGCAAAAGTTCAGTAAGAGCAAATTTATAAGGACTGGTGCTATATCAAGAGCCATTTTTATCCAGCTGAGTATTTTAGAATAAAATCTGAAGAGTGTCTTAATTTAAGGCAAAATAAATATACTTATGTCTCTCTTGTAACTAAATATGACCTCTTTAACTACATGGATTCTCAACAGCTTGCACTCAGGTGGCTCACTCAATAGTATCTTTCCATTTCATGGAAACTAAAAATCCTTGGTTTAATTAACCATTAAACATTTTATCCTTAAATGCATGTTGAAGTCATCTTTTTATAAAGGAGCACTTGACTAGCAGAAGAAACAAAAGCATTTTTAAAGATTAAACTTGCACACAGCACCTCAAAACTGTAATACCTCTTTTGGGAGTAGAGAAGCCTGCCTGTTTCAGGCAAAACTTGCTTCTTCAGTCTAGCCTCTTCTTCCTTAAATAGTGATTCTGTAAGAATCAAGTCATAGCTTTTCTTCTACATTCTCTGGCTTTGCTTCACAAGAAATAAATTATATACACATTGATTATTCTGTGTTGTAGTGATGGATTAATCAACAAGGGGCAGGAAGACCATTTGTCTTAACACATCCAGTGTTGATGGCTGATTCTATAGTATTAAGATGAACTAGTATAGAAGAGTCCAGGGATACAGAAAGAAAGTATTTAAATTAACTTACCAAATGGTTATTGCTACTTAGCCAATGTAATAATTTTGGGACTGATTTATTTTAGTGTTTAAGGAGAGATAAATTGTGCAATAACCAGTTTCACAGCTACTAGAGGACAATACCTGCACAGAGGATGGCTACAGAGTAGAACGACAAATATTTAAACCTCAAAGATGAAAAAATTATTTGGAAAGGTATTTGGAAAAGCTGCTCATGTTTAAGAGTTTTAGTGTCCCTATTTTCTCTCTATGGATTCAATTCCCCAGACAGCTCACATCTCTCATCACACACTGTGGACTAGGACCCTCAGGATGAATTTATGTTGAGCACCACAGATTTCTAATGATGTTGGAGTTGTGCAACAGTTATACAATTTCTGTCCTGCTAATAACAAAATATGAAGCTATAGTTGAGAGGATCCATAATGCTAGAGAAACTGAGAAAGAGTTATTTTAATACAACAGATACAGATGAGCACTGAAATGGTAAACCATACCCTACTCCTGTTGGGTGCCCACCATCCTCCTTCTGTAAGGTCCCTTCTTCAGGGCTCAGTTTCCTTGCTCTCAAGCCACCCTTCCTTGTTTTCCTTCCACTATCTCATAGATCCTGTATACTATTTCATTTCCATGAGGTACTACCCCATAACTTCTGCTCAGCTGCACTGACTTCCAGACAGTACAATTCCAGTCATGTCCCACTCTACCCTGAGGTTTTCAACAGGAAGATGATTTAGCATAGCAGATTCAGGTAACCAAACAGAATGTTTAGGACTATAAACATATCTAATTTCAAACTTGACAAAACCTGAGGGAATGTGTACAAAGACTGCCAGGAAGATGCAGTACTGGACAGTATTGGGGCCTCATAGAGGTTTTCAGAGAAGGTTGGGAGAAGAGAAAGGAAGTAATGATCTAGAGTTTTCTAAGTACTTGTCAACAGATCCAGCAGTTTGTGGAAGAATGGGAAAGAGTGTCCAGTTTAAACCCACCAGTTCAGTGTGTTCACAAGCTTCACTGTTACAGTGAAGTCCGGGAATTAGAAATATCAGAGCATTTAATTAGGTTTCACTCATCAGAGGTTCAGGAATGGGCAGCTCTCACAGGAATTGAGGGACAAGGAGGAACACCCAGGAGGTTTCTTCAGGAGCAAGAGCAACTAAATCGATCATGATGGCAGAGACACAGTTTGGTCAGTGCTCCCACTCAGACTAGAACAGCTAGTTGGTGGTCTGTGCTAAGCCAGCCTCTTTTTCTGCTAACACCTCTTTTTCAACAGCAGGTTTAAACAATATGAAAATTTAATTTTTGTTAACCCATTTAATAAAAATTCTAATTTATTAAACAGTAGCCCTTAAAGAAAACCTTAAAGAAAAATAAGAACCAGCACTGGTTGGAGTCATGGGAGCCTTCCACTTGCTTAAGTAAAATAAAATTGTAGTTCCAACAACTAAAAAGAAATTTTATTTTGATTAAAGGTGATTAATGCCCAGAGAATAATTCAAAGGCTTGAAGTGTTCATGACCTTGGCTACTAGAAAAGTAATTTTTATAACTGACCCTCAGAACTGCTAAGCAGCTGGGAAATCAATATATAAAAGCAATTACTTCAAGTGTCATGGAATTTTCTAAAGAAAAACAAAACCTTTACTTCTAAAACTAATAAATGGCATTATTGTTTGAGGGAAAAATAAATATGCATATATGAAGTTATTTTAATCTTCCTCTGAGAAGATTTCAAAGCCTTCGTAATATTGATAGCATAATGTCTGAACAGTGAAGCCAAGGTGGAAGCATCCCAGGAAACATCCACGAGGTTAAGCTTTCTCTGAAGCAGAGAAAGATCACTGGTTTTGCAGACTGAAGTCCTAAGTCCATGTTCCTGCCAGGTTGAACAGAGATAATTAATTGAAATACTGTATACTTCCAGGATATGGCAACAGCACCTCTGGAAAACATAGATTAACATAGAAATCAGTTCACAACCCCTGTATTACAATGAACACTATCCTGCCATCAGGGAACTACACAGCAGATTTGTTGACTTGGATTGGTCAACTTTCTTTTCTCCATTCCCTTTTAAGTAACTTTAGAGGGACACAGGAAAATAAGGTACATGCTATGAGTAATATCAGGTCTCAGGAAATAGTCAGCCTGTGATTCTCATGTAATGATGCAAAGCGTAAGTTCATGGAAACATAACAATGTAGTATGAAAAAGTCTTAAAAATTCTTCAAGATAAATAATTCTCAAAGATTCTTAAAAGTCTGAGGCATCATTTTCCTATATTCAAATCCCAGCTGAGAAGTCTACTTCATTCCAAATACACATGAATAACCAGGAAGTGAAATCCATTATCAAATAAAGCCAGGTCACTTACATCAGTTAGCATCAGGCTACTACAAAATAAATAGTTTAACTACACTGTTAACACAGTGGAAGCTCTTGAAAAAAATACAGAGAACATGAAGCAGACTAAGTTGAGTGAGAACACTTCCCAGGACACAAGCTAACTTGTTTCCAGTACCTATATTGTGGCTGACAGTGGCAGCTCAGAAAACCTGGGTTTTCTTCAACCTCTTCCTTCAAAAGAGGAGTTCCCCGAGTTTCCAAGTGAAGTGCTGTAGGCACACTTAGCTGGGACAGAAAGAACGATAAAGCAGCAGTTCAGTGTCAGCAGCAGCAGCTGGGGGTGTCCCCCCTTCCCTACCCATGGCTGAGCATCCCTGTCCCCTCACCAGCACCTTCTCTGAAGGCACGGGATGGCTTCTGCAGCTCTCCTGGGGACACCACCAGTGGCCCTGTTGAGAACAGCTACTACAGAGGGATGTACAGCATAAATGCATCCAACTAGATGGCTTTAAAACCCTGCCAGATTAACCATGTAACAAGGAAGAGAAGTTCGGTTAAACTTGATTGAACTGAGAAAATAATAATGGGGTACTAGAGCAAATTTTAAGTTTTTATGTCCTGGTTCTGTTTTGCTCTTATAAGATGAGAAAGTAGTCTTTCAACAGCACTTCCTTCACCAATGCCAGAACCAGACAAGCACTAGCTTCAGAAAACCTCCACTGTTTTTGTGGCACAGGCTTCCATTTAGTAAGATATACATGTTTTTTTAATTAAATTTCCCATGAAACACAGTGGTTTAAATTGAGAGAAACTCTGCCTCACAAAAACCCAGTAATATTGTTGAAACCTAAAGCTTATTTAAGATGGGTGTTTTCATAAAAACCCTAAACACATTTATTCCTCTGTTTCTGAAAGTAAATAAATCAGCTGAAAACCCTTCATCAATTCCCCCCCCCCCCCCGCCCCCCTCAGGCTTCTCCATTGGGATTTTGCTGGGTAAAGGATCAGGAAGAGCAAACAATACTACATAGTGCTTCCTGGGTGGTTTTTATAGCTCTGGGCATGGTAGCACTGGGGCAGCCCCAGAGAGGCACAGAGCTAGCACACCTGATGTCTGCCTTCAGAGACACGGAATCCAGAGGTCCTTTGGTCTCTCAGCCATCACCACCTCTAAGCAGCAGCACAGATATCTTGGCAAGAGAAGGAACAGGTACTGTGGCACTAAACCTCTCAGGTTACCAGATCTGGTATATCTCCACATTAATTAGGCTACTATTCTTCTAAATACTGACTTTTTCCCCTGGTTTTGGAGGTATCAGTTTTTAAATATGTACCTGTGTTATACAAGTATCTGTAAAGAGCTCCAGAGACAAGCACTAAGCACTGAATATTGTTAGAGCTTCTTACTCAATGTGAGGAGAAGACCTGCTTGTTTTCTAACTTGCTTCCTTTTTTTTTCCTGTAAGTTACAATATCAACTTCAGAATCCACTTCTGGAAGGGAGTGGAAGTCAGAGTTTCATTCATCTCAAATCCAGGAAAACAACATACAGCAGCAAGGCCAAAACTGCCAACTCAATCCAAAACAGTGAATGGTAAATCACCAGATACAGGAATGGTGAGGGTGGAAGGAGAGAATGGAATTGTTTACTCCCTTAGGGCTTTAACTGAATAACAAAAAACCCTTAGTTATAGCAAGAAAAGAAAAAAAAAAATCTTGGCTTATGTCTGCAACAGCCCTAGGTTTTGGATAGAAGCAATGTTAAAATGTATAATTATATAACTTACTTGAACAGTTGCTTTCCATATGGGAAGTAACAGATTTGCCTGGCTGCATTTTGGCAAAGCCTGAATCTACCATTACAACAATTTTGCTGAAGTTTGGAAGCCTTACAAAGGTATCTACACATTTCACTGATGGTCTTTAACACTGCTTCTCTTTCTAAGAATAATACATGGCTTGAACCCCCTTTTCAAGAGCTTCTGAGTCCTATTTGTCTCCCAGGATTGTCAGTATTAAGTGTGTTCTGACTACAGATGACTGAGATTGCATTCCTTTCTTCCTGTGATGAAAGAAAGGACAGAGCTTCAGGAAGCACAGAAAAGATCCCTTTGAAAGTCTCATTTAAATATTTTGATCTTGTATAATCCTCTAAACATACAGATTTAATTCAGCTGCTTTGTGACTTTTATCTCAGGTTATCCTGCCTCTTCTCTATCAGTAAGTGAAGAAATGAAAAGCAACACAGTTCTCTGGTAGCCTCAAAGCAGCAGCCAGCATCTGCTGCCTCTTTCAGTAGCTCAGCTATAACCACAAGGTGGATTACACTTATTAATATTTTGAAGATGACTATACTTCCAATATTTATGAACCTGAACTCACAATGGTCAAAGCTCATGTTTGTCAAGAGTCCTTATGCAACAGCTTGAATCACACCAGATTCCCTGCTGCCATGCTGATGGCAAGGACTGGGAGATTTTCAAAATAAAAGAGAGAAGTAATAGGGCCAGATGTTTGGCATGCTTACATAGGATCCAAGTTGTTGAGTGTGAGACTGAACACAGAAGCCACAAACACTGTCACAGTTTCAGAAGATTGATGCCAAAGTGACCTAGTTACCAGAGTACTTGAGTAGTCAAGTGAGAGTCAAATATGTATCAACTGGAACTTCTCCCACAGCCAACCTTTCAAATATTGTACAGGAAGGACATTACTCCAAGAATACTTTACAGGTTTAGCTCACCCTAGTGTTGGATAAAAAGCAAAGGTGTCCAACACCAGTGTGAACTGAAAGAGCATCAAGAGGTGGTTCCACAAATGCCACTGTTGCCTCCTGAGGAACATAGCCCATAACATCTTCAGTATCCCAGTGGGAAATTACCTCAGATATCCTGTGTTCTCATTTGTCCAACACATGTTTTCATTACATTTTAACTTTAAGTTTTCTGTGTTCCATTAAATCACTCCAAAAAAAGCAATTTACCACATTATACTACTTTCTGCTATCTTCATGTATCATCAGAATTCTGAGAACTAGAACTACTGTGGTTTGTAGAATCCATGGCAGGCATCTGTCACAAATAGTAGAGCTCAAGAGGCTGCATTTGTTGCCAGGTGGTCTTCTGTATTTTGCACAACAGTCGTTGGATAAAAGATAGGAACAGGACAGGGAAAAGAACTGAGGCATGTGGGTGGGAAGTTTGAATCCTCACAGGCAGACAAATAACTGAGCACCAGTCTCCATACATCCTAGGCAAGGGCTTCAGCCAAACCAGGAATGGCCCAAATGACATCCCTGAGGACAGCAATCCACAGTGAAGGTCCTGAGTGGAGAAACCTCCTCGAAGCTCACAGTGAGCCAGATGATGGTTCACATTTAGCATTTACCCTGTCTTTACCTTTTCCCCATGCTAGTTCTAAGCAGCTCCGTGCTTAGTGCAGTAGCTGTTCCAATCCTGATGTCTTGCTCAGTGCTTTGGATGCCAATTTAAATACCAACCATTAGGCTGGCTCTGATCATTCATTTGCAGCTTAGCTTTAATTTCAAGTGCTGACCATGAATCCTGACTGCCAGCAAACACTGGGGGAGAAGGGTGACTAAATTTGAGGAGGCATGTTTTTACCCAAATGGTAAAAACACTCAATCACCCTGTGAAATACGATCCTTCTCCACACCATTTATGGATCAGCCATGACAAAAGAGAAGCAGCCTGGGACACAGGCTCCTCTGAGGAAGGAGCATCAAGTAGGGAAATAAGGCACAAGTCACGGTATAAGGAGCACCACTAAAGCAACTAAGTTGCTGAACACTGTCTTATGGAGGCACAAAATGCTTCCACTACAGGGGTCCTACTGTACAATCATTTTCTGAAGTGCAGATTTTTGCTGACTTGACATTCCAGCAAGTGCTCTGGAGTAGCTTACAAATGTTGCCATATTTATGCAGTGGGAATAACTTCAAACCACCAGCCTTCCACAGAGCATGAAATACTCCTTCCCCAGCCCCACAGTTCCTACTCTGTGTTCTGTGAACTTGAGGCACTGACAATGTATTTTAACCAGTTCTTCAACAACTGCTGCTCTAAGTTTCTGCCTCTGGCAATGGTTGCAATTCTCTGTGCTCTCAAAACAACATAAAGAAATCCTGTGATTTGGCTGTATGGTTGATGCATACAGAGACAGATATGTGCATACTGCTAATTATAAGTTTTGAAAGAAAATAAGCCAAGGTGTTGGAATGTGCAAACCATGCTCAGGCTAGGCATGGGTTAACAGAGTGCTCTGGGCTCTGCCCCCCTGTGCTAGTAATAGGAATCAGGCTTGTAGGGAAGGATTTCTTGGTGACTGTCCAGGAAGAGAGCCTATAATCTGCAAAAGATGGGATCTGGGGCTGAGTCAGAAACTGCCTGAGAGTCTTCTGCCTGTCAGAGCCTCACCCAAAGTAGCCAAGCCTGCATGCAATGACAGGGGCTTGTTCCCCAGGCCATCTGTTTGTCATGCAGGCAACACTCTGCTTCAAGGGAGGAATGGCCAAAGAGAATGTGTCACATGCTTCAGCTACACAGTTTTTGGCTATGAGATTGTGGTGATCTTGTAACAATCACTTCTTAAGTTACAGTGGTCAAAGGCTGGTGAAATGGGAGCATTTCTTTATCATTTAGTCAACTCCCAACAATCAGCTGCCTTCACACAAGCAGTAGGACAAAAGAGTCAGTTATTATTGGGGAATCCAGTAAGGTTTAACTGACAGAAGGAAAACACTATTACTAGACTTTCTTCAGACTGCTCCATACCAGGCCTAAAAACAAATGAAAATCTGGCTGAGATCAACTGGGAAAGGCCACAAAAGGTTCATTACTATAGTAGCTTTCCCATTAGAAGCAGCTAATTGTGATCTGTGTTCAGCACATCACTAGCTAAGATGAAAACCTCCCTACTGAAACTTAGAGGAACAAAAGCACAAGGATGAAGGTTTCAGATATTCATTTCTGATCTCCCAGTTAATACACTACTTCAATAAAAATCCAAAGATGACCAAGTACATACGGAGGCAAATACTAAATATTGTTCTCTGCCAACTCAGGTGGGCTGCTTTGAGTGCAGTGATCATGAGAGCTTACTAGGAGATGCATTTAAACAAAACCAACCCCCCCAAACTGGTTTTATCTGTGTTTTACTTGGTAGAATTATCAGACTCAGTGTCAAGAAAATATTGGATATACTGGAAAAGATTTTTTGCTTTCAAGTCTCCAAAACTAATTGTCATTCATTTCCATTTTAACATTTTACAAATGCATTCCAAACAGTGATATCTTCTTTGTGCATAATTAATACCAAGAGCATGATAAGACTATTGATAAGCAAGAGATATCTACTTTTAATTTATTCTACAAGTAAATCAGTGTTTTTTCCTGCTGAAGTTTTACTATCATTTTTCTAGTCCCAGGAGTAACAGCCGAATAGAGCACCCAAAGAGCCAGAGTGCCCTCTCGTGGTCCTACATCACCCGTACCGCTTCATTTTGGAAAACTTCTTAGGAAAAAAAATGAAGAAAAAGCTGGTGGTTTGTTTTGTTGTTGTTTTCATTACTTTTCTACAGAGAAAACTTAATAGCTGTTAAAACAACATTCCTAAGTGTTCTCTTAAAGGTATTTTCTGAAGAGCCAGACAATTAGTTCCATAGATCCAGACAGCCAAAGCTCACCAATGTATAATGAAGCTCAGAAAATAAGTCCCAGGCATCACAAAACACTGAAACAAGCCACAGCTTAGATAAACCTCTCAGCAGCTGACTTGGTTTGATAACCTGAACACCACATTGGCACAGCACAGAGGGGAGGAGGGGGAGTTAACCCTCTACACTGAATAAGAGTAACCATGCAAGTAAGAAGAGAGAGACTTCCAGACTTAAGTCTGCTATAACTGAGAAAGAGGAATAATTCCTCCCAAGAGCTCCTGCTCCTAGAGTTGAACAGATGTACTTATCTGCTAGGGGCCAGATACCAGGCTGGTTTGTGCAGAGACTTCACCACTTACCTATTTTGGGCTCATATCACTCATTTCAGATGTGCTGTAACAACATTGCTGACTGGGCAAGCAGCTCTGCACAGACACTAATACAGACTGGGATGAGTTAACTGGCCCCGTGCTGCAAGGAGGAAAGGGTTTAGTCCTTCAAGTTGTCCATCCCTCATCTGTTCTTTGTTCCTCATGAGCTGGCTCCAGTTTTCACTCAGGGGTGGCAGCTCCCCCTACAGCAGTAAATGGACAATTCACAAGTGAAAATGAGAGACTAGTCCCCAGTTCAGCTGAAGAACATCCTGCAAGAAATCAACAGCAGATGGATGTTTTAATGCCTTGCTTCTACCAAGCTGCCAGTCATGTCATGCATGACTGGACCAACATCTGCTGATGCCATTGTAGGCAGAAGAGTGTAAAATATTCTGATCAATGCAGAGATGAGGCTGCTAGGTCACCACTGGTGGCATAAGAAAGAATTCTGAACTTGCTGAACTGATTCAGGGATAAACAGCACCTATATCAAATGCAACTTATTCAAAGTCCACTTCCAGGAACAGCACAGCAGAAATACTAAGAATGCTTCTCTTTCATAGGGACCTCAAGCACTTTGTACTAAAGCTCCAATAAACATTCAATTTAATTTTTCTAATGTGTCCTAAAGTAGCAAAACTAACACTGGCACTCAGTTCTCATTGAAATAAGTAAGAAATTAAGTTTTTAAAAAAAGCAGAATTAAGCATACACATTTTCTTAATATCAGATCTTTCAGTTCCAATAGAGTCTTACCCTTGAACTATAAACCAATGATTTAATATATTACCTACTGCCAAAGTTTCCCAAAGAGGGTAAAAATACCCTCTCCAGGCAATCTGTGTGCAAATGGAACAGCTTATTAAGGATTCTTTAATTGAGAACATGTAAACAAGGGTCTTAGCCACATCGAAATAATTTCTGGAGGCAAGCTTCATGGTCTGATTTCCCAGAAACTGGAAAATGAGCAAAAGGGAATGTCTTTCACTTCTTTGTTTTAAGCCACAGAAAACAATGTCAGGGCACACCCAGCAGAGGGTCAGTTTGATTGCCTCTGGCATTAGCACAACTGTAACAATGAGCACAGCCTGGGGGTGTGGAGAGGAAATCAGGTAAAAGAAACTCTGCTCAGCACTCAGCAGAGATTCCAGACTGCAGTATGTGACAGCAAGGCATCGATTCAGTTTTCTGTTCTGAGAGTCTCATGGTGCTTTTTACCTTCTTGGTTCTTGTTGATTATCAGCATCATAATTATCCAAAATTTCCTCTTCCTCAGCTGAAAATCATCTTAATGATGATTGATTAGTACAACTCACCCAATACTCCCAGCCACATTTGCCAATGTCAACTAAAGCAAAAACATCTATTACTAAACCAAATGGGGGGAAGAAATATGGTTCCTCTCTGAAAAGTGGTTCTGTAAAATAAGAATTATTTCTTTCCTTGCTTTGTACAAACTGCTCTCTGCTGCTGAAGTTGGATCTGTTCACACTAACAACATATTTACTGCTTTTCCCCTTCACCAGAGCAGATGCTACGATCTGGAAATTGTATGTGGTGGGGCACAGAGTTACTGTACATCAATGCCTGCTAATTTCAAATACCCATCTTGGATTGTTAGGTCAATGTAGTATTAGATACCGTATTCCATACCTCTTCCTTACATTGTCTCAAAGAAACTCTGCTGATGGTACCACAAAGAGAAGTTTAACACACTGCTTCCAATTAGGCCAACTTTGGAAAGGACTTGATGGCTGCAGTTGGACTTGATATAAGGTCATTCCCAGCCTAAATGATTCTATAATTTTATGAAAGCTGAAGCAGTACACAACTGATTTCACTACGCTTCCTGATACCTTTAAAGTAGGCAGGTCTGACTAGTCATAGATATATAAGGAATCTTCCTTTTCCCTTCAGTTCATCTTTACTGTAAAAATGTTACTGTCTAGCCAGGAGGGGAACCACTCTTCAAGTGTGATGAATCATTAGAGAGAATAGCAAGAGGTTGTCAGTGGGCTACTCTTACACAAAGAGGTGTAAAACAGTCAGCTGTGACATCAAACTCCATGCAGCCAACTAGAACATTCACACTGAAAAAAGGGGGCAATGTGCATTGAGAAATATAGGAAAGAAAAATGTGTTTATCCTTGGAAAAGTCTTAAGTCACAGCAAAAAAACTATTATCAGAAAGGGAGTGATTTGACACTCCTGTAATTGTTAATGCTTACTGAAAAGATCTTACTCTTCAGTAGTTCCACTGAAATTATTTGTTTGTGAACACACAAAATGGAAGATTACTATGTAACTGATAGGTTAATTTTCTTATCAATGAAAAATAGGGGTCATCAATGGATTCATTCAGTTAGGAGAGCTACTTGGACAAACAAGTCTTTTCATCTCCTTTAGCAAGTAATAAGATAATTCTGAGAAATTAAGGATGTAATTTTGCCTGTTTGCTACTGCAAACCTCCTTTGTTCCCAAAAATGAACATGCTTAAAATTTCAGGCCAGGCCACACACATGAAAGCAACAAGATACTGTCTAGGAGTTCAGAAGCATATCATCTGGTCTGAGAGGTTCTGCTTAAACTAC
This sequence comes from Porphyrio hochstetteri, assembly GCA_020800305.1. Classification (NCBI taxonomy): domain Eukaryota; kingdom Metazoa; phylum Chordata; class Aves; order Gruiformes; family Rallidae; genus Porphyrio; species Porphyrio hochstetteri. The sequence goes on along the minus strand of CM036909.1, from coordinate 40,774,987 downwards.
CAATAAACCCAAAACTCACATCTAAATCAAACCCCAACAGCATCACTTAAGAGCTGAATTTCTCTCATTTGTTTCTTGCTCATCAATTAAATCTCAGCCTCTGCAAGTTTTTTTCATATCTTTGGATTATATAAAGGTACTATGAGGCCTAGCCTTGGAGATACACTCAGTTTCCTCTTGTAAGGGCATCTCTTGGTTTCTTTGTCCTCTATCACTTCAGTCTTCCTCAGCATTGCAATGAAAAACTAAGGTCAGCATGCCTGTGTCTCTTCTGCATTCTCTCTCATCCTATGACATACACAATTTGAAGACAACCCATTGCAATAAATTTTGTTGCAGCACTATCAAGGTATGTTCAACAACTGTGAGCAAGATCTGGACTGTGCACTCTGGAACTGTGAATGTTAAGGATTAGCAGAAAAGTCATGGCCAACAAATTCTAGACCAGCACTCCAATAGCTTCTTGCTTAAATCAGGACTTATTAAGCAGATGGACTATCTTGCTACATGGAATATTTCTAAGCCCTCCTGAACCATCAGTAAACTTCTCCATATGACCTCGCATCAAGTAATTAGACCTACCTCTGCCTCTGTAAAACTAGCTAGAAAACGTGTAAAATGTGTTATAAAACTGGTAATGTATCTGAGCTGAGTTTGGGGTAAATTAATTGCTGAAGCAATGAAAAGACCTGACTGCTGCCTGGGGGCAGCCCCCTGCTGCCTTACTCCTGGGAGGCCCAAGATGTGAAAACCCCTGAGCATGGCTGGTAGGCAGATGGAAATTCATTAGCATATGGCAATGTCAAAACACAACAGCAGTAAAGGCTCATTTGGATGCAGCACTTCTGCAGCTAATCATGAAGTTGAAGTTACTCTGCAAAACACCTTGTGAGGCTTCACATATTGCAGGCAATAGCTCTGTAGAAAATACAAATCCTTGTTTTCACATTCTAAAGTCAGCAAGGTTCCTTCTCATTTGATATTCACAACTGCTGAACTATTGGGAAAATAATCAACCATGATTTACAGAATTCCTCTGCATTTTGGATTGGTTCACTGAATTTAAGCTAGATGCAGTTCTGGATCAGACAGACATTCAGGTTAAATGCAGTGAGTTGAACCTCCTGTTGTGGCTGTGTAGCACAGGAAATTCACCCCATTAGTTTCCTAGACTTCTAGAAACACAGAACAAGACCTCTAGAGAATCCCAGTGCTCTTGAATGCACTGAGGAAGAATTCACAGATGTGTATGCTGTGGGCAGAGAGGGCATTACCCCTCCAATGGAAGTAAACCAGCTTCACATCAGCTGTAATTTCAAAAGCCATTTCTCTAGGCAAGGATCACAAGGCAGCAGAAGTATTATAGCTTTTCCACTTTTTGCTGCTGAGTCAGGAGACCAGGACCAGGTGATGTACAACAGACTTGATCCACATCTGAGAAATTCAGCCTTAGGAGGAGAATTCTAAGCTGCCTGAGAAATTCAAACAAAATGATAGGAGAAAGACTTCATCTTTCACAATCTTTATGGTTCAAAGTCAAGTAGTTTCCCATCACAGCTACTGCAAAATAAGATTTTGCTGTACTCTTCAACTCTTAAGGCAATAATAGTAAACTGGACAAGTAAAAGTGTTAAAAATTTTATCCTGTTTCAGTCTGTTTGGGAAGAATTTTGCAGGCTTACAGTTTTACAAAAAACCTGTCAGTTCAATTTTGGTTACTATAAGACATTGTCTCCTATTTCAGAACTTGGGAAACCTGTTTACACACCAAGAGTAGGTGCATCTCTGTCCTCCTACCTGTACTTCAGCCAAGTGCTTTCTGGGCATATTGGCACTGCTCCTTTGATCTAACTTGACCCAACTCGCCAAGGTTCCTGACTCTGTCCTTGGGTCCAAATTACTCCAAGTTCTCTTAAAGGCAAAATCTAATTTCTTTAGTCACCAACAGACTAACACCTCACCAAATGTTCTGCCTGCATGCAGGAATGCTTCTCCACAGCTTCATTCCAGTACAAAACCCAACAGATTATTTTGAATTATACCTGCTGGAATCTCAAGCATTTGACTCTGAAGTGGAACAGTAAGAACCAGGCATTGCTCTCAGCCTTTGTGTCTGGTTCACCAGTCATATTGCAGGTACAATTACTCAGGCCTCCACTGAGACTGCTGCCCCTAATATCCCCCTCACAGGTTGATGCACAGAGCTCAAAAGTTTGTCTGAATGATACACAAGGTAGAACTCACAACTGAGGTTTGAGGGTGCTTTATGCATTGCCATCTAGTATGTAAGACAGGAACTTCCTGGGGAAGGATGTTGGCATCAGTTCACTCTCAGCTCAGCCTGAGGCTGTTACCACTCACCTCAAGAGAAGAATGATGGCCAAGCTGAGTACAAGATTGGTGGTCATGACACTGTTAGGATAACTTCTATAGACTTAGCTTTAAAGTATGCCAAAGCCACTGACTAATGTAATTTTGAATTTATTCTACACTTTTTTACTTTCTGCCAATAAGTAGCAAAAAGGGGAGAATTACCATGGAATACACGTTATTGTGCTGAGATATGAAGGAATATTTACTAAGGTATTGTGGAACTCTTGTACCATGTCAAATTTATTCATTTTAAACAGATTTTTCATCTGAAAATAATACAATACAGTAAAAATTGTTAGTGATTTTCTGCCACCCTTGTTACTGTTACATCAACTGCTGGGTTCTTTTTCAACTTGATATTCTCACCAACAGGTGGAGCCCTCAATTCCGAATTCATTATCTGTCTGGGATCTAAACCCACCTAAATATTTACTAAACAGTAAAAGAAAATATTTGCACATCCTGACTGATATGAAAGAAAGAAAAGCTACAGAGTAAAAAGAACTGTTACACCGAGACAGGAAGATTAGCTTCAGTAGGGCAGTGTGCCAAATAGGAACCTAGTGTTTCAGTATTATGGTAGCTATTTGAAAATATGGACATTTTTGATTTAAGATGTACTAAAAGACTCTCAATTTATCGGTTTTCTGGTGCAAGTTTTTCTATATCCAGTAAAAGAAACTTCTAAAAATGGTTCAGGTGGCATAAAGTCTCATTAAAGAGAAGGTGACTAAGACATACATTCCAAAACCTTAGACACAGGGCTCTCACTGGAAGCAGCAGTTGTTTCTCTCAGTTACAGCACATTAGTTTTTCAAGTTCAGACAACTTATTGAATTTTAGGGCTGAATTCTATTCTGGGTAAGTACAACTTCCATTAGCTTCTTAGAAGAACCATTCCCCAAAAGTCTCAGAAAATAACATTCCCAAGGAACTTCTAATTCCTCCTGCCATTACTTTCAGTCTACTTACTAACAAACTTATGTGCTGACATATCAAATTAAGATTTCCACACTAAAAGACATTAAGCCTGGATGATACTTAACATACAAATAAGAAACAACCATTTACTTGTTCAAGTTTTGGCTTTACTTCTGTTCATAAACTGAGTAAAATAACCCTCCAGGCCACATTTGAGGAAAAAAATATGAATAATTACTCCTTACATATTGCATAGGTCAAAATACTGTCATACCATTTATAGCACTTACAGGACAAAAGCATTGCAATTTCTTCTGTAGTGTCTGTAGACATTCTGGTTCACAGCAAATGGCACTCTGCTGGGTAGGGAGAAGGGGTACAAGGAGAAAGGGGCTTTTCAGCATGTGTAGGAACTTAGCTAGCAGCTCAAAGGAGAGGGGGGGAAAGGGTCATATCCTCACTAAGTAAATTAGCATCATCCCATGGATATTCAATTGATGTCAGTGGAGACAGACTGAGAATTTAGGAAGAGCATTATACAGAGAAGGGACATACAGGCTGTGTTCCAGGAACCCAACTCGGAAGTCAAATTGATCTTCCTCAGTATTTTCAAATCTTTTAGTATTTATAGTAATTATCTTTAGTCTCACTGTAGTACTGGATTTGAGATTCTCAATCTCCTATTCCTGCAGTTTCTCTGGTAAAGTCACAGGACCTGTACTCATTGACCTTTACTCTTACAAACCATCCCCATACAGCTTGCATACTCTAGTAGAGACTTAATGTATGTACCCTGCCTTTAATCTTTCAGCTGAGTTACCACACTGGTTTCATCATTTCATTTAAAAGTGAGTGGACATAAACTTTTGACATTCCTCATCAAGAGAAGCATTGCATGAGTGTGGACACAAGTTTGCTTTTAACTGTCCTGAGGTGGGTGTTTTCTCTGCAGTATCAGTAAGTGTTCATTGGGAAGCTATGTATACAATCTATCATGGATCCATCTGTTCATACAGCTCAATTCCTACTTCATTATTAGGCCAGAAGGTTAAGGCAAGGGACTCTTCCCACCTGAAATGGCACAAGCCTTTCTGTTGGTACGGCAGCTTCCCTCCTGAAGACAATCCCAAACAGAATAAAAAGAAACCTAGCATTTTTGCCAAAATAGCCAGTAAAAGTGTACTACAAGGCACAACAGCACAGACTGCTATTTTCACAGATAAGTTTCATTTGTTTTACTGTCAGAAAACGTTCTTCTTTGTGTAGTCATCCCCAGCAACATTGTCAGGGGTTACTGAGGTTAATTCCCATGGAGGCCAGGCAAGTATCTAATAGTATCTTACTTGTAGCATATGGACTAATACACAATAATTCTAGTTCACAAAAGGTTTTGGCAGTTTTTAAGTGGTCTGATTTCAAATTTTCACTTGAGGGCATAAAATTATATAAGTACTCTCAAAAACAGTAATCATTGAAGGAGCATGCATTATCTGTCACTTTAAGTGTACTGCAACAGGAGAAAAGAGTCAGGAGAACCCCATTATATACAGATAAGTTTGGAAGAAACAATTTAACATTCAGATTATATTTCTTATGCCTTCTGCTTCCTGATTTATTTGCTCTATGGCTTTTAAGACTGTTTAAAATGTAAAATACAGTTGAAAGTATGTTACTTAGGCTTTTAGATCATGGATAACAAACACCAAAAAGTATATATTCTCTATTTGCATGTAGACATTTTAGTAAGGTTTTTGCAGCTTTCATACAATGTGAAAGAGTAAAAAGTGTCTCAATTGGAACAGATTGCTAAGAGCAACAACACCCTTCCTGCAGAAAGGCACAGTATATTGTTATAATTTTTTTTATACGATTTGGAACCCAAAAACCAAACTTTTTGCATGGCAACACTTTATGGGACACCATATGACAGTGCAGTCATGACAGGATTTGTTAGGTTATATAGAAAATAACAATTTGGTTGGCACTAAGGTCACTGAGATAGCATCTTTACATAATCTATATTTAAAAGCACTTTGGAAATTCAAAAAATCACTCATGAGGAAAGGGAGTATGAGAACCCAGGCAGGATACAATTTATCATATTGTCTGTGCCAAAAGCAGATGAATGGAATGACTGCAACGTAAATTAAAAATAGAAATACATTACCAATTTTCCTTCCCAAGTAATAAAGCAAAAGTCAAATCCCTTGACAATCTTACATGTGATTAAAAGTATGGGGATATTATAACAGCTTCTCTACCCTAAAAACTCAATCCTTGTTGAAAATGGCATCTATGAGTTTTACTGTTTGAGTGAAAAAACATTCCTGAAAAAGTCCAAATATAGCATATGCATTTCTGCAGTCAGTGGCATGTGAGCAAGAGATTTTCCTGAGTGCTGTTGTTGAGGTCCATGTTAACTAATAGATTCCAAGAAAACCAAAAATTTAGTAAGTGAGCTGAGACAACAAAGCTAAATAAGTGAGGAAATGAATTGGCATATTTTTCCTTTGTTAATTACTCCAATGTATCTAATTTGGTATTTTATCTGTTCCTATTATATATTAGGTATTCCTGAAGAGAAGCTTTTAAAAATTTTGAAAGGTTTTCTTTTGCTTATAAGCCCTATTTCATTGCTGGTGATAAAATATTTATTAAATTTCAGGAGTACAATGAATACATAATAAAGTCTGCAACGTGATATGAGAAAAGACGAAGGAGTACGTGAACGTTTGATATATGAAAGCTTAGGAGGAGATTAAAGTCATACTGCTGATATGTTGTTAGTTCTTAAACAGAAGCCTCTACAAGCATTTAATTAACACTTTCAGCTTGCTGAGAGAATGCTGCCCATAGGTTACAGGGGAAAATGGCTATCTTAAACTGGACAGTTAAAATCCAAGAGAAATCCAACTATCCCCATCGGGGTTATGTTTGAAATTCAAGACACTCTTCAGTGATACACAGACTGACCCAGGGAACACTTCAATTCTCCTGAAGTTCAGCAGGAGGAGAGAGCTGCAGTACAAATTAATATTAATTCTATTAATGACATCATTAATGTGTGATGAAATATGCATACTGTATCATTGAACACTACCCCAATTCTCAGTAGGCTATCTAAAGCAGAGTGACTGAACTGAGTAAATTCTATCCTTAAGCACGCAGCTACTCATTTCCTATTGAACTATCCTACAGATTTAGGTTTGCAGAATCCCATACTGGTTTGGGTTGGAAGTGACCTCAAAGCTCATCTAGTCCCAACCTCCTGCCATGGCAGGGACACCCTCTGCTAGCCCAGGCTGCCAAAAGCCCCATCCAACCTGGCCTTGGACACTGCCAGGGAGGGGGCAGCCACAGCTTCACTGGGCAGCCCGTGCCAGGGCCTCACCACCCTCTCAGTAAAAAATTCTTCCCAATGTCTAATCTACATCTCTCCTCCTGCTTAAAGCCATTCTCCCTTGTCCTGTCACTCCACACCCTTGTAAACAGCTCACCTCCAGCTTTCCTGTAGCCCCTTTAGCTACTGGGAGGCTGCAGTAAGGTCTTCTCAAAACCTTCTCTTCTCCAGGCTGAACAGCTCTCAGCCTGCCTTCACAGCAGAGCTGCTCCAGCCCCTGATCATCTTTGTGGCCTTCTCTGGACTAGCTTCAACACGTCCATATCCTTCTTATCCTGATGACCCCAGAGCTGGTGACAGCACTGCAGATTTGTGTCACATGCAGTGACATTGGAAATCTGTGTAACCCATGGCATCAGAACATGCTCTGAGGGAGAGACACACGCTACCTACTCCGTCAGGCTATTGAGCTGTTTCAAGGAGCTCTCCTCCAGCTCCCATGGACAAACTGAATTACAAAAGATCTCCATGAACAGTAACTAGCAGTTAGGCACTATTTGGACAACAAACCCTCAGAACCTTTGCTGACAGGAGAGATCTCAATTTCCTACCATATTCACCTCTTTTCTCCCTTGGCTTGTAACTTCATTTATCAGTTCTCATCAGCATACTTCAATACCCAAAACCACTTTCTCTGCCTTTCCAGATGATTGTTGAAAATAATCCCTCATCAAGACCTGGCAGGTCACAAGCATCGGGCAAATTCCTCACAAACCCTTGACCAAAGCAATCAGAGTTTTTATAACGTAATTTTGTCTAACTTTTAATGTTGTTATTTGCATTCTCTGGATCACATAACCAGGAAAGTCTATAAAATAGCAGCAGTCTCATGAGTGTTGCAGAGGTTGCAAATAGTTGGAGTAGTGTTTTGGCTTGTGCCATATATTCTGCTGCCTGATTAGAAACAGTTTTATTGCTGGATTCATGTGCTCTTTGGGATATTTCTTATGGCAGACATTTCACTGGCTTCTAGTTCACCAAAAGAACTTTGTGGCTGTCTGTGTTGACAAACAATTTCATTTAAATACAAATGGAGCAAGAATCTGTCACAAGTACATCAGTTTTTCCTTTACCCTAATGTAGCATACTGTGATGTGAAAATTCTACAGGAGTAAACAAAATTACTTCATTTCAAAGCATTCAAAACATAGAAAAGCTCTACTCATCCTGCAGTCTGAGACTTAAAACACAGAAACTAGCCTATTACTCTAGGAGTAGAGCAAATGCGTATTACTGGCCCTGCTGTCAGCTCAAGTGTCTGTGTGTACCTTGGATGTGGCACATGGCAGGGAGCTCATTCTTCTGATCATTTCCTGCAGAGGTGGGAAACCCAGACCTACAGCTGGAAGGAACTGTAATTGTGATCCACCCTGGCAGTGAGCCTGGAGCCAGATATTGTCCCTCTGAGGTCTCTAGTCCATTCCCACAGATGCCATAGCAGTTTGTCAATACAGACAAGGAAGGAAGAATGAGACTATAAGATGAAAGAGTCTGAGAAAGGGATACAGAGGTAAGTGACATGCAGTCTATTACATATGGCTATAGGCCAATACTTTGCACTTGGGTGTAAAGTGAGTGCAAACAGAGTTCCCTGGTTATGCTTCCCCACAGTTTCTTATGCCCTCAGCTGCTTCATTACCCCCCAAAAGATTGGCTTCCACATGGCTAGCATAAGAGGCAAAAACACTGTTTTTTAAATGTTGGGAGGACACCAATACTGTATTGAGCAAGTTCTGTGTTTTCTATTCATTTGGTGCAAGTCAAGTGACCAAAAGCACAGAAGAGTCAGGAACATTGATGAAGGGACCTCTCTGGTTGATGGGAGATAAAGATGGAGCTCCTACCCTAATTTCACACCAGTTAAAGAACACAGTAAGAGCGGAATGGAGACTGTTTATCCTTGGAAAACACAAGGTTTGAGCACAAGCAAAGGCACATAGACGAAACAGTTGGAAGTGATAACAATCATGTTGAAAAAAGGTGAGAAGGTAAGGATAAGTAAGAGAAATAAGACAATATGCTGCTCTCCAGTATCCACCTGAATTATTTTTCCAAAGTAATCCAGCACTATAGCATCACACTGATGCTGCACATCATCTTTTTTGAAGGCTGACAAGGAAAAAGCAGCCACACACATTGATATTGGCATTTCTATTTGAAGAAGTTACCTGTTCTTCTACTGAAATCTGACATTACTAATTTGCTGTAGAAATATTTTAAGCAGTATTACATGAAATAGTTATCCTTGCCTCAATTAGTATTGGGTTTAGGGTTTCTCTTATTTGGGGAGGTGAGAATTTTCTAATGGATATATTCATTAAAAACAGTCACAGCTGATAATGGGATCAGCAGTTAGTTTAAAATGCTATATGCAAAATGAGAGCAAATCTATTCTATTTTGTCTCAACAATGAAATTAAAGCCATTTTAAACTTTTTCAGTATTTTATTTAGGATTCACACTGCATTAAGAGGTTTACCTTGAAGGAGTCTGAGTACAGACCACAGAAGTCCAAGTATTTTTCATTTTCCAGTTCTTCAAAAATATATGCAAACTGCTCAAACAAACATCTAAAGCTGAATATGTAACAGAAATTTGCACCTTTCAAGTCTTGATAATTTCTGTAAATTTAGATATAAGCAGGCAGGGTCATTTTTTGAAGATGAAGCTGCAGCAATGAAACAGGAAAACATGATCTTTCTTCAGTGTACAGTCAGGAATATACATGGACTACTCTACAAAAACCTCCAAGTTGACACAGAAGTGATATTACCCTTTATAAATAAATCTTCATATTTGATGGAAGCCTGTTGGATTACCTCATGAAGCCTCAAATTCTTAAGCAAAATCTGTCCCAGTAGTATCAGTGCAAAGAACACTGAAGAGTAAGTCATATTGACTGTGATATCATTATTTTGAAGATGGAAAAAAGGGGAATGGAGCTGTCAGACAATGTTTGGAGTTTAAATAATTACCTAAAGTTTAAAAGCAGCATAAAAATTCAGCTCTGAGGTTTGCAGTAAAAATAAAATAGTAATTATATAATTTGCAATTTAAAAACTAGCAAAAGTAGCCCAAGTGTTATTAGCAAAACCCTGAGGCATGCGTCCTACCTTTATAAATTCTATAGTTATTCAAAAGAAGGCAGGTTACTTCGTTTACATTGCTCTGTAGGAAAGGCTAATTTGTGATCTATCTTTCAGCAATCTGCAAGGGCATGAGATACTACTACACTGAATTCAGATGCCATTGGTAGAAAACAATTAAGTCTCTAGTTCAAGGTACTTCATTAGACCAACTGATTTAATGAACTCCTTGATGGAGTCATTCTTGTAAAAAGTACATTCACCACAGTAACAATCTTGGAAGGCAAATAGGCACTTGTGTTTTGCTGTTCCATGGTGCCCAACACTTTAAAGTTTGGTTCTGATCCAGTCAGAAAGAACAATTGCAGAGTTATCCCTCCCACTGAGGAGAAAGAATCCAGCATGGCAGTATTTTTGATGGAGTCAAAGCTGAATGAAATCTGGAAGTTTCATTAACAAATACTACCAGTCCATCTGCGATTCTTTTTAGCAGAATTAAGTTGTGTCCTTGCCTTTGTTCAATGAGATCTATAGCTCCTCGTACCCATCTCTAGAATTTCAACCTACATTCAGTGCTTCAGAGCACTTACACATCATATACTCTAGTCCAGTGGTTTAGATCAAATTCTGTTGGCCTCTATCTCCTGATTCAGTTTCTGCAATCCAATATTGCTCATAGGCAAAGTCAGGAGTCACTCTGGGTAACGCTGCTGAAGAACAAAGTCTGCAGCTCTGTTCCCCCCTTGACATGCACTGGAGCCCTAGAAAGCCAGGCTGGATACTATTGGTAGGAGGGAGCTATTTCCTGTGAGACAATTACTACAGCAAAGGGCTGCCTCTCCTGCTAGTAGCAGCACTGATCTCCCTCCCGCTGCCCTTCCTCAATCCTGGGGTAGCAGAAACAACTGCAGCTCTCTGACCTCCCCTAATCCTCACAGGTACAGGAAACTGCAGAGAATGAGGCATAGCAGGGAAAGAATCCTGCCTCTTGGGAAGAAAACAGATTGTGGAACCTCCAAAAAAAGGGGTATGGATGCAAGGGGCACGGAATGCCACATACTTTCAGGAAGGCAAAAGAGGGAAAAAACAATTACACAACCTTTTACAAATCCCTTAAAAGACTCCTGATTTCTTAGCCTGTTCAAATTCTTTCTCCCTGAGCCATACTCTACTCCCAGCTTCCCTGTTCTTTTCAGCACTCTTCTCATTTGCACCCTCCTTATCTGCACCAGCTTCCATGGATCCCACCCAGCTGCTTTTCACACAACAGCTTTTTGCCACTCTTGCTAGAGCCACACATCCACAAACCTGAACTTGGCTTGAACCTTAGAGGAACTCTACCCCAGTTTTGCCTGTGCTGTTGGGGAGCCCTAACTTCATTTTGCCTTCAGTATTGAGGATCTTTGATCTGTTTTCCAGTCTCCCAAATTTGGAAATGTTTAGCTGGTATTCAGTTCTGCAAAGTCTAGACCAGAATCACTCTGCTCCATTCAAAAGTATTTCTGCCCAAATAGAAGTCTAAAGCCAGGCATTAAGATAGAGATTCACCCTAACAGAAAAGTTATAGATACCAGCTGTCTCCAGAAGTCTTGCATTCCTTTATTTTGTGTGCAAGTTCATCTTTGACCCTTATGAATTTCTCTCACATCAACACACATTCAGACTTAACTGTTTTACTCAGTTAAATAAACAGAGATAATAAATTGCTTTTAATTTAAACAAAATGCAGAAGTTGACACAGCATCTCTACCAGCTTCCAGACATGTGAACTGATGTGCTTACCCCTCTCCCCAGTGACAATACCAGGGAGAACATAAATCATATTATCATTTTCATAACTGTGTATGCAGCTATTCCACTGCTCAAACACAGTGCTGTACAACAGATGGTACAAAGAATGAAAGCCAAAACACTAACTTTTGCATCACTAATGAGCACACTGTTCCTTTTTTATTGCCTTAGTTTGGGTGTATAGCTAGATTCAGATAGCTCTGATAAATGTAAGGATGCAAAGAGCTGTGTAAGAGTCAAGTCAAACACTGCAGGTGTATCTCATTAATGGCAGATATGGAAAGATGGCTCCTTGGAGACTAGAGATTTATATAGCTGAGTGCTTTAGTCTGCACTCAAACAAACTAGATGCCATGACTCTAGACCAAAGCAAAGCCAAAGTTGACAGCTAGATTCTGCAACATAACTAGAAATCAACTATCTCGAAATGGAAAGCAGAACTTTTGCTTTAAAGGTATCATGGGACATAAACTTATCACATTTACTTTCAAGTTCCTGAAGCTTGAGGCAGAACCCCTTTTTTCCCCAAGTTTCTCACAGAAAAAAGTCAAACTATTACTGCAAGAAAAAAAATGTAGTGCTTTCTCATAGGAGGACATAACATGCAGTCATCCAATTCATTTAAACACCAGTTAATTAGATGAGGGCAAAGGGAGCTTTTAGTTTCCTGGTACAGCCTGCAATTCCATGTCCTGCAGTGCAGCTGCAACCCCATGGCTTCAATAGGGGTTATGGGTCCTGGTATACATGCCCTTGCCCATGCTCCTTGGCATGTGAATTCTAGGAAACAGAGCAGGATGTGCTTTTGAGCTTGTATTATGACTGACCTCCCACTCTGGAATAGAATCTGCTGGTCTTACCCCAAAATTTTCTAGTATGCCCAAACAGGATGACTTGTGTGTAAAGTTAATAGATCTAACATTTTAACAGCAATTACTTCATATGCCACTCATGACCTCCATTTGTAAGTCACACAATAGTTGAGTAGCACTTACACTTTAAAATTCTCTCACCTTTTCCAGTGACAACTCTATAGTCCATTTCAGTTTAAAAACTAATTTCAAGCCAGTTACTGCAAATAACTCAATTGAACTTCTGGTATTTAAAATAATCCTGATAGATGTTTCCATCCAGTTTTTCAGGTTCCTGTCAAACTTCATCTTCTGTTTTTGATCTGACAGACAAAATCACATTGAATTTAATGTTTCAGCATGACATGAGCTTTCATGGGCTGTCAGTACACAAAGATATCAGCATACATCTACATAGTCCTCTCTGAAGGAAGCAGGACACAGCAGCAAGGGAATGTAAAGACCTGTAAAAAGGTGGTACTAATCTGCAGCTGCTGCAGATTGAGTTAGTATTTGTCTAAGATTTGGGAGGGAAGAGAAGGTCCTTATGCACTTCTGTGTAGTTCTCCCCCTTTCCCTACCACAGGATATAACTTTTGACATAATCTAGCTGTTCACATGGAGTGAGTATTTGAATGCAGACATCTGTAAGCACTCCTGTAAATATCAAAAGTTGCACTGCACACATGTTCTCAAGCCTGACCTCTTCAAGGAGGAAAAAAGGGAGGTGAGATTCCAAATATAGAAGGCATTTGTCTTATAAATTCTTAATAAGAAAGGCTGCAGTTGTCAGAAGTACACAGCTTCTCACTTGAATGCGTGTGCATCCACTACAGCTGTTTCAGGACACAGCAATGGGAATCACATGTCCAACTTCAGGAGTGGACTGAAAGATTGGAGCATTATGGCTTACATAGAATGGTTCTTCCCCACTTAAAGACCAGAGAATTTCCTAAAATGTCTCTATGTACATTACACAAGTCAGTCAGCCAAGTTAAGAAAGATGCCAGAGATTTGTACAATTTTTAACTTACAGGTTGAGAAAAGAATTCCCATGACAGTGTTCTCAATCTGTTGGCTGTGTGACTACAAAGTTACAACAGGTTCAAAGGAACCTGGGACAGATGAACAGTGGATATGATTCTCCAGATCCACTTAAATCTGAGGCAAGCATTCAGTGGGGGTACACTGGTACAAATTGGTACAAAGATCTTTGAAAATAACTGGAGTGGACAGATCTGATTTGTTCACAGCTACTGCATGCTGCATTACTTTGAAGGCCAAGGCCGAGCAGCAGGGAGAAAAGGTCCCTGTTCCCATTGTACTGGCTGCTGCCCTCTGGGTCAAGGAGAGACAGGATGTTAACCCCCAGAGCAGATAAAGGTGCTCAGTGCAGAAAGGGTTCTGGAGTACAGTTTGGGGCAGCCAGAGAGAGGAAGCAACACATACACACTGTGAGAAGCCTAATGCAAGAGCCAACAATTAACAGCACTGTTAAAAGCATCAGAAGTGATAAAATCCTCCCACATGCTTTTTCCAAGGACATGCAGGATACTCAGAGTATGAGGCCACAGCACTACTAGCAGTAACAGCCAACCTGGAGACACTTCGTGCAAGAACACAACATAGAGAAGACTCATATATACACGTTTTTCCTGCCTTATTCTGACAGGTGTTGGGTTTTTTCCTACTTGACAGAAGCTCCTAGTTCTAATTTGTGCTCCAATTAAATTAACTTCTATAGTGCAATGCACTCTTTATATCTGAGGGGAAGCTTCCTAATAGGAAAAATGAATCACAAAGCCACCTTGAAATTCTGGATGCAGTGGAGCCCTGACCCAACCTTTCCTCTTCTGCTTTGCTGTGTTTATGGGATCTGCTGATATAGAAATAGAACCCTTGTACAAGAGTTCTGGCTCTAATGCAGCCTGAGAAACTAAACTAATTGTTTTCTGCAATATGTCAAGAACATTGCCATCAGCAGATCTTCTCTGCCCATGTCAGGAAACATGTAACTTTGAAGTGAAAAAAGTGAAAGCATCTCAGTTAAATGAAGAAAAATAACACAAGTTAAAGGAGGGATAGGAAACAATGAAGAAAAGCAAGGACAGGAGAAAGAGGCATAAAGAATTAGCTGGGTATGCCATTAAAGACAAGCACAGAGGGCAATTAATGCATCTGTCAACGCGCTTCAGAACAAAAAGAGTAGCAACCAACATCCTGAAGAATAATGCAGGTCTTCCCTGCTGGGACCAACACCCAGTCATGGATATGGAAACCACAGGGGTTTTGATGTTCAATGATGTGGATCCAAAAGTTAAACAAAAATTTATCCAATCAACCCTTTTGAAAATCTCACTTGGTATTTACCTCAAGACACAGTAACTCCAGTGTTACTACCTGTGCTCAGAGAAAATTAGCTGGACACCAAGGCTTTCTCAAAGTCCCACACATTGGGCTTAACTTGGGGCTCAGTCATACTCACATCCACTATGGACAGCTGCATGACATTAGATCAGATTCAGAGCCTTACAGCTCATGCCCAGCATACCAGCTTCATTTGCTACCACAGATTGGGAACTTGGGAGGCTATTTGATCCACCCCACTGCCAGTAGGCACAATCAGACACAGATAAACCATCACAGATAGACATTTTTCTAACCAGATTGTAAAAGCTTCAGACAAGCTCCGAGACCTTTATCTTATTTAGTGGTAGTCTGAACCTATTTTCCTCATAAAAACATGGCCTTGAATGAATCCTACCTAAATGCAGTGGGTTTTACACATCATGAATGAATTCTATCTTAATACTTCAAAACTCCACTGCAATTTGTCAAGATACTTCAAAATTCTAGTATTACCAGCTAACTCCAGTATGAAACTAACGAAACTAAGATGGCTTTCTCCACAGGAACCTTACTGAAAGATCTACCCCAACATTCCAGTTATTAATGAAACTGAACAATAATAAACACATGAGAGATCCCTGAAGAACTCCATTTGGCATATTTTTCCATTTTGCTGGGAACCTTTGATACATGTAGTATGACTTTCCAGCAAATTCTGTATTCACATGGTAATAATTTAACCTGCACCAATTTGTACTCATTTGCTTAGCTGAATAACATCTGAGACAGCATCAAAAGCTTTATTAAGGTGCAAGTGATATGTGCTGCCTGTAATCTACACAAGGAATCCAGCCAGAGATGAAAATTAAGTTGCTTTAATACGATTTATCTTGAAGTTTTCATTTTTTTCTTTCTAGTCACTAAATTACCTGTTAGGTAACTTGAAATAGATTAGTTGATTATTTGTTCTTGCATTTTCCTGAGAGTTTTAACTTTGAATGACTCATGTATAATTTTCTTCTAATAATATCACTGTGAAGTCAGGCATGTTTACTTTCCATGAATCTCATCTCTTCATTATGAGTCTTCAAATACAGCTGCCAGAACTGTAATATTCCATTGATATTAGATTTCTAAAATAATTTTATATTCAGAAAGAAACCATGAAGAGCTAAGGCATAGCTATATGAATAATGAAAGACAAACTGTCACTTCTTACCATAAAAGCATACCTACAGTACATACTACAACTGAAAAACATGCACAGGTACATTTCAGGACTGTCAGGGTAGGAGGATATATATAGGTAGCTTATTTTTCATCTTTATTATTGTGCACGGGAAGTGTCATACATATTATGATTCTGTCTCATAACGCTTCACTTACTGTACATTATAGAATGACTGACAAGCAGGAGCCATAAGAGTCAGTACAAGAGTGAGGCTTCATCTTCTCTGCAAGCCAAAGCATAGCTATTAGCCAAGTAACTCAGCCTTTTAAGAAAATGGGGGGAAAATGTTCCAGATGAAAATATCTCCACATCCCTGAAGTCTTACTGTTTCAAAAAGCAACCCCAAATAGAACACATCAACTCAAACAGGTGGGATACAGCCAAGGATTCAGTGCAGAAGATAACCTCATATCTTTTCCCTGCCAGCCCCAGGCATCCTTACCCACGGAACGTATGCCACAGGAAGGGCAAGCACCAGGTTGCCTCCTCATCCCCCATGCCTTTTTGTAGCTTGTACTAGGCAGACAATTCATCAAAAACACAATAAAACAGCTTTTTTCTCCCTTGGCCAGTAGATCAAGCTCTCAAGCTGCAGTCATCTTAATTTCAATTAAGCCAACAACAGCAACAACCATGACCACAAAAGCATTGCCAGTATGCTACAACAGATTATCTGCCAGAGCCTTTTCTGGGAACACAACAAAAGAGTGTGGTTATTCTCTCAGTGCAATAGTTCTGACCAAGAAAGATAGTAAATTATTTTTTAATTGCAAAGTTCCGTGCATTTTATAACCTATTTCTGAATAGAGGATGGGGACACAGTGAAGTTGAGTGCTACAGGCATACTTAGCCTGGTGCTAAGTCAGTGTGCACAAAGCCTGGCAACACTGCACTTGCTTCTCAGTTTCATAATGAATGAAAAGCCATTCCACCAAAAAGCACTATCAAAGAGTTGAAATGAAAAGCATTAGAGCAGCAATTGCAAACTAGACTGAAAACCAGGTTTCAGATACTGCATGACCCAAGTCCATCACAAGAAGGCATCATTGTCTTCTTTGAGTGGCAGTATCACAGCCATGATACAACTGCAGCTGGCTTGCAGACAGCTAAACCTACAGACCTACTAAGAGATGCTATGTGAAACTATGTTAAAGAAAGGAAACATGCCAAAGCAAGCATTAGCACTTCAAAAACACTTTTGGAGATGGCCTTTTTACTGGATAAAAAGCAGAGAAAAAATCTGCATAGAAGAAAGGACAGAACAGTAAAAACTGGAGGTGAAGAGGCAAGAGAAAGTATGTGGATAATATTGCCAGAGCTGAAGTTGTTGTTGAAAGAAGTAGTAGTAAATCACTTTTGGCTCAATAAGGTCCCAGCTAATCAGTTTACACTACCTGGAAAGGTTGTCAGGAATGAACTGAAAAAGCTTTAACACAGGGAACCAAAAATTGTCACTTTCCAAGGACTAACATCACAAGACACTTCAACAAAGAAATTGCATTCCCAGAGCTAAATATTAAACATGTCACATCACAAAGTGAGGATTAGAAGACCTACAAATAGTTAAAACTTGCAAAGGCAGTGGGGGAGCAATACAGGACCAAGAGAAACCTTTAGTGCAACAGCACTTCAAATTGAGATACCCAAGAAGTGTCTTACTGAGTGTGACTTAGTGTAACAGTGATTGAGGTGAGAAAAACTAGAGACACAAGTAGTTTTCCTTTTTTTAAGGGATGAAGCAAAGCAAGAACCAGCTGCATTTCATGTGTTGGCCAGATTTTTACCCTAAGTCTAATCAAAGAGAGCATCAAATACTATTTACCACTCAGCAGAAACTTCATAGATTTCCCCAGCACATGGAGAGCTTCTATAACAAACCACTAGAGAACATCTTGAACTGGTATTCTATTTTAACAAAAATAATTGCCATCATTACAGTGGAGCTTGCATAGTTAAACACAGGCTTGAAAGAACCATTAATTACACAGACTGAGATTAAACAGCAATGTCTTCTCTGAGCCATCATGTTCAGCATTGCCATTAACTTCAATACTACAAAATATAGACACACAATATATGCATTCCATTCCACAGCAACAATAGATATTGAAGATCTACATTTTGTTGATAACATGGCTTTAAGTGCTAACTCAATAAAACATAAAGACAAAAGCAGTCTAGTCACAAAAAATCCAACACCCCTCCCCCCAATTTTTCTGTTATGCAAAAAACAGAAAATCTAGTGAAAAAATGAAGTGAACTGCAACTAAATCACTTCATTAGAAAGTCAAAGTACAGCAGGAAGTCAGTTGATTTCCACACACTGGCAGCAAGGAAAAAAACTACAGAATTTTCAGAAGGAAATCATTAATAAGTGGATAAGGTGGCATGTACCCTTACCCATTTAAGCAAGATTTGATGACTGAGACCTTCCAACTTGAAGATAAGCCTGTGAACCTGTAACATATGTTATTTCCATCATGCCAGATAGATGCAAAAATCACAGATCAACAACAGGTACAGAAATACAGACCTTTGTGGTGGTTCAGCCCAAACCAGAGGTTGAGCACCCCACACTGCTCACTCACTCTTAAAGGAGGAACACACAGAACCTACATGGGTTGGGATAAGGAAAGTTTACTGACAAAAACAATACAGCCCACAGCAAATTTTGCACACCCAGTGATAACAGAGAGCACCTTAGCAACCTGACAATAACCCAGAGGGCTGCATAACAGGAAGACCAAGCTGATTCCCCAACCACACTCAGACTGCCCTAAAAGCAACCAGCCAGCCAGCCAACCATCTCTCTCTGACCAGCCCCTTTTATGGCAGAGTGATGTCAGGTGGTGTGGAAACAGCCCGGGCTAACTCAGCTCACCTGGACTAACTCAGCTCACCTGGGATAACTCGGCTCACATGGGCTAACTCAGCTCACCTGGGCTAACTTGGCTCACATGGGCTAACTTGGCTCACATGGGCTAACTCAGCTCACATGAGCTAACTCAGCTCACCTGTGCTGGCTGCTTGGGGAGGTTAACTCTGGCCTGGCTAGAACAAAGACAACCTTATATTTAAACTGATCAATCAAGAACAGTGAAATATTTGGGACATGTTGAAAGAAGGTGAATCAAAATGATCCAAATGAGCTTTTCTTAAAACTCCTTGGAAGAAACAGTATCCAGGAACTAGTCCTCTCTTTCCATTTCAAGATATAAAGGTGAAGGCCTTTTATGTCCAAACAAAACTCTGATGGTACAGAACGAATTTGGACTTTGAAAAATCTAAAAAAGGTATGAAATAGGCACATTTGAACAATATTTGCTTGGATTACATGCTATTTATAGTTCTTACAACAGAATCACTTGCTGAGAAGTCAACATAATAAGAAAGTGCAAAAGTACAACATACTGTATCATAAGTTATAAAAGAACAGGAGTCCATCTGGCAACCATGTAACAGATATTAAAAGACTATTTATAAATGGAACTTTAATTTAAAGTGTTTCTCAGATTTGATCCTAAAAAAAAAATTCAGTTTATTTCTTTTGGGCCAAGTCAGCTTTATAGCCTGTATGAAAATATGTAGAACTGCTTTAGGTTATTGCCCAGACATGCCACCAAAGCCATGCATACTCTATTTGGGAATAAACCTCCCAAGCACAGCAGGAAGCTCAGCTAACAGAAAATCTTCACCTGCACTCCTTTTCTACAGACTCTCACACACTAACCAGCACTGCCAGCAAGAGACACTGGAACAACTCATGTGCCTGAGCAGCAGCAACCAGTGACAGCAGTGGCATGTTAGGACCTTTGCCTGGCTAGGTCTGACACATGACAAATGGAAGAGCTGAAAGAGCTGCCCTTCTATAGCAGCAGCTGGAAACCAGATGGGATACCTCAAAGCATCTAAATTAACACTAGATTTCTGCACTGAGGAATACACAGTTTTATTATTGTCTGTTTTATTAAGGTACAAAAAAGGTATCTCAATCTGATTAGAGTATCTGCATGAGACTGAAGTACAAATTATAGCCACAACTGAGTAGCTTATGAGTTTACTCCATGCACACATACCAAACAGATGGAAGGTGATAGTTTCATTTTCATGTTGTTGTTGTTAATCAGTTTATCTGACTAACATTAGTTTATCTGCATATATGGCATATACCATTGTTTAGATAAAAATATTTCATTTGGAGGAATACGTTCTTGAATAATTTTATCCAGATGTTGGTCAGAAGCTTCCAAAATAAAAGCCCTTTATTTATTATCACAGCTGGGAAGCAGGATTCTGTCACCCAAATATCCAGTGTAGGACCACCTGGTTTGACACAGGGATATGTGGAAGTAACGAGTCCTATTACTGAAGGAGTACACAAAATCGGGGTTTAAAGTACAGTTCATCTTGTAGCCAAGATAGTATTATGCAGAGAGTGAGTATGGGCAGAGAGTGACAACAAAAGCTAAGCATGAGGGCAATGCATCCCTTCCTCTGACGCCAGCCTCTGTTAATCCTTATGGACAACCCGTTCACTCTTCAAGAATGTCATGCAGACGAAGGCAGCCCTGGGGTAAATGACAAGTTCTCATTAGAATATACTGTGATTTCTTCAGTGTTCCAGGAATCGCTCTAGAGCCTCAGAGTTGCTTTTCCTCCAGCTTTCTGGGAGTACTGCTAGATATTGGAGGCGTATGTGGGAACAGTCTGGACTCTGCCTGGTAGACATAGGTACCACATAAGCTGAACTATACCAGAACTCCAGTGTCCTCTGTGCAGCAAAACTAGATACAGGATCTATTAAAGCTTTTTTGCAGGAGACCCATCCAAAAAGTTAAGGTGCTGCATGACAGCAGATACACAGGAGACAGTTATATACATACACATTAGAGAAAAATCCTCAGAAATATTTTTTTTTCCAAAAGAATTCTTCTTGCTATCTTAATGACATAAGACCATCTTCCTCTCTTAGTTATACAGATGCAGTCCAGTCACTTGTGTTCAAAAGGAGAGCATTTGATCCACACCATTGAAAGAAACAATCAGCCTATTGTTATAAGAGCAAATGCACTAGGCTAAGGTGCTGCAGGGAAAGGGGGAGGAGAAGGGCATGTGCATTAAAGAGATTCATTTCTGCTTTGTTGTAATTTTTTTAAGGAATTTCACCAACAATGTGATTCAAAGAAAGAAACCTGCTTGTTTCTCTGTTGTTGCAATTCAAATAGTTAGAAAACCTGGTAAAAAGGATGCCTTGGAGACTCTCATTGTGTCTGTCTGAAACAGGATTGCTGATTTTTAAATAGTTGCTTTTCAGCTGCTTGTTCAGAATCCGTTATAGGATTGAATATGCCAGCTTGTCTCTTACTAATCTGCTTGAGGGAGATTGCTATGTTCTTAGAACAAACAAATATCAAAATACATGTAGAATTCAGTGGAGTGATAAAAACAAGGCAGTAGAGTCTGCTCACAGCTCACTGCAATGTTTTCACAGTGACCGAGATGTTCTGTTCTGTGAAATTAATTTAAAGCTCTGCTTATCAGAGAATTTCAACTATTTTTGCCTTCTATATGGAAGATCTAATCAGACCATCCTTAACTGATGCAATGAGGCTGCTTTAAGCCATATTTTAGCACTATCTTCTCCAGATATAACCAATCTGATGTTTCTGGACTATGAAGGCAGGTGTGGTACCATTCCACTGTATTTTCAAGAAGAAAAATTTTGAAGGAGTGTTTGGTAAAGCAAAACTGTGGCTCTGAGGATTCTTTTCTGTACAAATCGATGTAGTGAAGAAGTGTGTATCTTTGAAAAGGGGAACATGTAATATTAGGTAATTCTTTTTCTGCCCTGTATTTGAGCTCTTTCCATTCTAAGTTTTACTTTATTTTTGAATAACAGTAAAAATCCTGAATGAATACATATATTAATACATATATAATACCATATTTTTTTTTCTGCTGAGATATGATAGGGTATTTGGTGCATCACTGATTGTAGAGAAATTTGGAGGTCATATTAGAATTAGTAATGTGTGGTGCTCTCTTCACTAACAATTCTTCACAGCTCAGGGATTCTTCCTGTGACATAAACTATTTATCAAAAAAAGTTTGATTCATCCTGAATTTGTCTATTGCCTGTTTTGCCAGAACACCTCACCTGGAAGCTTTTTAGAGGTAACAAGAGTAACAAAATGAAGAATGTTGTTGTGGTCCCCTAAACACAAGGGACTACAACAGTGTATTTTTATCTTTACCTGCTGGTTTGGAAGATGTTCTAGACCTGCCTTGCCTCCTCTCGAAATAGTTAACTGTAACAAACATGTTTTAAAGAATCATTGGAATGGGAACTGGTTTGGTTATAAAATTCTAGTCACCAAGCCAGCGAATTATTCTCTCTCAGTCATTCTGACTCAGGGCACATTTAAGAATCTTATAGAAAATTACACAGCTGCTACAGCAATACCTCTACAGAGGTACAAGACTGCCATACCCCAGTGTCATGGATGAGCAGGGATTTGGGAAACAGATGATTCAGGTTCAAATACAGACAGGGACAAAATTTTATCATTTCTATTTGTATACTCCATTTGCTTAATTTTGAAGCTCCCTAGCCACAGGACTACTACGAAACACAACAAAATTCCTTGATCTGCAATACTTACAGTAACATCTGAGTCAAAGCTTATGTGATTGGGTCTTGAACAAGCAGTGAGAAGTGAAGAAAGATGTAGTACATCAGAAGAGAGATTATTGTTAATGAGAAATTTCAACAGAAAAATTGCTATTCCCACCCCTTCCACTTCAACTCCTGATAAAAACTTACTGAAGTGTAACCAGGTCACAGTAAGCAAACTAACGTGTTGATGGCTATGTCATTCCTCTGGAATAGGCAGTTCTAGAAGAATCAGCTAAAGTGACTGATTTCTTCTAGAGAACAGTAAAGGATTTCCACAATGTCAAATCAGGACAAGCTAAATTGTAGTCCTTTCCTATTGGCAACAATAGCAGCATTGTCATTCAGGACTTGTTGCTGAAGAAATACTTGAATGAGGAAAAGATGAAAACCTCTGATTTCATCTTCTCTACAAGGGCACAGTATGCTGTTACTTAACTGGTGAAAGAAAAAGCCCCAAGGCTTGCAGTTTTTAAGAGGATAATGAGTTAGAGCAGCTCACATTTTAAAGTGAGCACAATTTTAGAGGTATACTTAAAATACTGTTCTTTTAAAAAAGCCTCATTTAATATGATCCATCTCTATGCTTGCATGCTTGATCTCAAGATTGATAGAGTCTCTTCAGAGGATTTTTTTTTTTGTTGAGACATGTTTGATAGATTTTTACACACCACTGCATAATAAAACTGTGTGCTGAAAATATTTTCCAAAGAGCAAAACTGAAAAGCACTTAATTGAGTGACCACTTTCCAGAGATACTCTGAGTGAGTGCTTTGTTTTCAGTCAGTTAACCAAAAACATCCACTGTTGCCATCACCCATGAGGAATGTGCCTTTGTATTTAAAGTCCAGCAAGTTACAGTACTTGCATTTGTGGGTATCAATGCAATACAGCCATGAGTAAGGAGTTTTTTAAAATTTGCTTCTCAGGAGATCCAGTTCATCTGGGTTAGGTCCCTGCTAGTCTAGATATGTTTTCTGCATATTGTAACCAAGCATAAGGACATATATTTATGAAAAACAAGAAGTTAGTAGTTTGTGTTGAAAGGGGTTCCCCACCGCTTCCCAGAGTTTCAAAATTCTGTCCTGCACCAAATGGTTCCCTTGCCCCATGTTTTTTTAAGGAACTGCATAACTAATGTGAACAGTTAGACACATGAATGTAAATAATCAGTATAAGCTGTACCAAATACTACAGGTGCTACATAGCTACACCCATCTTACTCTTCCAATGCAGCTCAGTAAGAACATCCTAGGAGGATCCAGCACAGGTTTTATACAAGGCGTGCAGTATCTGAGCAGGGACTTCAGAACTGGTTAGTCATACCCCGTGTAAACACAACAGCCTGATAGGATTTTACTGAGAAAGCTGCTGCTTCTTTGCAACACTATCAAGGCTTAGTATGCTAATGTAAGGTTCTCAAATATCTAAGACAAGTTGTTTTTTCCTCAGACTTCCTTTCTGACCTTTTCACTACCATATCCTCTCGCCTTACACTCTTTTCCAAATAATCTCAACTTTTTCTTGGCTCACATCCAAAATGTTCTTTTTGAACTCTCTCAGCAACAATCCCTCCTCTGCACAGTTTTGTGTTATCTGCTCAGTTTTTCTTGTTTTCCTTGACATTCAGTAATCAGCAGGCCTGGCCTGTGATCAAATGAGTGTTAGAGCTGAGTACCCCTGAACACATGGAGTGGCTGCTGACATCATAAGGTCAACTGTAGGATAGATTTTCCTGGAGCTTTTGGTATGAGGTATCAAACAGATGCTGTTCTGACAAATTTTTGTCCTAGCAAATTCTCATAAGGTCCTGGAAATTTTGGGGGGGCTGAAATTGATAGAGAAAAAGTATTTACCCATGGAAGAAGTCACCTCATTTAAGTTTTTAATTCACTTGTTCTTCATACTGAAGTTTTTAATTCTGGCCTGCTATAAACAGGCCAGATTGTGAGTAGTTTTTATGCGATGCACGACACAAGCTCTTGACACCTTATTCTCCACACCTGCCAACACCTGTATGGGCACATTACTCACCATATAAATCTCCTGTTCACGTTTCTTCTTAAGATCATCTTGTCCTAGCCAAATTTGAACCATTCAAGTATCAGAAAGTATGATCAGTTCTAATTAGGAACGACTCATATCTTAAAAGTTATTTAAGGTCTCATTACTCTATACAAACCCAATAGCTCTCTGTGGTCAGTTTAAGAATGTCCAGAAAATCGTCCAACCCAAACAGTCTGAGAGCCTAAAAAATTGTGAGCTCATGTTTTTTCTCCTTTGTTTATCGGGAAATTAGGCTTATTTATATAATTTAAATTCAGGCATGATCAGCCTTTCTGTATGCATAAAGAATTAGATCTGATATCCCAGTGGAGCCAAAAGAGATCACATGCACTTTTGAAAATAAAGAGATGGGCATTTTATTTCTCTAATAATAAAATTAAGACAAGGTTTTTCTTTTACATATGCAATAACCATATCTCTTGGAGCTGCTTTTGTGACAGTTCTATCATTAAAAAAGTCTAAAATATTGAGAACTGAGACTATTGCGCTACAAGGAATATTCCTGGGAAATATTATTTTTAATAAAAGTATTAAAGTAGTATTTATAGTTTGGACAGATGTCTCTGCATTATTAGACACTTAATATCAAGGAAGGATAGGAATAGTTTAGGTTAATACAGGACACTATAAATCAGGACAATAGGATTATTATTCTTTGCATTATGCAATAGCACCTGACTGCCTTAAACTGTAGGAAGCCAAATTACTACATGCTATCCAAACACAGCAGGTCCTTGCCCCATTGAATCAGGTTGGAAGTTAAGGATAAGACATAAAAAGTGAGAATAGCATGTGGTAAAGGCTGGCAAAGACAGACAAGGGAAACAATAGACTAAGGCATACTGCTACACTGGGTATACAGCTATAGGCATGCTTCTAAATCACATAAATTTAGTGAAACACTGTCCCTTTGGATAATAAATCTGGACAGTAGCAACCCCACACTGACCCCTTTATGTTTTGAAATCAAAGAATGGAAATGGGGACAGGATAGAGGAAATATTTTCTAACTGTGATTTTTTATTGGGGAATTAAATGCTCAAGCAAACAAAGCCAAGGATATTTTTATTCTTCTGGTCATTTAAAGGGAGAAGAAACACTGTAAAATGTTGAACAGTGGACAATTGGGAAGAACACAGACCAAAACATTTAATAGGATGTGTTAATAGACTGTTACTATAAAGAGTCATCTCAATGGGCAAGAAAGGGGATCTCTAATGAGAGATAAGATGAAAAATGGGAAGAACAAATAGTGTTAGAGCAACAAGGAATGACTTTGTGTCAGTAGTACAGTGTAAGAAAGGAATAGAATGGAGGGAGATGAGCTGCTAAAAACTCTGCAAGGGAAGTGAGGGAAGAAATAGACTCAATGCCAAGCCTGAAAGATTGGTCAAAAGAGAAAAGAAAGGAAGGTAGCATATATTTTTGTAGGCAGAAAGATGTCCAGGGTTTGGGAAGGAAGGAATCATCTAGAATACAAAGCTATAAAATTATGAGTTATGGCCTGGAATTTAATCTGAGGTTTTATGACCTGAACTTCATAGATTAACTTAATAGGCACACCCCCTATTCTGATAGAAAAATGGCCCCTCCGTTCACACTGAACTGTTTATTCTGTATTTAATACTCCCTGCAGGTGACAGAACACTTGAGACTGTCAACAAAAGTCTGACATTTAGTATTAATGAGTCAATAAATATGCCCTTTTGTTATGTATAAAGGCCCAAGATGTTCTTCTGTCTTTGATTTTTCCTATTCATTAAAAATACAGAGCTTTTCAAAGCATTCCCTGTCGAACAGAGATAATGGTGATTTCATTGGCCATTGCCTTGCACATGCTGACATATCTCCTAAACAAAAGTGTCAGAATGTTTATGCAGGAGGAATCCGGCCAGCTGGAGGGTTTTATTGAATAATAAAATATAAAATTAAAACATTTATAACTGTTACGTTTAACACAAAAATCTGCAAAGGTAATGACTGGCAGTCAGAGAAAAATAACTAAAAGTTAGCAGGGGGAATTTTTGTCCCAGATCTCTGGAGAGCGTAGCTGGAATATGGCATATGTTTTTTCAATAGAGAGCAATTACAGGCATCTCCAAATAATAAAAATCCATAAAATGTCCTGGTGCTCTTATTAATATTTTCCATTAGATAATGTTGAAAAATTACAGGATCCCATTGCATGCTGACAGGTCTCCACATCTGACAGGAACACTGGGGAGATATAAATGCCCATGTAATCAGATGCTGTACATGTTTTTAGATGTACCCATTACGCTTCGTGCAGCATCATGAAAATGAATACACGAACTTGTAAAAATTGAGAACTGTATTTGTCCTTTAAAAAATAAAATTCAGTGCCTGTGGACACACTGAAACAACTCAAAGTGAAACATCACAAAAGTAAAATTTGGCCTGTAATAAATCATCTTACTGTTTGCAACCTACCGTTAATGGTGACCGTATCACCTGCTGCAGGAAAATCATCAATCTTTTCCTTGTATTCTGATGACAACATCAAATACTCAAAAGTAAAAAAAGATTTCCAGTTATTTCGAAAGCCAGGATGTGATGTCCTGCTTCCAGACTCACTCTATAGAAGCTAATCCATAGGAAATGCTATTTTCTTCCCCGTTCAAGTTAATCAAGATTTGCTAAGCTGTTCCTACTAATACATTATAAACATAAATGAAAAGTTGCTATCAGACTCAATTAATAAAAATTTCAAGTTATAAAGATCGCAGTACAGTAAAGAAAGTTTCCTTAGTTTCTATTTGGCTTTGGACCACATTATTAATTGAACAGCAATATTTTTAGATTTTTCAAGTATAACTGAAATAAAGATTCCTTAAAATATTAATAAAGCACATGTTAACTAGCTTTAACATTGTTGATTTGTAGGTCTCAAAGTAAATATCCATCAGAAATCTTAGTTCAGTAAGTAAGACTGATAAGGTTTTCCTGGCATTAGTACTAAGGTTATTTATATTCAACATTTTTATCAAAAATATAGAAGAAAATACAATATTATGGTTGATAAAATGTGTGGAATCCGCAAAGAGTGTCAGACTGGAAGGAATGAAGGAAGCGATGTGATCTATATCATTTTGCAAGCTTGGATCATTAAAGTTATATTTCACCACTGCCAAATTCAGGGCTACATCCAGGAGTAAAGAATGCAGATTTTATTTATGAAAGGTGAGGCTGAATCCTGCAGAGAGATGATTGAAAAAGATTTGGTCAGAATGGAGGGAACACTTGGGTTCCTTCTACTGTCAAGCTATGGCTAACATTTCATACAACCTTCAGGTCTATAAATACAGAGGGTCGAATTGAAATAAATGAGTGTTATTATTTTGTGCAGCATTACTGACATGAGTCCTGCACTACTGCACACAGTTTTGATGCCAGCAGTTTCACTGCATTTGCAAAGCTGGAGAAGATAATGTAACAGACATTGAGATGCTACAAGGAGAGGAGAATGTGCCTTAGAGTGAGAGACTATACGTAGGTCAACCTGTTGTTGTTTTGGTTTCAAAGTCTGAGAAGTTTCTATCTTCAGGAAAGTTAAAAGATACTAATGATAAGTTCTATTTAACAAGAAAGATGCTGTATGGTCAATGGCTGAAGCTGAATGAAGACAAATTTAAACTGGGAAGAGGGCACAGATTTTTAACTGCAGTTACCTACTTGATTATCCGGGGAAAGGGTTAATTTTCTATTCCCTGATATATTCACCCTAAGGCTGGAAGTGATGGTTTGGATAAAGGTCTGAGAACTGCAGTGTTAGACAAACATCTGCATTTCTAAGGATCCATTTGATGGCCTAAGTAATAAAATGCATCCATGGATTCACTGACATGTTGGAGAAACAGAAAAGATCTTCAAAAGCTGGTCAAAATTTCCAATGGCAAAAGCGAACATATCCAGGTATGGCAGCCATAACTAATGGTGAGAACATGAGAGTAGGAATCAGATCTCCAGAACTGCATTCCATGGTATTTATGAGCATAAGCAAACATTTTATTTCCCCATAACCTTGTTTATAGA
Source organism: Porphyrio hochstetteri (assembly GCA_020800305.1). Classification (NCBI taxonomy): domain Eukaryota; kingdom Metazoa; phylum Chordata; class Aves; order Gruiformes; family Rallidae; genus Porphyrio; species Porphyrio hochstetteri. Next base: position 40,746,193 of record CM036909.1, on the reverse strand, counting down.
TCTGAAAACTGAGGACATGGCCTGTTAAATACAACTGAGGCGCTTAAATAAAGGGAGCACTATTACAATAGCTTTCTTCTGGTGGAATTATTATTACTGCCCTATGCAGCACAAATAACTTTTGATATTTTAGGCATATTCCATTACCAAGGTCTGTGCTTGTGGTCCCAACACTTCCACTAAAATAATAAAATACTTGGCTTTGGCTTTCATGGAGGTACAAACAAGTTCAGCATGTTTTATGACAACTGTATAAACAAATATTAAATAATATGGGATTAGGCTACAACATGTAACAGAAGTATTACCCAGGCATTTTCATTACTAACAAGCACACTGCTCCTTCAGGATGTGTATCATTTTTCATTACAACTGTACTGGCATGAATAAATTTTTTTAATAAGCTGATGTAGTTTAAAAAAAACTCCTCATTTTTAATTCACTCTTAGGAAGGAGAAAGGTATGTTCAGGTTGTTTTACTAAAGTAGAATAGTCCAGAGGTGAGAAGGAGGGTTAGGGTATTTAGGATGATTTTACATAATTACATGAAGAAGACACATGTTTTATGTCCTTCCAAAGGATACTGTCTCAGTACTTCTGCCAGGAAGATAATTCTTTTGCTTAGAGAGCACTGGTCTGTAAAACAGCAGTGAAAAGTTGCTGTTTCATACCTTGCTTAATGACCCATGGTACAGAGAAAGGGCACCAGGAACTTGTTACTGTCATCTAGGGGAAGAATTTTGCAAAAATATACTTCAAGATATGAAGTGTAAAATAATTCCAGGCAATTCTTGTTGAATAAAAATTTACAAAGCAATTTGCAGTCAGTTATTCCTTGGCCTCTCTCCTGGGCTCAGTACTCAAGCAAAGTGCCCATGATTTCTGGGGAATCAACTAGCTGGGACTGTTTTCAATGGCATCTTCAGATTAAGTGGAATTTACTCCATTAAATCCTCTACTTGACAAAACACTTTAATAATGAGCATAAAGCACAAGCGGGACTTTTTCAATTTCAGATAAAATCAGAAAAGGTTTCAAATACAGAAATATCATTTAACAGTTAGTGGTACTGTAAATTGTTAGCTATAACGATTTGTAAGATTAAAAATAAATTATTACAATTGATGAAACAATTACTGGTTTTTTTCTTTAGTCCTTTGCGAGATGGTATTTTCTCTATTTTCCAGCCTTTAATCAGTAACACCCTGCTGTTACTGTTGGCCTCTTGCCCTCCACAAATATAATTCCTTAACCTTTACATAATTCCTTCACTGGCTAGAGGGCAATTCTTAGTGTTCTTCCTTCCCAGGGTTGAAAGAGCTGTCGCTGTTGCCCTGCAGAATGATAAAAGAATGATCAGGGCACAACCACAACTCAAAATACTTCCAAAAGGTAACTTGCTAGTACTTTTATGTGTTAGTTCTTTGGTTTGGATTTTGGATTTCGCTGGGGCAGGGAGGAGGAGCAAAGGAGGGAGGGCAAAAAGCACATCCTGGACTTGCTCTCTCACTCCATTCCTCAATGCTTACGATGAAATCAGAGAAATTCTTCTGTAAGCGCCATCTTCTAGTCAGATTCTGACCTACTCCTTAAGAACTTGAAGATATTCTACAGTTCTACTTAATATGGACCTGAAGAAATATAAAATAGAAAGTTTTATTTCTTTCTTCATGGCACACCTCAAAGGCGAGAATCCAAATCTCCATGTTTAAGAATGCCTTTATAATAGCAGTGACCAGCTGCTGTTCTCATAGATGTTCAGCTATTCCCCTCTGTTCTGAACATTCATATTCAGTGAGATAAAGAAGAAAACAGAACACTGTAACAAATAAATATCCAAAGGTAGCACAGCACCACTGTGGTACTTGTCAATACAATAAAAGGTGCCAGAGTTAGTGTGATTGGTGTGCTATTACATGACCTTTTTTAGAAGTCTTTCTAAAAAACAATATCCGAAATATTCAAAATGTTTCAAATAATACTTCAGAAAAAAATATAGGTGGACTTTATGGTTTACTGTAAGATGGAAACTAGTGCATAATCTAAACAATATGATTACACCTTACCCTTCCAGCAGTCTCCAGTAAATTTGTAGTATGACTTCATCAGTTACCAATCAGAAAACAAAACCCCAAGCTACAGTATGACTTTTATTGCATAGCTTGTCACTGATTTATTAGAATCACGAAGGCCTGTTATGCATCTTGACATAACTGGGCATTAATAGAAACAGAGCTGCATTAGTTCTGCCTTTATAGATGTTTCTGGAATGCAGTGGTATTACTTTGCATGCTGGTTTAAATTGAAGATGTGTGTTCTGCTGTAACGTGGTTGGATTTTTTGTCATGTAAACCACTCGTGCTTAAGAGCACTCTAGGTGAATGTAAGTTGAAGTGATTTGGGCAACAGGTACCAGATACTACAGTTTTCAGTTACACTCCTTTACGCTCCAAATTAACTAAAGAAGGTTTTTGCTTTTCACAGAATCACAGACTGATTAGGGTTGGAAGGGACCTTAAAGATCATCAAGTTCTAACCCACTCTGACATGAGCAGGGACACCCCTCACTAGACCAGGCTGTTCAAGGCCTGTATAGATCACACTACTCCCCTTGAACACGCTATGGAGTGTTCATATTGCTGTCCTATATGGCAATATGCTGACATGGTTTCTCTTAAAAGTCTGATGAATCCCAGCTTCCTTCCTCAGTAAACTACTGAATGTTACCAGGTAGTCATACAGGTATTTTGTGCACAATAAAGATGTACAAATAACTTTCAGATTCCAGCACTGAAAGCCCTGTCTTAAGATTCTCCTGGGAAGGATCATTACCTTCAAAATGTAATTACATCTGCCTTAAAGTTGATTTTAATGTTCAACTCATTACACATCTTTTCCTAGTGAAGCCAAAGCTGTTATAATTAGGCTAGACAGTGGCAAGAGTCAATATAAAATGCTTTACCCTAGCTCATTTTGGCTAGGTTCTGGTTATGCAACTGACTTCAACTTGGCTAGAAGTACTTGTCTGACGTTTTACTTGATTTGTGCCAGTAACATGCCAAAAACCCCATAAAAATGTGGCTCAGAGAGAGAACAGTACATCTCAATTGGCCACAATAGAACTTGAATGACAGTTACACTGTCTCTTGTTATCCAGTAATGGAGTAGCTATTAAAATGTATGCTGTTTGGAACCTGGAAGTTGCAGATTTAAGGCATGGATCACTGTGGCAAGTCCACTGCCCAAAGAAGCCAACATAATTTCCTGATCAGCCATAGCTAGATGGAAGATGGTATCATTCAGTACCCAAGATGGACAACCATCATGCACTAATAAGCTGCACAAGTTCTTTGCTACTACCACTGATTGTGAACACAAAAATACATAACTGGTAAAGAAAACATGATTTAAAGATAAATATAGTGACAAAACAGAAAGTATTTCCTGTGCAGAAAGTGCAGATGCCGTGTTTCATTTTCTCAAGTCCTCTCATGTAGTAACCTTCACCTCACTGGTGTTGGGCTTTACCTCATCTGCCTCTAAATTCCTTATCTGCTAGAAAAAAGCAGAACCCACAGCATCTGAGACTTTGAATAGAAACATTTTCAGATCTCATGGTGTAATTGTTCTGGTAAAAACTACAGCTGGTGGCAACTCCAGCAGTTTGTCACAGTGACCAAAAAAATAAAATCCCAAAAGCCTGAACCAGCGAACACAAATGAGATGCTGCTCCACTGGGAAGCACTATGACAGTTCTATTCTCTGTTTTGTAAGCTTCCACTGCAGATTTTCTTCGATTTCCTACAACATTTCTGTGTAACCTCAAGCCTTACAAATTTTTGGCAACAACTTGAGAAGGATGCATTAAGATGTCTGTTATTTTTGTAAACCCTGGGACTTTGACAGGCAGAAAAAGTCCATTTGGTGTTCTTCCTTGCTAAATGTTGTTCTTCATTCTTGTTATTAACAGATATATATACAACATAGAATAACCTTGCCACCAGTCTTCTCAGAAGTAGTTATATTTCACTTTTTATCTTTAATGTGGTGAATTTGAAACACTAGTCCAGTGATGAAAAGACTTAATTTCCCCTTCTTTTCCCCTACAAAACACACTTTTTGAAAGCATCATCTGTGTTGTAGACATAGTAGATATTTCAGATCTTCAAATAATTTATTTGCCATTTGTTTAAGCATGATTTTAGCCACCATTACTTTATGTGTAAGTCAAATCCTACATTCTACACTGGATTTTACACAAAAGCTTTAAAATAGCAATAGATCATGATTCTCCTTTGGAAAAGAAGTGTTCTCTGGTTGTTTTCTTATTGCAGAACATATGTCATAGGATTTCTACTTACTATGTCTTAATTTTCAACAGGGAATATGCCTTTGTTAGGACTGGTTTAAAGTCATGGGACACAACAGTTCATTGGAATTGCTTTCTGTGTCACTGCTTCACTGCAGTGATATCCTTGATACTGTGTGTACTTCTAGTTCTGTGTCAAGTACGCTTCATTTCCTCTGATTTTTTCCAAAAGAAAACTCAGTCATAAAAATTTGTAACAATGTTTTTCTTTATATGGAAATCTCTGACATCCCTAAGAACAGTTCAGTAGTGAGGGATGATTGAAATAGCTGCACAGGCTGGGAGCTTAGCAATATGCAAAATGACTGAGGAAAAAACATCCAGGCTTAATCATTTTGGATCCAACACAGAACTACATACAAGTAGCACAGCAATAAATGCCAGTATTTTGGACCCAGGTCTGTGATGGTGCATAGCTCTGTGCAGGTTTGCAAAAGCAATAGGAATGGGAGCAGGGGGATGGGGCTGCCTTTCCTTGCACCACTTTGCACCGCTCCCTCTGGCACTGTGGCAGCATTTGCACTTATCAAGAGAATACCTGCTTTGAAGTCTGCCACGTACATATATATCAGACACGTATAGCCATGTAAAATAAAGAGATAAGGGAGGGTAAGCAACCTTTTACCTTACAGGAAGACCTTCCTCTGTTATATCCCATATGTGCAGCTCTGTCTCAAGAACTCTTTGCTTCCTCAGAATTTTTTCTGTACTGTTCTTTCCAGGAAGAAAGATCAGTGACATGTATTATAGGGCACAGGAGTTCCTGAAGAGCCTGCATTTTTTGCAGGAAAATCAAAGCACCACATTGCAACTTCTAATCCTATCACTGACAAATGACTCCTAAAGCAATTCTAAAATCCCCACTTTCTGTATACTCTGTCTTTACTTTCATTCCCTGTCTATGATAACAGATGCATTTAAAACAGACCTTAGTGAAATTATCAATATTTTTGTTAAATTATGAACAGTATTTGTACCAATGCATGTGGGGGGAAAAGTACTCTATTTATAAGACCAGAGATAGACTGGAATATGTAACCTTACCAGCTGCCAGTCCCAAGTTATACAACTCCATTTTCAGAAATGACTGTGGCTAATATTGTTTTGCTTCCAATTTCAGAGAAATCCATGTGCAACTTCAATTATGTTGGTTTGCACTGTGTGTGCTGCATGTGCTTGCTGACCAAAGCAATCATTGTACTTGTCATTTAAGTGCCAAAAGTTGGGTTTTTTTCAGTCTGCACATGGTCTCCACAGCTTTTTCCATCATGTTAGTAATCTTTTTTTTGTTAATCACACTGAGAAGCCCAGCACTGTGGAGTTACCAGATGTATGTGCACAGAACTTTCAATGCCCTCTAGTGTTCCTTGCTTGCAAATTAAAATTTATAGTTGGTGAAAAATTGTTAGCATCGTTTGTTAGCTGGATTTTTAAGTCTCTCTGTGGATAACTGAAAACAAACCTTTTGTAAATAGTCATATCATGAAACATAGAAGATTAAGTAAAACTGTCTTCAACTGAGGCTGTGGGATGTTTTCAGTGTTTGAAATTAAAACAGTGAATAGCAAACCTCTGAATTCCTCTTACAAACTGTAAGACCCTAATCAGTGGTAAACCCACACATTTGGGACACGCCTGCACAAGAAATGTGATGTATCTACAGTCACATGGTGAGAAAGAAGCCACAACACTACCTATAGCTAAGGAGTGAATCTTCCAGAGATTTGGGGCACAGGATTAGATAGCTCTGTCCCTGCAGTGCCACAGTCTCCTTTCAGCTGTGTGACCCTATGCACTGGATCAAGATGATCATGTGCATGTGCTATATGGAAGCAATCGAGGAAGGAAGAGACTATGTAAAAGCAAAATGCCTTGATAACAGTGAAAGCAAACAAACAGCTGAGACTTCAGAGCACAGAAGAAACTAAAGTTGCATGAGAGAACTGCATTATCTCAGTAAGAGAGAGCATCCTGTCCTAAACAGCGCTACAATTGCCCTGATTTTTATGTGTGTGCACAGTGAGAAAAAGCATGGGTGCTGGAAGGCAGCAGGCCAACAAGCCAAGAAATGACACAACGTATTTACAAAGTTCTCTTCCAAATGACACAAATCATAGAGACTATATTAACATCAGGATTTCATCATCTAGCTAGCATCTATCTAAGAAATAACAATTTTTTTAGAGCTGTGAATGCTTTGATTTCCTGATCCGCAGCACAGCAGTGGTAATACATCAGTACAGCCCCATGTCCAAGCTAACCAGCTTTGATCACACTTTTAGGGGCAAGCACCTACTGCATACAGTATCGCTCTTACCGTGGAAGGTTCTGGCTTGTAGCTGAGAGATCTCTACCATCCTGCTGTGTGCACACATGAAAATATGCCCTTAGGATCACTTTACATTAGCTTCCTTGTCAGCAATTTCTGAACACAAAGGTGCTTAGTTCTGCCTCATTAACCTGAAAAAAAAATACCATTTTTAGTTGGTTTTAATACTTCAAATACATAAAAACTAAGAAATTCCAAATGCTGTGACAAACTCACAAATTGTCCCTTAATCATTTGTGACAGTTTACCTACTTATTGACTTGTTTATTTTATAAATTATAGAATCACAGAATTGTAGGGGTTGGAAGGGACCTCAAGAGATCATCAGGTCCAACCCCCCTGCCAAAGCAGCTCCCCAGCTCATATTGCACAGGGAGGCATCCAGATGGGGCTTGAATATCTCCAGAGGAGACTCCACACCCCCTGGGCAGCCTGTCCCAGGGCTCTGTCACCCTCACTGTGTAAAAGTTCTTCCCCATGTTGGTGTGGAACTTCCTGTGCTCCAGTTTACAGCCACTGCCCCTTGTCCTGTCTCCACAGACTACTGAAAAGGGGCTGGCCAATTCCCCCTGCATCCCATACTTAAGATATTTATAAACATTAATAAGGTCCCCCCTCAGTCTTCTTTTCTCCAGGCTGAACAGTCCCAGCTCACTCAGCCTTTCCTCACAGGGGAGATGCTCCAGGCCCTTAATCATCTTTGTTAAAGGTATTGGTGTTTATTGTGTGAGTGTATATGGTTTATACAAATAATTTTCTCACTTTACCAAAAATTACATGCAAGTAAGGAACATAATCAAAACAGTGGCACACAGAGTGGTGTTTATGGGGAGAAGTGGTCATAATGTTACTATGGGTCACTGAGGAGGAACAAATGGTAAACTGCAACACAGAAAAACAAAACATCAGGCAGAAATAAACCTTCTTGTTCTTCTACTCTCTTCATGGTAAGTAACAGTCAACACCAGTTAAACCTTTTGCCAATATATAAAATTTTACAGCAGTTTGTCATCCAATAGCTTCAACATTCAAGAGTTTCAGTACCAAAAAAAATATTAAAAAAAAATTAGGCTCAGGATTTTCCCCAATGGTTTTTATTTACTGTTTAAGGGTAAGGTAGGTTAGGAGAGACACAGCTAAGCTTTGGGAGAAGAGTTTCTTTCCAGTTTTAATGATCATATGTTGGCTTCCTTATTTTGTTTGTGCATTCTTCAGAATCAGAAAGCCTTAAGAGTGACAGCGCAGCTGGAGACTGGATTCTAAGCTATAATTCTAGGTAGCATCAAGATGTAGCTGAAGTTTAGGGCTCCTGCTGGGATGTCAAATTCAAAGGCTTTCTTAAAGTTTTCATGGGCTTTAATTGAGGACTGTATAAATATCAAGCAGGAAATAGTTGACTTTAAAATGGGACGCTATCTTTCATTCTTTTATTTGCAGAAATAAATATATAATGCCTTGAAGTTGAGTCCTTAGGGATACATCCTCAGGCACTTAACTTCCCATTGAATTTGACAGGTTTTAGGCACTTTAAGTCCTTTCAGGATGTAGGTCTTAACCTCAACTAGGCTTTCAATTCCAAGGACCATGAGGAAGTACAGAAATAATTAGAAACAAAGAAAATGAGTGGTGAAGTTCACTTTTAGCTGCAGTTCTTCATCATCCTCAAATCTACACCAGCTGAATACAAGTCTAGAAATCAGACTGTAATCAATAAATTTTCACACATTTCCAGAATGTTTAAGCTACAAGAGCTTTTTTGTTAAGTGCCTAAAGAAGGGTAAATAATGGATAAAGATGTAGGGGGGAACGTGCCTTTGAGAAAGAAGTGCCAGGAAGCATTAAGGATAAAGACAGTAGTAACACTATGTCCCTAATCATTTGACCTGAAATCGTGATAGTGAGAGGCTGTAGTTTATCTGTTCAGCAATAGTCTCAAAAAAGTGACTGGAACTGACCGTAAAAACTTTGCTCAGCACCAGGTGGTGCTATTCTGCTTTATTAAAAAATCTTGGAGCTCTAACAATATTTACATTTTAAAGAATAACTTCTGTTTAAAACTAAAGGAGTGAGAAAAGCATCTATTTTCTCATGCTATAAATAAATTGTGGCTGCTTTTGGCATTATGCCTTTGTATCTTTAAGATAGATCTCCTCAGCACACCTAATAGAAAAATTAAAGAAGTCTTGAGCTTTTAAAATAACCCTTTTTACCTCATGATTAAGCTAGTTATGTCAACTGTATAACCCATAAAAATTCTACATATGCTCTTTTGCAGTCTCAGGTGAAAAAGAAAGTTCAGCTTAATCCAAAAGTGCTCATTGTGAGATGGCACATACAAAGTACACAAATTGTTTAATTACAGACATGCTGTCTAACCAGTGTTTCATAATTTTCCTTCCCTTCTGAGTTAAATAAGATTAATATGCAATCTTAACATTGCTATTACATGAATATATGAGAAAAAAATTTTTGCCATAGGTTATTGTCAATGACTGTGATATTTGGGGCATTGCCAGCTCCAAATACTAATTAGCATAAGTCAAAACATTCACCATTAGATTTCTTTTTAATTATAAGATCTAAAAACAATAAAAGTATGTTTTAGCTATCTTAGTACCAATAGTGTTGAATTTTCACATTCTACTTCAAAACCACCAGGATTAGGCATAGAAGCATTTTTTTTTCCAAATTAAGTTTTCACATGTCTCTGGAGGCTGGATTTGGAAAATATGCTTATTTTTGTAAATTAAAAAAAAAAAAAATCGAGAACAAGCATTCCAGTACAGTTTTTGCAAACAAAACCATAATGCAACAACATCATGCTGCTTGCCTTGGAAGAGTCAGGCAAACAGGCCTACTTGCTGCTTAAAGGAAGAAGAAAGATGGAAGGGGTGAGCTAGCTGAGCACCAAAGTCACTGCCTCCAGAAACTCAAACAAGTCCAGAAGGTAGGGATAAAAGGAGAGAGAGCCGTATAAACTAATTCTAGAAAATAAATCTGTGGTGAAAGTTCAAGGATACTTGTTTTTCTTCATTTATGTGCACATTTGCCAGATATTCTTACACTTTGCCCAGATGTTCTTATAAAATATGTTGCCCCTTTTTACAGTTCTCATCTATTTCTCAGAAGACCAGATGGTCACAAACCGTATTTATAGACACATTTATGAAAACCTTTCCAGCTTCAGTTTAACAAAATCTAATTATGTTTTATTAGTCTTTGCAATATATCAATAAGCTAATAATTTTAGGATAGCTTTTTCAATTACATTTAGACTCCTCATTTGTACAAAAAAACCTGTCTTAGAGGAAGTAGTACTACTCCTGCAAATTGTTTTAAAGGCCATGAAGTAGCCACATGTTGCTACCCTGTTTCCACTGTTCTGCTAACTGAAAAGTCTTTACAGAGGAGAACTGATCGACTGATATGAAATGAGAGCCATCATCCTACGCTGCTCTTCAGATTATCACTTAATCCTTGGAGTAGTGGTTTACTCGTGGACTATGAATTCTTATTTCCAGGGAGTTTTGTATGGCTGACCTCACCAGTTGGTCAAAAGCGATGGCTTTGCAGTTGGTTTTGAAGAGTTCCCAGAATTACAAGAAATTTGACAAATAAACTGGATCTTCCTTTTGCTCGTGGAGGCTGAACTGAAGGCAGCCATGGCCACTGCACACAGTTGCTAGTGCCCCTGCACTCTCAGAAGGACAGATCATTAAACTCAGCATAGCAGAGCTAAGCCTTCAGCTTGCTGCAGTGCAGTGCTTATGTAATACCAATGAGTTAACAGGACAACAACTTGGGAACACAGCTTTCGCCACACAGACAGAAAAGGAGCTATTCTTTAAGTGATGCAATACCACAAAAATATCTGTCTGGTTTCTTGGTTTGTTTTTTTTAAATATTAATCTAGCATTAATTAGAATAAAGAAGCAAATCCAGAGGTGGATGTGCATATTTGATCCTGCCAGAAGTGGAAGAGTGTAGCACTGCCTCTGCTTCCTGGATAGCTGGTTGTCGGAAGTTGACAGAGCCTGGAAACATCTCCTTGGCAACCATACCCGACCAACCCCACCCCTCAATCTTTCAAACACAGCAAGCGACAGGCAGTTCGCAGCCCAAGTATGCATCTTCTGGTGAGTGAGAGCCTCTCCTGTTATCTGACAACAAATATCCACTTCACAAAATAAGCCAGCATTACCCATTATTAATCAGCAAAAGATTAAGAAATACTAGAAATAAACCACTACAGGCTTGAAGAATATTTCTACACAGCACGGCAGAATTTATGCATGTTCATTCTTTACGGGTCATGATTCTGAAGAACTATATTCATTAATGCAAATTGCTGCTTTTTATTAACCTTTGCAGCTATTCTTAAGTTTTTAAGCCAGTAGAAGCATAGATGTTAACCAACTCACTGACCAGAAAAGGCAATATAACACAACACAGATCAATCCAGCACTAATTGGTTTCCTTCATGGGTTTTCATCCTTTGTGGGAATGTAGAGCCCCAGCTTGCCTACTACCTCCAAAGATAAACTATCTCCTATTTACAAGGTAGATTACTCATCACCCAGTCAGATGGAGAAAAAAAATAATCCTTAAATTGTCATATCTCTGTGTTTTCAGATGAGTAGAAAATGTGGTCTCTGGTTCACCATTGCTGGATCCCTTCAGTTACCATAGCTTAATGCAATGGAGATGTGAACTTGACACTCTGCTGCCAGAGTTTATAGCTTGGTATAACAAAATAAACGGAAGTAGACAGGGGCTTAAGTTAATATGCTGGACGATGAATTGCAGCTGGTAAGATACATTCTCAGTGCCTGTTCTGCTGCCTCTGTTACAAGGGTAGTTTCATGAGCAAAGAGGTGAGAAAGCACAGAATAGCCAGAAAAGTAACCTTGTTCTCAAACAACAATTTGCCATAGCTCTTGTTTGGAAACTGAGTATAGTAAGGCATAGTCTCCCCTACTCATAGGTAGAATTGAGCAGAAATAAATAGCTTTTTCTACAAACTTATCACCAGGACAAAAAAAATGTTACAGGCAAAAATTACCTAAAAGAGACAAACCCTCCAGCTCCTCCCTGCTCTGCACTCCTAATTTCCATTAAATTTTTACAATCTTGTCATGACTTCTGCTTATCCAGATGGAGTCACAGTCACCTACTTTCCCTCAAGCTTCATACTTAACCCATCCTGGGTCATCAGCCAACAACAGCCCACAGTTGGGTCCTAGTAGGATACTGGACTAGAAAGTACATGTTGCCTCAAGAGGAGGGGACTAATTAATAATTGTTTAATATTTCCCCCCTCCAAATTCAGTGTAAGGAATGGAGTCTCTTCCACAACATTTCAACTGTCCCCAGAGTGCTAAGTTCTCACAGCTAACGATATTAATGACAAATCATACATATGAAGTAATGATAACTTGATTTCCATCTTGGGCAGCCAAAGCAAGCAGGTTAGTCTTTGATGCCTGGGCGCGCTAAAACTTACTAGCCTAGTCAAGGAAGTCAAAGATCTTTAAATATAACACAAAGAGCTTCCTTATCTCTTTTAGTCTCTTCCAAAAGCAGATGATACAAAAACTTCTGATCCTGTCAGCACAGGAAATAGTTTCATAATCAAGAGCCTGACAACTGCTTCTTTAAGCAAAAACCACACTACAATCTCAGAAAGAGATCTCTGTCATAAGCATAGCATCACAATACTTCGCTGGTTTTTTTCTTTTACATCAAAAGCACCAGAATTGCTCTTCAACAAAGCAGAAGGGCTTTCATAAGGCAGTTCAAGTGGCAGTACAAGTGCCACAAGCAGAAGGGGAATCCAAGCATGCTACAGTTAATTCGTATGCAGGGTGTCTGTTAAAATTCTTTTTTATTGTCATTGCTCTGTCTTTAACCTGGATAAATTTCCTCCTTCCACAGTCCCTAATAGTTTTGTTTCTCTGCACTGCAGAACTTTCAAATCTTTCTCCAGTTGCATGTATTTTGCTGGAGTCAGGAAATACGATGTGATGCCATGTTCTCTGTATGTACTTAGGAGTTAAAAACAAGAGGTGACAGATTTCAAATGGAACAGTGACCCACCTTTTTCTGTGGCTCATTCTCCCCATGCTAACATCTTGCAGAAAATACAATGGAATGGCACTTTGTATTTTAGAGAAACTTCAATCTGTAAGACTCAATTAAGATAATTCTTATAAATGCCAAAGGCTGGAGGTTGTACGGAAGCTGTGTTAGAGGATTAATGCTATCTCAGAGCTCTCTCTTTTAACTGCAAAATCTTATGAGTGGCTAGGGTAACATAACTATATTCAGGAAAAAACATATATGGGTCTGAAAGTACCCACTGAAATTACCCACTTTTGAATTTCTGCTCCTCTTTCATTTTCCAGTTGTCATCCATAAGTATTGAGCCTATGTAATTAATATCTAGAAAAACATTCTATTTGATTTTATAATTAGCAATTTTGCCTGTTTGCAGCATGGTGCTGTTGGATTTGCCATTTCATAAGCTACACAAAACCTAAGTCACCTTTTTTAATTTTGTCCCGTTTTGAGTCTCTCTTTTTACATGTTCTAGTTTTGCAGAGTTGTAAGATATTCTAATAAAGATCTTCATAATTGATTTTAAGCTCATGTGGAAGACCAATACTAGTAGCAGATCATGTTATCATTAAGCTCAACATTAGGTCAGTAGTTGTAAGAAACACAAAAAATGGTCTCCTGTGAGAAGGATCCCAGGGACAAAGAAAAGCTGACAAGTATCTTGGAAGGGCCTTCTGGCAACCCAGCATGATTTTGATGGTAATGTTTGGGGGTTTTGTTGTTTTCTACCAGCAAGTGCCAGCCCTAGAAGTGAGGTTTGTGTTGTCCTAAGCAAATTGGGAAAACACACCCCTGCTGTGTACAAAGTCTCTATTCCCTTGGGGCATAAAAATAGTATTAAGTGTGAAAAAAAATATAGCCAAGTAAATCTCTGCAGCCTTTTGCTCTGCTGCTGTTGAATAATGCTGTTCTGAAAACCACAATGAACAGGACTGATTGGAATCTAGCAGCCCAGATAAACTGCTGAAGTCCCAGATATACATGAAATTCTAGCCTAAAATGTGCAGCCTCAATATGCACATATAGGGACTTCTGTTCTCATTTGCTTGAGGAAAATACACACAATGCTAAGCAGCTCTGGCTCCTAATCATGCTACTGTCAGATGCTGAGCTGATTACATCAAAGAGGAATTACAAAATATTATTTCATTAATCCATGCATAATCTTTGCCTTTTTTTTTTCAATCCAACACGCAACTTTGAACCACTTGCACTGTCTCTTCCCCACTTTCACAGGGCTCATTTACCATAGCAGACGCACTGCAAAGACATCACAGTATCTATCAACAGGAGGAAAATGTCTGACCTTGAACATTTGTATATGAAACAGTCTAAGCTTCCAATCACACGATGCCCAGTGGTGCTGTCACCTAGAAATGTAACATCAGCTTCCTGAAATCACGATATGGGTATTGCAGGAAATTCTTCGCTCAGTGCATACCGTGGAAGCACTATGCGTGTTCTGATACTGTACATCCCAACCTCCTCCAGCCAGTACTATTAGACTCAAAATCCTGGTATACCTTCAGCTTCACCAGCACCATAGCCCTGGTGCTAAAGATCATGGCCAAGGTTTTGTGGTAGCGCTGCTGCTGCTAGTGCTTACCTCAGTGAATGATGATGGTTCCCATATCTTTCACAGTAGTAGAATTCAGAGGTGATCCTTCTCTTAAAATTTCTAGCTGGCATCAAAGAAAGAAAGAAAGAATTAAAAAAAAAAAAAGGAACAAATAGTAAGACACATAAATATTAGAGTCACACTACTTGGTGAGAATCCCAGCCACAGACTCAGGGTGAGTCTGCATTCACCCTTTCCAAACTGAGCTGTCACCACTCTCTACTCCAGCTTTTACTCCGTGTAGTAGCCAATATCCCACGGAGTTGGGTGCTAAAAAATTCAGTGGCTTCTAATTCGTTATCCATTCTGCATCATGCTAATGGCCCTTCTCTTAATGGTCCTTCTGGGAAACAACTTCATTTCTCTGTTGCTATAACTATCTCAGACACAATGACTGAGAGAAACTAAAGCTGATGCTTTTTGCAAGACTTTATTAGCTATTGATCTTAAATCACCTACAGAAGGAAACCTGAAGATGACCACATGTTGAAAAATTCTGAACATAAGAGAAAACTGACCTCTTCATACAAGAGAGCAGAGAAAATAAATTTTGGTGATTCATGGATAAGAAAGAAACATGGTGAAGATATACACCACTTGTGTACATTCACATCCCTGTTCATTCCATATACTGCCTCAGAATTTCACAGATGGGAAACCAGTAAGGAGTCCTGTAATTCAGGAGTCATCTGAAAGAGCGTGTAATTACTGTTTTGTGAAAGAGGCAAACAAAGACTGCATTAGATTTTGTGGGAGGGATATTTTTTTCATACTAATACTTAAGGAAATACAATCAACTGGGCAAAGGGAAATACACGGGGAAAAACTATTTTCTCACTTAAAGCTCAGGGGGGAAAAACCTTACAGCTGCAGTTAGGAATGATTTTACTGCATTTACATGAAACTTGTGTTTTCAGGGTTTGCTCGCTCCCGAGAGAAACAACACCGTGCAACAATGTAATGCAAGCCCCCCTCGGCGGCCGGTCAGAGGTTCGGGACAGATCAGTCCCACTACCTCCCCGTTCCTCAGCTGCGCGGGGCGCGTTTCTCCCGTGCCCCGCGGCGTGGCGCCGGCGGGCTCTAGGACCGCGCGGGAGGCGCGGCGGAGGCGGGCGGGTTGAAGGGCTCCCACCTGCCCGCGGCCGCCCGCAGTTCCCGGTGCCGCGGGGCAAGCGGCGGTGGGGCGGGCGATGAAGGGGCCGCGGGCGCCCGGGATGTTCGGAGTGGGTAGGTACAGCATCCCGCGGCCCGTCACCAGGAACTTGGAGGATCTGGACTCGGTGCAGAGCGTCCTGCTGCACAGGTCAGTGGCGGGGACGGGGAGGCGGTAGCGGCTCCGGCACCGGTCCGCCGCGGGCTTCGCGGCGCGGGGCGGCTGGGGTTTGCTTCCCGGCCGCTTTTCCTGGGAGAGCAGCGGCGGATGAGAAGCGCCCCTGCCCCTCCGCGCAGGAGGGGGTCGGCGCAGCCCAGCAAGGACCCGCCGCCGGCAGCGCCCCAGGCAGGGGCCAGGCAGCGAGGCCCGCGGGACAGCGGCAGTCACCCGGCTCTCCGGAGTGGCTTCCCGTGGCAGCCTTTTGTTGTGGAGGCAGGAAGCAAGAAGGGCCGCGTCCCTGCCTCCTCACCGGCCGCCGGTGAGGCGCGGGCAGGGGAGGCGGTGGGTAGCTGGGGCTGCCCCCGTGCTCACGGGAGGAGAAAGGGCGGCCGTCCGCGGGGTGCCGACTCGCCTTCGGGTTTCCCTCCCTCCCTCCTCGAGAAGCGATGGAGCTGCAGGTGAGGGGAGCCCCCTAATGCACCCCTGAAGGGTGTCCTGCAGCCTGTGCAGGACTGTATGGGCGCCCGGGGGAAGCTGCGTAACCAGAGGGGTTGACAGAAGGAAACTGCTGCATCAATTCCCTAAGCGTTCTGAACCCTTCCTTAAGGGGAGGGAAAGGAACGTCTTAACCCCTACACAAATCCAGGACGTGCACTCCTTAAGTGGATGTGCAGGAGGCACGCTGCATGGGGAACTGCTTTTTCCTCCTGCCTTCACCGACCCTAACACGCAAATCTCCACAGCGTCCCCCCACAAAGCAATCTCGACAATAAGCCCCTTGCCAATAGGCTCATGCAGGGCTTTCAAAGCCTCCTCGATGCTGTTTGCTTTTGGTTAGCTGAAACCTTATAAGAATCAACATCGTCCCATTCAGCAGTATCCGCGAGAGGCTCATCTTCAGCTGTTCTGTGAAGTGCCCATTTCCTAGTGTGTTTTCCCGGTGATACTGATTGATTTCCTACTGTAGAGAACAAGTTCACTTTCACTCAGTGCCAACTGCAAACAGTTCTTGCTATGGAAACTAACAGCTACTTATTAACTCAGCTTCTGTCCAGCTCAAAGCATCAAACTGAATAATCGCTTAAAATCCATTCTTGTGAACGCTGAGGATGAAAACAGTACAGCCAGGAGGGCACGCCAGAATCAGCCTGTTCCTACCACGCACTTTGAAGCCGCTTTATAACCAATAAATGTGCTTATAGGCAAACAGGGGGCCCGGGTGTCTGAAACCCTGTGCATGCATTCAACAGTGACTTAACAGAAAATGTTCCATTTCAAATTCGGATTAAAAACATGCTGCCCCATGGTATTGCTTATATTTGTATACTTTCAGTGTAATAAGGTACTACTCATACTCAAAACATTTGCATGTTGACTGACTGCAAATAACGGTTTTCTTTCATGCTTGAAATGCCTGCTATGCATAGCAGGTGATCCTAAAAAAAAAGCCTGTAGATTTGAAGTGAAATAAAAACAGTAGGAAAAATCTTATTTGAAATTACAGCTGCTTTTCATGCTGCAGGGAACTCTTTAACTCTGTAAGACTGTTTTCCAGAAGAAAGAGATGTATTGAACTAGTCTTTCTGAATTACTCACGGCTATCTTATGTCGGCTTTATGTTGTTCTAAAATACTTTTTGTGAGCCAGTTACCTAGAGGGAAGTTGATAAAGAAAGCTTAAAAAGTCACAATAGTGTATTTTACTGAGCAGTGGAGTGTTTTCTCACAAATCATCTGCTCCTTTGGTCACAAAAGTAGGCTTCATTCTCCATTTAGTCTGTTTATATGTAAATATCCCAATTAAAAATGACAGTCCAATTCAAGCCACTTTGCTGTGGATGGTCTCTAGGCAAGAATGTCCCATGTGAGCAGAAGATTTTGTAATTGCAATCTTACGTAATTTTATGTAAACCTTGTAATCACAAAATCTTACTTGTTAAGGTGTGCCTTTTGTCCCTTAAGAAAGGTTTTGGCTGGGTAGGGGAAAGCTTTATTGTTATCATTCATCTTTAAAACAGATGAACTTGTTTCTGTCTCATTTTTGCTGATGTTGTTTGTGCACTGGAGGAATAAAGAAATAGTAGGAATCAATATCTGAAAAGCCTGTAATGCCAGTCTTTAGCACTCACAACAGATTTTCCATTAGCTTTTCTTTAGATGTTTGAGTAATGCAGGTGTTAGCAGCAAGAAACAGAAATGTTCTAGATGAAAATGTTTTCCTTGGGTTTATCTGCTTGTAACGTATCATGCTATGTCTGTCCAGTTGTTGATAAAGCCTTCCTGGAGATATTATCTGATTTGATAATAAGCAAAAAGATAAAAATGAAACAATAAGAAGTCATGTAGTCCTTCTTGTTTATTGATAATGAAGAGCTGTGATGTGAAGTATGGAAGGAGAGGGGAAAAGCAAAGGGACTCTTCAAATGCTGTTGGTCACTGTAAGAAAGACAGATTCAGCTATAGTGCAGGTATATCCTGTGAGATTTGGCTCACAGTATTAGGCTGTGTATACTGCCTTTGCTGTAGAAAAGAGCTGGAAAGCTGGCAGAACCAATTGTTAGACTTCCCATTTGGAGCACCATTCCGATAGTATGGAGACAGCACTGCCGTCAGTGTTCTTCCTCACCCGCTCTGGCATTCAGCAGGGGCAGTGACCCAGAACAAGAAGGGGAGATTGGTGAAAAATGAGGGATCTGATATAATTCCTGGATAGAGTATTGGCATCTCAAGGGTATGAATGGGGTACTCTGAGTATCAGGTACCATTCACTCATAGCAGAGGCAGAGTTCATTGGCTCTAGTACCCCAGAGGCGTAACGCTTCCCTGGTTTCCAGCCCTGTGCTGAGAAGAGTTCAGTTACACCCACAACTCAGGCCCATTGTGCTTCCTGAATGTGAATCAGTGAAATCAATCTGGCATATCATCAGTGAATCACGGGTCCTGGTACAATTGCTAAGATCAGGCCTGTTTATGCAAAACTAAACATGCTAAGTTAGTGGTTACAAACACAAATCCAAGATTTCCCTCTGTTCTTCCATCTAGCTGCCAGGAAAGATTCTTAACTCCAGCCTCGTTTCTTCATCAGGTTGAAAAAACCCCAGCTGGCAGTATGTAACAATGAAACACTCTCAGTAGTTTAAATTGGACAGTGATGGGTTTGTAAGTATCTGGCGATAGCATGAAAGGATAGTTACCCCCTAGTTATTTTCGTCCTTTATTAGAAAGGTCCAGGACATCTATTTGGTGTGTCCTACACACTGTCCTCTCTTAACTACAATATACTCCTGAATATAAATGTAGATGAAGGTTCTCTTTAAAACACAATAGCTTTTGAAGCAAGTTAAGCCAAAATAAAGTAACAAGGAACTCTTGTTCTGAAATGAATTTCTGCACATGGATTTAGTTCCTTGCAGGAACAACTAATCAGAGCAACCTTAAAGCAAAAGAGAGTGCTTTTTAATTATCCACTTCTAAACGCTCATTAACCAGTTGTCCAGTAAGGGTGAGTAGTAGTGTTGATGCTGATGATGCCCTGTGGCAAATTTTTACCATGTGCTCATTAATAACAGCAACCTAGCATAGGCAGCTTATGGGTTCCTTAGTGAGAAGCATCAGCCCATCTATTTGGGCTAAGTGTAAAGGATCTGCCAGAAGACAAATTATTTCAAGTCTTTTCCTAATATTTATGCACAAGAAATGAGAGGCTTTCCTCTCAAGAGGGATTGTGTGGGAAAATCTGTGTCTTGACTAAAATAAAGTCCTGCTGTGTGAGATACATTATGTCTTGCAATCTTTAATTGTTCCCACAGCAGCAAAAATTCCACATTCATTTCAGAAAAAACACTTTGGTGACTCCCAACTACCTCTCTGTGGACCAAAATCCTCCATCATCTTTTCCTTTGTGATATGGTTATCCCTATAAAATAGCAAGTAGTGTAAGACTGCAGCCTCCTTTCAGAGGAGAAAGACAGAGAGCCTGTCTTTCTCACTTATTGAGCAAACAACTGGAAACAATTAACCACAACTCTTGAACTCAGTGAAATTTAACATAACTAACTGAGGACCAGCTGGCACAGACTATCGCTTCTCTTCAGAAACACTGCAGTGTGCTCTTTAAGGATTAAAAGTTCTTGCAAATACACTGTCCTGCCCTCCCTAATTCTGATTGTATCTCACCTACCTCTGTCAAAATCCTCACTCCTGCAGCATTCCTCTTAGCAAACTGTAACTCATTAGGCTCTGTGGGAAATGCTGTTCATGCAGACGATTTTGTTTTCACAAAGTAAATTGTTTGGGAAGTGCAGTGGGGTACTTTTAAAGTATGTTTGCACCTGTTCTTCTGGAAGCAATAGAAAGAATGGAAGTTGGTGTGTATCTTGCATTCTGGCAACTAGAAACAACCACTGAGCTGATTTTTTTTTTTTCTTTGAAAGAACTGTGTACCATGTATGGAACTTTGTGTAAAGTGGCTGTTGCCTCAGAGTATTTTCCTCAGAGAGGAAAATAAAACTCTTAAATTATCTACCTGTCCTAAGTGGAATGAAACTGTGTAAAAGCAAACTTCCCCCCCACCCCTTCAGGTAGGGAATGTTTTTGTCTTCATCTTTGGATAGGTTTGTAGTCTTAAAATCCATGCAACAGCGATTTATCTGTCAAATCAGGTTATGTCCAGGCACTTCGGAATGGCAACAAAATTAAATATAGGCATCTTTACTGCAGTTGAAGCCTTCATCACATGGCTACAAGTCTAAAACATTTCTGTCTGTTAATTCACGAGAAATCACACTTAACAAACACTTCCCTAAAACAGTTTCAAGCAGAGGAATTTCATACTAGAATTCTGTGACTCCTAGTAGTGCTCCAGCACTGTAAAACCTCACTGCTGAAGCTGTGCAAATATCCCACTGAGCGGAGATTAAATCCAACGCATTAAAAATGTTCCAATAATTATTCTCCGTCCTTTTTCTTATTCACCAGGCATGTCCTGGAAGGCTTACTGACACAGCTACACAGCAAGTTGTCTGCAGTTGCCATGGGTCTTGTTTTTCATAGATGTGAATAATTCAAATCCTGAAAACTGAGTAGGTTTCCCCTCCATCCCCCCGACTGTGCATGATTTTGCATGTGTAGACTGAACTACTGCTCCATGGTGCCAAATCATCTGGCTTGTTGGGGTCTGCCTCGTGTCCTTGCCTTTCTCTAACTGCTCTCCTGACTAACCTACAGAGAAGTTATATTAGTTCTTCACAGCACTTTAAATGCTTGTAATGGAGCACAGAAATATTCCACTGCTAACCATTTGAAGTGATGAAAATTACTGTTTACCTTGTGTTTCTTTCTCCAAACGAGTGTTTTATCACGAGCAGTGCTTTGAGGCTCGCCCCAGGACTAGAGTTTCATTCTTTTATGGGACTGTTGCTCAGAGCACCGTAGAAATAGCCTGTTCGCGATTACATGCTCCACATTGACCCACTGAAAGAAAGACTTTGAAGGGACTGGTGGGACTGGGCTGTTTGTTTCGAGGAAGCAGACGGGGAAGTTAGGCACTCCGACATGTCTGCCGCTTATTATCCCCGTCAGCCGAAGCAGGCGGGGAGCCGGCTTTTCTGCCAGGCGCTGCGCTAAAACTATGCTTTACCTCCTCCCGAGGCGGGCAGCAGGGCGTGCCGCAGCCGCTGCTTATGAACGCCTGGTGCTCTGAGGCCCGTTGCCGGTGGCTCCCGGGGCCGGGGCTCTCCGCGGGCGCGGGGCTCTGAGGCGGCGGTGACGCCGCGACCGTTAAGGTTCCGCACGCGGCGGCCCCTGGCAGTACGCGCCTTCAGGCTTCCCCCTGTCTCCATGGCGCCGGGCCGGGCCCGCCAATGGGAAGGGCAGGGCGCGGGTCACGTGCCCGCCCGGCGCGCCGGGGTGAGGGTGTCATGGCGTCCGGGGGGAGCGGCGGGAGCGGGCTCGGAGCCGCCCAGGGGACGGAGGCGCCGCGGGGAGAAGCCTTTGAGCGTGCGGGCAGCGGCAGCAGCGAGAGCGGTTCGTGCGCCACTTCGCTGTCTGCTAGCTCCGAGTAAGGGCGGGACGGGGAAGGGTGAGCCGTGGTGTCTGGGGAGGGGGGTTCCGGGCCGGTGGCTTTCTCTGCCCCGGGCCCTAGCTGTCGGCACGCTGCTCCTCGGTAGCGGAGCCCGCCGAGCGGCAGTCCCCGGCCCTTAGCGTCCGCGGCGCTGTGTGAGACGGCGTCTCCCCGGCGGGACGCTGCGCGTACCGTGTCAGCCGGCGGGCAGCCCTTGGGTCGGGGCCCGCAGCCCGGCGGGACGCCGCCTGAGAACGAGAAGGGAAGGAGCGGTTTAGCTCACGCGTTTTGGATGCTGCAGCGTTGGAGACCCGCTCTTCCCACGTTAGCGGCCTGTCTTTTGGGAAGCGGGGGGCCAGAAGGCCGCTCTGTAATGCCAGGATCTGCTCTGAAGTCGTACATGCAGCCGCTGGGATTTTGTGTTTTGTGGGGTTTTTACGTCACTAAAAATTAACTCTTTGCCCATTCCCCACACGAAGTTGTCTCTGCTAAGGCCTGAAACGTGTGATTTCAGGTCTGATCGGCGGCAGCTTATTTGGCATGTTATTTGCATCGTGTAATGCAGCGAAGAATAGAAAAGGTTGAAGTGGGGGAGGTTCGACGTGTGTTTTAAGTCTTTGTTCTCTAGTTGCCCCGTAACTCTGGCTTAGTGAGAGACAGAGCTATCAGATGTACCCCTACCTTACTTTGTTCCTCTGTTTATAAGCTGGAAATCAACCACAATGTGTTTCTGCTAGAAGCCATGCTTTTTTTTCTTCTTTATTTAGGTATTTTTTCTTTTCTGATTGTTTCATCTAAAACACCTCTTTATTAGCATTCTTTATACCTGTTCAGGGGATAAAGCTGTGTGCCACAGCTCTTAATGCCAAACACAATGTACAATACAGTTGGGTAAATTGAAGGTCACCTTTTCTATCAGTGCCTCAGCTGAACCGTGAGCCTTTAATTTTTAGAACCAAATAGTTTATTCAGTTGGCCCTGTAACACCACAGCCTTCTGAGTACAGAAACAAGAGGTTAAGATGAGACTTAGAAGGAGAAACAGTACAGTTCTTGCAAAGCAACAGGTACAGAGATAGGTCTGTTAAATGCCATTACCTCAAGTTATTTCTCTAGAGATGATCTGTATGTGATTTTATAATCAGTATATTGGATTAAAGAAAGAAAAACGTTGGGAGTGGTTTTCTGTCAGTTACTGACTTCCACAATAAACTTCTGATAGTGGAAACTGTGCTGCTTGATAACACAGGTAACATGACAACACCGAGGGATGCTCATGCGAGGGTAGTAGAGGTGATGGCAGCGTTCCTTGGTCAGACCTCTGTGTTCTGTGCAAGGCTGGCTGTCAGAGCAGTGAAGTGAAGGCTTGTGTATGTGTGACGAACACAGTGTGGTGCCTGGCTGTTTTTATAGTTCTGTCTGTTTTAAGAGAGTTTAACGTGTGCTGTCACTTTACTAGCTGTGATGGATCAGAACTCCTCTAGGCAGCCACAGCTGTTGGGATGGCTTTATCCATACTGAACCAATGCTTCAGTCTGAAGCTGGACTTTGTTGTTGCACAGGCAAAGGTGGTGAAATCTAGAAGTGATGATCTTAACTTTTGCATGGGTAACTTAACTAAGTAGCACGGGTGGAGTTTAACCATGCAGTGCAGTAGAATAGTTAAGCCTTGATCTGCTGTTGGCTTTAATTGCTTTTAATTGAGAGCACAGTACTTTTAATTCTCTTTAATTGAGAGATGTTGGGTCAGATAATTGTCTGACTCTAACAGCTTTTAGGTGGTGGTGTTATTTTGATGCTAAAACTTTATCTACAGAAGTGCTGTCTCTGCTTTTTTGTTGAATATTTCTGTATGTGAGCTTGAGTATGCTATTTGAACTTCTCTTTTAAGAAGTGCTACTTAGGGTTTTGGGGTTTTATGTTGTATTGAAGTGACTTTAAAATGTTACCCTTGTCTTTCCAAAGGGCCTGCAGTACTATCCATCTTTTAAATGGATAAGGGAAAAAGTAATGGGAGAGAACAAACAGGATGGCATTTTTTCTCTGTGAGAAAGCCCCGTTGCACCTATGAATGCAGTTCCTCATTAAAATCTGTTGTGTATGAAAGAAATGGTTTGGGGGTGGGTCTTCTGTTTTCAGGAAAGGGAATATTGATTTTGCTGTGGCTGTTTTCTTGTAAGGCATCTCATCTGAAGAAACTATGTTAACGTTTGGGAGTAATGTCTTTCCTTGCCATAGCCATCGTTTGTCTGAGAAGAGCTCTTATCCTTATGGCAAACTTAAAGCAGTTGAGCTTTCAATATTCCATGTGATTAACTTACTTATTTTTATCTCCTGCTCTTCCTATCCCCTACCTGTTTGAAGCCATCATATGTCTCTATTAAAGCTGTCACTGATCGTTCTTCTTTCTTTCCCAGTGATCTTGAGCCTGAATGGTTGGATGGTGTGCAGAAAAACGGGGAATTATTTTATTTAGAATTGAGTGAAAGCGAAGAAGAAATTCTGCTGCAGAACAGCTGTCCAGAAATGCCAACAGTGAATCACGTCAGGTTTCGTGAGAATGAAGCTGAAGTTATTCAAGAGGGATCCCGAAAAGAAAGAAAGTATGAACTGAAGAAACTGACCAAAATGTTAAAAAAGAAGAGTCTTTTACCAAAGCATTCCAGTAAGAAAGGCAGTGGAAGCTGTAATGTGCACTCTACTGGTCCTACTTCCATATTAAAACACCAATCCGCTCAGAAAATTGGTGTCACTGTTCAGCAAAAATACAAAGATGTATATGTTTATGTAAATCCCAGAAAACTCTCTAATGTGGGAGAAGATGAGCAGCACAGGCTGCTGGAGGCCTTAGTAGGGATTGTCCATCAGTCTTCATGGAGCAGCAGAAGAGCTGAAAAGCAAGGCAGGAAGGATAAAGTCATCAGAGGAATTAGTGAAGAGAAACTTGTAGTACATGGCTTGGTGCCAGGTAGTTCAGCAATGAAAACAGGTCAAATCTTGATAGGTAAGTAGTGGAATGAATAGTTTCCTCCTGCACTCTGCCTTTAAAATGATAGTTTTTAAATTTG
Organism: Porphyrio hochstetteri; assembly: GCA_020800305.1. Taxonomy (NCBI): domain Eukaryota; kingdom Metazoa; phylum Chordata; class Aves; order Gruiformes; family Rallidae; genus Porphyrio; species Porphyrio hochstetteri. The sequence goes on along the minus strand of CM036909.1, from coordinate 40,721,321 downwards.
TAGGGGGAGCAGCTGGCTTGAATGTTCCTGAGACATAAGCAGTTCCTTAGAACAACGGTTTTGTCAGTTCTTACGGGATTATTTTAAATAAAAGTCATTGCATCTGAAGTTTGGTACCCATTCAATTTTGTTAATGGTTTTAAGAACACGTGACAAACTAGAAGGTGTTAATGTAGTTAAGGAGATGACTATCCTTGAAATAACCAGGGAGTGAACGGCTTGAACTTGGAGCAACCAATACCCCACCACCTTTAATTCAATGCAGAATTTCCTCAGTAGAATGTCAGCACTGGGGAAAAGCTATACTCTGCCAAATGCTTTTGTTTTCGTTCTTTTTCACACGTTTTTTCCTCCCTTAGATAAAAAGCTCTTCTGTACATGTTTTAAATGGATTTTGTACCATAAAAACGAGGTAAAAATACCGAGTAAGATATATGTTCTGAACTTTCTGCATGGCCTTGTTCTGATATTCTTCTGTTTAGCAAGTGTAACAGCTGCTGCTTCAGCAGTTGTGATCAGGCAGCCTCCAAATACGTCATGGGGCTGCAGTATGAGGCGGCAGCGAGCCAGTATAGCATCTCTCCCTTGTGTTGGTTTGGCTTTTGTTAGACACTTCAATGACTTGATGCAAATAAATAACCTGGCAGAAAACTAACCCATAAGAAAAAATGCCTGTCTGGTTTTTGCTAGGATAGGAAGTTAAACTTGGTTGTCAGTAGGTCTGACAGTCACTCAGGCATGAATAATACAGGGCAATGAACTTCTGTGACTGGATGTGAAGGAGCAGAAATACCCTTGTTTCCAGCATCAAGAGATTGTTAATTGGACTCACAAGACCCCAGCCTCACAACCAGTAAATGTGAGGCAGCTAGCCTATATCTGTAAAGGGTGGGAGGCTGTTTAATAACCCTGAAGTTGGTTCTTAGTAGAGGGAGCGACCGCAAAGATGTGATGTTGGTTAAAGATCATGAAGAGCTCAAAGTGAAATCCCACAGAGTCAGCGTGAGTGCTTTTGAAATGGCAACATCTTGGGTGTAAAAAGGCTCTGACTAGCTGATTCTTCTAGCACGTGTTTTTGGTGGGGATGCTAAAGAATGCCTCAGAGGGAAAACTGGATAACTTTCAAATTGTACCAGAAAGAACTGATTAGTCAAGAAGTGGGGGATGCAGACTGAGGGGGAGGAGGGAATGAGTTTCAGCTTGATCTGCTTAATGGTATTTAATCTAATTAGTGTAAGAGTGGGTATTTATAGCCGGAAAATTAATTCTGGGACACAAATTTGTATGTAATCAAATGTTTGTAAGAGCAGGTGTGAAGTCAGAACAGTGTAGGCAAGTATCGGATTCAGGAGATAAAGCTAACCTGAATGGAGATGGTACTTCATCTGCAGCTCTTAATGCTTCTCAGAGCTAGCAAGGACAAAAACTGCAAGGTTTTTTGTTTCATTTTAAATAGAAGAGCTATAGAATGATCTAAAGAGTAGCAGTTTAATATGTCCTAGGCTATCATTACCCAATGTTGCCTTGTTTTTGCAAATACTTTTAAGCATACTGTAGTTCTTCAGCCCTTAAACCAGGAAAATGAGCTGTATTCTGTGCCAGCAGTATAAAATGTATAATTTTCATATAAAAATACTTTCAAATTACATATCTATAGTGAACACTGAGTACTCTGGAATTTTTATGTGGTGTCTAGAAATAGGGATGCTTTGCATAAATTAGATGTTCAGGTTTCAGTGCTGTCTGCATAAAGAATATATAGTTAAAAAAATTGTTCTGGTCAAAAAACTGTCTGGTTTACTGCTACTGTGTTGTGCATCAGAGGATGGGATAGCGAAGATAGACACTCAAGGCCTGATTTAGAAGCAACTGTAGTTCAGTAGATGGTCTCCTCAGTTCTTCATGGGACCTGAAGTGGGACAAACAGTTCAAGAAAAATACAGTAGAACTTTGCTTTTTGTTGTTGTTAAAACTAAGTTTTTAGGAATCCTGTTGTGAATTGTGGAAACAGTAAAAAATATTACTGTGGTCAGTCTAAAATTTAAGTATTTGCACAAAAGTTAGCAGCTTCTTGAGCTGATCAGTATAGCATGATGCCTGCTGCCTGGATTGGTTATAACTTTGTTCACCACCTGCATGTGCACGTTTATTAACCTGTTCTTGTTTTGCTTGTTAAGACTTTAGTAGCCTTCAGTGTTGCAGGCCATTATTTGTAATAGTCTATTGTGAAAGTGTGAACACTAAGTCTATGTTCCTTTTAAAATACAGGCTTTAAAATGATGCAGTATGCTCTTCCTGGTGTCCAGTTTGCAACACACGCTGCAAGCAAACAATTGTGACTCAGGGAGTTACTGAATTGAAATTTTTGCCAATTAATATAAAACTTCAGATCACTATTTCAGGTAGTGAGAAGATGAAAACAATACCCTAAACAGTTAAGAAAATGCCTTTTTCCCCGCCTTCTCTAGGTTCAACTTCAACCAAATGCCTCTCCTCTCCCCTTTCTCAGTCTCAATTGCCCTTGTTTTCACCTTATGTTAACACTGTATGTCCCAGCCCTGTTGGTGAGGTAACAGGTGGCACAAGACAGTGGGACTCTGTGTGTGATGTTCTCCTACCTCCCCTTCCTCCTTGTTTTCCTCTGCTGCAAAATGACTCCCCACAGGCCACAACCCTTCACAAAGGGGACCCATCCCTGAGCTACCACCCTTCCTGTTGTGATTGCTGCTCTTTCTCAGATATGTGTGGGCAGTGGTGATGTGGTTTCCCTGGCCAGGTGATGCTTCAGTATGCGGTGAGCAGGGCTATGAGCAGCACAAGGCGGCTCATGATCTCCTGCCACACAGTCGCTCCTGCAGCACCCCGCTACCAAAATCCTGCCCGTTATGTCCAGTTGAGTGTGCCAGCTCTCCCATCATATTTAACATTTGACCTCCCTGGATAATTTTTCTCAAGACTTGGGTTTGTAGTATGTTAAATAATAACCAAGTCACTGATTACTTTCTGTTTTCATTGGCAAATCGGTTAATTTGTCAATGAGAAGTATGGTTGCCACTTAAATGGCTACCAAGGTTGAATCAAGTGTGACCCAACTCAGTTTTTTTCACTGTGAATAAGCAGTTTCAGAGTGTTTATTGCTTTAACATTTTTAGTAGAAATAACGCCTTCCCCCCCAGAATAATAATTTTCCTCAGGTGGCTTCTTCAATTTACTCTGAAATGTGTATCCGTTAGAGCTTTGAACACTTAAAACATCTGTTTATTATTTGTGTGCTACACTTCAGTATTTTTTTTAAGATTGCATATGGAAGTCGTAAGTCTTGTTGCTGTACTTTATTAACCAAGCAGAATGCAGGCGCTGACCATATGAAAGTAAATAACAGTTCTGCAAGCTAAAAAAACCCTGCTGCTTTGTAACTCTGTAAGAAGATGGCAGTTTCTGTCCGTGTGTTGTTTATCAGCTCATTCATCTTTTTTTAATATTAGCAGTTCAGCATCCATCTCAAACTTTCCCAGCAGAAAAGTCCTCATTGATTTTTTTAAATTCTTGCTGTCACTTTGGTTTTGGTTAGGATGAAATAACTGCTTTTATCTCATGGGTTTTAATTGTCTTTTGTATTTTTGACAAAATGTTTTTCTTGCCTGAGTTTATTAACAATATGCAAAGCTTAGTCAGCTATGTAGAACTTTAACGGGATCACTAGGTTGGAAAAGACTTTTAAGATCGAGGCCAACTGTTCCAGTCTCATGTTTGAGTGTATCTTCAAAGATAGACTAAATATTCACTTTTAGATCCAGGCAAATGGGGGTCGCAGTAGGTTTCAATTTGAATTAAATTATAATGGTATTATAATTATAATGGTCAAATTATAATGGTATTTCCGATCTGATTTACAGCAGGGGATCCTTCTTAGAAGTGTTCATGATCCTCTTTACAACAGAACAAATGGAAAAGTAATTCCAATGATACTGAAAATACAGGAAAGCTATTTCACTAGCAGAATGCACTATTGCTACCTTCATCTTCTGTTCTTATAACTCTCATCACCAAATACTGAATCATTTGCATGAATACTCCCACCTGATCAGTAGTTGTCCAAGTATAAAAACTACCTCAGAACAGGGATAAATCTTGGATCATATTACAGATGTGCTATGATAATCGAGTTTAGAACAAGCAGGCTGAAGGGTCCAGATCCTGACCCCATTTACTGACAAGTGTTTTTCTATGGGTTTCTAATCCGCTAATTCTATTGATGTTATGTGGGAGGACTATTTATTTGTTTTCCTTGAATAAAGAAATGTTTTAGTAGTAGTCTTTGCTCATTTTAACAGTAAAAACACAGATACCACTGTCAGTAGATTGGACAGGTCAGCATTGCTAGAAAGCCAAGTGTATCTGTCAAATTTATAGCATGGACTAGTTGTTTAAAACAATCCATTTAGATAAAAACGGGCAATTTGGAGTCATATTCTGACAGTCCAAGAGCTGATTTTGTCATGTGTAGACCATGGAACTAAGAATCCTGTCAAAAAAATGTCCTTGAAAGGACCAAAACATTGTGAGAGTTTAAGATTTTAATGAGCAGTTACCATATATGGTGTTTACTTGTTGAACAGGCTCTCCGAAGTGGAGACGTTGGGCACGCAAGATAGAAATACGCCACTTGCGTAAGCTTTGTTATGTTCTCACTGTGGAGTTTGGGATGTCGTTTATGTTCTTTTAATCTCCTCTTGAAGCATAACAGCATTGGTTTGGGTAAAAGCAGCCTGCTAACATATAAAGCAAGTAATTGATCTGGCTTTCTTCAGTAGAATGTGTTCCATACTTTGCCTTTTTTGGGAAGGAGTATGTGAACGCTTATAAGTACTTCCACCAAGTCATTACCAAGAACAGAGGAAATTAAGTATCAGCATTTCATGAAAGAAGAGCCCTCAGTCCTCCCCCATGTGAACAACATGGTTCTGATTGTAATTCACCCAAAAATGTTCCCTTCCCATTACAGTATGGAAGTGATATTCACTTACCCATCAGTGTTCCCTGGCTTTATACAAAGAGGATCTATGTTTAGGAATGGTTCGTGCAGGTTTATCTCTAGGGAGTGGTATTTAGCAGAAGTACCAGGCTTGTGCCTCACGTGGCAGAACAATAGGGAGTTCTGAAATAAACATTTCAAGGATGCTAGCAGTCCCAAAGCCTTTTCTCAACTTTGAAAAAGCAGGAATAATTTAATGAACTGTGCAAACTTGGTGTTTGAAATCAGTCTGTGCTGGTTTTGGCTGGGACTGACTGGATGTGAGAAGCCTTTTCTGGTTAGATAGAAGACAGAAAAGAATTCCTGACACTCTCCCCTTTCTCTTCCACCACTCCAGTAAAATTCAGTTCTTTGTGTGGCAAGTATACATAGACATCTTAGAGTTTCTTTGGGGGCTGACAGGGTTTTTTTAATAATAAGTGATTGTAGTCAAAAGCTTGATTAATCATTATGATGGGATTTTTTTTTAAAAAAAAAAAAAAGCTTCCTTTATTCCTTAGAAAAGAACATGTATTTTTCTAAAGATAAATCTATTGACCCAAGGTCTGATATTTTGGAAATGTGTGAAGAAAATGTATATCCTCTATCGTGGTTGCTCACTGTGTCTCTAAAAATGGAACCGAGTCAGACTTTGTTCTAATGTTCTTCATCTTTTAACATAAATGTCGGTGACAGTTTCATGACAGATGATAGTGATTTTATTGCCAGTAGAAATGGAAGCCAGTAAGAGCAGGTCAAGTGATTTTTCTATATGGTATTATACAGTGAAATGTTTGTATGCCAACTGTATTGTTGAAAAAGGGGGGAGGGGAAGTTTGCATTATTTTGTATCAGGTTTGAAAACAAATTTCATTTCATGCAAATGCCTGCTTCTTGCCTATGGAAGTATCTGTCTACTTCAGGAAAAAGGAGAAAGTTCACTTTGATCTCCACTAAAGGAAGGTCAGCTGGAGGGGGCGTTTTCACCCACTTCATGGAGCATGAAAAACATATTTGTTTCTGCTAGCACAGTGTCTCTCTACATCTGAAATGAAGCTATGGCTTAGTCTGGGGAAATTGACTTAACTCTGCAAACCATCAAGTTAGATCAACTTAAATAACTGCAAGCACTGTTGATTAATTACTTATATTAATCAGAAATTAGATTAAGCCTCATACATTTGCACTATATTTTTGATGGACATCATGTCTGAAGACCTAAGTCTGTCTTGAACTTTTTCATACTGCTAAAAGGGAGGAAACAACTCCTAAAGGACGTGTAAATGTGAAACCCTAACAAAGGAACATTTGCATATAGAAACTCTTGAGCTGGCATTAATTATCACACTGGGTAGATCTTGCCTTTTTCTGCTTTAAGATACTCTGTGTTCATAATTTTAGATACTTCCTACTGTGCCACTGATGTCTGTCATTCTCTTAGTTCATAGTCTCTATTCTTTGAATGTCTGTGTTTGGCAAAAAGAAAAGGGAAAAAGCAAACACACACAGTTCTAGACGGTCTGTGCTGATGAAGGTAGCTGTATGTCAAGCTGTAGTTCTTTAGTAGCAATACAGCATTTTTTGGCAAAATCAGGGCAGCCTTACAGGACTGCTTTGGCTGTGTCTTCTGGAAAGCTGATCCATGTACGGTGCGTGATTACATTTTTGCAAATTGCATGGGATAAATATTTACTGCTGCTGTGAAAGTTTTACATATGTACATTATGCACCCAAGAAATAAAAAGCCTTGTGTATTTAACATGGAAACACTGATGGATCTTCTCGTTTCAAAGTGTCTGTATATTCCATCTGGAAGATGTGGTTCGAAAGTATTCCCTTAAGTGCTAAGGTACATATGTGTTCACAGAATGTGTGCAAGCTCGTTCCAATGGCTTTGTGGATTAGATGACTGTTGTCTTTACAACAGAATTCCTAAGGTCACTAGTAAAACAAACAGAACACGAACCACTTTTGTTTAAACAGTGCACCAGATAAGTACAAGAGCAATTTATGCTTTCTCTTATATTTGTGAATGATGATCTTTCACACAGTGCTCTTCAACAGAGAACACAGTAATTCTGTTTATAATTTTTTGTTATATTAGAGTAGCCCGAATGCTCTGGTTTTGATTACTAATTTTGGAGTCCTATGGCTCTGGCATGGACTTACTGAGTTGCTTTTAAATCCTGTCTAACTTTCAGTTTTCCTGTCTTTGAATTTATTGTTGTGTTGGAAGATTCAAGAGGCTAAAACTTCACTGTGCTGTGCGTCAAGAAACAGAGGTTAGGGAGAGAGCTGCCTTAACTTGAAATAGAAAAAACAATTCCAAGGAATGGTAACACTTGTGTGTGTATAATAAAACATAACCTTTTCTTGGTTTTGCTGTAAGAAGGAATAGGGATGAATTTTCCTTGAATGTAAAGGAACAGTGAGCAGTTGGTCATTGTCTAGTGTATTAAAGAGGAATGTTGTTGGCATGGGGGGGATTCTGAATTTCCTTACTGGTAGTTACTTAAGAATGTTCTTACTCTTGTGGGCCTTGTGTTTTGCACTGATTTTGAGCGATCAGCCTTGTACCTGGAAAGAAATCCAGTTCCATTCAGTAGATTTGGAGGAAATGGAGAGGCCATAGAGATACAGATTCTGCTTTTCCTTAGTAAGGACATCATTATTGTAACTGTGTTACAGCCAAGCAAGTCTCTTCCCTAGGGGAAAAAAAGAAACCTTGAAATATGTACAGATCCTTACAGTTACTCAGTGCTTTACTTCTGCAGTTGAGCATTTTTTTGTTGCCAAGTTAAGGCTTAAAAGATAGCTATGCTACCATGCACGTTTGCTGTGAATCCATGTTCTTTTTCTAATCTCTTTTCACTGCCTGAAAGAGTGAAAGCGCTGCTGCTACTAGCTGGCTGAGGAATTCTCTAGTGCAGGTGCTGCTGAACAGTTCTGTAGTGCTGCCTCTGGCTTTTCACATGTCCTGGTGCAGACAAGTTGTGATTTCAGCATCTAGCCTGCACAGTGTCTTCTGTGTCCGATGACACTGGCAAGTCACTTCGTACAGTTGTTTCTGTAAATTTATGCTGCCTCATCTTAAGTATTTTACCCTAGAGAACCTTGCTGGAAAGCTTTTTAGAAAATCTATTTTGAGACTACAGAACCTTTTGATTACTGCTCCAGCTGTGTTCACACCTAGTCACCTCATCTTTAATCAACGCAAACTGGCTGCCCATTTATGGGGAGTGGGCAAGACATGGACAAGAACATAATGGACTAAGTTATGATGTGGCTTGAGAGACAAGGAAGATGAAAAGAGGAGGGAATGGTTTCCTGCCAGTTTCATTCCCTAAGCTGAGTTACTAAGACCCATGATAACTGCCAGGACTGCTTTGAAGAGAGGGGCTTGGGGTGGGATTCTCCCACAGTTAAATTCAGCTAGCACTTGAAATGTGTGGTCTAAGTGATGGCCTAGAACTTGTAAGCTGCTACAGAAAGAGTAAGGTCTGGAATAGTAGCGTTTACATCAATAGAGGTAGCAGTGGAGAAGATTTAGCAAGTGAACAGAGGTGGTTTCAGAGGGGAAAAGTTAATTTTTGGGCATAACTTGATTGGTGAAGTTGTTGGATTCAAGTAACATGAGTGATATAAGCCTGGATGGAGGGGAGAGGCTTTTACAGTTATTTTTGTAAGATACAAGCATGGCAGTAAGGCCTTAAGAACATTAAAGGTAATAGACTAATGTTTCTAAACACAGTACGTGTTGCATGTAGAAACTACCTACTTAAATGTAACCAAGGCATTTATGATTGTCATGTTAATTTTTAAAACAAAACAGTGTTTGGCTTTGTACTGTGGTGTAATACCATCTAACCTTACCATGCTTTTGTCTGTTTTATCTCCAGGAGATGCTCTAGTTGCTGTAAATGATGTTGATGTGAATTCTGAAAACATAGAAAGGGTTTTATCTTGTATTCCAGGTCCTATGCAGGTATGGTAGTTGAACACTTATTCCAGATGTTCTCTGTAAAAAACTAACATTGTTTCTAGCCTTTTTTTTTCCTCAAGAAGCAGAACTGAGGTGATCTTTTCCTTAGAACTTTCCCCATCAAATTTTTCAACACATTGGTTGACTTCAGTGAAATTAGAGTAGATATTTCAGAGTAATTCTGGTAAGTTTTGTGGAAACAGGTAGGTGCAAGTAAGTCACTTAAGCCAATGTCCCATTAAAGGATGTTAGCCACCATCCAGCTGTTACATACTCTGTCATCAGCCAGAGTCAGAAAGCACACACAGCGCTGTGCAAGAGGTAGCAGCATTCTTGGAAGACTCAATTTCTTTCTTTTTTTTTAATATCTGCCCCCCTGCCCCTCCAGTGTGATAGTCAAGGTATTCTGTACTTGCAGAATTCTGAATATTCAGGTTTCTCTGAAAACCAGTACATACAAATGTGAAAAATCCAGTTATATTACTCTTCCTGCTCCCAAACCAACTTCACTAGTATCATTTCCATCAAAACTAATTGTTTCTTGCTCAATACAGAGAAGTAACTTCGTTGAAGTCGCACAACCTTTCAACCAGTGATAGCTGTAATTATGGTCAAGGATGGCAGATATGGTTCCTCTGAGAGTTATTTTGAACACACTGACCTCAGCAAGTGAAGGACCAAGTATGTAATGTTGCGATGCCGGGTGGGTAACAGGGCTTGGAGATGTGCACCCTGGCAATAGCATGCATGAAGCAAGATACTGAAGTCTAGCTTAAAAATAAATGCCAGTTGCAGAGCAGTAATGGCTTTATTTGTTTTCAGTTACTCTGAAGGCAGTAAGAATTGCCATGGAAATCTTCTTAAAAAAAAAAAAAAAAACCCTCTTCTTCAATATAAAAGCCATAAGAGTAAAAATGAAATTCAACAGGCCAAGTGCGAGGTCCTGCACGTGGGTCAGGGCAATCCCAAGCACAATTACAGGCTGGACAGAGAATGAATGGAGAGCAGCCCTAAGGAGGAGGACTCGGGGGTGTTGGTGGATGAGAAGCACAACATGAGCTGGTAGTGAGCACCCGCAGTCCAGAGAGAGAGCTGTATCCTGGGCTGCATCAAATACAGTGTGACAGGCAGGTCCAGGGAGACAGTTCACCCTTTATTCCACTCTGGTGAGACCCCACCTGCAGCACTGCGTCCAGCTCCGGGGTCCCTGGTACAGGACAGACATGGACTTCTTGGAGCCAGTCTAGAGGAGGCCATGAAGATGATCAGAGGGCTAGAGCCCCTCTCCTGTGAAGACAGGCTGAGAGAGTTGGGCTTGTTCAGCCTGGAGAAGAGAAGGCTCTCGGAGAGGACCTGACTGGAGCCTCCCAGTACCTATAGGGGCTCCAGGAAAGCTGGAGAGGGACAGTTTACAAGGGCATGCAGTGATAGGACAAAGGAGAGTGGCTGACTGAGGGGAGATTTAGATATTAGGGAGAAATTTTTTACTGTGAGGATGGCGAGACACTTGGCACAGGCTGCCCAGTGAAGCTGTGGCTGTGTTCTCTTGAACACTCCCTGGCAGTGTTCAGGGCCAGGTTGGATGGGGCTTTGGGCAACCTGGGCTAGTGGAGGGTGTCCCTGCCCATGGCAGGGGTTGGGACTAGATGGGCTTTGAGGTCCCTTCCAAGCCAAACCATTCCATGGTTTTATGAAATAACACAGAAGGAGACACTTATTTCAGAATTAAACAAGAAGGTTGATTACTAGGATGTTAGAAGCAGAAAATTAAGCATTTTGAGTTTTCTACGTAAAATCCACTTCCCAGAGGACAGGAAGACCAGGTAGAAGTTGCAACTTACATATATGAGATGGAGCAGGTTAAAATTTCAGTTTCTCTTACGGTATGTTTGTAGTCTCTTGGTAGTTTTTCTTCAGGTAGAATATACGAGGTGATAGTAATATAAATGTTTTACTGTCCAAGGATACAAATTTTTAGATTTTGTTAAACATGCTTCTGTTTGCAGCTTACGTAGTGTAAGTGCCCACAGAACTACATCTGCCAACTCCAGGAAGATTGAGTATAGTAGTATGTGAGTTTGGGGAGCTTTCCAAGATACTTGACAGTATGAAGCTTGCCTAAGCTACCAGAGTTGTGGTCAGGTATTGGCAGAGTTCCATGGTAGGAAAACCTTGTGTTGCCTGTCTTTGACCAAATAAGGAGTTGCTGTAACTTTTATTAAATACAGAATGATTGAAAAAGCAGAGATTATATAGTTTATTTAATTGTATCCTTGCTAGATTATAGAGTATATGTATTACTTGTTGCTAAAATGCAATGCAGACTTTTTATACAGCGGTTACTTTTAATGCAACGTTAATGTTTACATTGTCAGTAAATCTGTCAAGCAGACAGCGATTACTTAAATCGTGTGTTTGTCATGTTGGCTTTCCAAAACCTTTTATTAAAGTGCAATTATTCCTTTTTTTACTGTGCAGTTTGAGTCAAACCAGGAGAACAGTTGCTGAAATAAACCTGTGGAGAATTTAAATACAGAGTTCTGGGGTTTTTGCAGTGTAGGTCACTCTGTTCGTGCTGCTGAAGAAGCAGAGTTGTTGTTTGAGACTTAGCAATAAAGGCAGCTGCAACACAGAATTGTGAATTGATTCTCATTCGTCATATGCTGCAAAGTATCAAAAAAATGTAGTTTAGGGTATTTATATAAGCAAAGGCACTGCTCTTGTGGGTTCAGTGTTACAAGTTACTGGAAGTAATTTCAAAAGCTAACGACCAATTGTCTCAGTTGCAGCATGTGGCATAACATCTCTCCAGGTTTTTGTTTTCTTTACCTCAGTTTAGGCAAACTAGGTAAGGACTAGTTTAGTGCATTTGTTGAGCAACAGAAGTCAAAATGCTACATCAGGCTGGTTTTTTTTTGATTTTCTAGGCTTGGTTTGTTTTTCATGGCACAACAGTTTCTGTTTGGGTGCTTGTGTGTCGCCTAATAAGATAAAGTCTCAGTTCTGATCAAAGCACTGGACATCTGGTGTAGAAGTTCTGTAGCAGTTACTGAATGTGACAGGACAAAGCATCATTCCATCTCAGGCACTGATTGAGGAGTATTAAGTTGTGGAATTGTATAGGCTGCAGAATACATATCTGTAATTGAAATAGCTGCTGTCTCCTATCACCACAAGACAGAGGAGACTAAGACTAGCAAGGGGAAGATAGGCTAAATGAATACATTTTTCCTTACCGTGACACTGAACCATTTTACCCAAAATATTTTCTAGAAATGTTCAGCCTGAGGCAGATACTCAGAATCAAGAAATTTCAGCCTGAAATTTTGAATTAGCTGCTCAAACCATAAGCACATGGAAAACAGAGACTTAAAACAGGAAATGGCAGGCAATCTTAAAAGGCAGGCAATGCCACCAGCTCTGTCTGTAATAAAATCCATATTCTAAGGCATACAGCTTTAATGCAGATAAACAGAACACATGCCTTGCTGGGTCAGATCAACGGTGTAACAGCTATGTTTCCCGTTCCTTACACTGACAAATGTTTAAGTAAAGAGTATTAAGAAACAAATTAAATCCCGTGACCTTCTCATCATAATTTCCCAGCTTCAAGCAGTCAATAGTTAGGGATTTGTTGGATCACTCACAGGTTTGGAACTCGTCCTTTTTTAATCTATTTCTTAAAATTCCTTTGACCTCCTCAGTGCCCTGTAGCAGTGATTTACATAACTGATTTATATGTTAATTCATTCCTGTTGGCTTTCAAACCACTGTCTCTTCCTGTGTTAGGAGGAATATTTAACTGTCCATGTCTTACTCTTTGTATCATTGCATGACTTTCGAGAGCTTCGTCATGTTCCACTTGTGTCACACCTTTCCTAAGCAGAAAATTCCCCATCTGTGTACCTCACAGTTTGCTGTCACTGTTACCTTCACCAGTGCCTTTCAGCAGTTTGATTGAATTTTGAGAACTAAGTGCTGAGGATGCGTGCATGCTGTCTATTTGGAGTGGAGTAGCAATGTTTTCTGTGCTTTTCCCAGCCTTCATTTCGTTTCCTTTTCTGTTTTCTCCTGTGCACTGAACTGATTTTCTTTAGGAATCAGAAGTTGTGAAAGATGTCAAAGTCAGCATTTACAAAAGGTATTTCAGTAGTTGCACACTTACTTAGACCCTGTGTACTGCTCAGGATGAAGATCTGTTTCCCTTCCACAAAAAAAGAAGTGGTTTGGGGTATGTAGGAAACTGTTGTTTCTTGGTCGTTGTCTATTACAGCATCTAGTGCCTTTTTCACTGTGATTTTAAAAGAAAATGTTATGTTTCAAGCTGTTAGGTAGAATCAAGAAAAATTTGGTAATGAACTTGTAGTCACATTGTGCAGAGACACCTTTCCCAAAATACACAGAGCTCGCACCTGAGCAGTGTGGTATTGCCCACAGCGATGCCAGGAGCAGCATGGATGCCTGCAGGAGGAGGGAGAGTTAAGGTGCTGTTTGGCCCAATCTGGCTGTATGGTTGTGTCTCAAAGAACAAGGCAAAAGGGGGTTGTTTTCTTTTAAATTGAGAGCCTGAAAGACAGGCTGCAGCAAGAATTCTGTCTCTGCATCATTGGTGTATAGACTGTAGCCCAGTGTCATGAAGAAGTGTCCACAGACAAGATGTAGTAGAAGTTACGAGAAAGGAACTAGTGAGCCTTGAGGAAATCTGCAAGAAGTTAAACAGGGTATGAGGAAAATCCTCTGAAATACTTGCAGATGGCATGATGAAGGAAGGGAACTGAGTTACAGGATGCTGGAGAAGAAAGCTGCTGCTGCTTCTTAGCTGGATGTTTCTGCTCCTCAAGTCCTGTTAATATGCAGCTTAGTGAATCAAAACTGAAATGAGGAGAGTGAGGGATGAGTTATGGTCAGAAAAGAAAGTGTTAGCACATGGCAGGAGAGCAGGATTGAGTGTGTGCTGCTCCAGAAAACGGGAAGAGCAAAAAAAGCTGATAGCAGCCAAAATAGGGGAGGAAAAGATTAATGAGAAGTGTTGGGAGGGAGTGGAATGGAATGGGAAGGCGGCAGCCAGTGACATAAATGTTGTAGCTGTAAGAGCTGATGATGGCACTTCTCTCTGATTTAGTTTGACAGGCAGGCAGTGGGTGTTTTACAGCATCATTATTTCTGGCTGGCGCTCCTTTCCTTAAGTATGTGTATATGCATACTCAATTACAAAAATGTAAATTATCTACATTTAAATGAATAAATTACCTCTGCTCAGGCGTTTCCATTTATTGCAACTGCCAAAATATAAACAATTTTTTGTTGCATCAATCACTAGGCTAAACTGTCAGTGCCTTTCAAGAGAAGTGGGATTTGGTGTGATGCATTATGTTCTGAACTTCCCAGTTAATAGGCCTGTTAAGGATACTTTAAGGCGGACAAGCAATCTTGAATAAAAACATCTGAAGGAGGGAACTGAGAGCATGCCTGCTTTAGTCCCAGTATAGATATTTTCAGTCACTTTGAACAATGATGAAAACTGAAGTCTCATCCAAGAAAATGAATCGATTTATTTTCCTCAAAATTTACAATTTTATGCTTTGTCAAGAGCTGGTTATTTCTCCTGTGTCCTTCTTTCATACTTTAAATGAAGTGTTCATTTGCAAAAAAAAGTAGTCTTCATCACTGCTGGAACAACTAACAAACAATTTTTGTAAGGCAATGCTCATAAAGAGGAGGTCGGTAAAGCAAACTGTGAAACGTATTTCCATATCCAGTTGGGTTTTGTGTTGCTGGTGAACCAGAAAGTATACATTTTTTCTAAAATTTCCAGGGTTTACTTTATTTGGGAAATGAAGAGCCATGTTATTTTCTGACAAAGTAAGCTTGATCATCTTAAATTTTGTTGTTTTAAAGAGAATGGGGTTTGCTTTTTTTCTTCTGAAGACATCGCGTAGCAAGTGATGTAAACTGGTTTTATGCCTCTTGCTCGTTGTGTACAGTTGTTAAATATCTGTTTGCTGGCTTAACAGTTTCTTAAATTTTTTTTTTTAAATATTGAAAATGTTGGCAGAATGAGCTGCTACAGAGTGCTACAAATTAATGGACTTTTGCAGTCTAATGTAAATCGATTTTCCTGTGCAAGTGTAGCTGTTGGTGCACTCAAAACAGCCGAGATGCTCCTGAAGGGCCTTGAGGATTATATACTTTGGGAAGTACTGACATTTTGAAAGAAGTCAAATATTGTGTGTGTAATAGACCCAGAGCAGTAAGCATGTTTTTCCATTCTCAAAACCATAAGAACTAAGTATGAAAACACACCAAACCACATGCTTGCTCATATTGTTCACAGAGCATGTAATAGCTGGCTTTGTCCTTAATAATAGATGGTTCTGTAACATTGAATAGAAAATGGCTTTTACTGAAACAGCAGGAATTTTTGAATGCTTACATCTTTGTCAGTAAAGCTAAGAAAACTTAATCCCTTAAAGGGTTCAAACTGCATCTGTTTGATTTCATATTAGAATGTTAATTATAAGTACAGCCTCATTTTCACAATTATTTATTTCAATAGGTTAAACTTACATTTCAAACGTCGATATTTGAGCCTGAAGGAACTTCTCAGCAAGGGTATAAGCAGGCACAGTCAAGTATGAACAATCTGGTTCGGCTTCTGTGGGGAGAAGAAAGTACGGACCTTCAACAGGCTATACAAGACGTGCCTCATATTGTGATGTTCCTCACCATGAAACCAGACTCTGAAACATCCAAAGATGAGGTATGTGGCTACCTAAATAAATTTGAAGATGAAACTTAACAAGAGAAACTGCTATGCCCTTTGATACAAAACAAGAACAAAAAAACCCTTGCTAATACTTTTCAGTAGCCTGTAAAATGTCTGTTTAGACAGAAGTAAGGCTTGAAATTCCAGGGGGGAAAGAAGTTGGCATCGCTGCTGCCAAACTGTAATTGGGCTTGAAACCACTCCAGCGCTGCTGAACTTCTTTATGTGAAGAGCCGGCTGGAGGTGTTACTGGACAAAGCAGAGGTAAATTCGGAAGTTGCTTATTGTGTCTCAGATGCTCACTGTGATGTTTTCAATAGGCCTCTCAAATCTGAACAATTTAATCTGCCTAGTCAAAAAAATTTTCCCCAGCAGGAGCTGTTGGCAGGCCACCTACATAATCTGTCTAGCTCCTCCAGTTTTGAAATGCTAATGTGCCTTTTCTTAGAGAACTCTCACATGTCTGCTGTTTGAAATAAACTGTTGATTCTTGCTTGGGCAACATTTTTGAGCTTCTGAAGTACTTTTCATTTCTTCTGTAAAGCTTCCTGTCACATCTCTCTCCTTTTTGTGTTCCTCAGAAAAATTTTAGTAGTATACATATAACCTATTGTAAGTTTGTGTAGATGTTGTTCATGGTCTAGCCATAGCTACAAATACTTCACTCAGAATGCAGGGAAGGTGCAGAACAGTGTCTGTGTGAAGGGCTGAGCTTGGCCTCTTTCCTGGTCTGGAAATGACAGATAGACAAGTGGACTGTTTAGGACCAGACATTGGGCTCTTGTTCCCTTCTGTAGATTCTCCTTTAGCACCGTGCCCCAGTTATCTATAGTATCTGTGATACTGAGACATCAAATGAAGCACAAGTTTTGCCAGTCCCCAGGGACAGTGATGGAGTGGGGTGCAGAAGAAAGATATTTTGCTTCCCCTTCCCTGGAATTAATCCTTTGATCCAGTACTCCATCCCTTCTCTGAGATACTGTTTTAAAATACTATTTTTCAACTGATAGAAGTCTGTATTGCTCTGTTGGGGAAGTGTACTAGAGAAAAAGTTACAACTACACATAATGGAGTCTAGTTTTTTTTTTTTTTAAGATGGAGCTGGGGAGGAGAACCTTAGAAAATTGCATGATAGCATAATATGTAAGAAAGTTTGTGAAGCTGGCAGAGTCAAGTGCTTGAAAGCTAGGAAATGAGAGATTTATGGCTACTTGCACAGCTTTAATTTCAGCATGACATGGCCTTTAAGTATTAAGTCTTCTGAAAGATGCCTGTCTTGTGTAGAGGACAAGATGGACTGATGAGTGTGTATAATTAAGGCTTAGTAGGCAACCATAAATCCAGTACTTCATAATTTTGGAATGTTTGCCTTTGTCATATAAATCATGCTCTTTTAACATAATGCTTTTAAGGTAACGTATGCATCATTGTGTAATACAGTAAGATACAAACACTGTAAGGTTTGGTTTGCAGTTCTTTCCAGTCCTGTTTAAGAGACTACGTTTTTTTCATGGGAGGTACTTTCAGCAGAAATTAGTTTATACAAGTGTTTCTTAAAATTTGGGGGTTTTTAATAGTGTTGCAACTAAGAAAGGTCATTGTGTGGGGTTTTTTCCCCACCTGGAGACTGCTGTCATTAAAGCATACGATAATGCAGTATTTTTCTGCTTTGGTATTTCCCTACCATGAAAATTAAAAGAGCTCATTTAACTCTGATTTAAATAAACTTAAGATGCTTTATCAAAGCTCACTTAAATACTGCAAATAGGGTTTTTTTTTTTACTCGATTCTAAGTCTGTAGTCCAAGATTGCTATGTTATGTGGATAGAATAGCTATGGACAATTGCTGTTTTCCAGTGTTTTCTTGGTCACTTACATAAACTTGTGAAATACTAAACCAAAAGTTTCATTCTGGGCCTCTGTTTTCTCTGTTGATAGGTGAATAGATATGCAAATACCTCATTGCAATTCCTACACTTCAGAATAAACAGAGTTCTGCTTTCTTGCCCCATTATTTCTTTACAGTCTCACAAGAAACAGGATTAACCCTGAATGTTGAGCAGAGGTAAA
The DNA here is from genome assembly GCA_020800305.1 of Porphyrio hochstetteri. NCBI lineage: Eukaryota > Metazoa > Chordata > Aves > Gruiformes > Rallidae > Porphyrio > Porphyrio hochstetteri. The sequence goes on along the minus strand of CM036909.1, from coordinate 40,703,489 downwards.
AGAGGGATTGTAAAGCCCCTTTTCTCCCTTCATACTATGGAGGAATTGTTTCCTGCTAAGTCTTGGCAGTTATGCTGCCCCAAATAGTCTCTAATGTTGTGAGATGCTTTGCAGTATAATCAAGGTCGTTACAACATTTCCTAACAAAAAAGTGTTGTTGTATTCAAGGCATTTTTCTTTAATTTTTGAACACAGTATGCAACATCCAGTTATTAGGCAGCTGTAGTTCCAGAACTGCTGTACAGCAGTATGTCAGTAGCACTGCTGTTAGTAACACCTATGCTGTACAGCACAGTAGAAATACAACGATCCCTTAGGAAGCTTCCTTACCCATAGCCAGGAGACATGGCATGCAGATCACATCCATGTAAACAGTGGCAACTGGAACTAGTAACCTGTTCTTCCACTTACAAGCTTCTGGCATCCAAACCCAGAATTAATGAGCTCTAAGACTCCTAAGCTCTATCTACTCAACTATAAGTTAAAGTAGCATTAGAAACAATTTGGCATGTGTGCACTTGTGGGGAGTGTCCCACAGGTTTCGGTGGGTAAGGCTGACCTTGTCTTTTTGATGCTTTAGTTCAAGGTAGGTATTAGGATTATGCCATACGCTGTCTGTACCAGCATACACTGCATCACCTTTATGTGTCTGAACCCATTCTGGTGACACCATGTTTTAAAAGGAGTAATGTTTGTCCTCCTCCTCTGCAATTGTGTTACTGGAAGCATGGCTTGGGTGTATGTGCAAAGCAGGTATTACTGAGTAGCTGATGAGATAGCTCTGTTCATACAGACACTGACTTGTGCTTCAGGAGCATTTCTCTCTGTTTTTGCAATTCATCTTGAAGAATTCACAGTTAGCTTTTCATCTACTGTTTCTTTGTCAGTCTTAAGTAAGATGCAATTTAAAGCCCCTATTTACTGTCAGTGCTCTGTGAAGATTATAGGAGGTTTCTAGCTGGGTGGCACCATGGTGATGCAATTTCTTTTAGCATTTCTTAAGTTGTCGAGACCGTGCTCATTTATTTTTTGTATGTTATTTAGGCTCAGGCTGAGAAATTAGTAAAATAAAAATGGGAAGCTGTTTCATAAACCCTTTGTTTAGATACTGTGTCAGGTTTGTGGAGATTTTTTGGGTTGAGGGAGGGTTTACACTTTTTAAGAAATGAGCTGCTACTCATTTATTAATTCCATTGTCCTTGGCCTCTGAACTTTGGCCTTGCTTTGGAGACAGCGGATCCTGTATGGCTGTATGTGCTGAACCTTGCTAACTCAGTGATACCTATATAAGGTACAGCTGTGACCTTTTGTTACAGTTATCTTTTCTTTCCCTGGGAAAGTGTCCAGATAATTCTCAAACGAATTTTGTGTGAAGGCCCTGGTTCATGGGGAAGGGGGGGAAGGCTCTTTCTAGCACTCTGTAGTGCTGTAATTAGAAAATGGCAGAGTTTTTTCCCAGCTGAGGGATTGAGTCAAGAAGAAGAAAAAAATCTTTGATGCTAATGAGTATTTGAAAATAGAGCTAATTAAATTGGATAAGAATTGAAGAGTTTGCCAGGTCCTTCTGTAATGAAACTTTACGTTCTTTTAATCTTGATGAGAGAAAAATTTCTAAGTGGGTATTGGCACTGGCTGGTTGTGCTTAGTGACATAAACAGGCAAGTTAATCATGTCTGTGTTTCTTTCGTTTCAATGCTCTTCACGTTGGACAGGCTTAATACCACAGGGATTCCTTTCTGCCAGACCCTGATGGGCCAGAAATAAAAAGTGTTTGCTTGTTACCATATTGTTATGGCTGCTGAAACATTTAATATGATATTTTTAAAAGCTTTAATAGACCATTTATTTTAATGAACTGGTTTGAAAAAAGTAATTGTCACAAATATTTATCCCTACTGATCTTCAGTTTCAAGATGATTTCTTGAATAGTATGCTGACACAGGTGGTGAGTTTGGTGATAAAATGGTTTATGGTGTATATGTTGTTATTTGAGTATATACCTCAGTTATCTTTTGTGCTATACATGTAAAGCAATTAGGTAGGGTTATAGAGAGAGATTGGACATTGTATACTGTGGGTTTTAAAGAGCTATACGTTTGATTTCAATACTGAAAGAACCATACAAATATTAGTTATCTCTTGGAATTGGAGTTGTTAAGCGTGTATTTCAGGCTATAAAATGCAATGGCCATAGTGTTTATCATTTTATGTTTCTTCAGATAATAATTCTAAAAGTCAATTCTTCTTTTCTATAAAATAGGAAAGTTAATTGTCAGAAACATTCATGTGTATTTTAGAACCTGTAAGCCTGTGCACACTGTATGTTTTGATACCATTTGAAAGAATATGAGAAAAGATTTAATGTTTAAAAATAACTTTTCTTTTTCCTGGCATTAATTTACCTTGTTTTCCATGGGGTGTTTTGTGGGGTTTTTTTGGGGTTTTCTTTGGTTGGTTGGTTTGTTTTGCTTAACTAACAGCTGACTTTCTTCACAGCAAGAAATTCTTTATCAGTACCCCATATCAGAAGCATCCCAAAAACTGAAAAGTGTGAGAGGAATATTTCTCACACTGTCTGACATACTGGAAAGTGTTACGGGTACCCAGATTATCAGGTAAAAAGTATTTGAAATGTAATGTTCTATTACTTTTATTACTTTATACATAAGTGTACAGAAGAACCACAGGGGTCACGTATCAAGTTCTAGATAAAACAAGGCTAACCTGTTAGGCAGTTATGTTTTAACTGAAGTTGGGCTGCTCAGCCTGGGCGTGCATTGATTTGGGGGAATTTCTTTGTCATGGGTGGCAACGACTGGGATTTTTAATTGGGATCCCTTAAAACAGCCTTATCTAAACTGGGTTCTGTGGCACTGTACTATGTTAGACACAAAATTCTACCATGGCTTCAGTGAAATTAAAACATTCAACTTGCAACATGTGAAAAGACTTCTGTGAAAGACTTCTGTGTTCACACACCAGGACTCTAGTACAAAGTCTAATAAAAAATGACTTCCAAGTTTTTGGAGCAGCATAGGGAGTGGTGGAGCCATGTCAAGATACTGTTGAGTATTTAAAGGTTGATGATTTTCTGGAGGAAAAATTAAAAGTGTGCCAGCAGGAACTCCTTTTCAGTTTCACACTCCTTCCCATTGAGAATTAGTGTATGAGTTTACAGCCCTTGGAGTGCTCTCAGCCAGGATTCTCTGCTGCATGTCGGTGCTTTGTGTGTCAGACACCAGACCTGGATTGATAAGCCAAATGTAAGTGGGATTTCATGCCCAAGAATAGAGAGTGCAAGCAGTAGAGAATAACATTGGTAATAATAAGGAATTCCTCAAAAGGCAAAAAGCCTCTTTAATATATTTGAGCTGTCCACTGATAAATATTTCCTTTTCTTGAAGTGCTTTAGAATACATTTTTGATCTCCAGAAAATTAATATTGAATAACTTTCATTTTTTTACATTTGCATCTTCTGATTTCTTTTTTCCCCTCAGATTTGTTGGTATCCTGCTGTATTAAGTAATGAGTTTTAACCCTGTGTTTTAACCACACTTAAAACTTTCTAGTTATACTATAAGTCACGTTCCTGATGTAGTGATCAGTAGGAGTGTGGATTGGCTCCTTTAGCGGCAGGTATCAAACACAGGCCTTTCATCTTTGGCCTATACCAGCATTTTGATGCAGTGCCACATAAATATTAATTAGCACAGAGGTATGTTAATTTCTTTTAAATGCTTAAACATTATTGATATAAATTCTGGCGTGTAGAACCGTTTTTGGACATGTGCAGATTTTTCAAACACATCCAAAAGACAAATCATCCCATTGCTTGATGATCGATACCAATGGTATCATCAGAAAAACAATACAGAAATCCATAACAGCACAGATTCACCTTTGCTGTAAAGGTTTTCCAGTTTCCTATTTAAACCTGTAGAAGCACTTCTGTTGGTCTCTATGGACTGTCTAATTTCTTTAAAAAACATGTAACAGATAATCCCCAGCTCTCCTGTGGAAGCTTTTCCTGTCAGAAGAGTAAATTGTTGTTGTTATTATTATTGTTATTGTTATTATTATGTCTGCAAATGTATTGTCTATCTTTTGGAATGTGGATGTTTATTTCTCTGTCCTTAACTGCACTGTAAATATATAACTTGTAAGGAAAGGTGCTTTCCAAACAGAACAGGAAAGATAAAAATTTTCTGATGACCTGTGGAAACACTAAGGTATTTCTTAACTAATGAAATGACACTATCATTTTGTTAAGCAACATCAGTAGGAGTGAATCACTGAAGCAAGCTAATCATGGAGCCATATCCTGAAAATTAAATTTCTGAATCTTTCATGTTTAAACTAAAGTTTAAGTTATCCTTTTTTTACTTTACAGCCGTGGTATTTTAAATTTCTAACATCATAGTAAGGAAGGTGGAGTTTTGTTCTACATTTTGTGTTTAAGTTATTTACAGATCTTAGTTTTAGCAGCAACCTGTATGTTTAATCTGATCAGCTGGTGCCTAATGTATGATTTGCTGCTAATCAGAACAGTGGATCTCATTCTGTTTCATGTTCTAATCCGCTTTGTGGTTCAAATGAAAAGTTGTCTTTGACTTTCTGGGATTGCTGAGCTTTGTAAAGCAGTTTTCCATACAAGCAGACAGCATGAGAGTTCAAGATTATTCTTATCACTCAGGTAATTTGTTCAAATACCTCTTGGGTGGGTTTTCAAAACAAGCATGGAGTCTTTTTAAATTTTTTTGTGATTAATATGCTCAGAACCTTCATGAGTGCCTCTGTCTACCTCACTGTGATCTGATCTAATTTGACTGTGTTAGAAGCTAGGCAGATATATGTCAGGATGACCTTTAAAGAGCATCTGAATCGTACAGAGGATCGCTGGCACTTCAGTAGCAGTTGTTCTTCCTGTGTACATTTGAAAATGTTGTTAGTATTTCTGTGATCTGTTTGGAATAGAAATCAGAGCATCTGTAATAATTACCTAACCCAGTTGCATGTATACACAAGACTCATTATATAAAATGCATATAAATCATTCTGCTTTGTAACAGGGGTCTTTTAGAACTTCATAGTGTTAACAGAAATACTTCTGGCTTCATTTTTTTAGTTCCTCCCTCTTCTTATGTGGAAAACTGGTTCAAGTTGTTTACTGGAAAGAATCTGACAAATTGCTTGTAATTGGCCTTCCCGAAGAAAAGTGAGTTTTAATTAAAATGCTTTGTTTTCCTTTTATTTTGTTTCTTATTATCCATCCTCAAATTGTACAGAAAAGCAAGAAAGGGAGGGCTTACAATGTACTCTTCTTCCTCTAACTGTATTTTATACCTGTGATTGTACTTTTTTATTACTGACTTTGTTCACAACATACATAACTGCTGTTGCAGGTTTCTTCATTTCCTCTAAATGGAGTAAGGTCTTGTTAGATCTCAGAAATACATGTAGGCTAGAGAAATACGTGTTTGGTAAAGTCAAGTCCTGGCTACTGAAAAATAGCAGTAATATTACATATTTATGTGTTCTAGGAGGACATCCTACAGGCCCATGAAGAATACAGCTCTCCACAAGGTGCCCATGCTTACTCACAGAAAAGATGCTAAAGTGTGTGTTTGAATTTTATTTTCTAGTGTGCCACTTTCTCAACTGAGGAACATGCTTGAAGATGTTGTCAGGACCTTGAAATTTATGTACAGTTCTTTAGACAGGTCAGTTTTCAGTCACTGGTTTTTCACTGCAGCACTACACTAGCTACTAGAAAGAAAACTGACTCTATCCAAGCTGAACCCAGGACACATACTCACTGAAAGAGACAGCTAGTAGCATTCATTTTCAATGTTTACATGGAATTTCTTTGTTCTTTTACACTGGCACAGTAAAACTGGGTTCTGTTCTTGCTGCCTTGTTTCAGTTTTAACACTAGGAAGACTCTTTATTTAAACAGTTGTCGTTACTTCAGAAAGGTTTTTCCTTCATTAGGTTAAATCTTTTACCTAATCTAAGTCACTGTGGATGTCAACAGCGCTCTACAAATGTTATCCTTGGTGTTATAGCACTGTCTGTAAAATGTATGTATGAATCAGTGTTAGACTTCTAATAAAGTAAACACTCCAGACTCCTCAGTTTTATTTGGCAGAGCAATTGTCTTCCTCTGCATTTGGAAACAACCCAGAAAATTTTCAGTCTGACTGTAACCTAAATAAAATGGCCAAGGTAGGCTATTCAAATGCTTGCAGTGTTGAACTCAGGGTTAAAGTGTGTATGCCATAGAGAAAAGCCTAATATTTGTATTTATTTTTCTGTGTTGGACACGATAGAAGACTAGAGAGAATAGTCTCACGTAATGTCAGATGGTATCTTTTTTCTTACGATGTTTTCTTATGTCACTTCATGACAAGGAGCAACTTTTGCATCTAATAACCTGCAACTAAACACATTTCTGGAAAAGCTGAGCTTTGAATGTGAGCTAGCAAATGTTAGATATAAGTATAGGATATCATTTGGTTGAAGCAACCAACAATATCTGTAACGTGCTAAAGATAGGTTAATTACTAAAATAAAGGGAAAAAAAAAAATCTTAATTTCCAGAACGATGAAGCTGATTGAGAGCAACTTAAGGCAAGCTAATAGACATGTACTATGCTACTCCTGCTTTCAGCAGGGCAGGGGTGGGTTTTGTTTGTAGGTAAGGCCGAGATACTGGCCTAGTGGCTTTTTCATGTTTAAAATTAATGTTAAGAAGAAATAATCCGACCATAGTATTGTGCTGTAAAGAGACTTCGATAGTACTTAGGGTTATACAAACAAGCTACAAGTTTCTCCATGTTTTTCTAACTTGGAGTTCATGTTTGTTCAGTGCCTTTTGCCAGGTGGAAAATGTTTCTCGCCTGGATCACTTTTTCAACCTGTTCTTCCAGCGCGCGCTGCAGCCTGCACGGCTCAAGTCCAGTGCCAGCCCCAGAGCTCAGCACTACGATACCTGCAGTGCGCTCTTCTTAGACAACCTCCCGGGCTTGCGCTGGCTGGCGTTGCCTCAGGAAGTCAAGGTAAGGCTGCTTCCAGATCTGTCCAGAAAAAACTTGTACGCCCGAGGCTGGAAAATCGATGCAGGTATCTTCTGCCCTTAAAGCGTAACTCACAGAAGTGCTTTCCCCAGCTGAGACCACCCGTTTCCCTCCATGAGCCTTTATTTAAAGTTTGGAGCAGGAAACAGACTGCTACTACGAATGTAGTTTGGTAGATTCAGAGTTACCAAGGAAGGGAATGGTGAATTCAGAGTTACCTAGGAAGAGAACAGGAATTTTAAAAAATCAAAACCCCACCAACCAAAACTATTTACACACACCCAACCCTACCTCTCTAACAACTGGCATATGCAGGAGGGAAAGCAGCCCCTGGTACATAGCTTTATGTTCAATTTTGATCATTTAAGTAATTTTCCAGGTAGAAAATAGTATTCCAGAAGTCTGTGTGTAATTTGTAATTTAGAAGAGTTAAATGGCTGATGTGGAATCGAAGTAAATATCCATATATCGTTGGGGTTTTTCCTTACACCATCAAGGTACAGCTTTTCTGCTCTCTTTTACTGTGTCTGGTTACCTCCCACTTAGAGTGAGTTGTGCTTTAAGCAGTAGTAAGGCAAAAACTATATCATATTAAACAACAATATATATTTCAGTCTTAAAACCAGTTTTCATGACTTTAAGAAGTTGAAGTGGGGATCGTAAGGACAAGTATAGTGGTGGGGGTATTTTTTGTTGGGTTTTTTTTGTATGATTTTTTTCCCCATTGTGTATCCAGATCAACTTTCAATAATTTTTTAAGTCCTTAAAAAAATATGTTCTTTAACACAACTGTGTTAGCAATTGATTTCATTTAGAAACAAATAAGACAACTTCACTTACTCCTCCACAGGGCTTGTAGTTTCCTTTTTTTCTGATTTCATGTTAGTTTGTTATAAAGGGATGTAACGTCCCTGCCTGAGGGTTAAGTGCTCCCATTGCTAGAACATATTTTGATCCAGGTGATCGCAAAATAATTGCTTTTAAGCTTCTCATCAGAAAGACCTTCTGAGACTTCTGGGTGGTACAGAGTCGATGAAGGTTCTCTCTGGATCATCTCCCTCAAGATGATATAAATAGCCTGGCTCTCTCCTGGTTCTTTTTTCTTTCCTTCCAATTTCTGTAATCTCATCAGTATCAATAGCTGTTAATTCTGAACTCTTCCTATTATTTAATTGCAATGAAACTGCTAGACTTCAGCTGTTTGGTACTAAATAAATTGTGCCTTACAATTCCTGTGGCTTCATATGCATTAACTGAAGAGAACCCGAAGTGAAAAGACTAGCTTCACATAGAGAATATCTACACCGTAGGTATTTAATGAAATCAGGTCGTCTCATTCAAGGAACTAAACATATGACTACGTAGCTAATTACTGTTTAAATCTGCTGGCCTTTAACGAGACAATAGTAGTATAAAATTGGATCTTTTCTCCTATTTAGAGCAATCATTTGACAGAAAAATACAGTGTGATTCCAGTTAAGAAGGTAATTTTCCTTCCAGTGTGCATACTTAAATTGCAATTTCGTAATATTTATTTATTGTCCTTCATTCAGGGAGTGTTGGGTATCTGGCATTGTAGTAAGGTGCAGTGGACCCCTGAGATTATCAGTCATTTCATTTCTGGGCCTAAAGTGGAAGAAACTGAGCTTTTTCTTTTGTAATAGACCCAAAATATTTGTAAGCTTGTGGATAACATAGCTAAGGCTAGTTCTAATTATTAGATGAGGAGCTGACCATAAACTCCATTAACCAAACTTATTTCATAAGCAATGACAAAAGAAAGGAACACTGTAGTCACTGAAAATAGAGGCTGTGTGATGGAAAATTGTCAGTGCTTCCTAGAACGGCTCTTCAAAAGGACTGAGTTTAGATGTTCTGCAGTGTCATGTTAATTTGTAGGGTTTTCATTTGAGGATAACATTAACTAGGACTTCCCTGGTATTCTGATTTTTGTATTTAGTAAGGCCACATGTACAGTTTTCACAGAAGTGTGTTTGGAGGGGAAGCAATGAAGCGGGAAGTTTTTCACCTTTACTATTGATAAGGTTTGCAGAATTATTTCAGGTTTGCTACTGTTTGGTGATAGAAGTGGCCGTGGACATTGCAAGCTAAGCATCAGTTCATTACCAAACAGCTTTGTGTGTGCTGTTGTGGTCTTCTCTCTCCTCCCTCCATAATAGGAATTGTCTTCTCCTCCAGTAGCAGATTGGCAATGATTTAGTTCTTTCCACCTTGCCCCCCAGTATGTGGCTGGATACATTTTTTTTCTTTGCTAAATGTGCTCGAGGCCACTGTGTTTGTGACAAATTTAGTCAGACTTGTGCTTTTATAAGAGGTATACCTGAGAATACCCTGTTATAGACATTTTAGACAGAGAAGCATAGATGTATGGAGTGTGGCGTATGTCCTAATTCCAGAGCTAGATCACAGAATCACAGAACTGTAGGGGTTGGAAGGGACCTCAAGAGATCATCGGGTCCAACCCCCTGCCAAAGCAGCTCCCCAGCTCATATTGCACAGACAGGCGTCCAGACGAGTCTTGAATATCTCCAGAGAAGGAGACTCCACCACCTCCCTGGGCAGCCTGTCCCAGGGCTCTGTCACCCTCACTGTGTAAAAGTTCTTCCCCATGTTGGTGCGGAACTTCCTGTGCTCCAACTTGCAGCCATTGCCCCTTGTCCTATCCCCACAGACCACTGAAAAGGGGCTGGCCATTTCCCCCTGCATCCCATACTTAAGATATTTATAAACATTAATTAGGTCCCCCCTCAGTCTTCTTTTCTCCAGGCTGAACAGCCCCAGCTCACTCAGCCTTTCCTCATACGGGAGATGTTCCAGGCCCTTAATCATCTTCGTAGCCCTTCTCTGGACTCTCTCCAGGAGATCCCTGTCTTTTTTATACCAGGGAGCCCAGAACTGGACACAATACTCCAGGTGGGGCCTGACCAGGGCAGAGTAGAGGGGGAGGATCACCTCCTTCGACCTGCTGGCCACACTCTTCCTGATGCATCCCAGGATCCCATTGGCCCTCTTAGCCACCAGGGCACACTTGCTGGCTCATGGCCAACCTGTCATCAACCAGGACCCCCAGGTCCTTCTCCACAGAGCTCTTCTCCAGCAGCTCATCCCCCAGCCTGTACTGATACAGACGGCTATTCCTCCCCAGGTGCAAGACTTTACACTTGCTTTTGTTGAATTTCATTAGGTTTCTCCCTGCCCAGCTCTCCAGCCTGTCCAGGTCTCGCTGGATGGCAGCGCAGTGTCCTGCGTGTCAGCCACCCCTCCCAGCTCTGTATCATCAGCACTTGCTGAGGGTGGATGCTGTGCCCTCATCAAGGTCGTCAACTTTACTGTACTGTCCAAGTGAGAAATTCGTGTAACACGCCCATCCACTCACTTGCAAAATGCATGCAATTAAAGGGAATAAAGTGTTTGTGCAACATGTAGTTGTAGAATATGGTCAGTCAGCAACCTGAGATAGATTTTTAATGCAACTTATTCCACCTCTAACTGTTTTCATGCACTTTTTTTTTTTTCCACAACCAAGAAATGAGACTTCTTTTTCCCCATGTACTATTTGGTGATCATTTTTTTTTCCCTCTGTGCTTTTTTATTTTCTCTCAAGTTTCTGTAGAGAGACACTATGACACTTTGGTCCCTAGTTCAGCTCACAGGTGGTTACTTTTTTGGGAAATTTTACGTTGTAAGGGAATTGAGAAAAGAACTGAGTTTGAGCCATTGCTTTCCAAACTTGTCCATGTTTTTTCAGCAAAATTTTGTTGTTGCAGAATATGAAACTTCTGCTTAAGTTCTGGTGAAGATCTGTATATTCTGTGAGGAGTATGAAACTAAAAGTGTCTGTTCTTCATTGGGCAGAAAGCCATTTAAATTTTAACTGTGGAAAAGCTGAGGTACTGGTTAGTTGTTGACTGCCAACAGACTTGCTGACACTTCTCTGTTTGAAAACTTGATTTATTTCAATTAGAGGCAGGCTATTAATATAGCCCTGGAAGTTTCAAATGATGCATTTTAGGTTGTTTTCATTAAGTAGCACAATGATGACATGAACTTCAGTGCCTAGTACCGTGTTCTTTAAAGAAAAGTGGTTTTAGCTGTTGGTTAAATTTCAGTTTTACTCTTGCAGTTAAGAGAAATAAGCAAGCTTAAAGTGGTTGCAGCAGAACAAAGGTAATGTCTGAGAAAGTTTTGGCAATTTCCAGAGAGACAAAAACTAAATCCATTGTGAAAAAGATTTTTTCCTAGTAACTCAGTTGGATACAACAGCTTGCCAGATTTCAGAGCTGTCTCTAGCTTCCAAGGGGTAGTCTCTAGACCTCGTGTTGTAAAGCACACTGAAAGGAAGAGTGACATCTTTATACTGAGCAGTGGGTTCAGCACACACACAAGCAGAGAAATTTTAGTTTCAAAGAAGGAAATACACAGCAATTAAGGAGGAGTTTTCTTTAATGGATTCAGGTGTTCTTGATATTTGATGACTGAAAAGTACACTCAAATTTTTATCCATGCAATTTGTACTTGTGAATCCTAATCTTCTGAGACTAGGTAGAGTGAACCATGCTACTACTGTAAGGTAATGTGTTGGAAAACTGTTTTAAGATGTGCTGTTTAAATATTTCAGATGGAAATTGACACAGCACTCAGTGATCTGGAAGCAGCTGACTTTGCAGAGCTGGTAAACATTTTATTTTTGCTGATAGCATTGCACAGTGTGTATTTTCTTTGGTGTCATATTCAGTAGTCAAAAAAAAGCACTAATTCCAAACTCATCCACTTTTTAACAAGTAGGAGTCAAAGCAAAGGTATCCTGTAGTATTCTTATTTTAAGATAGCTCCATTTTACCCATTCTGTTTTATCCTGAATTTCTCTCCACACTTAACATTACGGCAATATTATAATCCTACAGGATGAGTCACTGAAAACCCAGGATTTACGACCATTTAAATCTGTGGGATGTCTAGAAGGACATTTTTAATTTCAACATAGCTGATGATTGTTACATTCCTTGTACATATCACTGTCTCCTTCTCAAGCAGTTGTGAATAAAATGAAAACTCCTATGGAGCACTGAATATAATTTTCCAGTTTACGGAAAACAATTACAAGTTATGCATATTTTAAATACTGTTAAAAGAGAATAAAGTAATTTACTTAAGTAGCATTTACTGTGCATGCTTTTTGCTACCCTGCATATGACAAGGAGGTGCAAATCTCTTTCACTTTCTAATGAAAGACCTTACTCGTGTTCCAGACCAATTAAGTTAAAATTATATTCTTGATAGGTATATTATAATTGAGCATAAGAATAACGTGTGTGTTTGCCTATTTAGCGTAACAGTTTGGGGACATATGTATTCTTAATTACAAAAGATACTTAACGTTTCTTAAAGCCTAAAATGCAAGGTAGGATGATGCATAATCCATCTTGCAAAATAATTTAAGAAAAAAATAATCACTGTAGTAAACAAGCTGGATGATAACTTACAAAAAGCTGTGTCTGTAAGTTGTGGTTTATTGCATAGAAATTGATTGCACCCACTTAATTTAAAATACAGTGTATCCACCTAAAGATAGCATTTCTTGTTAGTGTGAGAGCACTGGGCATCTAGATTAAAAGATGAATGAATGGATGTATTTCGGGTAATGTAACGTTCTGGGGAACCACATCTGCTTTGATGTGGAAGCTTCACTCTGGGAGGGCTTCTGGTGTCAATAGTTACGCTTCAGCTACTTTGCTTCTAAGAACTCTAAAAATTAGCATATTCTAATAAAAATAGTTTATGGACCAATGAGAAGTAAATCGAAAATCTGTTATTTTGAGCTGAAAATTGTAGTGACACAAAAATCAATAATGGAGGATAAACACTTGTTATTCCACTTAGCTTTTCAGTATTAACTGCTGTACTGATAGGAAGCAGTGGTCAAAAATGGAAGTATTAAACAAGATATTGATTACAATTGACTGGCATAAGATGTCTTGCATTTGGTAAATATAATGAAAATTCTGAATTAAAAAGTATACCGTGCCTTTTTTTTCCCCTCACAGTCTGAAGACTATTATGACATGAGAAGATTATATGTGATTATGGGCTCTTGTCTCTTCTACAAGGTAGTATTAGTGATTAAAGTCTAAAAACTAGGAAAATGCATCTGGAAATCTAACTCAGTCATAGAATAACTTGCTTCAGAACCTTATAATATGAAAAAAGAAAAGTATAATTACTTTGAATGTGTATTGCTAGTAAGAGACCTAAAATTTAAACAGGAAAAAAAAGCATCAGGAAGTTCTATGTACTATATGATCAGATGGAACAAAATACTTCTTTGAAACTCTTGTATGAGAATTTTGTGGTGTGTGATCCAAGGATGGGAGAGAGAGAGAGTAGTAAGGAAGTAAAGTGAGTCAATTCAACAGAGACTGTATGATATTCTAATAGGAAATTTTTTTGTTCACTGCCATTATCTAATACAGGTAACAGGTGAATCTGTCTTTAAATCACAGACTTGATTTCTCAGAACTTGAGAAATTGGATTGACAGACTTTTTCTCTTTGGCCTCATTTGTAAATTTATTTATCTTTAAATGTAGAGGAAGGTAACAGCCTTTGCTTTAAGGAAGCTTACATTGTAAGGAATTTCTCACGCAATTGTTCTTTATGCTGCTGCTGTAATGGGACCAAACTGTTAGCACAAATGGGGCTGCACATAAATACCACCAGAGAGCTGTAACTGTAACGCCCTTAGTTTGAGAAACACTGTGTACTACTTCGGGAATTTCACTAATTCCAGCGAGAGATCAGTATTTTTGGAGAAAGAACTAAATGAGAATTAAAGCACCTTAACTCTGTTTTAAAAGCTGTCATGCATTTCCCAGCTCGCTTTTGCTAACTTGCATATATGCTGACGGTTTATTTGCTTGTATTTCAGTATTTTGATTCTTCAGATGTGGTGCAAAAAACTCAGTGTTACCTGTTGTACAGCTGTGTACCAAAGATACGGTCTCTGGCCAGGAAGCTTACAGTCTCAATGCATGTGGAGCATGGATATCTCTATATGAAAAGCAGTCTTAAGTGAGAAGTGGTGATGTTGTATTTCTTACTGAATACACTTCCTTTTTTGTGTTTAATTAAGGGTTACTTGATTGGTAATCACTTGCCAAAGGAAGATCTTATTGATATAGGTTTATATTGTCGGCACTATTGTCTGTTACCCTTGGCAGCAGAACAGAAGATTGGTCAGTTAGTGATATGGAGGGAAGTATTTCCACATCATCATATCCAGCCATGTGAAGTTTCAAGTTTTACAGGATACAGGGAACCTGAAGCAAGATACTTTTTACTGATAGTTGGCTTGGTAAGTTAACATTTGCAGCATGCCTGTTCTCTGATGCTTTGTTTTGCTGTTGTGTGTTGTTCAGTAAGATCAACGCTCCCCATGGATTTTATTTAGTGACTTCACAAAATACTTGTATTATAGTTACCTCACAGCACGGAATTTCTCAGATTACTATTTTTTATACATTTGTAAAGTTTGCAAGTTTAAGTATAAATTCTCATTGTTGTTATGCCTTTTCACTTAGCTTGAAAATGTTTTTACTTTCCTGATCTTCTATTTTCAGACAATTCATTTCAAAATGTTTTTTTTAAATGTGGAATTTGTGGACTTTTTTTAAAGCAAACAACAAACGAGTTTGTAAATGACAGCTTTTATGTTTACATGATAAACTTAAGTAATGTAACAGAAAGATCTCCTTGAACATGATTTGGTTAGAAAAAATAACTAAATCCCCTGGAGGTGAGAAAGGAGTGTTCAGTGTAGTGCTGTATTTTGCCCAAGTATCAGATAAGATAGAAATATAATACAGCACATAGCGCATGTTAAACCAGAGTCTAATGTTGCTATCTCTGTCTGCAGAGGCACTTCATGCTGTGTGTCCTGCTAGAGGCAGGAGGCTGTGCATCAAAAGCTATTGGGAATCCAGGACCAGACTGCATATATGTGGATCAGGTTAAAGCCACTATACTCCAACTGGAAGGAATAGATGCCAGCATAGAGGAAAGGCTAGATTCACCTTCGATTCCACCTTTATCTTGTGCTGACTGGTTCCTTCCTGCAGCACCCGACAAACTGGAGACTTTGACCACTTCACCCATCCTAAGTAAGCTACAAAACACTTCCAAATCAGCAACCACTCCAGCAAGCAAAAAGAGCCTGTTTGGCGACTCTTCCATCCTGACACGTAAGCCGAGCCCTACGCGAAGCAGTGGGGGGCCTGACCACCGTAACGAAGGTCCCCTGGAAGATCAAAGTAATCCCCAGTCTGTAATGGATCAGGTCTGACAACAAAGACAATTGATGAGGTTCTGGTGGGCTTGGGGGGAAGTGACAATTCTTTTAAAAACTACAGTAACTATTTAAACAAGGTGCTATAAACTAAATCTAAGAGACTCTGCATCCAGTAGAAAATACTTCCGTTGTTTGGGAAGCTTTGGGTCAGCATCACAGCTGGCACTTGTTTATTTTATCATGCCTTCCACCTATTTGTGTTTTTACATGACTGAAATGGGCACAGCTGCGTTGGAATCAGCAGAAGTAACTGGAAAACATAGCCCAAATAATAAGAGTATAAACATAAGTTATCAGAACAAACTGCTGGGCAGTTGTACAACAGCATCTAATCCGTTTCAGTCTAAAATAGGCTGTAATATGTGTCTCTGTACGCTGATGTAACTGTTTGTGCTTTTTAAAAAAATGCTGTGTTATTTCCTTCCAAGTCAGTGATTTGCTGGCTTGATTCTGTTCTTCCATTAGCTGTTTTCTCTGTTAGTTCATCTATGTTTGCTTTTCAGGTCACTAGGAAAAAACATACCCTACCAAATCCATTCCACTTAGGAAACCTCAAAAAGAACCTTTCAGAGAAAGATACAGAAATCCTTAACACTGTCAAGTAAGAAACTAGTTTTTTCATTTAGCATTTCATTTTTCAAGGCCACATCAGGATTTTTTTTAATATGCCCAGATCACAGGAGTTTTAATTCTAACCACAACTCTGCTACGCAAGGTTTCTCAAAAGTGAAACTCTTAAATGGAGAGCTTAATTAGAAAACACAACTGTTTGTCAAGAATGTCACTAGAATATACACGTCCCACGTATGACACCTTGAAAGTTCAAGTAAGAGATTTCTTTGGTGTAGAAATAGCAACCTTTTGAATGTCTCCACCCATTTTTGTACTCTGATGTAGTTACCAGAAGAAACAATTCTGTTTTTAAGACAGAAAAGTGTATGTTGTTTAACTGAAACTTAGTTCAAAGTTGTTTGAATATTAAATGAATTCTCATATTTTTCAAGGTTGACATCTGGTCCTGAGAACACTCTCTTCCACTACCTATTTTTGGAAACGATGCAAGGAATCTTTATTACTCCAACTCACAAAGAAGTAACAGAGCTCGGGGGCTCCATCCACCCTCAATTAATTGAGAATTTCTATCGTTGCTGCCTTTCAATTCGTTCAATTTTTCAGCAGTCCATGAGGAAAGAAGTATGGAAGCTTTGTTTTCTGTTTCTCTATTCACATTCTCAACTCAGTGTTTCCAGGCTGTTTTCATTGTTTAAATAGTTCACTAGCAGGTGTATTTGCATGTGTGTGGTTGTTTTTAAAGCACATGATACTTTCACTCTTATGGACAGATTCTTTCTCTGCCCCTCCAACCAAATATGCATGCAATTAGGGCGTGCTCTCACACCAAAATGCCCTCAAAATACTGTGTCCAATATAGTACCTCATTATTCTGTTTCACATTAGGACTCTTGTTTGTAGCTTAGCAAAAAGTTTCATGCCCTGGGTTCTAGAAGTATAAACAGCAAAAGAGGGGCGGTTAGCCATTTGAATTTTGGGATGGGATTTCAGGTTTGCAGCAAAAGGAAATTCAGACCCTCTTTTTTTCATAGAAGGTGTTTCATATGAGCAGTGACAGCACAGTTTGCCTGTGCTGTACTGTTAGCATGTCTGAACAACAACCTGAGGAGGACCTCTGATGGCCACAGGGTCATTCATTCTCAGTGCCTTTGTTCTGTATGCTAACTAACGTGCTTATACGTTTGCCACCCACAAAGGTCTGTAACTGTTCACATGGATATTGGACTAAAAGAAGACTGGCTATAACAATCGATTCCTTTTAATTATGCTGCCAGACCTCTTGGATTTGGGATTAGGTGGGGTGTCAGAGTAAGTAAGGCTCTTTCCTGTTACAAAGATACCAAGTCAAGCCTTGCTCTGGATTTAGTCTGAGGCCTGATTCCATCTGCCAGAGCTTTATGTGAATAGTTAGTATTTAGAGTAGACTTTAAAATGGGCAGATATGATGTCAGCAACTGCACTGTCTTGTGTTTGATTAAAATTTTTTGTTTAGTCCAAATGATCCATCTGGACTAAGATGGTAGCAGTAACACAGCAATCTAAACAGTTACAGTTACAAAAATCAATTTATGATATACTACATTCAGATCAGACATTTTGCGTTCAATGGACACTTAATTTTTTGCTAAAAGTCTACTATGTTAATTGCACTCTTGATTTTTACTGACATGAACTGAATTAGGGTAACACTTCCTCTCTGCTAATTTTGTGCCCTGTTTAGTCCTCTTGGAAAAGAAAAATAGTAGCTATAAACCAAGTGGAACACTGTCCATCAGTTGTATTTTTTAGGTCCTAAAGTGACAATTAAATGAGAAACAGGAAGTAACAGTATAAATTGAACAAATGCAGTTTGCAAATAGCAGAATAATTTTTTATGTTTTATTAAAGTTACTAAGGAAGTCACTTCTGGTTAGACCAATGTGCCTTATAAATAATATAGAAATTTTTAAGTGTTAGAAAAATAAGTTAATTTGGTGGGTCAATTTCATATGACACTGGGGCTTGGCTGAGTAGGAATTTCACAGTGACTAGTGTATTCTAGGCATGGTGGTATATGTAGAAGCCAGAAAACAAGCAGGGAGAATGCACAAATAGTTCTTAACAAGATGCCTCTGGTTACAACTGTTAAGCAGACAGTTTATAGTTTAAAAAAAGAAAAATAAAACCAACCCCCGAATAGAGAGACCATTCAACATTAGGTGTAGCTCATAAAAAGTGAAAAACTCACATGTGGAAGTCAAAGCTTCTGGTTTGGCCACAGCTACCTCAGCACATGCTTTTCTGGCTTCTCCAGACCTGAGAACAGCAGGCAGCAGCTGGGTTCATTCTGCTCTGAAAATCAGAAGTAACTGATGAACATGTGTTGCAGAACAAAGTTTCTCTTTCACAGAAATATGGGGTAGTTGTTGCATGTTGGCTCCAACAGTTAATGCTGAAATTTGCAGGCTGCATCAGGGCATGAGGAAAATGTAAAAGAATCAGTAGAGGTTTCTCTGGTTTCACAGTGCATGGCAAACAAAGTCCAATACAGCAATGTACCATTATACTGCTTACTATATGTCACTCTATGTAATAACCAGCCCTGGCCTCATTTTCTTCATCATCATCATCTTAGCATTTTCTTACTCTTAAATAAAATCTGAAGGACAGAAGTTTTAATGCATATGAAAGTACAGACCTTGATAGTTCCACCAAGTATTCCCTCTTAATATATTCTTTTTCTTGAGTATTTCAGTGTGAATAGCATAGTGTAAGGTGTGTTAAAATATATACAAATGGCAGCTGGAAAATCGTGTTACGGTGCTGGTTTTTTTGGTGGGGAAGATTCTTAGATGGAGTACTAACATATTCCTTAAATCTCTTTCAGTAGCAGTATTGGCAAGGTCGGGGTTTGAAGCAATTTTACATACTAAGGAAAGATGTTGGAAGGGTTCTCTATTGTGAAATCTCTTCCACTCTGTGAACTAGTAGTAATTTAGAATAAGTATTATGTATTAATCCAAAGCCTGTTCAGGGAAATTTAAAAGACATTTTCTCAGTCAAATATTAGTCATTTTGTTTCTCAGATGCTGAGGTGCATTTCACTTTCTTCTACTGTTTCTGAGAAATTAAGGTAGTTGTGACGTTTGAACATCATCTCTTGAAGAGAGAAAAGGGGGTTCTTCAGCCCTCTCATCTTCCATGTTGTAGGCAGACTGAAAGATAAGGTTTCTTGCTGCTGCATATAGCAGAGACAAGTTCCTTGAGGGTTTTTTTTTCCAAGAAAACCTTTTCTTTCACATTTGAAGCAACTGATTGGAAGAGAAGCTTCACTGACAGGTCCAGAGATGCCCTGTCTCGGCAATTGTCTTAAGACAGATTTGTTTCGGAGAGATTTCCACTCCTGTTTCCATAACTTAATCTCACTTCTCAAGCTTCAAAAAGAAGAAAAATATTTAAAGCTTGGAGTTTTGTTTTTTAGGGTTTTTCCATTTTTACACAGAAATTCACAAGAGAGCAGTAAGTTTATTTTAACTTAAGTGGTAGAAGAGCTAAACTAGTGACAAACCCTTTCACCATTCCTCCTGTGTTTATCTCCGTATACACTTTGGTCTCTTTCCCCTTGCACTTCTGGTGAAAGATCCGTGGCTTTACTGGACTCACAAGACTGAGCATGAAGACAGATCAAAGAGATAAATGTAGGTTTTGTACATGCTGTTTTATCATCACCAGACAGGTACCAGGAGGTTCAGTTAGAAACAAATGAACTTCTGTTGAGGTTTATTCAAAAGCTCTGTACAAAAGAGAGCCCTAAAAACTCAATGGAACATGAGAAAGTCTTTATCTTCTATACATTTTATTCACTCTTACAGAGTAAGAGCAGGAAAACGCTCTGGGCATGGTGCTTCAATTGTTTATTTACAAAAAAATTCCTGCCTGCCCAAGTTTATTCAACAGATTTTTACTACTGTGGTGCTTAATTAGGGAGGCACACAGAGAAAGATGAGAGCTTTAGCTGTTGTAACACACTTGTAACAAGAACCTGTATTTTCTCAGATGTTTTATTAGAGAAGTAGTGTTCAGTTAGAAGAGAAGGGAAAAAAGAGTATGTGTCTACCTCAAAGTTGTAATACAGTAGAAAGGCCTGCTGATGGCTAAGTATTGAAAGTCAGGAGAAAAGAATCCTGAAAGCAAGTTAGCTATATCTTCAGTCTGTTTTTTGACTGCAATCAGAGATTCCTGAAGAAATGACATAGTTGTATTTGCCTAGTGTTTATGTAAAAATATTTCATTCTATATGAACGTTTCACAGCTATTTTTTTTTTTCTTTCAAAAAAGCAAACAGCAGGCAGTGGGATTTCAGAATTTAGTAATGCAGCTGAGGACCTAGGTGTGATAACTGAACATGGAGTTTTGTTTGAGTGCTCTCCTGATAACTGGACTGATCCAAAGAAACCACCACCAACAATGAGTTACTGGGTTGTGGGGTGAGTTTAAAGATTTATGTCTTTTAAAAGTCTTCCATTTTGAATATGCCACGATACTCTTTAAGAATAAACTTAACTGTAGCACATCACAGAACTGTTTGAGCTGACTGAGGGAGCTTTGATTTGGGATCTGGGAACTTGCACTGGTGTGATGTTCCACCTGCTGTAAAACTCAGGCTAACCCCGTTCCAGCACGTTAACCCTACAGAGCTGGCACCCTTTGCAGTGCTGTGCAGGCATGCTAAAGTGCCCTAGTTGTACTCTCATTACCCTGCATTTTCTCCTTCTGACCTCTCCATTCCCTGCTTTGTAAGCCAATCCCACCTCTCTTGCCTTCAATTATAGTTCTGATTCAGTGATACAAAGAAGAAAGGCCAACAATTGGTTGTGCTGGCTGATTATTTTTAATTTGGTAGATCAAATCAACCCACTTTCTATTTGACATTTTTGGAAAGGGAGTTCTCTTTACTCAGTTTGCTTTGAGAGTTCTGCCATTGTGATCTGTCACTGTGATTTGTGTACTTAAACTTAATTTTAAGTGATATTCTTAATGACCCATAAAGTTATTGCTACATAGCATCTGCAGACAGAACAGCATGCTGCTCTAGGCATTAAGTAGTAAAAATAATACATTTTTTTGAAGTAATTGAAATGAGGGATAACAAGAAAGCAGGATGTATCACTTCCTCACAATTCAGGCTGTATTGTTTCAGCCAGGCCAGTAAGCTCTATACTGTTCCCACTACCCACATGTTACTCATTCTTCCATCTACTGTGCTATCTACATGTTAGCTGTGGTAAGCAGACAGTGGTATTTGGAGGAGTCAGCTGGATGTTTCTTTCTTCTCTACATCCATCTTCTAGATTTGGTATTGTTACTAGATCAATAGAAACAAAAGTGAAAATACCCAGTTAAATGGAGGCTATGCTTTCACTATATCAAAATAATTCAGTATAGGCAACTGTATCCTGGGCTGCATCAAATACAGTGTGACAGGCCGGTCCAGGGAGACAGTTCTCCCTTTATTCCACTCTGGTGAGACCCCACCTGCAGCACTGCGTCCAGCTCCGGGGTCCCTGGTACAGGGCAGACATGGCCCTGTGGGAGCCAGTCTAGAGGAGGCCATGAAGATGATCAGATGGCTGGTTTTAGATTAGGTATTATGAAGAAATTCTTCCCTGTGAGGGTGGTGAGGCCCTGGCACAGGCTGCCCAGAGAAGCTGTGGCTGCCCCCTCCCTGGCAGTGTTCAAGGCCAGGTTGGATGGGGCTTTGGGCAACCTGGGCTAGTGAAGGGTGTCCCTGACATGGCAGGAGGTTGGAACTAGGTGATATTTAAGGTCCCTTCCAGCCCTAAACATTATATAATTAACATCTTATTTTAGCTCTTTCCCTAAAAGACCTTATTAGATTGCAATGTGGGAATGTACCTACCCAGCTGTATGAAGTTAAAAATTAGTAAATATTTGCATACTGCAACTTGCTCCCAAGTACTCTGATTTCATCTTCTAGCCCAGAAACTTGGATATGTGCAAACACACCTGCACCATGCAAACAGATGCTGAAAATCTGAACAGCATTTTCCAGTCTTGAGAAAACTGAGCAGGGAATAACCCACTTTAAAAATCTATGATATTGAAAGAAGCCAGTGCAGGAGAGCCACAGAAATTTGCTAGCTGTCTTACACAGCAGTTGTTTTTTACATCTTACTGAAAATTCAGAGTACAACTGAAAATATAAAAGAGTGAAGGGAAGTTAACACTTAAGATAACGTCTTTTTTTTTTCTCCTTTTTCTTTTTTTTTCTTCCCAGGAGACTCATTCTGCATCCAAAACCTCAGGAGTGTTATGTCTGTTTTCATGACTCAGTCACAGAAGCTGCTGTTGAACTGGCCTTTAAACTGTCCTTTGGCTTAGCCACATAGATGAGCTTCCTGAACATTCAACCAGCCTGTGGGGTGTTGTCCTCTCTCCCTCTTTATATTGCAGTACTCAATTGTGGTACCCACCCATGGTGTGTCTTTGACATGTTCTTTTAAAAACCAAATCTACTTTGTGGTAATGACACAGGTGAAAACTTCAGTGATGACTCTAATATCTCACCAATTAGAGACCTCAGAGAACCAAAGTTCTTATTTTTATATATTGTCAAATTATTTATCCCAAACATAAGTTTTTATGTGAAAATATCACAATTTCACACTCACTGTTGTTCAGTGTATTAAATGCAATGTAAAATCACCTGATAGACTCAAAGTACTGTCTAAAAATCTGGCAATTGGTGATAGGGGGGGAAAAGAAAATAATTTTCCAATTAATTAAAATTTTTGTGCCTCTGAGGGCATGAAAAATACTGAATGTTTTCAGTAACACTGTGCTAACAGAGCCATAAATCCTTCAGCCAGTTTATGGCACTCAGCCACACAAAACTAATGGCTTATCATTTTTGCACACTGAAGCCACTATAGTGTGCTTGATGTTTTACTTGACTTAAGGAGTTTTAACTACAAATACTATTTCTGTTTGCTAAAACATAATTTTGAAGGCACAAAAGATTTGGGGGGGGAGGGCTGTGTGATTTTTAAGACTTGTGCATGGACTTGGTTAATTTTATATTCATAATTTCATAATTAAAAAATGTATTTTTTGGCAAAAACCAGTGAAGTGTTATTCTGGGTTTTTTTCTTAATATATTTTCTCCTTTATTTATTTAAACAGTGTTTGTTTAGTTAGGTCTTCTACAATTTACAGATGAATACTACAAAAAATGTTAGGTCACATCCATATAAGGCAGAAGAAAGCAAGATGTTGGCAAAATCAGAATTCTTCTAAAAAATTCAGCTTTAAACAATTGTTTAAATGTTTGTAATCTACAAACCAGCTGTTCCTAAAGTTGGGGGTTGTTTTTTTTTAACTAAAGTTTAATTTAAAATGTTTTTTTGGGGTCTTTTTACCCATAGCCATCAGAGTTAGATCTGGTCATCTGTACAGCATTTCATCATGTCAACAGTGCTGCTCTGAATTTCTTTTTCCCTTTGCTGTTTCTACTTGTTTTCATGAACACTTTCCATAAAATGCATGACTGAAGTTGCATTTTAAACAATGGGATCAAAAAGTTCAAGCATTCAGGACCATAAATGCAGTTCCACAGGCTCTAGTGATCAAATCTGTTCAGAGCAGTTCTAAAATAGTCACAGAGTGATTCACAACTTCTCTTAGGCCTGAAGGTTAAGCATGTGATTGCAGTTTTGTTCATCAGCCAGATCTAGAATTTATGATTTCCTAGAAGACAAGAGACAGTATTTCAGTTTGAGATATATTAATTTTGCTTTAGATTTGTTCCCAGTCTGTAAGTTAAGTGATTTGGGATTTACTCTGTTTGAAAAATAAAAATATGTGGTAGTTTGGTGACATCTGAACAGGACCTGTTCAAAGTCTAAAATATGTGGGATTTGAGTATTAATATTGTTGTAGATGGAAGAAGGAACATACTAAAACATTTTTCACTGCACTGCTTTTAGTGGGTTTAACAGAACCAGTAAGTGTGGATGGGTATGTGTCTATGGAAAGGGTAATTTTGCTGATGTTTGGCTTGTTTCAGTCTTTTAAAGGCTAGGCTACATGGTTTGAATACTAAAAAAGATAGTATTTGAATATTTTAAGAAGGACAGCCAACTTTTATCTAGATCCTTGTGTTTAGTCAGACCTAGGTTACTGTGCTGCCAGTGCAGTGAGTTAAACTCTGCTGACTCAGCTGAGCCATGCACACAACAGAGTCAATGCAGAAGAAACTGGCTATGTGGATGTATGCAGAGAGGAACTGCAGGGAGGTGGAATTCCTTCAGTAGCAATCAGCTACTGAGACTGGCTCGTTCCTTCACAAGAAACAATACCTTTAAGCAGAACTAACAGTATCCAAGTATGGTACCATTTCTATACTGACTGTATACTTAACCAAATGTTGCAAAATTTAATTAATCATGCTGATACTACACTAAAGGAGATTTTTATTGGCTACCTTGTTAGTCAATTGAGCAGAGACTGCATACTTGGCAGAGTATGTTTAAAAAAAGCCCTAAATGATTATAGGATTTCATTTTCTACAGAATACAAGATTTTTATCAGGTATCTTTGATACGGATCTTGTAGCTGTGTGACTTTCAGGAAAATTATAGCTGTGAATTTGTGTACAGAATTAACATTTAAAGGAACGGACTTGGAGAGGCTACTAAAGGAGTTAAAATGGTACTATTATGGCTCAAAAGAATTTATTTTCCCTTTGTTACTAAAAATATTAGCAGTATGGTTGTTAATCAGGCAACAAATCAATGGAGCACCAGGGTTAAAAATTACTCATTTCAAGGGAATGTGAGAAACAAAAGTTAGCATTTAACAATCAACAATTTAACCGTCAACAATTAAAAAGACATTTTGACTGAGCAAATGTGGTCTTTCGTGCCTCCGTTAGTCATAAAGGCAGGAGAGGAGGGGGAGGTAAAGCGGTTTAAAAATACCTATCAGCAATCCAGAACAAATTGGTACCTCTGACCTGCAATGGAGTAAGTATAATTTAGAGAGAGTAAGTATAATTTACAGGGCTAAAATTAATTTACTTGCCATATATAATGTTTATGAACTCATAATTCAGCGTGATCAACTGCTACCCTTTGTTGCCTGCCTTCCTGGTCTCCAGTTGCTGGCCAGGGGCATAAGCCCGGTTCGCACAGCCCCAGAAGTTTCTGGAAGGTTTCTGAGGGCCCTGAGGAGCTTTGCCGCTGGCGCCTGAGGGCGGGCGGCCCTCCCTACAACCCCTCCGTCTAGGGGAGGCAAATGGCGCCGGGGCAGGACAGTCCCTTGGGGCGGGTACCGGAGCGGGAGGCGCTGCAGCTCCGGGGCACGCAGGCACCACCAACTGCTGAGGGAAACGGCAGCTGTGAAGCGCCCGCCGGCCGCGTCCTCTCGGAAAGAGGGAGAAACAAAGGGAGGGGAGAGGCCGGGGCGGTGCCGTGCGCCACGGCGGCCCCGAAGGATGAGAATCTCGTCTCCTTCAGCAAGGACCTGCTGGCCGGCGGGGTGGCGGCTGCCATCTCCAAGACAGCGGTGGCGCCCATCGAGCGGGTGAAGCTGTTGCTGCAGGTGCAGGCTTCGTCCAGGCAGATCCAGACGGACCAGCCGCACAAGGGCATGGTGGACTGCTTTATGAGCATCCTCAGGGAGCAAGGTAGGCACCCCGGGCCGCTCCCCTGCCCCCTCTGTCTCCCAAACCTTGCAGGACCAAAGGATTTTAGAAACACTTCAGAAGTGCTGTGTCCAGTTCTGGGCTCCTCACCATAAGAAGGACATTGAGGTCCTCAAGCAAGTCCAGAGAAGGGCAACCAGGCTGGGGAAGGGGCTGGAGGGCAAATCCAGTGAGGAGCGGCTGAGGGAGCTGGGGGTGTTTAGTCTTGAGGAGGCTGAGGGGAGACCTTATCGCTGTCTACAGTGACCTGACAGGAGGGTGCAGAGAGATGGGTGATGGTCTTTTCAGCAGGTGACAGGACAAGGGGAAATGGCCTCAAGCTGCGCCAGGGCAGGGTCAGATTAGATATTAGGAAAAAAATCTTCACTGAAAGAGTTGTTGGGGTATGGCCCCCAGCATTGTTTTTTGGTTTTTTTTATTTTACTAGCAACAATCAGGTGCATTGGTATTTTTGGATAGTGTAAAATACCCTTAAAGCTTTCCTTTTGATAGCTTTACAGAAGCAGTATTTGTTGGGCATCCTAGTGTTAACATATCCTGATCGAAATAAATGAAAACATGGATTTGAGGTTTCTTTAAGAGATCTTTGTCTTCATCCACAGTAACCCAAGAAAATGAAGTCTAAATAAGGTGTACATTACCAAGATCACTTGGTTGACACCGCTTAAGTCTAACATGGCCTGCCAGTCCAACGTCTGTCAACATCTTAAGTGCATTCTTATCCTCATAATCCACGTAAGATTTGCTCCTGCGCTACCTCCTCAGCTTCATTTAACTGATTACGATCTTGATGTCCAAAAGCACCCTTTCTTTAATTTAGAAGAAGAATATAATTAGAAAAGTTTCTGATACCTGTATAAGCAGCTCGTCATTGCTTTCGGGTGGAGTGTGAGCACCCCCTATGGAAGCGAAAAAGCATAGGCAGCCTGCCTCACGGGTCTGTGGAACACCCTTCTATTCTGCAGCTTACGTAGGTGTACCGAGTCTTAGAAATACATGAGGAAAGGAAGTGGAAAATCTTACCTATATCTCGATATTATTGATGTTTCACTTGCAGTTTTAGTTTTTCTTCTGCCAACGCCAAAATGCGTACAAGTCTTGCTGTCAGAACAAAGATATCCAACACCAAATGCCTGAAAAATAAAGGACCTGAAAAGGAACATTTTTTGCCTTTGTTATAGTCATACTTTAGTACTTCTCATACCAAAGAAGAAACAAGAGAAGGAATATTGTCTAATATATTCAGTGTAGTATAAACCTTGGAAACGTTCTTCTAAAGATCCATTTCTTTTTCCGTAGGATTTCTCAGCTTTTGGCTTGGCAATTTGGCAAATGTTACACAGTATTTCCCAACACAGGCTCTAAACTTTGCTTTTAAGGACAAATACAAACAGATTTTCATGTCCAAAGTGGATGAAGAAAAACAGGTAAATAATCTCTTGCATATTAGCTCTGTTTAGTAAACAAACTTGATTTCATCAGGAGCTGTGCAGTTCTTTCTCAGTATGATTGGTTGGTGGTGGAAGTATATTGATAAAATTTTGCTCATTGTTGAAGGTAATGAAATCTGGTTTTCAATCTTTAATGATTAACAACTTCATAATGTGCATATAACTAACTGCTTATACCTGCAATCAGAATTTTTAGAGTTTTCTTCAGGATATGCAATTGTCTTGGAGTTAATAGATGTAAAGGTGGGTGTTAAAAATCTTGGACTCAGACACCTATGGTTCTGGGCTTTGTCAGAATCCCCCAGTACATTCCCACAATTTAGATTGCATTAACACAAACTCTAGTCCTTAAAACCTTTATTTTCATACTTTCACTCATGTGAAATTACAACTGCTTTTTTTCTTATGTGTGAAGCTCTTGGATTGTGTCCCTTGGGCAGAAGTCTGTGGGTTTAATTTTTTTTTTTTTTACATTATTAGTAATCATTAGTACATAAGTGTCAGAAAACATTTACAGACAGTAAAGTACATACTACTCTTGTAGGTGTGCTGAAAACTGATTGTTTAGCTCGCACATAAAGCACTTTAAGAACTTAATTTTGTATGGTGTCCCAGGAAAAGAAGCATTTTTAGGTTATAGCTCCAGAAGACAATTAAACTCTTGGGCTGTGCTGCCTTACCTGCAATTCTGTGTGCCTGGAAAAAGTCCCTGAAGTTGGATAGATTCTTGAAAGATACGGAGGTCTACAGCCATGAAATTAATTACAAGAAATCTTGGTCTTAGAATGTGAGATGTTGAAATTGGCATTTGAAAAATTACATAAAATGCATTCATATCAGCAGAAAGGAAAATGAGTGCTTTGTACATCATTTATTTTGTGTGGAAATAGCTGGGAAATCTACTTTATTTATGCCTGTCTTATCTGTTTTAGGATTTCTTTGGTTAGGTTTTTATAGTTTAAACAAAAACCCCATGCTCTGTGCTTTCTTTGGTTGACAGGTTTTTTTACTGCAGTGCCAAACTTTCCTTGCCACAGGCTTTTCTGGTGGTGCTGACCAGGAGGAATGCTGTCAGTCATTAAAGTTTGATTAAACTCGTTGTATTGCATGCAAATTCTTCAGCGGCCCTTTCTCAATTACAGCCATTCTCTATGTTAAAGAGTTTAAGGTTGCTGTTTTCTTTGGAAAAAGCAAAACATGCATGATACAAGGAACACAGTGTTGATGGTTCTTAAAATCTCCTATCTCCTAGAAGTGTTTCCAGATGGCTTACATGTGTGTGAGCTTGTGACATTCCACGAATAGCACTCAAGATTCATTTCTTTAGAAGTATAGTATTTAGCAAAGTAGCATGTCTGCTGTTGAAGCTCAGGGTATGTGGATGCTTTCTGATGGTTTGTGCAGGGTAGAAAGCAGGGAAGGCGCTGTGCTGACATGCATTAGGTTTGGCTTAGCTGGATTATGTTTAAAAATAATAATAATTGCTAAACCCTTTAGATTGTAAAGGGCAAAGGAGCTTGCCAAAGACGACAGGCAATATCTATGTGCCAGACACTTTGTATTGAAGGTAATACTGACGTAGTCAAGCATCTTCAGATCTCCCTCTTGCATGCTGCTACAGCTAGCTACACAGTTAATGCAGCACGGTGAACTCAGGCAGGTTGCAAAACCTCCTGTAAAACTAATATATGTGAACATGGTTAAACTATGCTGGACTCCACACTACTATGGCTACAGTGTTGCTGTATCTGAACCAGCAAATAAAAAGTGATTTTGGGTACATCTAGGTGGTTTGCCTTTACTGTGGGAGATGCACCTGCAGCGCTGTTCAGCCAGCAGAGCTGTGTCAGATTCCACCACCTCAAAATGTTACATGTTTCTTCTGTTGGGATTAGGGTTTGGGGTTTTTTGTTTGGTAACCAATGTGTACCACAGAGCAAGCAAGTTTTGGTTCCCTGTTCCCCCATCATGGAGGGTTGAGGGACAGTTGTTGTATCAGGTAGATCCACAGGCTGACCGTTGTGGAGGACTGGGTGATTACAGATGAGGAAGACATTACCTGCCATCTGGGTCACAAGAGCACCATGTAATTCAGAAGCTGAAAAAGAAACTAGTTCTTTCTAATATAATAATAATACTTTCTAATTAATGTAAGAATAGATGGGGGATCTCTACTAATGGAAATTTTGAAACACCTCAGCAGAGGTCTTAGTCTGAGGCTGACGTGTTTTGTAAATAATGCAGTGCTTTAGATCTTACTCTTTGTGTTTCAGAGTTTCATTCAATACATCAAAGGTCAATATCACAGTATTGTACTACTGTATTTTCATAACTGCATACAGCAATTTTTGTGTTTCAGTTCTGGAAATGGTTTTTGGCAAACCTGGCTTCTGGTGGAGCAGCAGGAGCAACGTCTTTGTGTGTGGTGTACCCGTTAGACTTCGCACAAACTCATCTGGCTGCTGATACTGGGAAAGGTAGTTTCAGTTTTATCTGATGTGCCTCAGGTTGGGTTTATTTACTTCATTTTGGAGGCAGACCAATATTCAGTAGTATTAGAATTCTTTCTATTGCTTAGATTTTACCATTGCATAATTTTGTGAACGTTGGATGCCAGAAACTTCTAGAAGAGTTTCGTTTTTGCTAACCTATGGTTTTATGGGGTGTCATTTCAAGAGCCAATGGCCATCCTTGTTCTATATCAAAAACAACTTGGGATTTTCTGCAAAGATTTTGAGTAATACATGTCTCCAGATACATGATTCATTCATTTAAACAGATAAAATTAAGTTTATGAAAACGCTGCCTTGAAGACTTTTCTGTATTGTTGCCTTTCCTGATTTGCTGCAGCGTGTGCTGTCTGTGCTGTTGCGGTGGCTTGGCCCTGGCTGGAGGCCGGATGCCCACCAAAGTTACTCTATCAGCCCCCTTTTCAGATGGACAAGGGAGAAAATACATTTTGAGAGGCTTAGGAGTTGAGATAAGGACAGGGAGAGATCACTCCTCAATTAGTGTCATGGACAAAACAGGCTCAACACAGAATAAAGGAAAGAAAACTAATTCATTACACCACACTACACACCCAGTGACACCAGAGTTGGATAATGAGAAGTGCAACCAGATCTTAAAGCACTTTCCCCCACCCCTCCCTTCTCAGCAGACTTAACTGTATTCGTTATTTTACTCCCTTCCCCGCATCGTGGCGTGGGGAGGGGCAGGGAATGGGGGAATGGGGTTTCGGTCAGTTCCTCACAAGCTGTTTTCCTTCTCCAGATCTTAAAACACCTCTGCTACTCCCCCACCCCTGCCTTCTTAGCAGACTTTACTTTAGTTGTAATTTCACTCCCTTCTCCACCCCCCTTCCACCAATTGCAGCACAGGGAGGGCGCAGGGTTATCCCAGGAACTGGCTGCTTGACTTTACCTGTTGCTCTCTGTGCCCCTCTGCTTGGGACAAATTATTATTTCCACAATACTCTCAGTATAAGGTGGTGGGTGTGCAGTTTGCACTTGAAAGATGGGTTTATTGCCTGCCATGCCGTCACCTGTAGTGAATCCCAAAGGGCTCGGGTGTAGTTAGGTGTGGAATGTGGGAACAGACAAAGATACAAAAAGTGGATTGGTTTTTTTTTTTACTTTGTCACAGTTTGTGGCTAGTGTTCCATTACAGGAAAAAGCTGAAACAAGTAACACTTCAATAAATTTGAGTAAGTAATGTGTGGAGAGGAAGTGAAAGCCTGGTATTACGTAGAATCAGTTACTCGGAGAGAGGGTAAGAGACTTCATACATAAGCATTCTGCTGAATGAAGACGAGATTGACATGGTTGTTACTTGGCCTGGAAGAGTTTTAGCAACTGGGTGCCACGAGCTGTTTAAATAAACTGTCTTCATCCATTTGTGTGTCTTGAGTTCTTCTTTAAGCTTTGCTTACAAGTGGAGGAACCGATCTACTGGGTTTTGTGTATTTTTGATCATGTTAAAAGTGTCAGTCATGCAGAGTAGTTTGTACTAACAAGAAGGGCTTCTGTAAAGCGTAAGGGTGTGCATCAATGTCTTTTATATTAGGTGCTGCTAAGCGACAGTTCCAGGGACTTGGTGACTGTATTATTGAAATTGCCAAGGCAGATGGAGTTCCAGGCCTGTACCAGGGTTTTGGTGTTTCAGTGCAGGGAATCATTGTATACTGAGCCTCCTAATTTGGATGTTACGACACTGTTAAGGTGGCTTTCACAAGCAACACCACACACCTTCGGAGTCTTTATCTGATGTTGGAAATACTTGTTATGATCTCATGAGGGTGTTAGTTACAGCTTTTCTCTTCATAGTTATTTGTGCTCAACAGAGCACGTTATTGAAGAGCCAAGTCATTTTGAAGTAGGATTAACAACAGAAATTATCAAAATTATACTTGATTTGACGTTTTACAGAGTTTTTACAGGCTTCCATTTTATTATTTCTTTCACAGAGATTATTGCCAAATCCAAACCAAACTCCATTCATTCTTTCCTTTCTCATTGCTCAAATTTGACTACATTCTCAGGAATGCTGTCTTACCTTTTTGACACTGCCAGGAGACACATGATGATGCAGGTATGGTCCAGCTTGCAGTCCTTCTCTGAAAATTAGGATATTTTTCAAGTTTGATGTGCTAATTGAAGTGCTGCTGTACAGCTGGAGAGACTCAATTAAGAAAAAAAAAAGTGGAAACATCTCCAGAAAGACAGGAAGAAAAATGAAATAGTATTGTAGGAGCGTGGTAAAAGTTCACAGCTTGGTGAGAGGTTTTAGTAGAAAAACTGTTTTTTCTAGTAAAGATCTGTTTTGTTTTACCTACTGAGAAAGATGGGTTTGTGGATGGAATAATATCCTTTATTAGCCCAGCTCATGCAGTAAGAGAAAACAGTTTTTGTGGCACGCAGGTGTGGGAAGTCGAATCGGTAATCTTCAAAGCTTGGTACAAGCTGAGAACTATTTCTAGGCCTGTGGTGGATATGATAGGGTATTATGGATATGTGATGGATATGATACTGTAGCAATCAAATATTGGATCTTGTTACTATTAGGTAATTTTACTAAGTAGTTAGTGGCATTTGAAGTGCCTTTAGTACTACAAATTCTTGCTACAAAGATCATCCTCAAACGTGAAATAAAGAAGCCACAGAAATGCTCTTGAAAAATCAGAACCTTGCTCCCTACATCCCTGAGGAAGTTTTGCCATCTGATAGTAGAAAAGAGTTGTTAGTTCCAAAGAAGTGTCTACATTTTGTTTCAAGAGTATCACCTTTTCTCTCAGTATTCCAGAAAGTCAAAATCAGAGTAAATGTTGGCAGAGAATTTGCTCAGATAACTTAAAAAAAAAATCCCAGGGGGTTCTTTGATTCTTGTGCGATGCCTGCCACACCTCTGGTAATCTGTGCTGAGCAACAGAAACCTTGAAGCTTTCAGTGGGCAAACACCCTTAGCACTACTCACCACTTCTTTCAGTCTAAATAGGATTTTGCTGTCTTCAGGTGCCACTTTATCTGTTTCATCAGCAGTAGGCCTACAGTTAATGCTGCCTTTCTTCCTAAGTGCTGTGCTGCTTGAGGCCTGACCAAGGAACAGCCTGTATTTCTGGTGATTAACTTAGCACTAGGCCAGAGAATAGTATCATGATGATTTAAAACATGAATTATATGAAATAAGGTACGAGGTTTACCAGGACAAAAGATGAGAATGAGAGGATGTCTGTGTGTTCTGGATCTGCAAGTATATTTCATGTGATGTCCTTGTTTCATTCATCTAATTTGGAAGCGATGTGAAGCAAACAAAGGTAGGTAGTCTGATTTTTATCCATTTCTTTATCGTGATGATTATTCTGATCTAGGAGGAAGCCCTGAATTAAACATAGCACCTTTTATTTCTTCAGCTAAAAGTGTATTTGCCAGATGGAATAACTTCTGAAATAATGAGCACAGTGACAGCACAGTTACTGCTTTCAGTAAAGTTTATTTCTGTCAGCTAAGCAGCAATGACCATTACCAAATATCCTTCCACATGCACATGTTGGTGTTGATTCAAACCCAAATATTTGTAATGCCTCTTATCTCTGCAACTGTGCTTATTTATATTGATTTATGTGAATATTTACCATAATTTCTTGCATTTACTATATTTATGAAATCTATAGTGATCTTATACCTTGATTCCTAACAGAAGATATAACAAAATGCAATTGCTGTTTTCATCAGAAATTCAGCCTTCACTTTATTAGCTGCAGAGTATACCACAAAGGCCTGAAGTAGGCAGGATTATCTTTCTGCTATCACAGAGAGTCCAGAACCTTACCTTCATATTGCAGGTGGGTTTGATGTAAGGTGTAGCTAATTTCAGCCATATCTTCAACATCAAGTAAAAAAATCTAGTGTTGTCTTTCTGGTAGAATTCCACGTAAATATAGAGATTTGGGATTAATCTCTAAAAAAACCCCAAAAAACCCAAACAAACCACTTGTCTTTTTCTAGTGAACACAGAAAACAGCGTCAGTTCCTAACACCATCCTCAAATCCTGGAGAGACAGCAGTTCCAGAGCAGGAATTGACAGTTCACCGAGCCTATCTACAAAACCCTGCTTTGTCAGAGCTGTAACTCAGAGATTTACTGCTGTCATTGTGCTGAGCTCCACACTCCACAAGAGTATTTCCCAAGTGCTGTGCTGTCTCAGGCTCCTCTGGGCTGACTCTACTCGACTGTTGAAATTTTCCAAACGTCAAGGAGTTGGGTGATGCGTTCAGTCGCGCCGCGCTTGGAAAAAGCTGACGAGAGCTGTACAGGAAGAGTCATAGGCGTGCATGTGAACATTCACTGCTTGTCAGCCTTTATCTCCTTCACCTGGAAGCACTCAAAGCAAGTTCTAGTGCATGTGGTGCTGAGGTCTGTAACTCTTTGCTTTCTTTTCATTTGCCAAGCAAATTAATGCTTGGAAATGGAATCCCAGAACCGTAGGGATTGGAAGGGACCTCCAGAGATCATTGGGTCCAACCCTCCTGCCAAAGCAGGGTCCATAGGACAGGTCACACAGGGAGGTGTCCAGATGAGTCTTGAATATCCCCAGAGAAGGAGACTCCACACCCCCTGGGCAGCCTGTCCCAGGGCTCTGTCACCCTCACTGGGAAAAAGTTCTTCCGCATGTTGGTGCGGAACTTCCTGTGCTCCAGTTTACAGCCATTGCCCCTTGTCCTGTCCCCACAGACCACTGAAAAGAGGCTGGCCATTTCCCCCTGTGTCCCACACAAACAAGGTGGGCTAGATGAAAACTGGACCACACTCACTCTTAGCCTTTCTGTGTAGTCAGGACCTTAACGTTTTTTAGGCTCTCTTTGGAAAGCAGCTGCAGGGTGGACTCTATTGATTACTAATGAACTGAAATCAACTTGGTATAAAAATACCATGGTGCTACCTAAAGAAGGAAAAAAATGAGCTGTGGAAGTTTTAATAGCATTGAAACAATTCAGAGCACCCTTAGGACTGGGTGACCTCATTTAGTGCCTAAGCCTTCTACTTGCCCAGTAAAGCTTAAAAGAAGCATCAGAAGAAGGATCACAGCCTTTCTAAATTTAGCTATTGGAACCAGCTAACAGAGCATTGCATCAGGTAAATATTTATTGGTTAAAAGATCACTCCTTTGCAGTGGGTAGAACGTTAAAAAAAAGTTCCTTAGTGTTCTTCAGTAGGGACAGGCAAATTTTGCTGAGCATCTGAGTGTCTTTCTCAGTGCAGTGCACTAACGATTTGTCATTGTTGTTTGTGCACAGAGCAGGGAGACTGAACAGCAGCACAGGGGAACCCTGGGCTGCTTCATGAAAATCTACAAGCAAAGGAGCCTTGCTGCATTCTCCCGTGGAGCACTCTCCAACGTCCTTCGTGGAACAGGAGCAGCTGTAGTGCTGGTTCTTTATGACAAAATTAAGGACGTTTTCCATGTCAGTGCTTCAGAGAGTTCAGGATCTGACTAAAATAGTGAGTGAACATCTGTTTTGTCTGTAGTGTTCATGATAGAACTCTCATCTTTTGTGTACCATACTTTAAATGTTACACAAACAATACTTTCAGTAAATTCTTTGGATGTTTTTTTGACTAAGCGTGTGCCAAATTAAAGAATTTGTTTTCAGGGAACTAAAGAGCACTGTTTTCATTTCATTGAAGAAATGAATCCAAGAAAATACTTGGCCTCCTGTTTAACATTCTCAAGTGCTTCCATTTTCTTAATACTAAATGTTACAGGTGTTAAATTACTGCATGTCCTTGAATATATTTTGGTAACAGCAGTTCCCCTGGCCTGTCAGCAGAGCCCGTTGTACATATGTGTAGGTATCAGCCTGCTGCAGCTTCTACACGAAGATAAAGGAAAGCCTGTTTCTAGTCTATAGGTGTGTTTGCATGGCATTTCAAACACCGGTCAGGGCAGAAAAGGAGTTGTTGTATTTTATTTTTTATTAACTTGGCATTAAGAAATACAGCAACTCACTTTTCTCTTGGTCCCATCCCTCAAACAACATTGAGATGACTGTAGCCTGGCTGGCAGCATTTTAAGCCAAAACATAGCCCAAAAATGTGGAGACCAAATCACAGGGAGACTAAGAACACTTTAATACGTTGCTTCTTGAGGAAATCTGAAATAGCTGAGGAATCTTCTCAGTATGGGAGTAAATGTTATGGTGAACATGAATTAGGAGACTCTTATTTTTATTTCTGAGGCAATTTTCAATAGGGAAAAGAGAAACCAAACATTGTGGAGTATTGGTAACTCAGGGACTCAAGCATTTAGGAGGCCTTTGTTTACATGTTTAGCTTCACCATGTCACACAAGCCCCTTAACTGCTTGAGTTGGTACAAGTATTTTCTTCACTGCTAAAAAAATCAGATGTGATCCACAAGCCAAGGATTGGAAAGACTGGGAGTAGAGCAGTCCAGGATTGTTAGAGGGGACATGCTCAGGCAAGTTTGTGGCTAATCCGAGCTGGCAGAGTTCTGTTCCTACTCGCAGACCGGGCAATCGGTCTGATGCTGAAGCAGGCAAACAAGGCTTTTATCAAACACCCTAAGAGTCTGGCTTGTCCTGCTTAACCATCTCATCTCTTAACTCGTAAGTCTTACTCTTGACAAAGCAAATAAAAGGTCTGTTGGTACTTTCCTTGTTGCTATCACAAATGTCCACACACGTCAGCGCTGTGTTCCTGACTGCAGCTTGAAAGCAGCTGGCTCAGTTACCAGGAACAACACTGCAGCGGCAGCGCGGAGCTGCGTACGGGCTGGTTTATCCCGCCGGGACGCCAGGCATGCCAGCTCTCCTGCAGCAATGGCTTCTCCCTGGGCATGCCAGCTCTCCTGCAGCAATGGCTTCTCCCTGGGCATGCCAGCTCTCCTGCAGCAATGGCTTCTCCCTGGGCATGCCAGCTCTCCTGCAGCAATGGCTTCTCCCTGGGCATGCCAGCTCTTCAGCAGCAATGGCTTCTCCCTGGGCCTGGCTTAGTGGTGTTGCATAGCTACACCAAAGCATCTGCATATCATCTGTTGGCCCAAGTGGGTTTTTTCAGGCAGGAGTTCGCCTCCGGTGGTGCTGCAGAAGCAGGATGCTGCAATACCTTGAATCACCCAGAACTGGTTTTGTAACAGGGATTGAAATACCAGAGCGGAAACCCGAGCTGGGGTTTGTCTCCCTGACTACTGCAGGTGGGACTGGACAGAGTTTGCCTTTCCGTTCCTGATGCCAGTAAGGAAAATGAGGTTGGTTAATTGCTTGCACCAATAAATAGTAGTTGTGTTACAAACAACTATTAGTGGCTTCTCTTGCTTCTGGAGGTTTGGGAGGGAAATGGCATCTGTCATCTTCACTAAGAAAATTCTAGTAGCGAAGCTGACCATTGAAATAACAAATGGAGAGAATCAAAACGCTTGACAGGGGTGCGAATCTGGTTTAGCACTTATTTTTAGGCACTCCAGTGGAACAAAATTGCACAGAACAGTGTCACATGCTGTGTCAGAAAGAGATCATACTGCTGTGTGAAACTGAGATGTCATTTTTAGAAGCAAATAAGTACTTGGGGAACTTTTCCAGCCTCTGGGTACAGTTTGTAGTTTCAGTCCTCCATGCTTTAAATGGCACCCATAAAAATGGGGGAACGGCAGTATTTGGGTTTCAAGACAGGTTTTTTTTCTAGGAAAGAAAAATGCCAAAGCTGCAGGGTGCTTCTGGGAATGTGCAGGCACATCCTGGGAACAGCACGTGCTGACACAGAGATGGACAAAGATGGGGCTGGAAGGTCCGAAGCCTCTGCCTGTCCCTGGCTCCAGGAGCAGTCCCCACCTGTGCTTTGGATGGAACCACCCAGGCCTCTTTTTGGATGCCCAGCTTGGCATTCCATATGGCGCCAGTGCCACGGTTCTCCAGGCAGCCATGGCTGTCCATGTCCTCTCTGTGCTGGCAGGGTGGCAGCTGTGGGACCCTCGCACGCCGGCCGGCCGCAGCCCGCTACTGTGGGTGATGCACGGCTGCCGAAGATGATTGTATTAATTGGCCTAATCACTGCCCGGCTGTGGTGGCACCGGGTTTTTATAATCACGCTAAATTACGTCGTGTGGCAACCGACTTCCAGGTTAACCTGGCAAGCGAAGGCACCGCGGGCGCGGCTCTCTGGCGGGCACGGCGCCGCCTCTCGGCCCGCCGCACCCAGCCGCGCAGGAGCCGCCGCGGGTAGGCCGGCTCCTTTAAGTGGGCGGGGGCGTGTCCTGACGCAGTTCTGACGTCTGGGCGCGGGGTGTCGCTCTAGATAACGCCTTCTCCCTCCCTTTCCAGATCTTTCTCGAACGCGAGGCGCCCGCAACCAGCGCGGCCCGAGCTCTTCCGGAAAGAGCCGAAGCTGTAGCCGGCGCCTGGCGGATTCCCCGCCGGCCGGCACAGCGCGCCTGCGCAGAGGAGAGCAACTGCCGGTTGGTAGCCGGCGCTCCGCAGTGGGGGAGACGGGTGAGAAGCCGGGTCCCAGCAGCCCAGACGGTCGCCGCTGCCGCTGTAGTCGCAAGCCGGCGGGAGGCACCACACGCAGCCATGTCCGTGGTCGGCATTGATCTCGGCTTCCTTAACTGCTACATCGGCGTCGCAAGGAGCGGCGGTATCGAGACCATCGCCAACGAGTACAGCGACCGCTGCACCCCGTGAGTACCGGCGCTGCCGGGCCGCTCGTGTCCCCCCCGCCTCCCCGCGCTGTACCGGCGAGCTCAGCCGCCCCTTCTTTCCTTCTCCTCCCCACCCGGCGGCCGGGGTTCCCTGAGGCGGCCGGGCGCTGTGGGGCGGGTGGAGTCGCGTGTGTCCTCGTAGGGCCTTGTCCTCGCCGCGGCCCGTGGGCGCTCCTCGCTGGGTTCTAAGGCCCCGGCCCGGCGCTGGTTGCGGGAGAGGAGCGGTGCTCCGCCGGCCGGCGCCGAGCCCCCGTGAGGGGCTGAGGTTTTGCGGCCGTTCGGGAGCCGGGCGAGTTCCCCGTTCTCAGGACACAGCAGGACTGTTTCCGAGGAGGCGCAGAAACGCTGCTGTCGGGGCAGGAGGCTCCCCGAGAAACACGCGTCCCGGCCCCCGGCTTCTGACTCTTCCGTGTCCTTGAAATACCGCGCTGTGCTGGATGTGCCGCACGGCTCTGGAGGCACAATGGATTGTTCCTCTGCGATTTTGTGCTCCATCCTTGTAAGGCTTGAGCTTGGCGTAGCAAGGGTCTCGGCTAAGTGCACGCGTATCCCCAACTCTGGTCGTCAGTGCTTGAAGCGTTTTCACTACCGACTTGATGATGGAGTGGTGGTGAGGCTGAGGAGGAGGCGGTTGATTCACCGGGGAAACAGGGAAGTGGCGCGATGAGTTCTCTCTTAAACCTGTTCTTACTTGCACCGCGCTGCATCTGCTGGCCGTGGCATACCCAGGTCTTGCAAGAAAGCGGGGCGGGGGGGGGCAGCGGGCAACGGCCGTGATGATGGGATACGCAAGAGTAGGTGGAGATCTTTCTATCCTGTTTCTATGGGATACGTCTAGGATTTTTAGAGCTACATCTGTGCGTAATTTTCGAGGAGGATTTAGGAATTCGCGTAATAGTTGTAAAAATCGGGGTTCGGATGGTGCTGCCTTTTACAAAGGGAATTTGTAGCCAGCAGCAGAAAGCTGTTTCTGCCACGTGAGGCCACAGAACTTCAGCATTGCTGTTGCCTTGATCTCCGAGAAACGTAGGTTTTGTTTTGCATTTTAACACTCAAAGAAATGGAGTGTTAAAATGTATACTGTCAGTATTATTGATTATACTCTTTATTTTTTACTGCTATGCAACATATACTTCTTATGTTAACTCTTTAGAATGTTTTATCCTTGAGCATGTTTTATGAGAGCTGAAACTATAAGACCTTTCAGATTTTTGTGCAAGAACTGAAATTGCTGCCCAAGGAATCCTCTGGCAGCTGCAGCTTCCTTTCCCCTTAGGATGAAGAGCACTTCTAATGCTTAGCTGTTCTTGAAGCGCATCCTTTGTGTTGCAAACCTTCAAGACACTTGTGAAGTTATTGTGAAAGGGGTGTAAAGCACAGTTAGCAAGGCAGTACCTGGAGTGCACAGATACTTACAGGCAGTAGCTGTCTCCCTTAAAGTGCTATTTTTCCTGGCCCTTTCTTTTCTCCAAAATGTAATACAGGAGAACATGAGTAACTTCCTTTGTAATTCTACTGTCTGGAAGGAAACAAGTAAATGAAAATATTAGATTTATTACTGATATCAAAGTCTGTCACAGTAACCAAAAATGCAAATAGGGTTTGAGTGATATAAACAGGTTGAACTCTTAAATCCTCAAAACTTTTCTGCTTGCTACACGTAGCAACACAGTAAATGAGCTCTTTATTTACATGTTCCTGTAGAAGCACTTATGTCATTTAAATACTTAAAGTTAACTAATAGTTACCATTGATTGGGTATGTCTCAAATACTTGAGACTTGCTCGCAGAAATAGGAAGAGTTAATGTTTGTTGTGGCTGTGCAGGGTAGTGTAAAAATACCTGAACCAGCTCTGGGCAAGCTAGTATGCTTTGATGCGCTGTGTGGGGTTGTTAAGCTGTGCAGAGATACTGGGTTAAGTACTAAAGATAGGACAGTCTTGGCTGTGCTCTGCAGGGCTAATTGCTCTTTCTGGGCAAGGCTAATTAGTGCAGCCAGCTCCCAGTTTTGGAGCTGGTTCAGAGATCTGGGCAATGCTGGTGTGAGCAGTACAGTGTTAGTGTAAGCATGTTTCGTTCATACAGACAAAAGCTGTGTGGACTTACAGAATGCGTATATTATCACAATGTAATACAGCACTCCAGTCATAAATCCAGTGCTCAAGTTGTTTTTGGACTGGTTATGAACTGGGAACTCCAAGCCTGTTGCACGCGTTTCGTGCACACCAGAGGTGTTGAGCTCATGTCAGATGGCCCTTTGCGGTGCTGTGCCTCATCACTGTGGTTCTGTGGAAAAGCAGGTAATTGTTGATAGCTCATAATTTCTTGGTAACTTTTTCTCAGGCTGTGTGTAATTAGTGTATTCAGAGACTGTAATTAAAATTAAGAGGTAGCACCCTTTTCCAAACAATGCATGGAGAGGATTGAAGTGTCCCTCTGGTGAAGAGTTGCTGCCTTTTAGGAAAGACACTGCGATGTTCAAATGCTCACATCAAAGCAGGCTTAGGGTCTGGGTGGGGGATGCAGTTTGCTTGCATCCTTACTGTCTATGGGCTTCCTGAAGAGCTGACCTGGATACAGTTGAAAAGTTTGGAGCCAAAGAGAGCGTGGTGTGGAGTTTTTTGGATATCTTTGCTTCTCAGCCAAGGGAGGGAGAGGATATCCATCCCCTCCTGTGTCCTGGAACTGAGTAATTGGCGTAGACTGTGGCAGGAGTTCTGATGGGTGAAGTAGCTTCCTGACTCAATGCTTCATGCTTTTGCATGGGGGCACTTGCAGGTAATGCTGTGAAGCTCTTACCCTGAAGAGGTGTGGTGTAACAGCATTAGCAAGTTCTTAGCCATAAAACGAATATCTTGTAAACCATTTGCACCCTTCTGAAATTGCTCCTTTATCAGACTTTTCTCAGTTATTGCAGAGTATAATTTGGATCTGCAGTGTTAAGTGATGCTAGAAATTGGAGAAGACATTTGTGAAAGCTGAGGTACGTAATTGAGAATGTAGGGCGATGCGTTGTCTCTTCACAGCAGTTAAATCAGGAGAAGGTTTTGCGTGCTCAGTGTGGTGTTAGCAGCAGAAGAGGTTGCTAGATAATTCTGTCAAATTGCATGCAGTGCCCTCGTTCTAGAGATGATGGGGAGAGGAGGCAGGAAGCAGTCTACTGTAGTGACCTTCATGTATTCATTAAACAATTCGAACCATAGAACATCTGGGTTGTAGCTGTTACTTATTACTGAATGGTTTTAGCCTGAGTTCCTTTTTGAGGAAGGAGTTCTATTTCAAATTTGTTAAGCAAAAGCCTGGTGATAGCAACCTCCAAAACAAACAAGATTTTCCAAAGACAGTAGTGAGGTGGCCGGGTGGTGGCTGGGAACCAGGGGCAGCCTCTGCTTGGCACTGAGGGGTGCTCAGGGTTAACCTCAGAAGCAGCAGGTTGCAAGGGGCAGCTTCCCAAGCCCTTGGTGGCCTTTAGCCTGCTGGCAGTGTTGTCCTGGCAGGCTTCAGTCACGGACTTCAAGACCTGGGCTGTTCTTCAGCCACCTAGGCTTAGGGGGAACTTTATTGTTGCCTCACGGTTTCTGCTGCTGATGGCTCTTAGGGATGGCTCTTCGAGTGAATGCAGTACTTGCAGGCTTCAGGGTTATCGAGTCAAGAAGACCTGACTGGTTAAAGTTCAGGTTTTCAAATCAAATGTCACAGGCTTCTCTGATTCTAAGCTGTGACCCAAAAGTATTAATTCCTTACCTTCATGATAAGATCTGTAGAGTGTGTGAACTTTTAAAGAATTCCTTAAATGCAATTAGAATGAGAACAATTGAGGTGGCTTGCAGTTTCTAAACTAATTTGCAGATATTAAAATAACTAGAATTCCACTGCAAGTTCTGGTGCTTTGTGCAATGATGCTGTTAAATACCACAACCATGTTCTGCTACTTGAATTTTTATTGGTCTTCTAAAGTACCTTGGAAATATTTTATGATGGTTTATTTTGAAGGGTAATTATTTTTTTTTTTTCTGTTTTTGCTTAGAGCATGTATATCTTTAGGATCCAAGACCCGGGCCATTGGGAATGCAGCGAAGAGCCAGGTAAATGGATCAAAATCTCTCCTATAAGTTACATAAACCTCCCCTACTAGTTACCTGACTTGTCTCTTATTGAACTGTAGGAAGAAAAGGCATGAGTAAATTTGTTATTTCTCTGTTTTAACATAAATTTTCTGCAATAAGTATACATTTCACAGTAACAGTTACTGCTTCAATGGTGTGTTCTCTCTATTAAAATGAAAACAGTATTTCTGCAGAGTTTTGTCATTCAGAGTAGAAAATGAGAGAGAATAAACAGAAACCCTTGTTTCTTTCCCAGTAAATTTTTTTTCTTGCTTACCTCTGACAGCAATAACAGTGTTCATAATTAGATCTTCATTGGGGATGGGGAGGAATACTGTGCCTCTGGTTCAGAAACATTGAAACCAAAGCTGAATCATGGAAGTTTGGTACAGATACTGGTTGTTGCATATAATGTGGAATGAAATGCATCTTAGTAATTTACTGTCTCAATTTGGAACTTTGACCAGAAGTAAAATTTCTCTAATGCTCTGTAAACTCACTTGCAATGTAGGAAACCATTCCTTTGGAAGGAAAATACATAAAAATCTGGAACAGCTGGTATGAATCTACAAATTCAAAATAGATAGGGTCTTGCCCTCTTTCTTTGCATCCATGCATCATGTTAGCATGCTGAGAACTGCCTTCCCTTTGGAGTGCAGGTATCTGGAAACGTACCTGGTGCATACAAAGGTAATAGAGCCTCCCTAGCAGTACCGTGATCAGTCAGTATACACAGAGACTGGATCACTTTTCATTCTGGGGAACTTTATACTTCTTATCTGAGCTTTACTGGTGAGAAGATGTCCTGTTAGTACTCTTCACAGCTATGAAGTTTGCTATTAAACTAGACTAATTTATCCTGGAGAAGGTTACCCTAGAGTGATTTCTTTTGAGAGCTTCAATACTGCGTTGGTTTGGATTTGTTAATTTGTTCCTTTCTTAGCTTCAAATTCTGCTGTTGAAGTATTTAGGCTGAGACTGATGAGAGAATAGGTGTGGGGAGGCTTTATGTCCAGGTGGGAACTGAATTAGGGGAGAACTTCAAAGGAAACAAAGTGTGTTAGTTTGAGGTTAATGTAGGCAATAACTGCATTTGTTTGGGCAGGCAGCCAAGGCAGCAGTAAGGAATGTGATCTCAGACACTGCAGGCTGTATCAGAAAGCTCCTCTGAAATAATCAGTA
Source organism: Porphyrio hochstetteri (assembly GCA_020800305.1). Taxonomy (NCBI): domain Eukaryota; kingdom Metazoa; phylum Chordata; class Aves; order Gruiformes; family Rallidae; genus Porphyrio; species Porphyrio hochstetteri. The sequence goes on along the minus strand of CM036909.1, from coordinate 40,659,822 downwards.
CAGTGAAAATTGATGGCAGCGAGCTAGTGGAAATTAGAGGGGAGTAACTTGACCTTTTTTCAGTGGAGGCCATAGACTAAAAAATAGATGTGTCTTTCTGCCCCCCAGTCTGTGGTTTCCAGTAAACGTGTGGGGCTTGACATGGGTCTTCTGTGTGTGCATTACTGCTGACAGCACAAGAGTTCCTTTCTGGATGGTCCTCTCTGGGCTGTGTGTCACAGGTAGTTAAAAATGAAACCTATTTTCCACAGATTGTCACAAATGTAAAAAATACATTACATGGCTTCAAAAAACTGCATGGAAGAGCGTTTGAAGATCCTTACATACAAGCTGAAAGGGCCAAGCTTCCCTATGAACTCCAGAAGATGGCGAGTGGCTCTGTAGGAGTAAAGGTGAGTTTGAGCTTTGTGCAGCATGTGTTTAGTGGTAGAGATGAGCACTTTGGGCCTTTGTCACTTAACTTCCTACTTGGGCTGACTGGTATTTTCTCTAAGAAAGCTCTAAATATATTCTTACACTTTTTTAAAAAGAGATACCAGGTGATAACCAGTACAATAACAATACTTTTACTGTGGCGCTCATTTCTCCTTGTAATTCATTCACTTCTGTAAGTGTTTGTATTATATACTTATGTCTTCTAGTAATAAAGTAGTGTAAAAAAGGTATTATCTGGTCTCCTATACAGGTATGCTATGAAATATTAATAGCTCTCATCCTCCAAAAAGTTAAGCTTGTTTCATTCACCTTCAGTAAAATTGACAGAGCAATAAATCTGTTGTTACCAAGAGATGAAGAGCATTTTATTCCCTGTGGGAATGTCTGCTCCAGTACTGTGCCTTCTCAGAGGTGTCCACTCAGGCTTCTCATCCATTGCACTAGCTTTCTGCAGTCACATGAGTAGCTTTCACCTTACCTTGCTAGGTTGATCTTCAAATGCATATAATTACAGTATGGGGTGATTAGTTGCATCTGAGTCTGGGTCTTAAAGTAGAGACCAAGATTCAGGCAAACAAGATAGTGCTATGGAGCTGTAATCTGAACAAGTTATTTCCTTACAAGCTAAATGGCTGGAAAATGCTCTTCTCAAAGTTCAAGCTTTTTGGTTTCAGCCTCTGAAGGTGTCTGTCTTTACCTTTTCAATTTGGATGAGGAGTGTGCTTTGGAAGCAAATCTTGCAGTCATCCTCACTCATTGGCCTTTTTGAGTTGCTTTCTGGCAAGGCTTTATATCACACAGGGTGAGGTGTTGTTCAGTATACCTGCTCCTAGCAGGCTAATGACCAGTGTAAATAGAGCTGCTGATCTCTGAGTTCCCCTGCACAGGGATGGCATTGCTACAGACACGGCATGTGAAGGCTGAAGATTCAGATGTGTTTCCCAAGCAGGGCAGGGCTGTTAGAATGGCCTTGATTGCCCCTTCCCTGCTTCTTGTGCTTGAATGACCCTTGCAGGAAGCAAATGTTCCTTGGGTCTGCTCCAAAACTTGTAGTTTTAGCTCACAGTGGGACAAGTGTGATCTTATGTGCTTTATGCATTTGTCTGCTGATTATTTTTTTAATTAAAAAAATAAATTTGTGCAACAAAACTAATGTAGCATCATGAATAGCCCCTTGAGGTAACTCAAGGTGTTAAGTTTCCCACAAAACAATTTTCAGCTAAAAGGAAGTTAAGATTTGTTGAAGGTAGTGCAAATCCATGGCACCAATTGATGCAGAGAGTTACCTGTGTCCAGACCCCGGAGTTAAACTTGTGTCTCAATGCGCAAAATGACAAAGAATGTCCAAGTCTCACATCTTGGGGAAAAGTTGAGATGATGTATTATGGCATTGCAATTCTCTTTCAGGTGAGGTACCTAGATGAAGAGAGACTGTTTGCAATTGAACAGATCACGGGGATGTTACTGGCCAAACTTAAAGAGACTTCAGAAAGTGCTTTGAAGAAACCAGTGGCAGACTGTGTGATTTCAGTAAGTTGTAACATGCTTATTGCAATTCTCTCTGTAGATACCTTTCTGTGTAAGCTACTACCGTAGCCATGGTGCAAGATCCAAGTCATGGATAGAAATTGCATCCCCACCCAAACAGGCTTTTATTACAGGCTTTTCCCAAAGACAATACTTCTGTAGTCATGTGTCAGAAGATGGAAAACCTGTTAAATTAAAAGTATGTTTCCAGAAAGGGCATACTAAAGCTGATCCAGACTGGTTAACTTAAGTGCTACATATAGTAATTCTACAGTAATGACTGTAATTCTTTTACAGATGGGAACTGTCCAATATGTCAGCTTACCTTCCTCAGTTCTAAAGAACCTTCCCAAATTCATGTTAGATTTCTTTGTTACATTACTGAATGCTGCTGGGTTGTAGTAGAGTTTGGAGTTTTCTGAACTTTATGGCTCTGAGGGTCATCCTGGTAATTTGAGAAGGCCAAACTACCTGTGTGTGTTTGAAAAGGTAGTTTTATTTGGCTGGTTTACTTGTGTTGGGTTTTTTAAGCTAGTGTCCTCACCCACGGTGGTGGAACAGCTTAGAGTTCCTAATACAAATCCCTAAATACCTGCTTTTCACATTATCTTTTACTGCCTCACCTCTGCTCTTGCTTTGCTGCAAAGTGTGGGCATGAAGTGTTGGGGTTATCCCCTCTGTCAGACTGAAACATGGCAGCTGGAAAGCTGTATCTTTTAGCTGTTAGAAATCAGCTTGGGTCTCTTTCCTTTGGGTTAAATACAGCAGCTCTAATAAGGGTTTGAAAATTTTCAGTGTCCCTGGGATGTTCAAACTAGCACTGTGCTGTCACTAAGTCTTCAAGACAGAGAGAATTCCTCCCACACAAGCAAGGGTTCCTAGTAATAGACCATGGTGGTAGTTAAAGAAATACAAGCTGGATGTAGTTTTAAGTGTTAAGCGTGTCTGAAGGTGAAGATAGACCAACTGATTTGAGCCAGTTTCTAACCGGGCTCTGGTAGTGCTTCAGCTGGTGTTGGTGGATCCAGGTGCTGTAGCGCGCTGTGACTGGCGCTGTGGAAGAGGTGGTAACTGCAAAACAGGTACAAACTCAGCTGTAACACAGTGTAGTTCAGCACTGTGTTTAGTTCCAGCACCACCAGTGCTTCTGCAGTAACTTACTAATCAACTGTTAGTGTTGATTGTGTTGACTTGGTGCCACACAAATGCTTTCAGAGCCTGGTAATGATTTTAAGATCAAAGACTCAACAGAAGAATCTGGAAAAGATTTTTCAGGTATTTTTGGTGACTCAATCCACTTTGTCTAAAACAACTGTGGATGTCACTTTACTTTTTGTCATTTTGAAACTTCAATTAAAATAGTTTGCTGAATTGCCTACTGTTTGATTCAGACTGCCTTATTAATCTGATGTTCACTTGTAATGGTTTCTTGTGGTACCAAAATTTGTAGGGTTGCTTAATGGGTAAGTCTGACTTGTTTAAATGAAAAATTCCATATTTTATAACATCCTGTGTGATTACTTTCTGGAAACAGGTACCCAGTTTCTTCACTGATGCTGAGAGGAGGTCTGTAATGGCAGCTGCACAGATTGCAGGATTAAATTGTCTGAAGCTGATGAATGAAACTACAGCAGGTAAAGGGCAGCAACACTTTTTTAACCCACTCAGGCTATTGAATCTGCAGGGGTGATGACAACCTCCTGTTACACAATTAGAAGCTTGGGGAAAAGTCATCCAGGCCAGTACTGCCCAATCCATCTTGGGAGATGGAAACACTGCAGCTCTTTTGGTGGGGTGGTGGTATCATGAGACATGGTGAGAGTTTGGGTTTGCTGATTTGAATACAGTGCCAATTAAATACTAACCTGCTGCTGACATAAAGCTGGTATCTCTGGGTGCCTCTGCATTGTGGAGGTGCAGCAGCTGTATTGGGAAGGCCTGAGCTCGCTTCTGGATCTCTTTGTGATCCAGCTGGAGCGTGCAACTGACCTAATTTCTCAGTTGTATTAAGTAGTAGTATAGTACTGTATTATCAGATGTAACCTGCACCTGTCTGTAAGATTACAGTAAATAGGTTACTTAATGTCTCTGTGTAGTGGAGACTTCCCGTTTTCTTTGCAACTTACTGGAACACAGGCATGCTGAAGTCAAAAGAATCTCATTAAAGTATTAGAAGAATACTTTTTTATCATACATATTGGAGATTAAATACCTTGAAGGGAAACCTGAAAGTGTGTAATCCAAAGATTTTGCACTTTTAACTACTTACATAGGTGTTTTAAAAGCTGCTGCTTCACAAACTCTGGGGTTTTTCCGTAGCTTTTCTGAAAGGCTTGCTGATCCTATTTAGAACAGCTTGAACTTGTGTGACTTTTCAAAGTAGCCATATCAAGTCGAGCCTAAGTCTGTGAGGTAAATGACAGTTTGAATCTGTGGCAATCCTGTCAGTTGTAACATGGGCACAACTGTTGTTACTATCAAGTAATTTGTTTACTGCCCTCTGGTTTTGGTGAAGTCAAGGGTAGAGTGTGTAAATATGTCACGCTTCATGGGAACTCCCTTGGAGTAGTTTATACCAGTAATTCCTTTTTTCTTGTTTTCAATTCTCTTTGCTTTTTAGAAGTCTCAGCCAACTTTTCAAGTGAGTGCTGATAACTTAAATTTGCATAAACTAGGCTTCCAAAATATACTTTTCTCTTGAATTTTGCAAAGCTGAACTGAAACAATACTGACAGTAAAGCATCTCCAAGGAGAGGTGCAGGCATGAGACTTAATCTGTGCAGTTTCCTGAGCTGAGTTAACTTTGCTACAGCCAGAAATACAAGGTGATGCCTTAGCAGTGTTAAACCTTTGTTTGACATCAGTTTCCCACCTTGTAGTGAAAAATGTTTTCAACATGTTAACTTTTTTTGAGCTGCTCTATGTAATAACAGTAATTCTAAAACAGAGGCCAAAATAACCTGTCTGATAAATCCTGGATCTAAAAATGCAAATGTGCAATGGATGGTGTGTGTGCTACACTACAGACTTGAAGCTAGTGCTTCCAGGGTGCACAGCATGCAGCTAGTGTGCAAAAGAGATGTTAGGTTTTGTAGGATACTTAGATGTCAGTCATGAATGAAGGTGGGGTAATTTACTAGTAAAACTGGGAAATGTGGCAATTCCTGAGGGCCAAAAGGGTCACAAGTTTGACCTTTATGTTCTAGTTGAGCCAAGTAACAGAGGCGCTAGGAAAGAGCGAAGGTATGTAGTGTCTGCCTTCTGACAGCACTTGCAGTGTGTACTGTACAGTTAGAAGTGTACTGCTCTGCTTTAACTTGTGTGGGTCGGTGTGTTTCAGTTGCGCTCGCCTATGGAATATATAAGCAAGATCTGCCAGCCTTGGAAGAGAAGCCTAGAAATGTGGTCTTTGTGGATATGGGGCATTCTGCCTACCAGGTTTCAATCTGTGCTTTTAACAAGGGAAAGCTGAAGGTAAGTCATGCAGTAAATGCCCATATTCCTGAAATACTTAATTAAACAGCACTCCAAGTACTGTTCTTTGGAAATACTATTTTTTAAAAATGAGACAGATGTCTATAGCAAGTGATTTTAAATGCTGAGTACAGAAATAATTTATTACTACTTTGGCAAATCAATTTTTTTGTAAAAATGCAGAGATGAAGTATCCCGGAGTGTGTTCTGGAAAGTGCTCAACAATTAAGCAGACTGCACATTTTTGTCCCATTGCATCACTGAAATATCTGTATGTTGTTAGCCTCGTAAGCATTGCAGTTGTGCAATTGATTTATCTATGGGAAATGGATACGTTGCCCAGATAGCCCTGTGATGCCATTCCTTCTGCTGTTCATGACACTTCAAAGTAGGAATTCAATAGGATGTTAAGTAAAACTGCACAGCCTTTGCTTCCCAGCTCAGACATTTGTCTGGGATCTACTGATGGCTGAATGTTTTTGTAAATTTGTCATTGGTAGCAAAATGTAGTCATCTGAAGTCACAGGGAAGACTGTGCAGTGAGGTTTTCTGTTTTGAGTAAATGGCACAGAACTGGTAATAACATGGAAAAATAGCTGTCCTAGGCTGCCTTTCTGTAAAGAGCTAGTAAACTGCGTAGGCGCTGCAGCGTGGTAGAAAATAGCATAGTAGATGTGATAGTGTTTTATTTGGGGAGGGCAGAAACTAAATAATTGAGTGCTCTTTTAAGATGCTCTGTCTGGCAACTGCATAGAAGATGGTGAGAAAACCACAAAGAACCTTCTGGGTATCGGACCTATTTTTAAAGGTGCTAACCTATAAAACTAGTGCCTGGGTGAAAGCTGCCCCTATATCTAAACATTGTCTTATAACTTGGATCTTTGTTCTTTCACCTCTGTGCAGGTCTTGGCCACCACATTTGACCCTTTCATAGGTGGTAGGAATTTTGATGAGGCTTTGGTAGAGTACTTCTCTGAGGAATTTAGGACAAAGTACAAACTGAATGTAAAAGAGAATCCCCGGGCGCTGCTACGATTGTATCAGGAATGTGAAAAGCTGAAGAAGCTTATGAGCGCAAATGCTTCTGACCTTCCGCTCAATATTGAGTGCTTCATGAATGACCTGGATGTCTCCAGTAAGATGAACAGGTACTGGGTGTTACTTTCACTGAGGTGCTTTGCAGTGTGGCCTGGAAGCTGTGTTGTAATGTGAACCGCTTTGCCTCTTCCCACAGAGCTCAGTTCGAGCAGCTGTGCGCTGCCCTTCTGTCCAGAGTGGAACCTCCGCTAAGAGCAGCCATGGATCAAGCTAGTAAGTAGGAGTTAGTTTAGGTACTGCGTTTGGCTCAAGAAAGTAACTAGTACCCAGTTATCCTAGAGCTCTTTAATGATTATCTTTTCAATATATTTTTGTATTTATTAGAATTGCAAAGCTAAGTACTGAAAAGTTAAATGTAAGTTCCATTCATATGCTTGCCATGTATGCATGATCCCATTCCTGCCTCATCTACTGCACATGTCACTCTGCAACCTTGGTTTACTGACCCTCTTTCACCCTGTGTAATGGAAGAGGTTGGCTCTCTGAAAGATGAATTTTATTGAAAACCAGAAAGCAACCAAACCAAAATGATGAAACTTGCTCTTTACTGCAACCGCCTGGCCAGCCTGTTCCATATGCAATACATACTTGTCCTCACTGACCTGAGAATTTGGCAGTATATTCTTGAAATACATTATCTGAAGCATGTGCAAATAACCATCTTTTTTTTTTCTGCCTAATGTAGTATAAAGGAGAGAACATTAGACTTTCACAGGAAAGATATACCCCTAATCTCAGCTTCTTCAACTAAAAGAAAGAATTGTGCTTATCTTGTGCTTGACTAGAGAACTAATACAGGAAGTAAGAACCTGAATAACTGCTGAGCAGAGCTGTTCAAGGACTGACAGTTGAGATCGCTTCATACACATATCTTGAATCCCGAATTAAAAAGTTAGCCTGCAAGCACAGTCTAATACCTGTTGTGAAGAGCTTTGCTTATCTTGATTTGCAGTCCAAATTAAACCAACTGTAAAACAAAGTGTATTGCGGTTTGCTTCTGTTCTTGTGTGGGAGGGGCTGAGGCATCATCCCTCAGCTGGAGTAGTGCGAGGCTGCCAGAGAAAACCCAGTGACACACGTGAGTGTGTGCACCACAGAGGGGCTGCACATGGACAATGTGTTTTGAGGAACAGCTGTCCTTGATGATGCTTGGCTTCTGCATTTTCCAGGGTTATGCAACTAGAAATCTTAGTGGCCTGCAGGAGAGTTTGAATAGGGCACATCATGGCAAGTCTGGCTTTAAACATCTTGTTGGCACTGTTGAGTATATTCAGTGCTTGTTACAGTGTTTAGATAATAAAAGAACTCATTGTTATTGTCCAAAGACAGCTTTTTGATACCCTCATGATAACTCCAGGCAATGCACTCTTCTTTTCTAGAACTTCAGCGTGAAGACATCTACAGTATAGAAATAGTAGGTGGGGCTACCAGAATTCCAGCAGTGAAGGAACAGATTTTCAACTTTTTCTGTAAAGAGATAAGCACCACGCTAAACGCTGATGAAGCTGTTGCAAGAGGCTGTGCCTTGCAGGTATAGTTATTGAAATTAAACTTGGGTATTGTTCTGTTAATGTGGTGTACTCACAAAATAAAGCTAATGGAAAGCAGAAGGTACCACAGCTGAAACAAGGTGCAGACGCTTGTTCTGTCAACAGCTGGTGACACTGACCTCGTTAGAAACTATTGTATTACACTTGGTAAGCTGCTGCTCTGCATGTTAGATACAGATGGTCTTGTGAGAGACCTGTTAAATATAATGACCTAATTTGCACTTGTTCTGTTTCTGTTGGGTCACTCAGAAGTTTTGCTGGACGTCTTGTCTGGCAGTGGCTGCAGAAGTAGCATCGGTTACTATAGCTTAGTGAAGTCTTCCAGCTCAGTTACCTGTCTGCTAGACATCAGAAGTGTTTGTTGTAAGTTCTGCGATAAGCTGGCCCGTATGAATTGCAGCCGTTGTGCATGTAGGTATTAATTACTGTACTTGCTATCGATTTGACTCTGTGGACATAATAACATTCTGGTCTCTGTTTTCTAGTGTGCAATTCTTTCCCCAGCTTTTAAAGTGCGTGAGTTTTCCATCACGGATGTTGTTCCTTACTCTGTTACGTTAAGATGGAAATCTTCTTACGAAGAAGGAACAGGGTAAGTTGCATGGTGCCTACTACAAGTCGCTTGTGTGCATGAAGAAATACTTTGAGCTGTGGGAAAGACCAAACCTTGGACTTCAAAACTGTCACCCGCCAGACCAGTTGTAATTTTCTTGTTTTGCATTGTACCTCTTGATTTCTGATTACTGCTTAATAATTGGAAATACTTTTACTTAAAAAGTGTTGGTGTCAAGCTGCTTAATATTTGAGCTGTGACGTGCAGTAGTCCAGCTTTGAGACCTAGAGGCCTTCATTCAGCTTGTAACTCCTGTCACAAACTGACTTAACCAAGCAGCTAGATCAGTTAGTTTAGCGTGGCTGCACATCAGTAACATGTCATGATTTTGATGACTCGTTGTGTTATGCTTAGTGGTTTAACCTTACTTAATATTCACTGCTTCAGGGAGTGTGAAGTCTTCAGTAAGAACCATGCTGCTCCGTTCTCAAAAGTAATCACTTTTCACAAGAAAGAGCCTTTTGACCTGGAAGCGTACTACACCCACCCGCATGAAGTGCCTTATCCTGATTCCAGAATAGGTAAGGACCTGTCAATGAAACCCCCACACTCAGCTCCTCTTGGTAACAGGAAAAAATGGTTCCCTGTTGTCTAAGGAGACCTTTCTTCTGTATTTCCCAAGTTACAGGAAAGCGTGGGTTCTTTAGGAAGGCTCAGCACAGTCATCTTCGTTTAGATTCAGTGATGAAATGATATTGATATCCTCTTTTGGCAGATGCTATAAACATTTCCTTTCTTTATCCTGTCTCTTTGCTGTTTCTGATTTAAAATAAGGAGGTACAAAGAGTTTAGTGCTCTATTGTCTCGTCCTTTCAGTCTCTGAAAAGGATAAGGATCTTATGTGCCCGCCAGCCTGGGTTTTTCAAAGAAATTAGATCAAAGGACCTGTTAGCACTAGACAGTTACCTGACCAGGCAGGTATCTGACATGTCTCTTTCTGTTAAACTGAGAATGCAGGCAGTAGGCTTTTCTGGAACTTAGGCATCTGTAGCAGAGTCTAAAGTATTAGACTGTATGAGTAAGTTATACTGGTAACTAATACTACCTTACTTGTAGTTAGTAGACTCCTCAGGGTCTCTAATTCAGTTTTATTTACTGATTTGTGAATCACACACAAACTTGGTGCTACCTATTCAGCTGTCTGTGCAAGAAGTCTTTTGTCTCTTAGGAGAGAACAGGCTCCTTTATGTGGACACAGTCTGCATTGTTTACACTTAAATCTCTAACAAGTTGCAAGATAAAAGTATCTACCTCAGTGCTTCCAGAAGCCTGAATAAGCACTGTTCATTCTCCAAAATGTGTAGTGAATCCATGTCACCAAATGGAAACAGAACCTTTTATCTCTGCTAATGTATTTTTTAGTGCAAAGTTTGAGTTGCATGGATGACAGAAACCATTTGGGATGAATCTGAGTAGTTTCTCTAGAGTGATGGTTAGAGAAAGCAACAGAGAAGTAGAACACCTAGGAAAGTGTTACTTTGACTCCTATTGAAATACAGATAGAGCAAACCATCTCACTAATTAGCAATTAACTGATGGTAATTGGGGAGCCAGGTTTCAGTTTATCTAGCTGCAGTTTACATTGTACTTAGCTGTCAATTCCAGTTTCTGATTACTTTAATTGTTAAATGAAATTGCTATTGAAAGTAAAACCCTCTTATTTCTTTTTTTTGCTCTTCCACTATTTTTTGGAACAACTAAAACAGTCTTTGGGTTTTTTAAGGGCGTTTCACTATTCAGAATGTTGGTCCCCAACACGATGGCGACAATTCCAAAGTGAAGGTGAAAGTTCGTGTCAATATCCATGGCCTTTTCAGTGTGGCTAATGCCTCTATAATAGAGAAGCAGAACATAGAGGGAGATCCGAGTGACACGCCTATGGACACTGAATCATCGAGTAAGAATCAAGGCAGAGATGATGAGCTGGTATGTAAACTTGTAAATGTCTACACTCCTTGAAATTCTGACAAGAGAGCCACTAATTAGAGATTAAATCATTGTGTACAGCTTTTGACAATAAGTACTACTCCACCCTTAAATCAGTTCTTCAGTTATGTAACACACTTTGTGTTATTGTGGTGATACATGGCACTAAGAAAGCAAAAAAGCATGTAAGCCCAGCTTTTATTGAAAGCTTTGATTTTTTTTTGTTGTTACTCCTTACCATCTCTCTTCTAGTTGTAGAGTAGGATCAGTGTTGCTTTCAAATGGCAGCGTATTCAGTGACCTCTGGCAGATGAGTGTAAAGGTTTGGTTTCCTCACATACAGTGCTTTCAGTGAGTAACAAGCATGGTACCACTTTCTATATGGAAAACTTGTTCTTCATAAACATTCTTTCACTAAGGGCACTTCTTTATGTATTTGAGTGTTGGCAGTTCTTACAAACCAGCTTGTAAACCCTTGGGGGGGAATTGCTGGAAATAAATGCAACAGCTTTGCCATTAATACTGAGAAATTAACAAAAGGGTGTTCCCTCCTAGTGCAAGAAGGGTCGACTTTCTGGGTGGTGCACCCATGGCTTTTAGTGCCGTACCACTGAGGGCTGGGTGTCAGGGCGTGCTTTGCAGCTGGGAATGGCACGCCAGCAGTGGCCTCCACAGCCTGCCTTGGTGCTTGTGCTGTTCTGTAGCGTGGGGTTACGCTGCAGCTCGCAGCGGGGGGAGGTGATCACATTGAGAGAAAGGAAGATGGTGGGAAAGCTGCTGTTTCAGGCTCCTGGTGTCTTGCTGAGATTGCAGGTGCTCAGTGGAGTGATGGTCTTGCAGCCTGCCAGGCACCCTGAGGGAGGCTTTACTTAGGGAGGAAGGTTGGGTAGACTGCAAATACTTGGTGGCTCTTAGGAGGAAGTTGTCGATGTGTTTCCTGTCGTTATCTTTCAAAATTTGTCCTTAGCAGTTTTTCCCACTTCAGTTGAATATACTACAGGAATTAGAGCAAGTGGTTACACAATTAGTGTTACATAATTGACTTTAAATGGTTGGAAGTGCCGTAGCTGGTGTGTAGTGTAACGGGTGTACTTAGTGCAGGTGGGGGTTACTAAGGTGAGTATGCTCTGTTTGTACAAGAGTAACCACTTCCATCCTTAGGTTTGCAATTTGTAGTACTGTGGTTCATCTAACACACCTTCTGTTTTACAATGGTGCTTGTCAGCAGTTACCTCTCGTTACTGAGGATGATACCCCCGACTCTGAGGAGGAGGTTTGTGGTGCCTACACGTTTTGCTTCCCCCCCGCTAGCTTTTCTGTCTAGGCAAAGCAGCTCCTGCCAGTTGGTGCCTTTTCTGTGTGAACAGTAAGAACAGTAAATGAGGAAATTTTTTCCTACTTTGAAGTGACAAAACTCATTCAGTAAAAGTAGCTGCCTTATTTTCAACTCTTATCGTTAAAAATTTAACAAATCAGTTAATGTAGCTAAACTGCAACATTAGCACCTGTGCTAGACTTTGAAGTCCTTAAATACCTTTCTTGTTAATTCTCAAGAACATGGTAAATTGTTTTCCATATATGTAATTTGTGAATCCAGGCATCTTCATTCCTTGTGATAAAAGAAATCTGAAACCTTTTAGACCTCTGCACAGCTTGTTGTTCAGTGCTCTGGATCTCCAAGTACTGGAGTCATCCTGAAAATTTCTGACTTGCCCATTACAATATTATTAAGGGTTTCACAGTGCTGATGGGGAATCTTACTACTTGGACATGACTAATTATTTAAGATCTGTAAATTGAAAATAAGGCACAGGTGAGCTACAGGTAAATTGAAGTGAAACTTTGGTAACTTTGGGTGGCAGGGAGGGAAGTTGGTTGCGTATTCCAAGAGGCTACTACAGAAACTCACTTGACAGGTGTAGGTAACAATTGTGATGACTAAATTGCTTCTGCTTTGGATTACAATTTTAAAGTTTTGGCCAAAAATGACAGGAAGATGAAGTTCTGGCTGTTCCATAGAGAACCTGGTGTTGCCTGTGGTGGTGGTGGTGTTTCTAGAACGCTCTTTATGCACATTCTGTATGTAGTTACTTCTAATTTAAATGGGGTATTCACAGGGCTTAGTGTAGTTCTTTAAGAGGGGACAGACATAATCGTGTTGAGGTGCAGGCAGAACAGAATTTCATTGGAGAAAGACGGGAATGCACGTACTGTATCAAAATACAGCTGTTTAAATGTGGTGAATTGAATTCTTAAATCCTTACAGTATCTTTGATCTTCTATAACTGACATCAGTCTTAAATTGTACAGCAAACCTTTGTGTTCAGTTATGTCACTCTCTTTCCAGGATAAAATGCAGGTTGATCAAGATGATGGTACTCAGAAAAGTCAAGCTGAGCAGCAGAACCAAGCAGATGAGGAGACTGAAAATGCAGGAAACGAAACAAAAGTTGGTATTCAGTATTGATAAGGACATGTAACGTTGCTTCCCTTAGACTTTTTTTGCCCAGTGTTCTCTTAAGTCATTAATCTTAGAGGAGGAGTACAGCTAGATTAAAAGGGCTAAGGTAGGAATCCTGCCTTAACACTTTGATTTTCAACATAGTATGCAATGAAGACTTTGAAGTAAGTTTCTGTTAACATAGTTTTCCAGTGAAGATGGAATCCATGGGAACTTACGAAACATTATAAAGAGCACATAGTGCCTTTAGCTCTTGAACAGATTTCCTTGCCAGCTCTTCACATTGTGTTTAAAGAAACTCAATTCTACTGATTTAGTTAAGAACTAAGGTTATGGTGATTCTGAATAGTGGAGGAAAAATTAAATGTTTACCTATTAATTTGCAGTTGTTGTACTAGTTTCATTTGTCTCTTTTTGAGCATAAATGTAGTTATATTTTTATTCTTGAAAGTTCCTTAACAATGTAAATCTCTTTATAGGCTGTTAGTGGAGACAAGCAAGATCATCCAGTCCAGCCGAAGGCTAAAGCGAAAGTTAAGAGTATTGACCTACCTATCCAGGCAAGCCTCTACCGACAGCTGGGGCAGGATCTTATCAATTGCTATATAGAAAATGAGGTAAGCTGCATAAACAGATGACCACTCAAATTAATGTCACTCTAAATAGATAATCCTTTGCAACCATCAACTTACCTGATTCAGAGTCCCTTGGGGGTTTGTCATTAACTGTAAGGGATTGTTTCAGTTGTTTTTTTGAGAAATTGATTGGTTTCACTAACCTACCCAGATGTCTGAGTTTGACCTGTTAGCGTGTCGTTACCCTAGGCAGGCAGTGCTGACGATGGCCAAGAAAGGCTGCACGGTATGGAACAGGGCTGCTAGCTGTTACTGCCTGACCTGATCCCCATCAGGAGTAGCATTTGCATGGGGCTTCTGTGCTTAACAGAAGCTGTATCCTTTTGTCCTTCAAATCCTTCACCAGCAGGGAAGCGTTACAGTATGCCAAAAACTTGCCTTTCAGAGGATCCTTTCTGGACTTGGTAAGTGTGTCTGTGAAGACCCCACCAGCACAAGCTCCTCTCAGAAAGGTGGTCAATCTGAGGAATCCAAGATGAAATTATTTTTATAGGGCAGAGTGATTCCTTGTGACTTGCGAACTGGAGTTGAGATTTGTCCCTACTTAGAGCTCTGTCTGTGGAGGTGAGATCATAATTGACAGCTGATCTGTTTATGATGGAGCATTTGCTGAACAGCTTCCAAATATGAACCTTTTCTGCCCTGTTCCAGTTCTGCCTGCAATAGGTGACTTACACAGAGGAGAAAACTTGAATTGGTAACTGAGTTAGCAGGCTCCTGCCAAGTTCCGTGGTACAGGTTCGAGGCATTAATCATCAAGCCTGACACTTGAAATGCTTCTAGTTTTAAATAAGCTTTTCTCTACCCCAGGGGAAGATGATGATGCAAGACAAGCTTGAGAAGGAAAGAAATGATGCAAAGAATGCTGTTGAAGAATATGTGTACGACTTCAGAGACAAACTCTGTGGAGTCTTTGAGAAATTCATCACCGAAGAAGTAAGACATGTCTATGTTTCAACTGTTGAAGAACTCCTCTGTGGTGGTGTCTTGAGTGTGGGTTATGTGGGGGCTGCAAGAGTCTTTTAGACTTGGTTTGAAATATGGAATAAACTTCACATCTGTGGAGTGAACTTACTACTCTTAGACCTGACATTTGACACGCAAGCACACACAGTTCCCTTTATTGCCTGAGAAGTTCCTCAGTGGCAAGGAAGGATTCAGGATGCTGGCAGAAAGTAAAAATCCCATGGTGGGGGTAGGGAAGAGGGACAGGGCAGATACCACAGCCTTCTGAACAGTGTGAGTGGGTGGGAATAAAATTGTAGTGTGTGGAGATGGACTGTCTGTAGCTGTCTTACTGTCTTGTTTTATTAGATGTTGTGCTTGAAGACATGGTCTAGAGGTGGACTAGGCAGTGTTAGGCTGTGGTTGGCCTAGATCTTGAAGGTCTCTTCCAACCCAAGTGATTCTGTGGATAACTTAGAGACGTGATTCTTTGTCCACCTAAACATCTGAAGAACAGGTGACAAAGCAAGCTGTACACTGGGCTGTTGCGAAAGCGGCGTAGCAGTTCCAACGTTTGTCCTGTAGCCATTTCTCTATTAGCCATCTAAATCCAGGTGGCTGGGACACAAGCAGTCAGGTGTTTGGACAGCAAGTGTCCAGCAGCAGTTTTAAGGTCTGCTCTCTAATTACCTGGTCATCAGCCCAGCAGTGCAGTACAGTCACCCTTCCAGTATCAACTCAAGGGTGTGAGGCTGTCTTTCCTGTACCAGTTGTGAAACCATCTCTTACATAATATACAGGGATAGATGATATCTTTATTTCTGAATAGTTAGATGAAATCTTTGTTTGTAGCTGTAAAATTATTTTAACTTCCAACTATATGTATAGTTGTCCAAATTTGTTGTTCTGCTGTCAGAGAACCTGAGAAGCAGAACCTCCCATACAGAGATACATTCTTCCCATATATACAGCAACATTGAGGTGCATGTGCTTTCTTACAAAATCAGTCCTGAGGGTAGGGAACTCCCATCGACTTCACCTGTGAATCAGACTAGTTGGGCTGTCCTGCCTGTCTTACCATTCTATAAAATCTTGCCTTTGAAGTCTGTTAATTACTGTTTTCTTTCATTATCACTTTGAATGTTTTAAACTGATGAAACAGTCTTTTTAGAGTAGGGAGGTTTCTTTGTGTGCTGAGGGGAGAAGGGTCATTTCCGATGTTTCCTTCTGAACTAGAGTATCCCTAACTTGCTTTGTAGGATTCAAACAAGCTGACCTTGATGTTGGAGGACACAGAAAACTGGCTTTATGAAGAGGGAGAGGACCAGCCAAAACAAGTATACATGGATAAGCTTCAGGAGTTAAGAGTAAGGCTATAAGTTACCTTCTAGAAAAGCCTCTGTGTTGGGTGGTGGGGCCACATTTATATACATACGTGGGGCTAAGTAAGCAAAGCTCTTGCTGGGGGGCGCAGGGGTGTGTGTATGTGTACCTATATGAGCTTTGTAAATCCATGAACTCTGAAGTCTGGATGTGCATGGTCTGTCTGGGTGAGGCTTAGTTAGGAAATGAATATAATATTGAGAACCAGGAAATAGTTTGTTTTGATGTCAGTTGTGCTCCTAATTCGAAGAGAATCAAAATGAAGCAGCCTGTCACTAGTGACAATGAAACCAATTGCTGGGGGAATTTTTTGACAGTTGTGTTGGAGTGGGAAAGAGGCAGTTTGACTGCTCTCCCAGGTATTCAGCATTAGGCTTCAGAATAGATGTTCTGCTTTTGCTTTTTCAGTGGTCTCCTAGAACTATTGTAAAACTGAATTTTGATCTAGTACCTAAAGGTAAAGCTTGAAGAGCACTTTAGCAGTAGCTCCCATGGTAGTATTTGATGAGTAATGACAAAAAGCTTAAATGAGACTATTAAAATCTCATGGCAGAACGTGAATTCGGAAGAACGGCGAACTGAAACTTACCACACACAGAGTAATATGTCTCTAGCTCTTGGGCTCCAACTGTTTTCTCTCAAGTCAGGTTTCCTTTGGGGGAGGGATAACTGATGGATAACCACCTTCTTGCCTGGATCCCAGTATTGAAGAGGAATACAGATAGTGGATAAAATGCTACTAGAACCACCCCTGTAAATCCTGCCTTGTTTCTCTTCAGAGTGCGTTGCTGCAAAAGCTCTTTGTTCTGTAAACTGCAGCATACTAAGCCTAATGAGGACAGGCAGCACTCCTCTGTTGAAACATCTGGGCTTTGTTGTTTTTGTTGCTGCACTAAAGCAAAAAGCAAAGATTAAACTCTTGGATGGGTACAGAAAGGAGCTCAGGGCAGCCTTTGTTCCTGTGCCATGTTTTATTCTTAGACCAGACTGAAGTCATCTTGGGTTTTGTCAAGATCTTTGTGCTTATGTTTCTAGAAATTTGGACAGCCTATTCAGGAAAGATACATGGAACATGAAGAGAGACCGAAAGTTTTAAATGAACTGGGAAAGAAGATTCAGCTCCTCATGAAAGCAGTAGAAGCATACAAGAATAAGGTAGATTTAGGGAAAGAACTATTAAATTTCAAGTTGCCGTTGTATAACTTAAAAAACTGTGTATTTGACTCTGTTAATCAAATTACAGTAAACTTCAGGTGCGTTTTTTCATATAGCTTCATTACTAACCTGCACTTCAGCAGGGTGCACTTGAGATGAGAATTTCACATGTCTAGAAATGTCTAAACGTTGTTCCACAGTCATTGTCCGTACGAAACGCTGTTTCTGTAAGGCTGTAGCAGTGTCACCCCATTTTGTGTCTCTGAAAGTCTCAATTGGGTAAGAAGCCTGTATTAATTGATGATACAAATATCTCTCTCCTAAGGATGAAAAATACGATCACCTAGACCCCGTGGAGATGGAAAAAGTTGAAAAATACATTAGTGAGGCAATGAATTGGTTGAACAGCAAAATGAATGCTCAGAACAAACTAAGCCTAACTCAGGACCCAGTTGTGAAGGTGGCAGAAATAGTGACAAAATCCAAGGTAAAAGTCATTGTACATGTTGCCTTCTAAGTAAGCTTTTCTTTATCAAGATTGTGGCCTCTGTTGAGCTTGAATATTGCACCTGCAGAGATGTTAAAGCTATTAAAAGATCCATACAGAGGGAACAGATGTTTTGCCAGTCTTGAATTCTGGCTTCTGACTTAGAGCAGTACCTCTGTATAAGCATTTTTAAAATACCCCAAATTACAGCACCAGGCTTGGTGGAGCACAGTTTCCATATATGCTTCATCAGATTGGAATCTCTTCAGCCAGTGAGAAGTTTTATTTAAAGTTTCTGGACTTTACAGAATTGAGAAGTCTAGTCCCTGGAAATTGAAATTCCAGGTTTTTATGAACCAGGAAGAAATCTGAGCGGTCCTAGTTGAATACAATTACTGTGCCCTCAAATTAACTTGTTCTCTCACTTCTGTTGCAACTAGGAACTGGACAGCTTCTGTAATCCCATTATATACAAGCCCAAACCGAAGATAGAACCCCCCAGCGATGGGCAGCCCAAAGCTAATGGTGAACACAATGGACCAGTGAATGGACAGAGCGGGACTGAAACGAAACCCGAGCCAGCGAAGGACAATTCTCAGCCGACCAAACCACCTGGAGAAATGGAAGTGGACTAAATCTTGCATTTCTTTAAAATAGTGCAAGTAACCACAGGGTCCATTCTTTTTGTCTGGTACACACCTCAGATGTTCAGTTATTCTTAGCCACCCTTCTGTCACTTGTTGCTGAGTAGTTTTGAAAGTGTTTTATATTAAGTACACTTCTGATGTTCATTTCCACCAATGCTGCTTATGTGGAGCTTTAGCCAAATGTAGATTGTATAAGTCAGTTTAAGCTTTCCCAATATATTTTATATCAAACATACAGAATTGATATATAAATGGCAACAATCTACCTTATTTAAAGCTTTTATTGTGGATAAACCTCAGCTCCTTTATTCAGGAAAGGATACTGTATTGCACTACTGATGCTCAAGTGTAGATCTAATTGCATCTTTATTTTGGAAAAAAATATTGGAATTGAAGTGGCAAGACTTGTCACATGAAGCACTGACCTTTTCTAGTTATTGTATTGTTATAATTTAAATATGAAAATAGAGGTTAGTTGGCATACTAGTCCATCTTGCTGATGTACCATGAGAATTGTATGGTCTTTTTCATATAAACTGAATAATACAAGCTTAAACTTGTTTTTTAGATTCCCATACCACTACCGATCTTAGTTACAGAACGCAAGTGTAACAGCCCTGCCACCTGCTGGAATTAAACACAGTCTCTGTGCACATTGCTGTACATCATGTACTGTGCTTACGGTAATAGTACGAAGGGGTAGAATATCCAGGGACTGTTGCATAGCTTTCCCTTCAAAATGTCATCTTGCACACGTTACTGTTGCCCCTTCTCTTGTTTTGAATGGAATCCCCACCTTGTGCTGGGGAGGAGAAACAACAGGAATTGCTCTTTGCAAGCTGGATATTAGCACCCTGACTTTGAGGTTGCTTAAATGTTGTTTGTTGCAAACTTGAAAGAAATGCTGAGATCTCATTCAAGCTTCAGGACTCAGCATGTTGTTTTGGCCAAGTATCTATATAGGAGAGCTTATGAACTGGATATTACCCCAAAGATGGAATCTACTTGATAAGCTTGTGTAGCTTACCAGCTGTCTTTGGTCATTGACTTGATCGAATGAAAAAGTCTAATGTATTGTACAGTTGAGTTACTGTTTTCTTCGACACTGCTTAGACATTGTCAAGGTCGGTGTATGTTGATATATTCTGAATGCTTCTGTCAGTCACCGAGGTACTGTAGCACTTGCTGGAGAAGTCACTTGCCTTTGAGCAGCTCTTGTATTACCAGAATAGGAACAAGCTACTCGATGCAAAGTGGTTTCTTAGTCAGGTCAGCATAAGAGACTGAGATTAGTTGCAGTGTGATGCTTCAGTGACTTGAACCCTATTACAGAACTGCACTGAGGTGTTCAGGTGTTAATGGGACATTCTTGTGGCACTTAGGTACAAGCTTGTTCCTGTTGGAAACAAGCGATGGGTCACACTGTTTCTGGCTCTGGACAGTATTTTCTCTCTGCTGTGCCCTTCATGTTACACTTTTGCTCGTACTGCAAAGAGTAGTCTGTGACCCAAGCTGGAGTTAGTAGAGGTGAACTGTACTCAAAATAGCTTCACAGAGAAAGGAAGTGTCATTCACAGCTGTATATAAACCTGCTGAACTGTATCTTCATGACTGACATGAAGTGACTGAGATGCACGTACTCTGCTGTTCCTCTACACAATCAATTGTGGATTGAGTTTACATATTTAAAGCCCTTGAACAAAAACTGAGTGACCTTGAAGAGAGCTGCAGCTACTCTGGAACCTATTGAATTCTGCCACTGTAGTAACATGCCTTCAGCACTGAAGGTACAACTGTACTTCAGTGTCTGCTGATGTCAGTTTAAGTCAGGACACGACTTGAACTAGCTTTGGTCCTGTAGGCTTGAGCATCATGAATATTTTCATGGCTTTACTACAGCAGTGTTAACTAATGAGTAGCATTCTTAAGTATGGGCTTCCTAAAACCCATCTACACATTAATTTGCCTAGCAGCCTTCCTGATACCTGGCAGAAGAGCTCAAACAGTGGAGATTCCAGTGTTGTAAGCTCTCCAGTAGCTATAAGGTCATGTGTAAGAACAGGCTTCTGTTCATGGACATCAGATGCTTAATACTAAGTTACAAATGTTTGAGGCAATTCTTATGCATAAAGGCTGGAATAAAAGCAGAATATGGTTAAGACAAGTGATTGTAGTCAGGTTTTCTTACGAGAACAGGGGTGTGTGGTGCTGTCCATCTGCTCTGTCTTTAGATCCTTGGTAGAAGGAATGCTACCCAAGAGGGCCCATAGCAGCTGGCTTGCTGATGTGTGTGTGCTTCACAGTGAATTTCACGCTAACATGGGAACATACTACTTTGTAATATGTCATTTGTTTTCTGTTACTAAGAGGGAATTTTACCAGGATGTGCAGGTAAGGTTCTCAAGTCCTTACACAAGCTGTACACAACTTGAAGGTGATGTTTCGTTTGGGGGGGGGGGGGCTCAAAAAGCGAGTGGCTACCCTGATGGTGCCAGTGTCTTGCAACATAAAATAATGAGTTTTGTCAGGGAACCGACAGTAGCATGCTTCCCTGCATCTTGGGAATTTAGCAGTTACTGCTAATGTCTTGCAGCTTGCCCTCAGCAGAAACTCTCATTTCCAATGTTTGAAATGGTTCTCTCTGTCCCACAAAGAACAAAACAGGATGCAACACTAGCTTTGTAAAGGCTAGTTTGGGGTTTTTAAAAACAATAGAATTCTAGTTACGAAATATTTTACAAATAACCTCCTCTTTCCTTCAGAGAACTGATTATATTGTGTCTCGAACATTAATGAACTTGCTCAAGCAGTGGCTTTAAAATTCATTTGCTTTACTAAACAAGTGGAGCTAGGAGCTGTTTTAAAACTGACTGATGGTTTACTTTTCACACTTTATTACAGGAGTTCAGACTTCAGGATTTTTGTGGAGCTTAATTCAGATGTAACATACAAATTTCCAACAATCCCTTTAACTTAAACTTTTACGCTCTTCATTCTTTGAACCGACAAGGGTGCTACATAAGATACCCCACCACAGCTGCCTGCCACCTTGGTCTGAATTTGAATGAAGAATCTTCTCCTCTCAGGTTTCACTGCTGCCTGGGGGGCATGCAGCCTCTGTGCAGCTTTTGCAGAACTTGCAGTCTTCTGGCCCTGTGTTTTGGAAGAGAAGGTGGCTGGGGGAGGGAAAGGGACCCTGCCCCCTGCTCAGGCACGGCAGTGCTGGCAGGGAACCAGCCGCGGTTGCAGCCCTGCCACTGCTGTGGTGTGCAGGAGGCAGGTTTTGGTCCTTCCACTTCAAAACGAAAGCTGTTCAAAGATCTGCCTTAGTTACCTGATTCCTTTGTTTTGTATGCATTTGAAATTACTTCTTAGACAGCTCAGTGTACCCTCTGCTATGGCTTCTTGCTGTTCTCAAATACTCCTTATTGCAGGGTGTCTTGCCAGTCAGGATTACTTTTAAGTGTAATTTCTGGAAACAGGGAAGGAGCTGGCAGGAGCCTTTCTAAGTATTTTTTGACAGTAATCAGGACTTGACAGCCTTAACAGACCTTGGAATCTTTCTGTTCTCCCCACTCGGTTAAAGCCTGCTAACTTGGAAACACATGGCACCATTTTACAGCTACGCAGCAGGAGCTGGTGCAAAGCAGCTTCATTCCATGCCCAGAGATGAGTGGCAGTGTGAGCCTGGTGTCTCGCATTTAGAGACAGTATCTCATGTTTCACTCTTGCATTACCAGCCTGTGATGCTTTCATACGCTGACTTCTGAAGCTCAGATGCAGACTGAGTTATGGGTCTGCACAGATGGTGCAGACTCTAAGGATGCTGAGGTGAGCTACTGCGACCTGGGAGTTCTCTTCAACTGCATGGAGGGAGATGCTGCCTCTTGCGCTTCATTTCTATATTAAGCTTTCTCCCCTTTCAGGCACCAGAAGAGAGGCCCTCTGTCAAAAGAGGTAGTAAAAACATAGTTGTTTAAGAAAAGGTAGGTAAGGCCTTGTAGATTGTCGTTTCATCTCCCAAGATAAGATCTGGAGTATAAATGCAGAGTCTTAGTTTGCTAGGGAAGATCTGTGGTAGCTGACTTAAAAGAATTCTTCAAACTTCAACTGGGGAGAATTAAGACATCAACTGGTTATTACACATGTAAATAACACATGATAACATCTGTAAATAACACATGTAAATAACACTGGAAATGACTAAATGGGACAACTGGTGCCACCAAATACTGCACCAGAACTGCCCTTACGTGACATACCTGCTACAGCTGTTCTGTTTTCCATCTTCCTGGTCAGTAGGAAATACATTACACAAGGAAAAGTAGGATTTGCTCCAATGTGATGGAGGAATCATTTTAAACAAAAAAGCAATTAGATGTTATACCCACTGGCCACCTCTACCAAGTGCTGAAAGGGTTTAATTAAATTCATTTCAAAAGGTGGTAGTCCCTGAATGTAGCATTGTTGGAAAAGTTTGTTTACATAGTCTAAATACATCTCCATGGGGGAGGGAAGAGACAGGAGTGTTAGAATTTGAAGCAGTGTTTCAAGTATGCAAAATGTTTACTCTGTATGTAAATGGGATTCTTATTAGTGACAGATCATGTGCAAACTGATAATACTTTGATTTATTTTTGAATGGCAACAGAGAGTGTCAAGGTTGTGTATATCTATAATAAATATATAAACAGCTACCTGAACTGTAACTGACCATGCAAGACCTCATTTTTACATCAGTGTTTCTAAAAGAAACTTCCTCTGATGTCACAGGTTGATAGAATGTAGGGTGGGCCAAAAGAGCACTGGTAAGAAAAGACAAGACACCCTGGTGATCTGCCCTGGTCTGCTCACTTAGGCAGGTGAGGTTTTTCCCTTGCTGCTGTGGACTCTTGTGCTGACAACCTCCACTAGATTCATGACCTGTGCACAGTGACTCTTCCCTTGCAGCCCCAACGCTACTGCTTGGCCGCTGGAGAACGGTTATGTTCACATCTGCAATCACAGCTGTGCACTGGGCTGAGCACTAACTGTCAAATTTCATGGAGTTCATCCCTCATGAATGAGTAATTGCAACATACAAACAAGTTCAAAGTACTTTTCCTGCTTGGGAAAGCTGAGGCCTTTGGGCACTGGTGGGCCTTCGAGAAGCCCCTCATGTGGCACAGTAAAGCAGCAAGCTAGAGGCTTACTACATCAACGTACTTACTAGAGGCTTGCATCACCAGCGCAATGGGAATCCCTCCATCCCCACCACTGTGCCATGAAGGCAGAATATCTATGTGACCTATACAAACATAGCAAAACACAACATCACTCATGATGTTTGTGTCCATCTTCTTCACTACAGTTTAAAAGCTTGGCTAAGTTTGTTGTTTCTTCCAAGCTTTGCATACGTGCACATCAATAAAGAAAGTCTAATAAAATACTTCAACAGAATCATTAGTTTCATAGGCAAGGTTTAGGATTTAGCATTGGCAAAGGTCCTTCCTATTACAAATATATATGAAACACAATATATGTACATATATATACAAGTATATTTGAAACACATATGCAAAAGTGTACAATATAAAAGTGAACTCCATACTCTGGTCCACAGTCATGTCAGGGGAAAATGTGCTTAACCTACTCTACAAGGATGCTCACACCCAGCAAAGCATTCCTGCATTAACACTACAAAACAAGGAAAAACAACTATTCTAGCAAAAAAAGGTCAGTGTGAAAAGAAGGTTAAGGTAGGCAGCTGAAATTCATAGAAGTCAAGACACAGCCCTGCTGTCACAGGAATGGCATTTGCCTCAAAATGCTGAAATACATTGCAAGGAGCTAGATTACAAATTTTATCAGGAAAGTACCCTCCCAGCACTGTAATATCTTAACACCATCTCAAGGGGTGTCTTGGTGCAGTTTCCAGGAGAAAAGAGCTACTTGCAGAATAAAAACAATTTATTCCCATAAATTGGGTTTGTCACAGAGCTTCTGAAACAAAGACTGTCCCAGTGATCATTACCATGACTGCAAGTAAATATCCTTTATTTTCTCAGATTAACTCTGTTTTACCTTCCTTATTCTCCCCAAAATATCAGTGTGCTCTTCCTTGTATAAGTTGTGTTTTCAGTAGCACTGAAGCACCTTAAATCACCGAGAAGAAACCAGCAAATTCTATAGCAAATAGAAGAGTATTTTACCTGCAGATTTCTCCAGAAAAAACAACTCATCCTCAACTATTCAAGGAGGAGACAATGCTGGTGGGAGAGAAGTCAGTAGAGAAAGAAAACACTCCATCACCTGTCAGACACAATTAAAAGCTCTCCAATACATCACAAACCAGATGTGAGTTCTGAAAATCCTGGTTTCTCACTCACACATACTCTTTTGCTGCAGCACTGAACTTGGGTAATTCTTCAGTAGAAAAATACTCTCAGTCAAGGCTTCATAAATGTCAGCATTAAGAAACATACTGCCCTACAGCACATGCCTGAAACTCATGTTTCTCCATTGCTCCCATCAATACCAGCAAGCAATAGGAGCTCCTGGAATCACATCCCCAGTGATTTTTGTCTCCCAGGGCTACTTGTTACAAGCTTCTTTTTAATCCATCTGGGAATGACGAAAAAAAACATGCCTGATTTTTTTGAAAAGTATTAAATTATCCAAGTGGATTCCTAAATAACTTTGCAATTACGGGTGCTTTATATTCCTGCATCTTGCCTAAGCATTAGCCAAACAACCATCTCTTGGACTCATGCTATGTGCTAATAGTAAAACTATAGGTTTAAAGACGATTTAAAGTAATAAATGACACCAGCTGGATAATTTTCAGGACAGGAGTCTAACTCCACAGCAGTTTCATCTCTCTTCTCCCTTCAGAGTGGATTAGGAGCAATTAACCAGCCAAAACAAAAATCTCTCACCAGAGGACCCAGCTGATACAAAATCAGGTCTGCCAAATATTCTGGTGCTTCCCACTGCATGGGTATCAGGAGCAGGACATCCGCAACAAACCACTGCATGGGAAGTTGATCTACAATGGCCAGCAGCTCCCAAAGCCTGGCCTGTGCAAACATGCACACCAGAGCCCTACATGCAGACAAGGACAAAGTAGGGCCCTGAGTTTTCTCCAAAAATCACACGCAAAAATAAAGTCAAAGGCAGTCAGGTCTCAGTTTTATTAACAAATTCTTTCACACTTATGAGTCAGCAGCTATTCTGTCTATAATACAAACCCCAGTTTCTAAAGAAGGTGGTGGCTGGGATTTTTTGCTTTTTATTTGCTTGTTTCCTTTAACTTGCCTTGACGTTCAATTTAATCTTGAAATAAACCCAAGACTTGAAAGAGGGATATCCAGTTGCGGCTGCCCTTCCCTCCCCACTCTCCTTGCTTCCACACCCTCCCAAAACACAAGAAGTTCTGCAGGAACCTGCAATTAACCTTTTCCTTCTAAACTGGAGGGCCACTACAGGAGAATTCAGTGTTCAGCACAGAGCTGCAGGGCTGACCGAAACAGATACCCATTCCTTACCTACACCTTCAGCCAGCTGCACTCTTAAGCATACTTACTGCCTTTATTAGACATGTGTTTTACAAAAAAAATTAACATCCCAAACAAAAGCCCACACATCAAAGAGAATTCCTTAAAGAAGTAAAAGGTGGAGTAGGAAAATACAAATTCACAGCATTTACAAGTGGATAAATAAATTCCTAGAGAAAAACGTGCAGTATATTTTCATCTCTTTCCAGTACAAAATAAAAAAGAATAATAAATTCAAATTTTTATTTATCTCAAAACATTTTCAATAAGTCAATGGGTAAAGCTTACACCTTCCAGAACAGGCCCACATGGTAGAACCAGGCAGAAGCTATGACTGCAGAGACACAGAAGACACACTCTGAATAGGTCACCAATAGTGCTGCAACCACTGAAAAAGAGGTTTTGGGAAAAGTTTACAGATACTGCAGTGACAGCTATATACGTGCAGAGTTAGGTAGGAGCAAAGAGGACTCTTCAGTATATTTTGCAAACAACTCTTTTATACACTCATTTAAATAAGAAAACACATAAACACATTTTTCCTAACTTTATTTACCTAACTCTTGTAAAGCTACCTCTGAGGGTGCTAATCTCTAGTACTTCTTGTGCTCTGCTGTCACCCCTTCCTAAATTCCTCCCAGCTTTCTCTCAGGAAGCAATGGCTTTTCAAATGTGTGGTAAAGACTTTACAGGAGCTCCTTATTTTCCTTAAAAATTAAAAAAAAGCCCCAAAGATACAGGCAGTTTTGACTCCCGTTCAACAAGGTTCTATGTAGCCAACAATACACAAGAGTAACTTCGCAGTTACAAGGCATACAGAGTTGAACAGTGGTCACTGACCAGTCAGTTCTGCAAAGATTGACACAGATCCTTAGGCAAACACGGTGTGATTGATCCTACTGATGTCAGCAGCACTGCAGGCAATACACAGAGTGGAGCACAGGTGTGCCTGCATCAGGTTTGAGCAGAGGACTCCAGTGAAGAGGTCTCATGCAACTTACTGCCATCGCTTTCCTGAACAGAACTGTACTTTTGGGCTTTGTACGCTAACACCCTGCCCTTCAGTCCAAACGCAGGTTTTGGTCTCCAGATCTGGGCTCCTTCCCCCTGTGTCCCACACTTGAGATATTTATAGACATCAATAAGATCCCCTCTCAGTCTTCTTTTCTCAAGGCTGAACAGCCCGGCTCACTCAGCCTTTCCTCATACGGGAGATGCTCCAGGCCTTTATTCATCTCTGTAGCCCTTCTCTGGACTCTCTCCAGGAGATCCCTGTCTTTTTTGTACCAGGGAGCCCAGAACTGGACACAATATTCATTAAGGGATGATTTGTTGAGGGTATACTTCTTTTTGTAACCCCAGCTATATAAAAACTACATTACTACCAGAACACTATGTAATCAAAAACTCAAACAAAATATATTAATAAAAATAACAGGAAGAAACAACCACACTTGCTGAAGAGCAAAACCTGCTCAGCATGCACCCCAGGGTGGCGTACAGGATGGAGCCCTACAGAGACACAGGCGGAGGCACACCTGCTCCTCTTCACCTGGTCTGACTCCAGGCTTCAGCGAGCCATGGAGATGCTCAGGCTCTCACTGGCCTGAGTCAGTGCTGCATACACACACAAGCAGCAGCAAGGGCTGGCAATCTGAGAGCAGAACAGCATTACATTTGGAGATTTACTTGCTTTCTAAATTAGGCAGAACTGGTGGGTTTAGAAATCACAGTTTTCAATTTAGGAACGTAAAATTCCACATTATGACTTCAGATGTTCAAGGGGGATTTATTTGACCTGGTCTATCATGGGAGAGTTGGGGTTTTTTTTGATATTACAGAAAGCATGAAATACATGTTTATAAATACAGTTTGGCATGCAGACATATAAAAGCTGCCAAGATTTTAAAAATAATTTTCTCACAACTTTAAATGACAAGAATACAGTATTTGCATTTGTTTTTGCTCAAGAGGAAATAAACAACCAGAGTCTAATTTGCTAAATTATCATTAAAAAGTTTTTTCAAGACAAACTAAGCTCAGACAACAGACACTGATTTTTCAAGTAACTCCTTTCTGCATCATCTTGGTGATACACGAAGCCATTCCAGAAGTACTTTCTCTTGCTTTCCTTTAGTATCATGTCAGAAAAGAAGACTGCAACAGCCTGTTTGCCACAAAAAGGGCACTGAGAAATGGCACCTGTCTTAATGAGCTGTTGATCTAAATCCTTTGTAAACAACTGGACAAATGCATAGATTACATCTTTATGCTCAGGTGACACTTTGTCTTCATGGATAATGTCAACAGGTCAGTTTTCAAGGCCAGAGAGGGAGAGGTATGCCCTGATAGTAAAGTATGAACTGAAAAAAAAGGTAAAAATATATTCTTAGGATTTCAGTCAGGCATACTGCAATCTAATTGATATTTTGTTAAAGAAGCTTTCAAATCTCATATTGCATCTGTTATTACGTTCTTCAAATCCACCTGAATGACCTTAGCAGATATCACTACACAAGGGATTGTGCTTCCTTGCAAATCCAGCTGCTTGCCTGGTAATTAAGTGCTAGTTACAACCAAAAATTTACAAGAAACAGCTTCAAAGGGAGTCAATCAAAATTTCTGACATAACAGCCTAAGGAAAATAGTGATTAGTTTTTAATTTAAATTGGATATTAGCTCTAGGTATCAAAATAGCACAGTTGCCATGCAGAAGAACCTGTCCTCTAGTGTAAAGTTTGTATCACTGACGCAGTGCAAGTTCTAAACCACAGGTATCTACACTGACTCCAAACTCCTTTCCCTGTGCAGCGATGATGTTTCTCTTTGGGGTGAAGAATTCCTTGATGTAGACAAGGTTTGTGAAGACTGTGAGATTAATTTAATGATGATTTTAAACCACACTAGGTCTTCTTAAGAAACAATTCAAATACCCTTTCTCACAGAATTTATTGTGACTTGCAAAACTTTTCATCAAAAAGAAATTATCACTTAGCAGTCACAAGTGCTGTACAATCAAAAGAATCACAGAAAATGCACCTGGGAAGGCATTTTGGAGGTTATCTAGTCCACCTAAGTGCATCAAGACAAAAATAAAAAAAGGTCTACTTGTCCTAATAAACGTGCATTTCACTTTTCTTGAAAATGACAGACTTCATAATCTCAGGACAGAATCTGTTACAGTGAGAATATATTTGCAGGTTCACAGAGAACACCTCTAACCTAAAGCTTTTAAAGATGTCCTCTTGCTAAATGGATTTTACAGCTATTGTAAGGGATGGGGCATTAGCTATTACTGTCAACAGTGAGAATGAGCTCTGCAGCCCCCAGCTCTGCTACAAATTTCCAATCTATGTACAAACCTTTTTAGCAAACCTGAGACACAGTTCTATATGAAAAATACTCAGTGTGCATATGCAAAACACTGAGCCCTGCTGGATCGTAAACTCATGTAGAATCTACTCTTTACTGTTGCACAATGTTTCATTTTCAAAAGATACACAGATATGCACATAAGGCACATGATTGCCACTGAGAAGTTCAGTGAACAGGCAAGAAAGGGAATAAAGATTTACTACGCTGTAAATCACAACCAATAATAATTGCTTTTGCAATTTTGATTGCTCTACAGCAATGACACAAAGATAATTTCACAGTCAATCCATCCATCACACACTGATAGCCACTGATAAGCAGAGTTACAGAGAAGGTTGCAAAGAAATACATTTACTCAAGAGTGGGTACGTCAAATCAGGAAGATCTGACTTCCAAGTACACAAGACTAACACGCTGAGAGGCTGACTGAGGGACATACACTGAACTTCCAGAGAATAAAAAAGCTACTTGGAGAGTGATTCATGTCCTGCTTAAGAATACAGCACTCTCTGGTACTATGTTCCATACAGCAACAAATATGACAGACACAACCAAGGCATCAGCTAAATTAGCAAAACATACCAATGACCTAATTGTTTCCATAACAATAGAGGCATGATGTCAGCCTGGCTCTAGTGGTAAATCAGTGACTAATCTCACACTTGGAATCTACAGAGGCAGGACTTCACTACACCACACAAAGTTACAAATACAGCAACAGCAGTAAGACACACAAAAGATAGGAGGAAAAAAAAGCTTATGCTGGCATAAATGGTGAAATTCCACTGAGTAGTATCACTGGGCTACTAAACATTGGCACTGCAGTCCAACACAATAGCCACCTGGCTTTAACAGCGTTTCTATAAGCAACATAATATTCCTGTAACATAGACTTTGGGACATTGCTGCAGGCCAGTAACTTGATAGGAAGGTTCAAAGTTGGAATGTCCATAAAAATGCATTAGTCATTGAAACAAAGCCTTATGATATACCAAGGATTCTACTCAAACCAGAATATTTTTAATAACTAGTATTTCAGAAACAATCATTCTTTGCACAAACTATTTTTCTTTTGCTTACATTACAAATAACTACCCTCCACCCACACTCCCCAGCTAAGGATGGAACATGTTGCCAGTTTACAGATGACTAAACTGAATCACATGCCTGACGAGTTATACTTGTTTCTTAAAGATACAGATTTAAATAACTTTTTTCTCCAAAATAAATGGATTTTCACTAGCACAGAAGTAGGGTAGCTGAGAAAAGTATTTTTCCTTGCATTTTTTTTCTTGATCAGCATGACAAAGGCAGGGTCAGATACACAATGAAGTTTTCAGGGTTTTTTTTCCTGTCTGAAACAGACATTCTCTCTGGAGAACTCGCCATTGGATAGACAAATGAGAATCACAGCCCTTTCCTGTGTGAGGCGAAGCACAAAAACTTACATAGGTCTCAAGATAGTTGTTCAACTGCCAGTCTCTCACTACACAAATATTCTGACATCTAAATTCATGTATTTCTTCTGAGCATGCTTAAGAGAGAAATGTCATTCTCCTGAGCAGCAGCACATGGAACTTGAAGTGGAGAAAGTTTAAAAAAAACCAAAACAAATGCTTGGGCTACTGAAAGGAAAAACAGAGACTGTACTGCACTGTAGCAATGCTATTGTTTGTCAGCCTTAAGCAATAAAGTATCATGGGCATAAACATGCCATAGAAAGTTCTCAAGGCAAACCAGTCTGGTCTCTTTAAGAGTAGGAGAGAATATCAGGGAGGAGATCTAAGAGCTCAATAATTAAAGCTGAGCATAGGCTTTTGTTTAAGAAAGGAGTTCTAAAGCTAAGCCAACATACTACTCTATGTACCTCCAAACTTCAGTCATACTGTAAAGATACCTCTACCAGATTTAAGCTGCCATGTTCAAGTACTAGTGCAGCCACATCGGCACAAAGCTGATGTGGTTTATTAATCCTGAAACACAGGCCCAACCTCAGGTGTTACTAAAAACAAGGCCCGTGTTGTTGTAAAAGGTGGTGTGCATGTGAATCCATTAGGCCAAAATATTTCTGAGATTGGAACATGCAGGGAAAAATCCTGACCTGACAGGATGTGCATTTTACTGGTGAAAATAAAAACATCATTCTTCTTTTTCCTCCTATGCGCTACAAGTCAGGCTGCTTACTATTGAGCTGGAACCGTCACAGAAGAAATGCAACTTCACAGTTTTTGAAAATTTTAAACCCCAACCTGGGAATAAAATTGAACCTTTGTACAAAGGATTACAAAGCCTATAATCTCAGTGGAACTGCAGCTGCTTATGTTTAGAGTCCATCATAATTTCCACCCTTGGAAAGGACTGTCCTGTTTGCTTCAGAGCAGTTGCATGGTTGAAGCAGACACTTCAAACGTATTATCAGTCAAGATAGTGGAAAATAACCACAATCATTTAGTTAGTGATCAGTTCTACTGTTAAAGCTGACAGAAAGCTTATTATCTCTTTTGCTAACCCACTCTTAATTTAGATGAAGCAGAGGATGCTGTAGCTGGGCTACAAGAATTTAACAGGCTGTTTCGGATCCCAGGAATACAGAGATGGGTCACTTCAGAACATTCATTCACTCAGAGAACTTCTATGCTTCATGTGACAGAAGGTAACACTTGATGGCTCATTGAATGATCATAAATGCTTATAGTACAAATAAATACACCTAATAATGCTACACTGTGTATGACAGGCACATATGTTTCCTCATAAATTTAGCTAGCTTTACTGCTAGCGTGAAGCATAAAGACGGGGTAAATCCATTAATTCTCTTTTGACAGAAGTGCAAAATTAACAGTAATGCTATAAAGGCAGATTAACTCTCTTTTACCTGTGATGTCTTAAAAGAATATCTATACTCTGAGTAAAATGGGATTTTTTAGGTTTAAAAGACTGCTCAGATATGAACGGTTCATGTGTTACCAAAAGCATTGCTTACTATGATCCTGTGTTCCTGCACGGAGGGATTACAGTGCAGTTCAAAATCCAGTTGTTTTCTATGGAATGCAAACTCCATACGTAAGCTCCGAGTACTGGAAACATATGTAAGGACAAATGTTAATTAGAAAAAGGATTAAAATACAACATAAGACAGTAGTTACTCTCACGACTATTGCATAATTCTGTATGGCTTGGAAACATCATTAACAAAGGAATTGTGCCTAAGAGAGCAGTCTATGATTGCAAATGAAACCAGCTGTCAACACTGAGAGTTACGCCCACTGCTGGCAATTGAATATTCAAGAAGGAAGACCAAAGGAACCTCTAGTGAAGGCCTAACTGAACTAATATGTTAGGCAGTGCATCTGGAGAGGGGCAATGATGCTGGCATTGAACAAGGATAAAAACAACAGACTACCGAATGTTCCGATCCCAAGCCACACTGAGCATACGTGCTTCAGTCAATGTGTGCATCTGTGGACTTGCATCTCCAGTGTACCAAGTCCCTAAGCTGTCAAGAGAAGAGGTTTACAGAGATGAAGATGCACAGCTGCATAAGAACTGGAAGCTAGTGTCGCCTTTGGATATTGGGATGCTCAAGGAGGAAAGAGAGAAAAAAATACAGACTGAAGTCTTTACACAAATAAAATGCATTTGCAATAAAATGACGCTGCAGTATTTCTCTCAAGGCATTTTGGCAGGCTGAGTAAGTGTAAAGTCTGAGGTGGAATGTTCCTTGCATAAGCAAAAAGCAAGGAGGATTTTTGTTTGGGTGGTTGGGTTTTTTTTCCCAAACTATCTTCTGAGTCATAGGCGAACACTACATTTTTTTTGACAGTTTATAACTTAGAAAGCAAAATAAATTTACGGACACTGAAAAGGTGGATAATAAACATAAAGAATAGGTCATATGCTCCTAATCGAGCACAGTCAGAGCCAATTAAAGAGATTTACTCTAAATGTCAACATAATCAATATACAGAGGGTTTATTCTCACAATTTTTGGGACGGTACCTTTTAAAATGAAGCCTCTAAGTACCAAGACCTTTTATGCTCATCTGTGAGATGTACTTATTGCAATTATTACATTACTATGTTTAATGTAGGAAGCACAAGTGAAGACTGCAGACCACTGTTAACAGCAAACATCCAGCAAGTACATTCCAAAATTAATGCTCCAACCATTGAAATGCCAGATGAAACAAACACCCAATAATGAATTGTTACTGACAGAAACTTTTCACTCCTCAAGTTTTCATCAGATTCTAAATACCAAAAGCAAGGTTTCTCATCTCTGAAAGCAAAGCTCATTTTTTAACTGAAATGTTAACTCTGAAAGCATATGTGTGGGTGGGCAGCAAAATGAAGGAAATTTTCAGTTGATAAAATGTTATGTTCTTTGTAGAGAGACATAATTCTGTTTAGTGAAAGAGAGAGGTGTCCAAGCCTCCATTATTACACACCTTCCCTTGAATAAAATTAATATAAAATACACAGCAGAAAATGCATTTCAACCAGAGGCTGGACTTGATTCAATTTTATGGTTTTGGTAAATCAATCCTTCCTTGCCCATTTTTTTCTAGCATTACCATCCAGAATGAAGGATTTAGGAGAAAACTGCCTGTGTGGTGTGTCTGTGACAGTAACTGGAAGGGGCTCTTCCTTCACAGGACAGTCATGACAAATAGGGAAGCAAAACATGCATTTCAGTGGTATCAGACCAGGAAATATCCCGCTAAAGTTTTGTGGTTGTATAATTACAAACTTCAATTTATAAAAACAAGTTGTTGTTCTTCCTGACAGTTGTTAGACTTGGCTTCCTGTGAGCATTTCCTTTGTTGTGTTGCTAATACACACAGGCAGACTCGTAGGGCAAGCCCTGGTGCTTGGATTTCTTTGCTTGCCCTTCTTTGCTTCAACAGCTTGCAGTGCTGCTGAAATACACTCCCTGCACAAGCACACTGCCTATGAGTTCACTCCCTGGCAGGCCACAGCAAGACCTTGTCCATATCCCTGTGAAGCTAAGGCATAATTTATTATAATATTTAGAATATAAACTTAAAACATCAAAGCAGATATGGGCAGGGATCCTTTCAACATCTTCCTGTGCCACACCTCAATTGTCTTAAGAGGGTGACTGATGCATTGTGTGGTTTATCTACTTTCCTTCTTCCCTTCACTTGAACTGAACATGTTATTTCTAGCATTCTTGCATATTAAAGCAATCACAAGTGAGAGAGGTTATGCAAAGTTAAAATTTTCATCTGAAGTAACAAAGAAGTTGTCAAACTTTGCCATGTCATCTAAATGAGCTTGCTTCAAAAGCACAGCCATCTTCCCAGTTCTTCAAGGGATGAGGGAGGATATTACCAAGCCATTCTCCAAACGATTTGGGCCTTCCTAAGTAAGAGAACAATACTTCACAGAATACTGCTAATAGCCAGCAAGTCACTAAATGCGTGGCACCAGAAAAGCTGTTGTAGAGTGCAATGTTTCTATGAAAAAAGAGATCTCCTACAGTTTCTAGTCATTTGGCTGCTAATGCTCTTCTAAGGCTGGGAAGTAAGCAATCATAAAACCAGCCTGTGTATCAAATCATGCACAACTGGGCAAGTTTTTAGGTTAACTCAAATCACATTCCAGATGAAAAAACCTAAAAGTCCTTACTACAAATTGCAAGCAGTGTATTTGTCTTACTGGGAAGTATCCATCCAGAGAACTGTATGGCTTTCAATTTATTACTTAAATGAAACTGAGCATCTATTTTGGCTCTGGAGTTAAAGTGGGACAAAGTAAAGAAAAAACATAAGCACTTTTCTGAAGCAATAAAAGGCATTGGGGGGATGGGGGGTGTGTGTGTGTAAGAATAATCAGAAGTTAAATCTACATGACTCCAGCTCTGTATTCTTACAGAGACTACTGAAGAGATTATCCAAACTGCTGAAACCTGGACACACTGCAGATAACTACTAAAAATGTAATATTGTAATAATTTTTTAAAAGGGCTAATGGGAAGACCTGAGATACAGATAGATTAACCTGACATCAGTGCAGACCAAAGCAGAAGATGGGAGAGTTAAATGGTATTAGTACCACAACTACCAGTCACACCAAACACAGCCAGTATACTCCTTGACTGCCAGAAGTCCTGTCACAAACCCAATATAACATCATGTCCTTACACTCTTGAAAAGCACTGGACCCTTGTACCACCTGACTTGTTTGTTCAAACGGGACGATGGTAGTGATTTTTATTTTAGTCTGAAAGAAACACAAAGCTCAATGGCTTGAAGCCAAAGTCAGGTAGGTAAAGTGACTCTAGAATAAATGCATACATTTAAAGTGGGGCTAATTAACCACCGAGACAACCAACCTAGCTAAAGGCAAGAAGAGTCATTGTCACTTGACATGTTTAATATGGAAATGACATTCCTAGAGATGGCATTGCAGATATGTGGGCCTCTCAGGGAAACACTACCAGCACTCCTCTTGCTCTTCTGTGCAGGAAAGCTATGTTGTTTGAGTAGGTCTGCTTCTTTCTTTCTCTCTTTCTTTGAGCATATTTTACTGTAACAAACATCTGGCAAACGACTGGTATAAAGTTTGGATCCCAAATGACAAAATAATTAATTTAATAATTAATGTAGAAATCTTAACACTATTCATTTTGTTGTCGAGTCTGTACAACATGTTGATGCTGTAAAGCCCTACTATAAATAAAGATAATCAGGGGACTCTAAACTGCGATTCAGATACTCTACTAGGGTAGGGTAAAAAGTTTGCAAGAGAGAGAGACAGAAAGTCAGATTTAGATAAGGCTCAAGTAAAGTTCTTGGATGATCAGGAGGAGAAAGATTACAGAGTATAGTGCAGCACAAGAAAACGATTCAACAAATCAAGGCAAACTGAAGCTCTGTCAAAAGTCCTTGCCATATATATAATGAGCCAGAGAGGGGTGACACTACTTGAAATTTGAACTGGCAACTCACAAAACTGCCATTCAAAAATCCCTGTTTATAGAAAATAATAACAGAACTATTTCTCATGTCTCCATTCAGCAAAAATACAATTCTTTCATATGAAGATTTTTGGAGCGAAGTATGTAAGGCTTAGAAATGGTTTTCATCAGAGATGCAAAATATTGAAAATTTAAAAGATTACCAATGGCCTTGTTAGAAAAGCATGAGGGATGTAAGATAAGCTTTAATGATAACACAGAGTTAGAAGCTAACACAAAAACACAAGGCTGGGTATAACAGATGATCAATCAGATGACCCATCAGATGACCCTTGGAATTTCAATAACAGATGAAATGAAATCCAGCAATACGCAGTGAAGGGTCATGCAGTGGTGCATTAATCACAAATACCTACACTATTAGAGGATATTTCTAAATGTGAAGAATAACAACAAAGGAAGGATTTGAATGCAATAGCTGATGTCATGAAGACTACAAGCTGTCAACAAGTAAAATGTGATCTTCTGAATTATGAGGAAAATTATTTCTAGTAAAAGATTAATATTACTAAATGCTGATTTAATACCAGCAACGACCCTAACGACTCATGTCAAGGAAAAGATTAATTCACTATATAGGAAGAGCAGAGAAAAGCTACAGATGGACCTGAGGAACAGAGAACATATCACATGACAGGAGAATAGGAAAGTGTGGCATGTTTACAGTGATAAAATAAAGACTTGAGGAGGTCATAAACGTTGTTTATGAGTACGCAGTTAGAGAAATGGACACTAGCGCCATCTACACTAGTAAGCTAGACAGTTCCAAAGGCTTCGCTTGACCATTGCCCTGCTGCTTAAGTACCCGAGCAGTGTAAACACACTTAGTAAAAATCAGTGAATGGGAAGCCTTGTTATCATTTAACAGCTTTCACAACACTCATACAACAAAGGCACATGCAAACCAGCCTTAATACTAGTTTGCTCAAGTGAAGAAACCAAGTCTTAGCAACAGTATTGCAAGGGTGGTGACAGGAAGGGACAGAGGGGAGCAATTTACCTACAAAGCCCTTGGCTGCCTTATTCAAACTTTTCCTTCTCCTGCGCACACAAAGAAACAAACCTTCAAAATATAACAACTTACTGGTTTAGAAACACTCCTTGAACCTATCCCTTGCTTTCAGTTTATTTGACAAAAATAACCCATGGTGATTAAGGTTTAGTGGGATATGATTTGCTGGAGCAATTTGCTGTACAAAACAATAAGCCAAATTTGATTTGGAAAGAACACTGGGGATGAATGTCCACCACAAAAGGCAAAATGTCAGTAAGAATTGATGTTTCATGACACTTCAGGGTCACCGAAGGAGAAAAACATAAAACCAGGCAGATTTTTTAAATTTAGCCCTAATTGTCAAATAAAAGCCACAGCTGATGGATCATTACACGCTCACAAATCGTCATTTACCCAGAACACACAACCAATATTTTTTAAAGACTCAACCTTTTCATCTAGACTGGGACTACGCTACCAGATACACCTGAGAATGTTTTCCTTCCTCTGTCAAAAGTAGCAATAGCAAATAAATGTACACATTAAATAAATATGTGACACTACTAGTGTCATAAGCCTTGCTGCCAAGACACAAGCAAAGCTGCAGAACAACCCATGATGACGGACTGTAAACTGTAACTTCATGCCCTATGGTCAAGTACTCTCTGACTATTCCCAGTGTCAGCGTAAAGCATGTTTATTTTGTAAACAAGTATTCTTGCCTACACAAATCCCACAAGTGTATCCACATATTCTTCAATACAGCTTTACAAATGCTCTGGCTGCTTCCAGGCTTTACAAGTAGTTGTTTCTCATTACATCAATAGCTGGTCTCAAAAGTTATGCTTACAGCAGATGATGAGCCGTGTAGCCATAAATTCAACCCAACAGAATAATGATTCAACTTTCTTTTTCATCAGAGGAAAGTATCATTTCACTGGCATGCTGCTGGCTTCACAATTGCTGGAGTAGTTACCCAGTCACTGAAAGTCCAAAGACTCTCTGGCTCCCCTTTTAATGGGGACTTTGCGACATGAAATAAAAAGCCAAACAAAACAATGATATCTGCTTTCTAATCTTATGCAAGAAACACGATCATCTTCAGAAGACTTCCTATTTATAGCCTCCCAACTACCACACAACCCCGAATATGCTATACACTAGCATACTTCAGAGAATCCAGGGCCTGCACGCTAAAGCACAT
Organism: Porphyrio hochstetteri; assembly: GCA_020800305.1. Taxonomy (NCBI): domain Eukaryota; kingdom Metazoa; phylum Chordata; class Aves; order Gruiformes; family Rallidae; genus Porphyrio; species Porphyrio hochstetteri. Next base: position 40,621,375 of record CM036909.1, on the reverse strand, counting down.
ACACTTCTCCAGCTGCAGTGGCTAATTAAAAAAGGTATTACCTCTACCTATAAATTTTTGTCTTCTGTATAGTCATGCTGCATATTTTGTATGCTGTCACCTATTTAGTTTGCCCCCAACATTAATATATATCAGTCATACTTTTGGCACACGAATTTACTTTTACAACTTTTCTTATCACTGTTCAAGTTAAAAATCTAGCCTTGAAATTAAACTTAAAGTCTTATTTTTGCTAATCTTCCACTCTAATTACTCAAACTGGTGATGACTGTTGATATTCCACAGGTCCAGAAAACAGATCTGTTTAATCAGTCACACAGTTTTGGCTTCACATTTAAGGATTCTCAACAACTGACATATATGCTTATCCACAATCCATTTTGCATCCATTAAAGAGTGAATGACTGCACGTAACTTCCTGAGAGCCTCCTCTGAAGGAGAAAGTGCAGCTTGATTAAAAGCCATCTCTGTACTTTTATTCCAGCTATGAAAGTTGTCAGGCAGTGGGGGAACTGTTTAAATTCATAGTCACAAGCTGAACAAACATTGGTGAAGGTGAAGTGCTAAACTGGTGCATCTACTTGCGCCTTGGATGCCAGAGTAACTCTTTTGGGAGCACAGGAATAGCCAGCAAGCTGTTTATGAGATGGAGTATTTCAGAGAGCACACTAAATTAAAAACAAACCAAAAAAAGAATATTTTTCTAGTCAAAATCAATTCCTTCCTTGATTTGGTTCACTGCATAGCCCCATGAGCAGTCCTGCAACACAACAGAGTGAAGACAAATAGTCAGGTCTGCTGTGCAGCAACCTTAAATAGCACTGCATCTGAATGTCAAGCAAGAAATAAACAAACAATTGAACTACCGGTTGAAAAATAAGAAATGGAAAAGCAAATATCTTTTTCAAAATTGGGGGAAATTTATTCTGTGCAAGGGACTTGCACCAGTTCACTATACTGGTTGAGTTTAAATATTGTTTGAGGGTATACTTGCCCAAAGATTAATTTCATTTTCAATAAACTAGCTAGGAATAGAAAAAGCACATGAGAACGTAAACAAGCCAAACTGGTCAGGTAATGGACCTTGATGATGTTCCCTCACATATTAAAGTCACCTTAACTACAGAAACCAAATTAATCAATGATGTCTGGCATCAGGTGAAGGCAGGTAGCACATCAAAACAAATTTGTTACAACAACATTGCTGTGTTTAATATGAGACATGAGGTGCTGTTGACCAGATCTAACTGCTACTTCGACATAATAAACAAAAGATAAATAAAGGTCCTGAAGGACATGGGCAACGTGAGAAACACAAGACTCTCTATAAAGTCACATATGGAAACAGCAAACTTACTGGTCGACTCTATGGTGTAGCAAAAGGGAAAGAATATAGGGTCCTCTTCCCTTCAGTTAGCCTCATCTCACTGCTTTCTACCCGTGGGTGGAATTCCGCAGCAACACCAGCCCACCCAAAAGAGAGCTGCTGCTATCCTGCTCTCCCTCTTGCTTCCATTCTGCAGTCCTGCCCTTTCCACTGCACCTGCGCTAACACTGGCACAATCACACACACTGACCTCATTCAGGGCACTGAGCAAACCTCACCCTGCTGAAGGAGTACCCATGTTTTGGCTCCTTTCAGCTTGCTATTCAGCTGCAAAAGTATCACTGCCAGCACATGAGATAAAACTATGGCAGCCCTGAGTAAGCTCAATCCAAGCTATTTGGGACCAGCAGCCTTAGAAAGGATGAGTTTGTTGTTAAGATGTAGGTTTGGAGGTCTGCCAGCAGGTATCATTCAGGGCTCTGCCCAATAGCGCATTAGTACCTCAGGTGAAAGAAAGATTTATGTCAAGAAGAGCATGCTAAGCACAGGTGATGGAATGAGGTTCACTCCTGATTTTCTTGACTCACTTTTTTTTAAACTTCAATCCGACTCACAGTCCAGAAATTATTTCAGCAGAAAAAAATAGTTGGGAATAGCTTATTTTTGGAAAACAAACCCACATAGCTAGGAATTAAACCTACCCACGAATTAAACCTACCCACGGATTAAAACAGCTGCTCTGCCTTTGTCTCTCATTCCTTCCGGTACTTAACATTCACCACGTCTTCTTGTGGTAGAATGCAGTTCAAAGAAACGCTGAACTATATTCTAACAATAATTACAACAACACTGTAAAACTGATGTAATTCCTCTCAGTGGAACAGACTAACAGAAGTGGTAGTTACAATACTTTTGGAAAAGGTTAAAGACCCAAGAGGACTTCGGTTGCAAAAGCAGGGCTTGCAGCTGAAAGCAGCCCTGAGGGATCAGAAATACAGCTGAGAAGGTGGGTGCTGCTAGAGTAGTTGTGAAATGACCAACAGTCCCAGATCCACTTAAAGCATTGTCCTCAAAAGTAAAAGAAATTAAAACATTGGTCAAAAGAAATTACTATTCCTCTATAATTTAGATACTACTCCATTACAGGCAGGATAAAATCCTTCTGGCTCTAATTTCAAAACCACCTGACTGATAATTTTTTAACTACACTGTAACCCAACAAGGACGTTAACTTCATCTATGCAAATGAGGATGTGTAATGAGCAGAAAGCAACGTTATCATACTTTGAAGAAACAAACTTCTTGTTATTCTAGTTATATATATCTAGATTGTAAAAGCAAAGGCCAGAAAACCAGTAAGGTCTTTGGAGGGATGATGCTTCAGACAACTGAAGGAAAGGGAACATGCCCCTTAAAGGACATCATAAAAGCTGATAAAACCTGCTGCATTAAAAGGAAGCAGTCACTTGTTAATAACAAAGAATTAAGATCAATAAAAGTAAAGAATGATGACCCAGTCCCTTAACAGAGAAAGATTTTGTCAGAAAGAGTTATCGCTAAATGTTTCACCGTGCAAGACCCTCACAGCACCAAAATACCCTTTTTCCACTCCCAGATCGTAAGAAAAGAACGTTTCATTAACTCTTGTTACGAGCAAAAAGAGGAATTATCTTCTGGTTGGAAAATCTGTGCGGCATTAGAGCCCCTTCTGCTCTACCTGGTGTGCGGACAGCTCCCCCTCCTGTTCCAATCGACTTTAGCCATCTTTCAGAACATAGACATACTTTTCTGTTCGTAAGAAATGGTTTATCTGCTAAGAAAGGCCAATCTATATCATGCCCCGAGCCCCCTAATATAGAGTATGCTCATGTTTTAGAAGATAAATACAACCCCCTGACGAACATCACAAAACATAATCCACTGCCAGAAATGCAATTTCTTCTATTAAGAGCACTTTTTCAATTAGAGGACTTTAGCAGTGTTTCGATGCAAAAGTACTTCTTCTTTGTCCTAATTAATGTTCATAGTTAAGTCTGCATTCATAAGCCTTCTGTATTTCATATGAAACACTATAGAAAAAACCCAAGTAGGTATTAAGACACAAAGAATCACAAGTCTCAGCTCAATGTTCCATAGTGCACTGAGTAATGAGTTCCCATCTTGCACCAGGAATCCATGGTTTACATTGAAGGTACGCTACTATCCTAGTAAGTTAGTTAGTTTGGCACTACAGCCCTCAAATCAATTGAACCTCCAGGCAACTGAACCTTCCTTAAGCAGGAAAACACATTCAACCCAGGCTTTGCACTTGCTCAGCCTACAACACAAAAATACCACCATCAGCTGACAAAACCTTACTGTCCTAAGCTTTTTCAGATATTTGGAGGAAAGAAAAAAAGCAATGTACCTTGAAAAAAAAGAACTGAGGAGTTGAGGCTTCAGCTTGCACCTCTTCCTTCACCGGATCAAACACCTGGGAAAGGGGATTTGGGTCACACCCCAATTGCCAGCTATTTCACACAGATATCTCTGGGCACGTCTCCTGTGCAGCTGCAGGTTCCTTACAGTGCCAGGTGGCAGCAAGTGTTGCCCCCCCATCAGTAGCCTATAGAAGGTGAGGCACCCAGCCCAGGCCACACTGGCAGCCTTGGACCTAACCCCATTGCTGTTTCTAGCCTATGTACCTGAAGCAAACACCTTGCCTCTCCATTACCAGACACGGTATCAAAGAAGGAAAGATAGAACTGCACTTTGTGCATATATTTGTGCTTCATATGTACAGCAGCAAGGCAAAAGGAAGCCCTCAAACTTTATGAGAGCTCACTTCAAGATTTAGCTCACCTATTTAAAATGGTTTCAGCTGGAAAAGGCCTTCAAGATCATGGAGTCCAGCCATCTATCCAGCCTCACAATAACCGAGAAGTAACAAAACCTCTTTACTGAGTATGAGTGAGATACCCACGTGAAGAGACCACTGTTCCTTTCATTAGAACTCACACCCGTTTTCGGTGACCCAGGAGCGGGGCTCAGCCGCTCTGCCAGGCCTGAGGGTTTCCACCAAGAGCCCGGGCCAAGCGTGCCAAGGCGAGCGGAGCACAGGCCCTCTCAGACACAGGCAGTGTACAGCCCTTCGCTCCTCCAAGGGGCACACGGAGCCGCGCAGAAGCGCCAGAAGCTGCCGCTCTCCAGCTCCAAGGCTGAGGTAACGCACCGGCCCCCTGAGGCGCCCCGCGGTCCCCTGAGGCACACCACCCCGCCACAGCGCGCGCGCCGTAACGGCTGCCGAGGAACCAGGCACGCGATGCCCTGCGCATGCGCAGGATCTATCAGCCCCCCCACTCATGGGCGCAACGGGTGTCGCTGCGCTGCCGTGATTGCGTCAGACGCAGCCTCGACCTGGGGTGGGGCGGGGCGGGGGGGTAACGGCGCGATTTTTCAAAATGGAGGCGCCGGGGGAGGGGAGCGGCCGCCGGGCCCGGGAACGAGCAGGCCTGGGCCGAGGTGGGCGGCGGCGGGCGCCGTGATGGGGAGCCGCGGCCCTGAAGAGTACTCATAGCGAGAACCCAGGGAGAACGGCCGGCGCCATGGCGACCTGCATCGGCGAGAGAATAGAGGTGCGGAGCCCAGCTGCCCTCCCGCCATTTGTGGGGGGCGGGGGGGGGAGGCCAGGCGGGGGCTTGTCTCTTTCCTGGGCAGCTTGTTGCTTGGGAGGCGGCCGGGGGGACGCGGAGCGTGGCTCCTCCTAGGCCCGCTCGCACCTTTCCTACCCCTTTCTCCCCACCACCCCGAGCCGATGGGCTATGGCGGCGCCGATCTGGGTCCTCCGGGCTCCTCCCCGCCTGGACCGCTGGTGGAGCGGGGGCGGGGCTCAAGTCGCGAAGCTATGCTTCCCCACCCGCAGGGGGATCCGGCCCGGGCGGAGCGCCCTGGGCGATGACACCCGGCTCTGTGTTTGCGGCGCGGCGGCGGTCGCTCCCCAGCCGCTGCCATAGCAGCGGAAGCCGCGGGCGGGCGTCCTGTTGCTCCCCAGAAGCGGCGGGAGAGACGGCGGGAAGGTGGCTGCTCCCCAGCCGGCCTGGGAGGCGCCTGTGGCAGTGCCAGCCGGCCGCCGTGCAGAGAGGACGATGTCTCGGGGGGTGCTGCGCAGCCCCGCCGCGTCCTGCCGCCGTGCCCTAGAGAGATCCGTCCAGGTACTGCCAGGGCACCCCGGGAGCGCCTGGGGGTTTGCCCCGGCATCGTCGTGTGCGGTCCCCCTATCTGTTTGGGGAGGCACAGCGTCCAGAGAGAGGGTTCAACGCCTGGCTGGGGCTGACGGTAGTGATTTGTTCGTGTTGCAGGATTTCAAGGTGGGGAACCTCCTGGGAAAAGGCTCCTTCGCAGGGGTCTACAGAGCAGTATCCCTGAAAACCGGTCTGGAAGTGGCTATCAAAATGGTAAGGCAGCCAGCCAAAGAAGAACAAGGGCAAGTTGCAGTGGGTTGGGGTTATGTGGCTGGGCATTTGTGTCTGGATGGCTTTTTTGTACATAACCGGTATTTAGATTAGGATTCAGTCTTGAAATACACAGTGCAACCTTTAGACTGGATTGATAATAAAAGTGCTGACACTGCTATTAAAATAATTTAAGCTCAAGTATTCAACACTGGGTGGACAATCAGCCCTAGAACTCCAATTCAGAAGTCTGTGACCCCAAAACGTTCATTTAGAATCCACGTGACTGGAGAAGTCCTGGAAAAAATGCCTTGAAAAACTTCCCTCACTGTGAGGACAAACTTTGTAAGGGAAACTCACAAATCACAGGTGTTTTGCCAGATTCCGTTATCTGTAATACTTTTACTTAGCCATGTTTTCAGGATTAACTGCATTTAGAATATCTGCCTGGCAAAATAATTAGGTTCCCCTGCTTAAGTATTTCAGAAAGTTTTCTAGTAGGCATTCATACTGAAAATAGTAAACTTGTCTACTCTGACACTTGTGTATTCCTCTGTTTATCAATGACACTTGTTCATTAAAAGCATATAGTAGGTTAAACTCTGAAAGCTTGCTTATATTGAGAAGTTGTTTGGCATCTAAAAATTTATGCTTGCTTGAAACTGAAGCACATGTAATAAGTAATGCAGTGCCTGAAAAGTATTCTGTGATCCATTTACAGATAGATAAAAAAGCCATGCACAAAGTTGGAATGGTACAGAGAGTTCAAAATGAGGTGAAAATACATTGTCAGCTAAAACATCCATCTGTACTTGAGGTAAGAATCATGCTTTTGTAGAGTACTGCGTGTGTGACTTGCTTGTATAGCCTACAAAATGTATTTTAATTTACTCACTGGTTTTTGTTCTAGCTTTATAACTATTTTGAAGATAGCAACTACGTGTACCTGATACTTGAGATGTGTCACAATGGTGAAATGAGCAGATACATAAAGAACAGAAAGAGACCCTTTTCAGAAGAAGAAGGTGAGATTTGTGTGTGTGTGTAGCTCTCTTTGTGTTAAGGTCTTGGCTTAAGTATTTAATTCTAGCGAAAGGATATTTAAAACTGCCATCACTCTGAAGGAGCTTGAAATCTTGTGATAAGTGATAATCTAAAGATTAATTACTATTATGCATTCCCTAGAATTTCTGTATGCGGTTATTTCTATTTATGCCATTTTGCAGTTGTTTGTATGTTTTGGTTTAAAAAGAAGTGAACTCAGAAGGTGGAGGTATGAGAAAGGTAGAACTTACCTTTGTAGATATAGTTATGATGAAGCATTGGTCAAGACTGGGAAGTTCCCCAGAGGAAAACTGGCAGCCTCAGATCCAGGTCTTGCTTCGTGTTGCACCTCTTCATCTCGGTATTACTGTATTACATGTCACCAGTTAGAAAGCCTTCCAGATTGCCTTATGTGGTGTCGTTGGAAATACTTGCTGTGTTCCAAGGTGTGAGGAAATTCAGGTAATGCAGGTAACTGATGCTTAAGGGCTGAGTTGGGAAGGAAGTAAGTACTGGCATATTGGATTAACTCAAGATGGGTTGCCAACAGGAGAAATTCTACTATGGTTTTACCTCTAGTTTTTTAGTGGAAATAACTGAAGAGTCTCTTTCCCTAGGAGTTCACGGTAAAACTTCTTTAATTGGCTGTGGTAATCTCCTGAGTAGTGTTTTGGAATGAAGTCTTGCAAGAAAAAAAATAATTGCATTTAGGAATTCAGTAATGTTCTACTTGCTTAGAGTTGAGAGTAAGAGGATTTCAGTTAGAATGTGGACCGCTGAAAGCCTAACCAGTACAGTGCAGTTTTTTTAAAAACAAAACAAAAATACTAACCAAAAAAAACCCACCCCAGAAGGAGACAGCAAAGCAAGCTACAGTGTATAATGTTTGAGGGTACAGCCAACCAAGCTGTTTGGCTTTCATCTGATCTGGATTCAGTGGTCGTTGCCTCTTCTGCTTCCAGACTTCCCATGCTGGTCGTCTCTAGCACAGTTCTTCCAGTTTACCTGCTTCTCTATTAGAGTCTAATCTAACTTTGTGAAACTATTATTTATATAGAGACACACCATTGTTTATATATATAAAATAATAATCTATATATAAATAAGAAATCCATGTACATGGATGTTTTTGAACCCAGAGCACAGGACTGGATTAAAGGGGTGCCTCTGTACAGGTATCATTTAATTCTGATCTGCTCCAGCAAAAGTACCTCACTTCTAAAAGCTGATAAACCACTGACCTAAATAAAGAAGTATATTCCTTTGAGGAGTGGTTTCTACTGACATTTTACTCACTTGTTGTTGCCCTTTGCTAAGAGAAGGAGGATTGTAATTTTTTTTCTTTAGAAAGAATCATTCTTAAAAATTATTTTAATTGCCATACCATAATAAATGATGCTGTTTCAGCCTGGATGAGATTTTTTTTTTTTTTCTTATTCCTGTTGTAAGTTAAACCTCTTGGCTTTCTAGTGTGATGGAACAGAAAGGCTATCGCAGTGCTATGAACTTAGAAGTTTTTGAGAAATTTAAATACTACTAGCCTTGCTGACTTGCTAATGATAAAACAAATATCCAACTGGTCTCCTATGTTACCTGCACATAATGAGGCTGCTTGATTTTGTGTATTTGCGGTTTCTGAAAGTGTGGGGCAACTTTCTACGTTTTAAAGGTTTTTTTAAAATTAGAGTCTTAGCCCAATTGACACTATTTCCAGTCCTGTTTAGATTATTCTGTTAGCAAAGACAGAAATCCGATTGCTGTGTTACAGAACATTTTTAAAGAACTCTCTTAGAATGCAGTCATGCCATATTGCTTAAAGCTGAAAGCAGACAGTGAATTCCAATCTCATTAGCAGGATACTTGTAACAATTGTGTTTAAAAAAAAAAAAAGGTAAGATGGTAGCAAACTTCAAAAAGTTATTTTTACAGCTATGGCTTCAATTATGACTAAATCATCTCTCTTTGTGTTTTGACAGCCCGACACTTCTTGCATCAAATTATCACGGGTATGCTGTATCTTCATTCTCATGGAATCCTGCACCGGGACCTCACCCTTTCGAATATCTTACTCACCAATAATATGAATGTCAAGATTGCTGATTTTGGACTAGCAACTCAGCTGAAAATGCCTCATGAAAAGCATTACACCATGTGTGGAACTCCAAATTACATTTCTCCAGAGATAGCCACGAGGAGTCCACATGGACTTGAATCTGACGTGTGGTCTTTGGGCTGTATGTTTTACACTCTTCTTATTGGAAAGCCACCTTTTGACACTGACACAGTCAAGAACACGCTGAATAAAGTAGTATTAGCAGATTATGAAATGCCAGCCTTTTTATCAAGAGAGGCACAGGACCTTATACATAGGTTACTTCGCAAAAACCCAGCGGATCGTTTGAGTCTTTCCTCAGTGCTGGATCATCCTTTTATGTCCAGGTGTAGCTCTGCACGGAGTAAAGATTCAGGAACTTCAGAAGATTCTATGGACAGCGGAAACGCTACCATCTCCACAACCTTCACAGGCTCTTCCAGCATCAGTACCAGTGGTTGCTTGAAGGAAAAAAAAAAGCTGTTAGTTGGACAGCCGCTCCCAAATAAAATGACTTTTTTTCCTAAAACCAAGAATTCCAGTAGTCCTTCATCTGTAGATGGAAGTGGCTCTTTTCATCAGTGGGGAATTCAGGGAAAAGAAATTGGTGTCACTAGCAGGGGAAGAACCATGCAACTTGCTGAAGAGAGACCACATTCTCGCTACCTCCGAAGAGCCCACTCTTCAGATAGGTCTGGCACGTCCCATAGTCAGACTCAAGGCATATCGAATGTTGTTGAGAGATGTCACTCCATGGAACTGCTTTCTAAACCTAAAATAGGAACAAGGGAAAATACAGAATGCTTTTCACCTGCCAACAGCTATACTGATATAGGAGAAATATTTAAGGAGAAGACTTCCAGTACTTCTGGTTCTTTTGAAGGGCAAATATCTCCACCTGTGAAAGATCAACCACAGTAAGAATCAGTTTTTATTAAGATGAAATTTTGAGCTGCTTTATCTAAGTGCATAATTTTTCCTGTATCTAAGCTGTAGTAAGTGCCTAAAATCTCTACACTTGTAGCTTGCCCAAGTAGGGTGTTCAGATCAGATGTTAGAAAAAAATTTTAGATGTTAGAAAAAAATTTTAGATGTTAGAAAAATTTTTTACTGGAAGAGTTGTCAGGGCCTGGAACAGGCTGCCCAGAGAGGGGGTTGAGTCACCATCCCTGGATGTGTTTAAAAGATGGGTAGATGAGGTACTGAGGGATATGGTTTAGCTTAGGACAGGAACAGTTGGACTTGATGATCTTAAAGGTCTTCTCCAACCTTGTGATTCTGTGATAGTTATATGTGTATTTTATATAAACTGAAATTATTTTAGGTGGTAGGATTGCTTACATATTTCAGCAGCACATTTGTTGTGCTGAACGAGATCCATTGGGATCATGGGAGTCATCCTTGTGTCTTCCCTTAGGTTATCTCCTATACCATTAACTAAGAGGATGTAACAACAGCTACTGCTGGCAGCATTATCAGTGGCTCTTTTTGGTCACATATGTCATTTGCAGGAGTTTACTAGTAAATGCTAACAGGCTTAAATTTGTGTTAAAAATTAGTGATAACTCTTCATTCCATTTGGAAACAGTATTTCTTTATGCTTTTATGCTCCTAACTAAAAAAGGATGCGTGTTCTAGAGCTATAAAATGCCACCTGTATTTCTTAAATGCTCCAAACTGTTATGGTTTCTGCAGCTGTAACAATATAACTTCTGTTGTGCTAGTGCCTCTGATGTTATCTTGATTACCTGTGTAACTTTTGTTTTGCAGCTTAAATTATCTCTGCCCAATGAAGCCCCAGGCTGAAACAATGCAGCAGTGGCTGGGAAGCATGCAAACAAACGGTGCGTTACTGATCAGCTGTGTATTTTTGCAGTCAAGTTGGAGTAGTGGCTTGTAACAGTTTCTGTAGGTTTTTCTATATTTAAATTCTTGAAGTTTGTGACAGAAGAGGTATCAGTGGGGCCAAGTAACTGTGATAGCAGAGCATAATTCTGTCATCTAAAATAATGGTGATTGGATGCTAATGGAGACTACTGTAGACAGAGGTTTTTTTTCCTGAAAGAAAAGTATGGGCGACTCTAAACTGACTTATTGGCAAAGACATTGAAAGAGGCAAAACTATTGCCAGCATTGCTACTCTGTAGAATCATTCTTAAGCAAGAAATACTGGCTTGAAAACAACATGTTCTCTTTTGGACTAAACTGTAACATTTTGGTTTCCTGGAGTAGGAATAGGTTTCATAAGGTTTTATACTTTGGGGTGTTCTTAAGTTGTTGGGTTGGTATAATGGACTGAATGTAACTGCCTTCATAAGAGTAAAGAAACTGTACACTGGGTTTGAATATTTAGCTTCCTAAAGTGAGATCATTCTCTTTGTTTAGTATTTTAGAAAAAACAACAAAAAACCCCTCAGAACAACACTCCCCCTTCCCTCCCCCCTCAATTTTAGAACCTGCCATTATAATTAAGCTGTGACCTGAAATGTGTAAATATCACTACATGACAAAAGATGGGCAGGTGACTCAAAAGCCCTGTTAATTTAGTTGTGCAAATAGGCCTTAAGAGAAATGGGACCTCAGTGAATGAGAGAGATAATGAGGCTGCAGAAGGAGAGGTGGAGGGAAGGACAAAAGACACAGAAGGGAAGGAGGTGTCTTTGTCATGCATCACGTTACATCATTTACAAACAATGTAATTTAATAGTAAAATGAAATCAGAAATCCATTCTGGCCTGTTTTGTTTGGACATTACTGGACTCTTTCCCTTGCCGTCTACAGGGAATTGGAATCACATGACATATGGTCTGAATAATCCTGTTTAATTTTTGATCCCTTCTCAACTGTCCTGCAATATGGCAGGAGGAGTGCAATACTTGTGTGCATGAGGTGAAAGTTGATTGAGAGCTTAAATATCAAAACTAGGGAAGCAGTTATAAGGAGCTTAAATATAAAAACAGGGCTTTGCCTTTCAACAAGTGACTGGAAATAAAACATGGGGTTTGGAGTGTGTGTTTAACATCCTCAGTACTTTCTGGTTGATAGTGAAACTAGTTAAACTGCAACTTAAATGAAACTTTGCACTAATGGTTCTGTCACATGAACTGTTTCAACAGATTATTTCTTGTAAACTACTTGTTTAAGTATCTCTTTGAAAGCAGTCTTTTGAGTGGTTTCATAAAATGACTTGATATATATGAAGAATGAAGGTGATCAGAACTGAAATCTAGTAACAGTTTAAGTAGCACTGGAATTTTGTTAGCACTGATACTGGTACTAGCATCATACTCTAATGTTTTGTACTGAGGATTAAAGAAATACCATTCTCCACCTAAATAGGCCATCAAAGATGGTATTTTGAAAATCTTTTAAAAACATAATACCATTTTTTTTCTTCTGACCATGACTCTTTGAATCTACAATGTATCTTTATGATGCTTTCAGTTCCACCCAGACCACCTGCAGACCCAACTGGCAACAGTAATGCACATGGAGGTTTTCGGTATCATCTGGATGTGCAGCAAGATGCATCAAGAAATGCATGGAACACATTAAAAGAAGTGAGGAGTCATGATGCATCTGTTGACTGTCTGCATTCTTTAAACCAGATAAACCCCAAAAAATACATCCCTGAAGTTCTCTGCAAATCTGAGAAAATTCAACAGTCTTCTACATGTGGCCTTTGGTCAGCTTCAGAACCAAACCAAACATGGGGCAAAGAACCACCAGCACTGCAGAAGCCTATGCTGCGAAGTATAGTAGCACCTCTCAGTGCTCACAGGCTAAAACCAATCAGGCAGAAAACAAAAAATGCTGTGGTATGTATCAGTTCTTAAAACAGACACCTTGCATGTTAAATATAGTAGGACTCTCTCTTAAAAATCAGCTGGTAAACTAGAAGCATTCCTTTTTAGAAAACTTAATCTATAATAATTTAATGTTATATTAATAAGATGCATCTTAGTTTTCATATATGGACCACTCGTGGTGACTTCTTGTTAATAGTGAGGTGGTGTTGCTTTTAGCTTGCCAGTAAAGGAACTGCAGGTAGACAGAGCAAATACTAAGTGCATATATACTTCCTACAGGTCTAAGGCTGTGCTGCTTAGCTGTGCACTTGCATGTAATTTTTTAACTTTGTCAAACCCATCAAACACTTTTACAAATGAGATAAATAGCTGGTTAAGAAATAAAACAGTCTTGGTTTTAGTTAAACTTGAATCTTTTTCCTATAGTGCTGCTTTCCTCCCTGTCTTTTGGGTGAGAAAGCCAATTGAATGCCATTAATCCTCAGGGATCACATAAACTGGCTGGTTTGTTCCTTGTATCACCTTTTCCCTTTTGTTCCATTTCCTTACAATCTTTTTCATCCTATCATGTTTCCCCCACCCTTACTTGCTTTTTTAAAAAAGAACATAATAGAGCTGACCTCTCCTTTGATTTGTCACTTAAGAAGCCACACCCTCACTGACCAGATTTATAACCTTCAGTCGTGTTGAAGTGTTGTTTTAATAGCAGAAGTGACTATAAGAAGCATATATAAGTTTGCAATGCATGTGAGGAAGAAAACAACTTTTAAAGCATTTGTGGAAAGAAGTGATATCTCAGCTTGCTGGAGAGTAAAGGTCTTTTTGTTTAATTTGTGTATTTAATATATTTCAGGTGAGCATTCTAGATACTGGGGAAGTGTGTATGGAGTTTCTAAAAGAACACCATTCACAAGAACTTGTGAAAGAAGTTCTCAGAATATCTTGTGATGGAAGTGTGGTATGTTTTCCATTTCTTCATTGTTGTATAAAGGGCTCAGAGTATTCTGTTCTTTCATAGTTGGTTTTGTGATTATTTGTTTGGAAATGCACAGCTGTAAATCCCTCCTTCTCCCCCCCCACAGTTTCCCCCCTACCCCGAGCTATACAAATATAGGTAGCAAGCAATTATTTCAGAGCAAAATCAGACTTGACTTTTGGAACAGGAAATAACTGCTGCTGTTAAATAATTACTTAGAGGAGTAGAGCATTTGTGGTAAATCATGGTAATGAACCTGACTTATTTCCATACCTGTTAGAAGTAGGGAGTGCTGTAGAAAGCTGTAACTGCAAACATGTTTTCTTCCCTTTTTGTAGATTGCAGTTTATCATCCAAATGAAGGAAGAGGTTTCCTTCTTGATGACAGACCTCCTGCTCCTCCTGAAGACATCTGTATGTATAATTTTGACAACTTGCCAGGTAATCTGAAATTTATTTTAAAATTATGATTATTAATATTATTTTTTTAGTGAATCTTGTAGCCATTGTTTTTCAGATAACTGTGAAGCTAGAATTCCTTTCAGAATAAGATTCAAACTACGGTTTAACTGGGGACTGTATTTTGAAACTCAACAAGAAAGTGTAAACCCACAGGTTTTAAGTTATTTTGTATGGAAGTTAAAAGGAGTCACTTATGGCTTTAGAAGGTAGAGTGCTAAAATGAAAGATTTTGTTTTCTCATTCAAATTTGAAACTGTATTATCAAGTCAACTTTAAAACAGTAGCTACCTTGTGCTTCCTAATAATCGTAGCTTGGGGCAGGGGGAAAGTATATACTTGAAAGTATTGGCAGAGTATTTCATGTAGCCAGCTGAAGAAGAAATATAAGATAATTAAGATTTTAAGGACAAGCAGGCTTCTCTACTAATTGGAGATCGAAAACAGGCTTTATCTAAAGTGAAGAGGTCAACTAGACTGATAACCAGTTAAATGGTATATGCAGTATGTTACTGTGTTGTTTAGGTTCTGAACTATATTAAGTGAAGCTGTTCAAGTGAAGCTATAGAAGATGCACACTTTTCTAAAAGCTGGTGGAAATAAGTCAGTTTCTTGGAATATCCTTCTGTAAATATTTAAATATTACTCACAATCTTCAGCTATCAAATAAGATGTTTTAAATTACTTTTTTCCAAGCTGGTGCATAGTGCTTAATCTGATTACTTTAATCAGAAAGTTTTTTAAATTTCTTTTTTTTTTTTAGAGAAGTACTGGAAAAAGTACCAGTATGCAGCCAAGTTTGTGCAGTTGGTAAGAACAAAAACCCCCAAAGTTACGTTCTACACAAGATATGCCAAGTGTATGTTGATGGAAAATTCACCCAACGCAGATGTTGAAATTTGTTTTTATGATGGTAGGTATTAATTTCTGCAATTCTGGAAGTAGTTCAATAATGTCATTAAAGCTGCACCAAAGTATTGCCAAGCAATGAACGCTTCAGGTTGAAAAAAAGACTAGAAATTTTTGCCACTCTGCTTTCATTCTAGCAATCACAGCTTATTACTACAGTTCCTTATTGCATACCTTATCCAGGGAGTATGTGCTGCAAAAGTATTATTTAAATTACATCTTGTACATACAAAGAACTCAGGAATAAAAACATTTGATAGCTGAACTACTTAATGAAAGGTGCTTTCCATTAAGTGAGGTAATAATATTACCAAGAGCACTCACTGAAGAAAGCAGTTGGCTGCCTTTTCCAACCAGACCATTCATAAGCCAGACTGCACCAGCAACTGTTTTCTCACTGTAGACTGCTGTCAACTAGTGTAGTTTGCCACATGCAGAGGTATACCCCAGCAGACTTTAGGACAGAAAAACCCCAAGACATAACAGCTGTGTGATTCAGTGTGGAACTGCTGTTGAAGGTATTAAAATACTGCTAGAGCCTACTTAACCAGTTTTTGGCAGTGCTATTAGAGATGTTAATTTTGTCTTGGATTAATGTTTACAAAGGTAGTTCTTAAAATATGTAATAAATGCATTATTCAGCCCATTTAAGTAGGGATCTTTGGTCATAGAGGGCATTGTTAACATCACAGTCCCAATTTAAGCTGCTTTTTATTTCTGCTAGACATAGAGCTCATGCAGGCATGGTTTTATTCTTGCAATAATTAGGTCAGAGACACATTGTACTCTTCTGTGATGGCAGAAATTTGTCTTTTATAGATGCTGGTATTTTATACAATTCACACTGGAAATATTTACTTTTTTTTTACAGGAGCAAAGATACACAAGACAGCTGGTATAACTCGTGTGATTGAGAAATCAGGGAAATCCTTCACTTTGAAAGGAGAAAGCGAAGCGGGTTTGAAGAAGGAAATACAAGTTTACATGGATCATGCAAATGAGGTGAAATCTTTTTATATAGAACCTTCCCAGTGCAAAGCAACATCCTGAAAATTCAGTTTCACTTTCACAAATGTTTCTGATGTAGGTTTTCTTGTTTTTCATCACTTTAATAAGGAGGGATGATTATGTGATTTTTGGGAGAGTGGGTATCAATGCAGGCTAACAGTAACAATGACACAGGATGAAGACTGTTAGAGGAAACTTACTAGTGTGTAAAGCAGGTATGCCTGCCTGGTGAAAGGGTTAAACAGAACAGGTGAAGTTGCTTTATTACAAGTTCAAAACCAACCAAACAAAACCCAACAACCCTCCCAAATGACCCCCACCAAAAACCCAACTTCCTCCCCTCAAAAAAACCTAAACACGAAAACCTGCCAAGTGTGTAACTAGCCTGTCTGCTGTGCTTTCCATCTCCTGATTCATGTCACCTGGTTAGCAGTCACAAGAGTAATGTTGTCTATTAAATTAAGAGATAGGAAATTTATACTGTATTTTTACTATTTGGTCTTTTCTATGTTATTTTCTGGAATAGAAGTCGGGGTCTAGTTCCTTGTCTAGCCCTGCTAAAAGGGGAGGAGATGTGATTAAGAGTGTAATTTCAGATGTGCTGAAGTTATGAGGGAGTTTTGCTTTAGTATAGCTTTTTGCACTGTCTCCATGGTATGTGTGTGCAGCTATTGCCAACATTCAGTACCTTGGAAAAAAACAGTTCCTTCTGTAGGCTCACCTGCCATGCTGAACGTGTGAAATACTCTTCTCAGTTATACTAACAAGCTCCTTCCAATTCCAGGGACATCGCATATGCCTTGCACTGGAATCTGCTGTTTTGAAAGAAGAAAAAAGGAGTGAAAATGTTCCATTTTTTCCAATAATTGTTGGAAGGTAGTACGTTTTGCTTGAAAATACTTAAGCATTTGAATATTCCTACTAAGCAGCCTTATGCAGCTACTGTTCGCAGAAGCTGAGGTTGCTTGACAGAAGCACATAGTCATTAGCAAGAGAAATATTCACTTGATAGCATGTATTATTTGGGAGCTGCACCTTATTTGGGAGCTGCAAAGCTTCCTTGGATACTAGGATAACAAACACGTGTGGATTTAGCCTAAATCAGGCTAACAATTGGCATGTGTGAAAACAATTTTGCAGATAAGTAGTGGCATCAATTGCTTTGTACAGTCTGTGGTAAACTGAAAGACAAGCCTCCTCAGTTATAGTGCCTTTTCTCATTATTTTTCCAGAAAACCTGGCAATACTGAATCGCCACAGGCTGTAACACCTTCACTGCTGGACAATACAAACTCTTCAAAAGAAGTTATGGCACTAGATAGAAATTTAGCTGCCAGTTCTGCTCCAGTTCAAACTCCAAACTGTACTCCTCCTTCTGTAAGTACACAAGAACATACAGTGGAGACTACTGTCCAGTAGGAATCCAGATGTTGCTGCTTTATTTGCATTGATGGAATTACACTTGTGTGGATGTAGACTTATCAGCCATTTGAGCATGTTGCCTAGAAATGTTAACTTTGATTTCGATTAACTTCTAATATCTGGATTTAAGATGACCTGAAAAATCAGCCCTCCAAAACTTTACTAGAAACACCTCCTGGGAACATAGCTTAAAAACTGCTTACTTGCATTGTGGCAGAGTCTTCAATTTGAGTGTTTTGGAGAGCTCTGATGTGCCCTGAGGACCCTGTATCTCATGGTAGTCACAGAGGTATTAGCACTGGAGGTTTTTGTTCTGAAATAATCAAGTGTTAGTGTGTATTTAAAAAAAAAATCTCACACACAAAAAACCCAAACCCCCCTAACCAACCAACAACCAAAAAACCCAAACCAACACACCAAACAGAAGTTAAATACGTTTATATGTAGAGCCAATGAGGCCCTGTGTGCGATTTCATCTAGTTTAAGGCACCCCTAAGCTTCAATTACTGTGTCTCTGCCCTGATAAAATTCCCCAGCTGACTGGATTATACTGGGGTCTTGGCACACAGAGTTTGGCTCTCAATCTCTGTTCTTTGACTGTGCTGCACATGTCCTTAGTGCAGAATCTGTCAGTGTTTGACTGAAATGAACTAACAAAATGCCTTAGGGCTTCAGTACTAGCATTGATTTTTATGCTGACTTAAGGTTACCTGTTACTAGAACTCTAACTTGAGGGTTCAGCATTCAAACTCAATCTTTGTTTGCCAGATAGCAAACACTTAGGTCTTTGTAAGGCTTTCACTGTTTGCTTTCACTTCTGAAGTATGTATCTGGAAGCAAAATAACACAATAGTTAGTTGACTTTCCATTTTACTCTTGACCTTTTTTTATCAGTTTCTTTATACTTAGATCTGTATATCCTGTGGTACAGCTGCTTGTTTCTTTCAGGTTCCTGTAATTATCTGGATCCTGATCTCTTTCCTGACCACCTCCTCTATTTCAGAGTCATCCCCTGACTTGCATCTTTTCACTGAACCCTGAATCTTAAATCCTGATAAGTGCACCACCTCATCTTGGTCATCTTTGTGACTATGGGAGGAGGTACTTTCACAGACATAGACATGTTCCCCATAGACAGTAGCGGTGGTATTGTCCTAAAGGTCTCCAATATTTGATCCTCTGTTAATTTTAATTCATCAGTTTTGTCTCTTTCAACCTATAACAGGCTCCATGTGTCTTGTAGAACACTTCTGTAACAGTTTGATATTCTGGATTCCAAGTAATAGCAATGCCCATACCTTTGTAAAGTGTTGGCCAAAAGTGCTTATCTGAATGAGGGCTAATCTGTGATCTAACATGCGCTGAACACTGTTCCCAAAGATGGATGGAGTTTTCTGACAGCCAAATACAGAAAAATGGGGTTTAAGTAGAAAGAAAAGAGACCACTTGGGGAAAGTGATTGTTAGTACCAGGGGAGTGGTAGAAAAACTGTCATAATACATATGAAATCCTGTGGCATTTTGTAATGTAAAGTTGTTAAATGAAGTGCATAGCCTAAATGTGTCTGTATATATGAAAAGACTAAAAGAGGTTATAATGCCCCCCTCCCCCCACCAGTTGGTACACAATCAGTTGGGTTAATGCTAAGACTGCTAATGCTGTCCACTTCTGGTTCTAGGTGATATATGAAAAGTCTACGTTCATGACCAACACGGCTGAAACTGTGTGCTCCTCTGTTCATCAGACTGAATGCAGTCCAAATTCAGCCCAACTTCTCAAGTCTGTCTTTGTGAAAAATGTTGGTTGGGCTTCTCAGGTGAGAAAGGAATACTGATAAAGGAGGGAAGTCTCTCTTTTCCCATTGAGCTTGCAACACATTTTTAAGTTTCATTTGTGAGGAATACATTCAGGTGAGCTCTGCTACAGTTTAAATCTGAAACCTGGTATGTGGAAAGATTCTTCCAAATAAATATTTAGATAAATACAACAGTAAACTATATAAGTAGAGGAAGGCAAAATAATATTTCAGTCGTCACAACTTTCATGTGGTTATTAATGCTTATTTCAGCATCTTCTCTCATTTAAATTTGACTAGTAAAAGATGGGAGGTGTTAAACTCACTAATGCAGATGTAAAGGTGTGATGACCAAGTGTTTAACAGATGTACCACATATGTATAAGAAAAATGAATCTGCATATACAACAGGAAAAGCTGTGTCCTTACAGAGAAACTATTTCTTTGCTTTTCGGTGGGACCAGCTTTAGAATTCAAAAATGGTTCTCTGCAATCCAGATCAAGTAAGCTTCTTCTTTTTACCTCAAATGCAAAATGTGTATAGCTGTGCACTCTCAAAAATGGGCCTTCTATTTTATGTTTGGTCTTATTTAAATTAAGCTAAATGTACTTCTGTTCAACTGTCATGGAAAAGGCTGACTAAAGCTGAGTATCTGAAACCTTAGGAAGTTTGATTCTTGAGACTGCGTAAGTCTAGATGAGAGGAGTATACGTACCCTTTTAAAAGATTGACCAAGAAACCTATGTGACCAACAATACTGGAAAACTTTCAGGTCCAATTATTAGAAAAATTCTGTATATGTGATCTTGTATTGTATGTCCTCAAACCATAATGCAACTCTTCTCCTTAGCTGACCAGTGGAGCAGTATGGGTTCAGTTTAATGATGGATCTCAACTGGTAGCCCAAGCAGGTGTTTCCTCTGTCACTTACACGTCTCCAGATGGCCAGACATCCAGGTGAGGCTATTACTGCTGTAAAAACAGTTCAGTTTGCTGTCAGTGCAAGGCTGTTAAACATAAGGTAAATGCCATAGCTGCTATTGATTTTGTGATGTAAATATTAAAACTTACCTTTTCAAGCACTTCTCTATTATCTTACACAAGCTTAATAACAAGAAGAAACACCTATAGCTTTGAACTCTGAATAACAAATGAAAAATAAAGATAAGCTGGGAGCGCATCTACTTCTTGGTCTTGAGTATAGCCAATAGCCACTATTCATGTGTGGCATTTAAGAGGGAGGGAGAGAAAAGTAAGGTTGTATTACTTCCCCCCAAGACACTGCTAGATTAGGGAAATTGCTTAGACCCAAAGTGCTCAAGTGAAGTCTGGGCACTTCCCATACAAATATAGCCACTTAGTAACATGCTTCCTCTGTGCAAAGTTTGAGACAGTAATGTACAGTCTGTGCATTTGTTATTGCATCTTTAAACATTGTTTAGATTATATTCTCTTAACCTGAAACTTTTTTCAGGTAAATATGTATAGGGGCCTGGATTTAAACCATCAAGCTTCAATTAATGTGTTCAGATATATTTTTAATATCCACTTGATTTAGTGGTTTGGCTACTTACAGTCTAATTTTGAGATAATTTTTACATCAGGATAGTATAATTTCAAGCATCTACATTTTGCATGTTTATTTCCCTTTCTAGGTATGGAGAAAATGATAAGTTGCCAGAATACATCAAAGAGAAGCTGCACTGTCTGTCTTCTATTCTTGTGATGTTTACCAATCCAGCTGGTCCCCACTGACTGAAGCAAAGTGGGTGTCAGGACACAGAGCTTAATAAACTCACTGACTTCACTTGAAAGTGACTGGGTTTACATACCTTATGCAGAAATTATTCCAAAAGCTGTTAATGTGGGAAAGGTTCCTCTGTTTATGTGTAGCAAACTGCTTGGAAAGTATCACACACAAATGATGGATATACTTAAGCAAAATGTTGTGCAATGTAGTTCCAGAAAGTATCAGTTTTGGAAAAAATCTTAATTTGTTGTATTTTTTCCTCCCCAACTGCTTATTCAGTGCCAACAATCAAGGAAAAAAACATTTGTGCTGTTGAAGGGTTTGTATTTGTAAATAACTATTTTTACATCTTACAAGTAATATATGTAAATATGTACATGTTTTATGACTGTGTTTATTATTTGTAGCAGCAACTTTAACTTCCCTGCACCAGTGTTTTATAAAAAAAAAATAAATGCAGTGGTAACTGTCCAGATCTATTTATTTGTTTTATGTTACAGTGGTGGTTTATTGAGAGCCCTTGCCTGTAATTAGAAAGCTCTTATTTATAACATGGCCTGATCTAGTATCTTAGAGCATTGTAGGGTGGGAGTTTAGGGCTGGGGGAAGCTTACGGAGTAACAGTCATTTATTGCAACAGGTTTACATTTCCAACTCTCAACTGTAAAATGGCACTGGGGTTTATGTATTCAATATTTTGCCTCTAATCTACAACTGACTAGAGCCAGGAGTACAATTGCTAAAGGGAACTACACCCACTGTAACAACTGCTTCCACTGGTTATGTGGTATTTTATTCACTAGCTACTTTTACTTTGTCTTACACCTTATCAATTACACCTGTAACAAACTGCCATAGCATTAACAGAAAAAAAAAAGCTGAAGTGTAATAATACTTGTGCTTTCACATAAATACTCCAGCTTCTTAAGAGCAGCCCTGCTGAGAAGGACTTGGGGATTCTGGTGGATGAGAAACTTAACATGAGCCAGCAGTGTGCTCTTGCAGCTCGCAAGGCCAATGGTATCCTGGGCTCCATCAGAAGAGGGGTGGCCAGCAGGGACAGGGAGGGGATTGTCCCTCTCTACTCTGCCCTCGTGAGGCCCCATCTGGAGTCCTGTGTCCAGATCTGGGGCCCCCAATACAAGAAGGATGTGGAACTGTTGGAGAGGGTTCAGAGGAGGCCACCAAGATGATTAGAGGGCTGGAGCACCTGCCCTATGAAGAGAGGCTGAGGGAGCTGGGCTTGTTCAGCCTGGAGAAGAGAAGGCTGTGGGGGGACCTCATTGCAGCCTTCCAGTCCCTGAAGGGAGCTTATAAGCAGGAGGGGATTCAACTTTTTAAAAGGGTAGACAATGGCAGGACAAGGGGGAATGGATTAAAACTAAAGGAAGGAAGGTTTAGATTAGATATTAGGGGGAAGTTCTTTACAGAGAGAGTGGTGAGGTGCTGGAACAGGCTGCCCAGAGAGGTAGTGGATGCCCCGTCCCTGGAAGTGTTCAAGGCCAGGTTGGATGGGGCCCTGGGCAACCTAGTGTAGATCCAGGCCTGAGGTTGGTGGCCCTGCCTGTGGCAGGGGGGTTGGAGCTCTGTGATCCTTGGGGTCCCTTCCAACTCATACCATTCTATGATTCTTGATAAGGCAGGAGAAAGACAGGAGTGAAAGAGTAGGATCAAAAAAGGTGCGAGTGTAGGGCAGGATGGAGAGCATCAGAGGAGCAAGCAGGGGCTTGCCACACAAACCCCTCAAGAAAGAAATGTTCCAATACAGCTTTTTGAAATCTGCAGGCTCAGCACAGAGCTGAATTAGCTGTGACTTCAAGTCAGTTCTTAGTCTCTAATACTGAATAGAAAAAAATGTGATTTACTTTGTCATGTCCAAGTCAAGGAAATAACTTGCAAATATAGATACACAAGAAGGACCTTAGAAAAAAACCTCCAATGATTCTCCAAAATGAATTTTTACCTTCTCATGTTGCATGTTTATACTCACATGGAATGACTGCATGGTAAAATAATTTAATTATTACAGTTCATTAAAGACTTAAGTAGCACACAATGTTCTTAGACTTAAAAGATTCTTTTTGAATGAACTTCAATAAACATGTGCTCATACACTTAAGTAAAGCTTGCTTAGAAGAAATATCATTTTAGTAATTTAATCTTAAATCAACTGACTTTTAAAGCTTAACATAGTTAAAGTCTTAAGACAGAGGGCAGAACAGCACAAGTGCTTAGAAAGAGTAAACCAGCTGGCTTAGAAGGAACAGCATGACAAGTGCAGTTACACTACATTGCCAACCCGAATGGAAAAGAAACAGAAGTGCCCTACCTGTGAACACAAAGGCATGCTTTGAAAGAATAGGAGAATGCTAATCCACAACAAGCAAGCTGCAGCTTGGAACACAGCTGACCTAGGAAAATAAAAACTACTCTCATGGCCCAAGAATTTAAAATGTTTGCTTATTTATTACATAAATATATTAATGTTCATGGGCTCCCCCTTTTTAGGGATATTCTGTAGGTATTCACTGTAAAAGAGACTTGAGTTTTATCCTTAACCCTTTAAATGTGACACATTTAAAGATAACCCCCTTCTAGGTATCTAAATCTTTTTCTCCCTCTTATGTTGTAAGCGAGCTAGCCTGCAGAACACAGTAATAACACCCCTACACCATACAGACTTTCAGCACAAACTGAGTTGTAGAACATAAAATCTTCCCTAGAACTCTTCTGTTTCTCACAGCTGAAATAACACCAATTTCTTGTGACTACTGGCATATAAAATAAACTCTTCCTAATAACTTCCTTGATTCTGCATTAGGAAAGCCCAAGAGAGAAAAAAACTTCTGCATTCCAGTCAGTATTGAAAAAATAATCTTTTAATTCAGTATTTTTAGCATCTGAACAATTGATTACATAGGAATACTTAATTACATTTAATAAAATCAGTAAGCATCAAATATTAAACACATTAAGCAGCAGCTACAACTCTCTTACTAGAGTTACTCTATTTTTTTGTCCCTGGTAGTACCGAAACACACAAAAAGCCCTACAGATGAGCTTATTCCCCACATGGAAGGAAAATTAATTTTTCACTTCAAAAAGACCCCAAAACACTCAATGATTCAAAAATTATGGTATGAGAATCAAGAATATATATCAGAAAAAAATAAGAAAATCAGTCTACAACTAACAGTCAATACCCGTGGAACTAGTTTCCTCCTTTTCACTTAATTAACACTAACACAGGTTGCTCAGCACAGTGCTTCCATTCTCACAAATGGCAATGAAAGTGTAAACTATCATGTTTAGTACTTCCTTCTTGTGGTGAAGTTAGAAAAAACCTGTGCATAATTCACCTCTGTGCAGGTTATCTTTCTTCCTACAAAAAGGCATTCAGGAACCATAGAAGAAAAATTGCACATAGTTTCACCGTAGTTCAAGTAACAGCCGCTGAGGCTGTGATTTTCAATACCCAAACCCCACGAATACTTCCTCTGAAGTAGGCATGTACCTTCCTCTACAGTTCTGTCACATTTCATTTGAAACCCTGGAGAAGACGTAATGATAATTAAGTTTCTGACGTGAGACATTTTGCATTAACCAGTGCTTACAAGCTAGCAAACTGAACATCAGAAGGTTCATTTAAGTAGTGGTGTTTCCATACAAAGTGCATGCAGCTCAACTAATCTTGTAGTTAGAAAAGTGTTACCGATCCTGATTCACAGAATCAAGATAAATATTTCTTTTAGCTTCTTCCTGGAAAGGATGCATGTAACCTGTGACCTTCACAGCTGCATGCAGTACGTAGGTATGCCATTTAAAGGGTACACGCTTCAAATGTGCCACTCTATTGATCCAACTTGTTCACATCCCTTCCTCTGCTGCTAAAAAAGCGGAATACGAATGCTCTGCGGCAGCAGGTGGAACCATACATTAGGATATGACCAAATTATGTGCTCTGTTAATGTGTAAGTACAGGTGTACATTTCTTGGCACACAGCCAACAAGGTCAGGGGTTAGGTACTCCTCATTAAAAAGTAGTAATAAACTAAGCATTATTTCTGCTTGGTTTTACTTTTTTTAAATAAATATTTAACAATCCTCTTGCATCCTTCCATATCTGACAGAAAATGCAATAAGTCTCTTGTATACTATCTCCAAGAGTAGGAGAGAGAGCACAACTATTCCACAGATTAAGCTAAATGCCCAACGTGGTCCCAGGTGTGTGTATATCTGGCTCACAAAAACAGGCCCAAGTATTCGTGCTCCACTTCCAGAGGCAGTTAGCCATCCCATGTAGACACCCTACACAAGATCAAAAGCTTACGTTAGTGACACAAGAATTATTTGGCTTGCCAGTAATTCCCCCCAAATTATCCTAATTAGAAATCGTATGTGTTTAAGCAACTGCTTATCTTTCTTAACTGTTTCAGATACTGAGTATTTGTTTCCAAAAGTACTGCTCAGCTTCTCTAAGCATTAACTCAAAGGCTCTGCTGAGTTACACACTCTAGCTTTCTAACAAAAAGGCATTCTGGCCAGAAGCATTTAGTTTCTTACAGCAAAATGTAATATGGAAAAAATGAGGCAAGTGGTGAAAGAGAGAAAACGTTTTGTTACGCTGTAGTATCAGCTTGCTATGTGTTTCACCACTGTAAAGTATCAGTAACTGGAGACATCATAGCATTGTAGTCTTTATATAACATATTTAGTAGAAGGAACATTGTTCTGTACTGATATTCCAAATATATAAGAGATGGTTACAAAAATGATTCTTCTGGAACAGTGATGAAAGTCTCAGGCTTTGGAGTTAGTTGTTTTGAAATTACTACACTGCGAGGTTTGCCATAAATTGTATTACAAGCCTTGCTTTCTAATTGCTCTAGGAACTTGCCTTGGATTTTAAGAAGGGATTAGAATGCCTGGGAACTTCTGTCCCAGCTGAAACGTGCTTTTACTTTCCTAATGACAAAAGGAATTTTAGCTAGATCCCTCATTCTAACTAAGAGGGTGCAAGACCTGCAGAGCAAATGAAATAAACCGTTAGGTATCATGCTTACCTGAGGCTTTGGTCCAAGAATTTTTGAGTATAAAGTGTAGGACATGACATTACAAACTGGATAGCCCAATCCTATTAGTATATCAGAGCTGATATACTGGGCCAGATATATCATAGGAGTATTCAGGCACCAGGACTGTGTGACAGGGCAGCCTACAGGCTCTACTGTCTGGTTGGATGGAGGCTGCATTGCTTGCAAATTCCAGAGAGGCATTAACATTTCAGTGGGCATTGTTCTGGGAATGGAGTTGTTCTTTATTTCTGTAAAAATAAGAGAGTTACATGTGCCATTAAGACAAAAATACAACAAAAAACCTTTCAAAAAAAGCCCGTTATGATGATAGTTTAGTATGACTTGAATTGTACCTTGCCACTGGATATTTGGTAGCTTTTTCCCCCAAGGCAGTAAGATAAAGAATCCAACCAAGACAATCAGTAAGCCTCCATGGAGTATGGCACGCTCACCAGTCCTATCAAACAATGAAATGACAATTAAATATGCTATCTAATTAAAGAACAAATTATGAAGGTGCTAGATCATCAGTTTGTGGAAAAAATGCCTGACAAAACCACCAGCAAGAAAAATTTCAAGATCACAGTAACTTAAAACCTGGTTCTTTTTGTGATTCGAGGGTAAAAGACAGACAAGGAAGCAGGTTAACAGGATACAGAACAGTCACAGCATCACAGCTGTGTCAACATTGGAAGTACTTCTTTGTCATAGTAAACTTAAATTCATTAACAAGTAAAAGATATAAGTAACACAGGCTTGGCCTTGCCATAAAGTTTCTCACTTTTAGCTAACATAAGTAACAAAATTCAGATAAACTCAAAAAACTTACTTTTTAGATAGTATTTTAACCACCAGGAAAACAATAACTGATTCAACGCCAACCACACTAAGGATTATTCCATTATAAAAAACAGCTTCTTTCCTGGTCCAGGAATACATATCCATTGTCAATGGAGTAGCTATACTAAATTGACAGAACAAAATTACATTAATTAAAAAGATATATCACAAACTGCATGCTACATATTTTTAGCTATTTAGTTAATTCATTACTCTCTATCAGCATATATCAATTTAATTGCATTGAGTTGTGCACTTCTATTTATGAAGAGTACGGTTAGGAAAATGAACGCAACAGAAAAGCCTTTGAGTGCACACACAGTCTAATTACATTAGATGTCTAAGTATTTTGAGAGAAAATAGGCAAACTTACGTTTCAAAGACAGCAAACACAAACAAGATGACAAAGAAAAGAAAATTGATTGCTACCACAGCAACATGGTCAATGTTTCCTTCTGCATCCTGATCAAGAACACTGCTGTCTGCAATGAAACAAAAATATAAACTGCAAACTGAACTTTTTCTACACCACAAGCTGCAAACAGTAATGATTTACTTAGTTAAGTATTTAACATGCAGGTTGGTGGGTGGGTAAGAAATAATATTTTAAAATAAAAATGGAATTGTTGAAACTTTAATTCTGAGAGAAAATTATTTCCAAATGGGCTATACCACCTGTTTTCCCACTGTCATGCTGGAACTGACAAGTCCTGAGTGACAGCAAAATAAGCAAACTTCTTTAACTACCCTAACAATGGAAATTAAAACACTTTCTGTTCCTCTTGCAAGGTCAAAGGTACATTGTAGAATTCTCTGCACTACCACAGAGTCTTTGTTCCCCTAACCGAGGCAAAGCATTTTCATGCACAGAAGTGCAGCATGCACATACAGCTCCCTTTTCAACCAGAAAACCAATACAATAGTAATGACTTCAATAGATTTAACAAGATGTTTAAACTTGACCTTTTATATATTTTTTATTCTGCAAGAGAAAGGGCTATTCACAATGTTTTAAAAACTTTGAACTGTGTATAAAAAGGGTATATACTGAACAGAAGCTGCTGCGCTGCATGTGGCAATTACAATACTTGAGTCTCAGCAACCAAATTTACTTATGCAACATACACCTTTTAATACGATAGCATATACGTAAGCTGATATGTGGTAACAGTATTACTCAGTATGATGCACAACAAAAAGAGAAGTGTGACTGCAGGATTTAAGGTGACTTTTTCATGTCCGTATTCACTTAACCCTGTCTTGTGAAAGAGACAGTTCAGAGTAAAAATCTGGAAGGCTCTATATAAGATTTCTACGTATTTTATTTTCTTCTTTCCTACCAGACAGTACTATGGACACATCTCACCACAATGTGGACATGAGGCAATTTCTGGACCAGTTAGAGAGAGAGCTTATTTTCCACTTTGAGTTGTCCAATGCATCAGACTTTAAAATACTTGTGAATGTAATAAGGGAGTACTTCAAAATTATAATCACAGAGTAAGTTTTCAAGAAGACACAGGTACCTTCTCCTTCAAAATTGATACTTGTGCATTGCCGTCCCATGTCATCCACTCGACGCTCTCTAGGAATTTAGAATTGCTTTCATTAATACACAAATTCATTTGATCTACTATCAAGTCAAGTTTCTGTTACACTAATTCTAAATTGCATAGCATAATCTTATATTCTCATCATTCTCCACTCCTTTAAGCATCATTTGTGTAGTTGACATTTGACTGCAGTGAACATCGCCATGTTCAAGAAATAAAATATTCTACTGGGAGCATATCACATATCTGTATGCATTTTTCTCTTCCCATCACTGATACCCAAGGGACGACATTCCTAAAGGAAAGACACAAACAGTGAGAATCCTACAGACAATATAACCTTTATCTCCTTAGAGAACAAATATGGGCAGAAACCATCAACATTAAAAATATATCAAGGCTAAGGTCATAACCTAAGAGCTCTAACTCTTTTCTTCAGTTCATATTCTAGCTATAACATCACTATGATTGATTTCTGAGCATAATGTATTAAAGAAGGTAGAAACCCAGAAAAATAAATAGCATCTTATGGTTTTAGTGCTCCAGATTTAAAGTTTATTACTCTTCCTTCTGAGCAGATTATTATTTGCTGCAAGTCATCTAATAAAACAAGGTAAAACATTTCTCTTTTTTTACTTGATTACCTGAATATGGCAAAGATGAGAATAATGTTAATAACTCCTAAGAGAGCTCCAAATAAAACTGGTGCTGTATACATGTTTAGCTGAAGATCAACTAATTTCCATGTTATTCCTTCTTCTCCAATAAGTGTAAAACATGTCTGAAAAACTTAAAAACATAAATCTATTAAGAAAAACTTGAAAATCATTAAGAAAACATTAGAACACATATAGAATAAACATATAAAACTGGAGAAGCAAAGTTGTCCCAGTTGCTAAGTAAAATTTACTAATGAATACGAGTGGGATCTCAACCAACCAGAAAACTACTTGTCTACATGCAGATATACTGTGTAACTAACAGCACAATACTTAAAGAACTGCAATAGAACTCTGAGTGTAACAATGGTTAATTTTCTTGGACGCGTGCAGATTGCTGGTTTACTATTACCTCTCCCTCCTACATGGAATACCTTGGTCCTGGGACTGGACTATCACTCCTGCTAAGGGCAGGCTAGAGAGAAAAGAAGTTTGTTTGTGGTTTGTTGATTTTTTTGAGGTTTTTTTCAATAAATATAAATTGGTGCTGAACAAAATGTTGCAAAATCAGATTATTTGCATACTACTGTTAGGAAACTGACTGAGAATCCCTATCAATTTAGGAAAGGTGATTACCTAAACTTATGCTCCATGCAAGTCATACAAAGAATGGAGACTTTTTGTTGCTGTAGACCCTTTAATGCTCTCTCAACAGCACCAGAAGTAAACAACTGGAGAAAAACTTTCAGCTCTAAATGTTCCCCTCATTATATCACCATGCACAGAGCACTTCAGCTCCACTAACTGGATAATCTTAATCTCCAGCTATAGAAGACAAGTAATCAGCAGAGGCTGTCCAGGAAAAAACTGTTGGTTTCTTTTTAAAATCACAAAGCAAATCTAACACATTTCTCCCATGAAGCAGGTAAAGTATCTCAGGAGCTACAGTTGCATCTGATCTAATAAACACCCCTTAAACTCTTTGTTCCCTTAGCTCTCTGTAATACCTGTGCCATGTCTTAAAATTTTGGCCAATATGAAGATTCTGTGATCATCACTACAACATCAGGAAGACCTGCTGGATGGCATTTTCTACAACATGAGGCAAAGTTAACTTTTCAGTTATTTTAGAAAGATAGGAATGTCTTCCCAAGTATAGTAATGTTAAATTCACTTCTACATGAATAAAATGCAATTGGTCATAGTTTATTTAGAGAGTACCGGCACAAGAGAGTACCGGCACAAGAGAGCACCTTGGAGCTTGGCTGTAGCCAGCAATCCAGAACAGTTAGTTCTTAACACACAGAATTTCTTTGGACTAGATTGTTTCATTTATATTGGTATGTACGAGTGGAACCCATTCAATCAATTTTGATACTAGTGACAAACTATGCCTTAAAATCCCCAACATACAGCTGCTGAGGATTCCTACTCCCAATGCCCAATTTAATCCTAAAAATTATTAGAGAAGTGAGGAAAGGTGGTATGCTTTACCTGGTCCTAATATGAAGCCAACTGCTTGGCAGGCACTGGTATTGGCCATGGCACTTGTTCTTTCTGTTAGAGAAGTGGCACCTGCAATATATGATCGAACCACAGCCACGTTTCCTTCCAAAAACAAAAGCAAGAAATTGTTCAGGTAAATATTAAGTTATATTACAGATTATCCAGTTACATTTATATTAGGGTTGTTGTTTTTTGGGGTTTTTTTCCTTATTTTTCAGGAAAATAAAACCCAGCACTCCCTTAAGCATTCATATGCAATCACACAATTACACAATTTTCATAATTTTACACAACTAGTATTGGCCAACTCTTTGCTTTGTTAAATAATAAGTTGTCATTCACATAATGGTAAGTCCGTACTAAAATACCATGTTAACTATCTAATACAAGACAGAGAATTTAATAGTTTTCAGAAATGCAAATTCTGCTGTGGTTACCTGCTCCAAATCCCACAAGAGCACGTGCAGTCAGCATGTAGTATTTGTTGTGTGAATGAGGTACATGGACATAGGCATAAAGACAATTAGCAGCTACTGAAATAGCAGTTGAAACAACGAGAGGTTCTCTCCTTGGCCTGTAATTGGACCACAAACCGAACAGGGGAGAGGCGACCATTTGGCCAATGCTATAAGAAGCTATAATCCAGCCCAAGAAACTTGCATCTGCTGTTGGATCAATCTGAAGAAACAAAGTAATCTGAGTAAAGTGTTACAGCATTTTATAATATCAACAAAACCATTTTAGTACCTGAAATACCTAAGACTGCATTATCATTCTGAGGGTACCTGGCACTATGCAACACAGTGTCAAACCTGAGCTGTAGCCAAATAAACCAGTGTGCCTGCATGGCACAGTGTGGTGTTTAATATAAATACACCACTCTGGGTCTCAGAAGCAGTTGTTTTCACACAGTACTTTGCTTGGGGCAATAAACCTTGGCTAACCATCTCCAGCAATGCACCAAACCAATAAAAAGTGCTCTGATTCTGCAGTGGCTGGAAGTGAGCCATTTCCAAACTCAAACAGTTCCCATAGAGCAGTGATGATGCTATAGGCCATAGACATTACTTAAACAGCAGACAGTTTACATGCCAGGAGCAAGGAATCACTTCAGTCATCCCTTTTCTCTCTATATAAAAAACTTCCCCCTAATACCTAATCTAAACCTTCCTTCCTTTAGCTTTAGTCAATTCCCCCTTGTTCTGCCATTATCTACCCTTTTAAAAAGTTGATTCCTCTCCTGTTTCTCTGCTCCCTTCAGGTACTGGAAGGCTGCAATAAGGTCCCCCCACAGCCTTCTCTTCTCCAGGCTGAACAAGCCCAGCTCCCTCAGCCTCTCTTCATAGGGCAGGTGCTCCAGCCCTCTAATCATCTTCGTGGCTCCTCTGAACCCTCTCCAACAGTTCCACATCCTTCTTGTATTGGGGGCCCCAGATCTGGACACAGGACTCCAGCTGGGGCCTCGTGAGGGCAGAGTAGAGAGGAACAATCCCCTCCCTGTCCCTGCTGGCCACCCCTCTTCTAATGGAGCCCAGGATACCATTGGCCTTCTGAGCTGCAAGAGCACACTGCCAGCTCGTGTTATGTTTCTCATCCACCAGAACCCCCAAGTCCTTCTCAGCAGGGCTACTCTCAAGGAGCTCTTCTCCCAGTCTGTATCTATGTCTGGGATTCCTGCGGCCCAATTGCAAGACCCTACACTTTACAGTGTTGAACCTCATTAGATTCACCTGGGCCAACCTTTCCAGCCTGTCAAGATCCCTCTGGATGGCTTCCTTTCCTTCTGTTGCGTCAACCACACCACTCAGCTTGGTGTCATCCGCAAACTTGCTGAGGGTGTGCATTACCAATACAGGTTGGGAGATGATGAGGTAGAGAGCAACCCTGTAGAAAAGGGCTTGGGAGTACTGATGGATGAAAAGCTGGACATGAGCCAACAATGTGCCCTCGCAGCCCAGAAGGGTTGCATCAAAAGAGGTGTGGTCAGCAGATTGATAGAGGTGATTCTGCCCCTCTCTGCTCTGGTGAGACCTCACCTGGAGTACTGCCTCCAGGTCTGGAACCCCCAGGACACGGACCTCTTGAAGGGGGTTCCAGAGGAGGGCCACAAAGATGATCAGAGGGCTGGAGCACCTCTCCTACACAGACAGGCTGAGAGAGTTGGGCTTGTCCAGCCTGGAGAAGAGAAGGTTCAAGGAAGACTTTATAGCGGCCTTACAGAACTTGAAGGGGGCCCACAGGAAAGCTGGTGAGGGACAGTTTACAAGGGCATGTAGCGATAGGACAAAGGGCAATGGTTTTAAACTAGAGCAGGGTAGGTTTCAATTAGACATAAGGAAGAAGTTCTTTATTATGAGGTGGTGAGACACTAGAACAGGTTACCCAGAGAGGCGGTGGTGGCCCCATCCCTGGGGACATTCAAGGCCAGGCTTGATGAAGCTCTGAACAATATGATCCAGTAAAGATGTCCCTGTTTACTGAAGGGAGTGGGGTAGGGGTGGACTAGGTGACCTTTAAAGGTCCCTTCCAACCTAACCATTCTGTGGTTCTATGAAACTAAAAACACTATCCAGGAACACAGGCAATTAATTCTCTGGTATGAATACCAAGAAGGTTTGCCTTCAGCTTCCATTTTGCTTTTTCTTCAAAATGCAGACAAGCTTTGTGGATTATGTTTTAATACTACAAATGCTTTCAGATAAAGTGATTTCTATTGATTCACTGTCCAAAAAAGCAGTGAAATTCTATTGGAAAGACCAAGCATTTCTGCATTTTTTGTACTTTTATCAATTCAGGAAATCAGCTGACAGATTTTACATGAAATAATGAGAACATTCTAAGTGGATGGCAAAATAAAGGTCTCTCATAACCACACACTTCCCTTTACTGTTTCTTTTCCAAAATAAAACACCAGGTTTTGTATTATATGCTTTCTGAGCAGGAGTTTTCGATGCTTATTAATAAAAAAATAATAAACATTTACAAACCTTTTGGAGATACGGCCACACAGACATAATTACAATTGAGAAACCTGCAATGCAGTGAAAACATAACTGAAGTTGCTTTATTTGCTATGTTTATCAGTAATTTGCTTTACTGTAACAATTATTACAGGTTCATTATTCAGCTCCTAAATGTATTATAGTCTAAAACTGTGCATGTCTGTCACCTGAAAAAAGCTATATATTATGAGCTTTTTTAAAGAAGTGATAATTCCTCCTAATATGAGGAATTATTTTTACAACGCTTTATAGGTGCATACACACTAAACAAACAAACAAAAAACCCCAAACAAACAAACAATGAAAAGAATACTGATGCACCAAGGAAACCACATCAGATTTTTCCTCTTAATAGAAAGACAACAAGATCCCCAGAGTAAAACCAATCCTTGATATATTGACATATTTGCATTCAGTTACTAAAAGGATTTTAATTCATCAAATAATTCCATGATTTTCAAGATCATTTCTAGGACCACTGAAAACCACCAGAAGTCAAAAATCAACTGAGTTCTTGTTTACAGGGGCAGTTATTTAGGAACGAAACAATAATTTGGTTTGCAGTGGAGATACAAGATCCCACAGGAGAAAACATGTTTTGAAATAGATAACATACTTTCTCACAAAGACCTTACCTCTTATGAACTCAGCATTATTTCCTATCTTCATTTCTTACAAGTTTTACTTTGGATATAAAAGTGTGACCTTTGTTTTGTTTGGTTCTGAGCAATAACCTCACTCTGCCACTATCTTTTACTCCGCTCTATCACAAAGCCATAAAACAAAGATTAACGTTATGTGCTACTTAGTCTCAAAAGACTGTATATTATTTAACTTAACTAATTAAATTTGCTTCATTTGCTAGCCATATCTTCTCTTTTGAAGAATCAGAAAAAAACACCTTTTTAAGATTATAAAAGAACAGTAGCATTAAGAGAGTCATGTAGCTGAAATCTAGAAAACCCTGTAATTTTCAAACCAAATTACATTAATTAAGCAAATAACACTGAAATCCACAGGTGTTTACTCACCTACGCTACTGAGAAACATAGTGAGATACATAATCCAGATGGATCGCCACCTGCTCTTGTAATGCTCTTGTGTTTCCACAACATCCCTGGTTTTGACCCAAAACACAAGAGAGAAAAAAAATCATTATCAGATTCTCTTCTAGTTGTTCCCACAGGACACTGAAAACATTTTTCACAAACCTCTCAATACAATTGTGCAAACTGTTACGTAGGAATGGACTTCCACACAGCAAAGATACAAAGAATTTATTTTAGAAGCAAGCTAATTTTTCACTGGAAAATACTAGATTGACAAATAAAAAAACCCAACCCTAATAAAAATGCTATCACATACCATTGCATTCAAATGTTACACTAAGAGATCTTTATCTAGAGACCTTTGACTCTGAAATATCTTTGTATAGACAGTTTTGAGCATCACAGGTATCATGTGATGGGCTTTAAGAAGTGTGTAGTAAACCATAAAACCCCAAACATCTACTCAGAGTTGTGACTTTGAAGCAAAACCCCCCCAAACCTGAACAGCTATCCATTAGACTAAAAGGTATGGCCAGTCTATTCTTACTATGAGAAAGTAACCACGCAATATAAAAGACACATGTCAAAGATATTACTAATGATTGTAAAGGCTAAAAAAAACCGCAACCCCAAAAACAAGTGCAAACTTTGTGAGTAGTAAGGTCTTTTTCTAAAATTCATAAGCACCTTCTGAGACCCAGACATTTTTTCAAAAGCAAGAACATTTCAGGGTTCCTATTTTGGTTTTGAAGTATTCTAAACAAAATAATCTCTGCCCAGAAGATGTAGACCTAGGCACACACCAATTTAAATACAGCTATTCCACAGCATGATTTGTACCTTTATTTCTTCAGAAATGTTTATACCGTTGCAGTATCTCGCTTCAATAATCCCTTAACCATATAAACGACGTTTCTAAACGATTTCTGTAATTTTATTGCCCATCTCACATGTCGGTCAAACACTCGCATATGTTGTACATATACTATGTTCAGTTACTTTCAAGATTTTAACTAAATTAAGGGGTAGTTTTCAAGTGTGAGGACACTTGGGCAGAAGCAGCAGCAGCAGCAGAAGCCACCACCACACTGTTATTTTACTGACAGAAGGGAAAAAAAATCCCAAGTGACCAACTGCTGCCCGCAGAAGAGTACTATTGCATACTTGGGCTGCAACACCGCAATAACCAATGTTTATACATTTTAGAAACTTTCCAAGCAAGCGCGTTGTGTTGGTTTCTAAGGCAGAACCGCCGCCGGTCCCAGGGCGCAACGGGCGAGGGAGGCGGCGCCGCCAATCCAGACCACCGGAGCGCCTGAAGAGGGAGGCGGCTCCGGTCTGTACCCCTCTCCGCCAGCTCCCTCAAGCTTGGTCTTTCCTCGCGGGGTAAAAATACTCACGCACGGCGGAAAGGGACTCGTCACGCTCACGGGTGTCTCCTCAACATTCCCGCCCCAACACGGAGCAAGGAGGGACGGGAGGCTGCTGTCAGCGCAGCTCACCCCCGCCCGCGCCACAAGGAGTCTCCTCATCGCCTCAGAAAGGAGGGGCGCGCGAAGGAACAAGCTCCTACCTGCTCTCCTCCTCCGCCGCTTCTCTGGGACTCAGCAAAGGCTCCTGCCCCTCAGAAGCCGTCTCCGGACCGGAGACCGCGGCCGCCATACCCGACCGCGGTCGCTTCCGAGCCCCGTAGTGTTGAGATCCGCCCCCCTCCCCGATTCCTCCAGGCCGCCCTTCGCGCCTGCTACCGCCAGAGGGCGCGCGCCGCCGCACCTCCGCCGCTGGTGGGACCGAGGCGGCCGCCGAGCCGGCAGAGCGTGAGAGGCGGCGGGCGGGGCGGAGAAGGGGCGGTAAGCGCTGGTCACGCGCGCGGGGCGGGGCCAGCGGCCTCCCTCGCCGGGCGCCTGCGTACGTGAGCTCGCCCTCGCGTGAGGCTGGCCCCGCCCCTCTCTTCCCTTCTCCCTCCTCCTCCGCCCCTCTCCCTCCCCTTCCCGCCCGCCCATGTGGGGCCCCAGCGCCGGGCCGTCAGGTGAGTGACCTTCGCGTGGCGGGTGGGAGGGGATGGAAAGGGAAGGAAGAAGGGAGGGGCTGCTCGCTCCCGCCCCGGGAGGCGATAGCTGGTCTCCGTGAGGCCCTCAGGTGAGGGCAAGGAGAGAACGTGCCCCTGGGGCTCTCCCCTCCTGGCTGTGCCCAGCCCCGGGGGGGCGCTGCGGGCGCGTCCCTGCCGCCAGCTGAGGCGGCCTCGCCCCAGCATGGGCTGCCGGCCGCTGTTCCTGGCACGGAGGGACCGACTGGGTGTCCTGTGGGCCGCTGCGGGTTGAGTGGACTCGGGGCGCTAACAAGGCGTTAAGCGCCTCCCGCCCTTTTTCTTGCGGCCGCTCAGGGGAGCGCTGGGGTCCCGCCCGGGGTGGGCCGAGGGCTCGGCGGCCTGAGGAGGTCTCCACCAGTCGGTGGTGAGGCTGCGGGGGCCACCTGCAGCCTGGGGTCGGCAGGGCGCTGTCTGCCGAGCGCTGCACTTTGGACCGGTAGGTGGTGGGTTAGGCTCCCTGCCCGCTGATAACCACGTCCAGAGCAAGCGGGGGAAAGGCAGGTAGGCAGCCGCGGGCGGTGTAACGCTTCTGCCTTAGGCCCCTTTGTTTATCCGCAGGTTCCTCTGTACCCCATGGCGTGAAATGGTTGTGGGGCTCGTTCCTGACTGGTCGCTGTGGCTTCTTTGAGTTTTATTTTAATTTTATTTAGCATTCTGTGGTGGATGGGGGCAAAAAAAATAACCCACAAATGTGACCTGGCATTAACTGGAAGAGGAAATTTTAAAAAGTAATAGGGCAGAGAAGTTAAAGACTTGGCCTTCTAAAATACATATACATACCTTGTTGAGATTGACTTCTTGGTAGGAGCTGTTTCATATTCATACGTAGAAGCAGTAGCCTGGGTCTTTGATAAAGTCTTCATGTACTTCCCACTTGTGTTTTCTTTTTGTAACTGAAGCTGCACACACTGGATAAAAAGGATTAGCTGATCCCTTTATGTGTTGGATTTTGGATGAATTTTTGTGTTGTTTCTATGACATAAGTGTACACAGCAAGAATTTATAGTCACAATGCCATATGAGGGCTCAGGAAGCAAAGAAAAACACTTTACCTAGATCAAGAACCTAGTTATAACTTATCTTTAGATTTCTTTATCTTGTTCTCTGGAAAACACTATTTTAAAATGTAGGGTTTCTTTTTACTGCATCACTTCATAATGTGCCTTTATATCTCCTACTCTTTCTGTTCACAACATACACTTGTGTAAAGCTTACCATGTTTGAAATATACTCACCAAATGTTCACAACCCAGGTGCTGTTTCTTGGGCTACACAACTATGCAGCATCTTTATCGGATCACTGCTTCCAGCTGATCTGTCTTACAAAGCCATCCTGGTGTGACTTGTGTGGTATCAAGTAGTGGAAATCTAGTTACGTTCCAGAACAAGCTCTGCTGCTTCTTTTCCTAAGTTCAAACTCCCACTGCTACAATATACTTTTACTTTGGTTGTGAAGTTATAAAACTTCAGCCTCCAACAGTCAAATTTGCCTCTTCTGACAGTAAAAGTACTTGTAATTGTCTTTCCACATAGACACTGGTGGACAGAGACCAAAGTATGGCCTTACCCTCCTGTAACCAAGATAAAAATGGGAGGATAACCCCTGTTTATCTCAGTAATATTTTGGAGAAGTTATAATCAACATACTTCATGTAGTTGGAATATTGTCTTGTTTAGTGTTTCCTGTACTCCTTCCAGTAGTGGTGTAGTGTTGAATACAATTAAAAGAAATATCATGAATTACTTTAGAGTCTTTATTCAATCAATGAAATAAATACAGGATGAAGCAGCCCTTTCACCCCAATCAATGTTGCATTTAAATGTAATGCACTTGTCTAGAAACCTGTTTTGGCATTGCCTTGTTGCAGCAGCGCGAGCTCAGCACGTCAGCCTTTGAATTCACAGCAAAATCAACATCTTCATGTTTTCTCTCTTAATTGTCTTTTGTTTTAGAGAGGATTTAAAAAACCCGAAACAGCAAGCAAGCTAAACTTGCAGGGCTCCTTTGATAAGCATCAAAACATTAATTAAAATTATTTTCATAATTACTGGTAAGCACTATACAGATAAAACTGTGAATCTAGCTTTATTTTTGACAGCATAGATTTAGTCTTGTGCATTCTCACTCTGAACTGTCTTCCCAGCCCCACAGAGAGTCTGCTTTGTAGTGCTGTCCTTGTCTCCACTGCTGAGTTCTCTTCTAGCACCAGGAGAATACCAAGCTGTCTCCCCCCTCCAAAAGGCAGGGGAGGCACCTTGCAGGGGCTGGCAGACATTTCCAACACACCAACAGTGTGTGAGGTCAATGGATATCTCTAGAGTGAGGGCAAGGAAAAAGCTTGTATTGAGGTTGTGATTCTATTAGATCAAGCAGATATGGATCAGAATAACAAGATTACACAGTCGGCTGTTCAGAACCAACTTTCTACAGCGTTAAAATAGAAGATCCCCACTTTGATTCTGGTGATTTTAGGTATTTATTTGTGCCCTGTAATAACTGAACATAGAACCATTGTGGCTTTCTAGGATGTTTGTTCTAGCATTCAATTGCCATAAGTTGTCTGTAACTTCTATTTTGATAGTAACTTCAGTGTTAAAGGTTCCTCTTTTTTTTCTGTATATTGATTCTTAAGTATTGGCATTTTAGAAGTGGAGAGGAATGTATTTATGAATCTGACAGCAATTTTAACTTGTTATATTCAGATAAATTTATTTTAAGAATCAGCATATTGAAATGTGTCAGAATAAATGACCGTTGGATTAAAATGAAAAAATAAAATAAAGTTTAAGAAAACCAACCAAAACCCACAAAACCACTGTGATTTAACTTAGCTTATTTGGGATGTTACAAAGTTAGTTAATTAGACTGTTTAGTATGGAGGAATCTGGAAAGAGTAGAAAATAGTTGAAGGTAAATAACTAGCCATGTTTTTGATAATTAAATCTGTTGTTTCTTAGGGGTGTGCAGATCCTGGACCTTTATCTTTTTAATCGAATAACCTGTATCCTGCTGATCAAGAAGCCAGACTTGAGTTGTCTTTTTTT
Organism: Porphyrio hochstetteri; assembly: GCA_020800305.1. NCBI lineage: Eukaryota > Metazoa > Chordata > Aves > Gruiformes > Rallidae > Porphyrio > Porphyrio hochstetteri. Next base: position 40,581,535 of record CM036909.1, on the reverse strand, counting down.
CGTCCTTCCTCAGTGGAAGAGCACAGTAGTGGCTCTTTGTTCGCTTCAGTAAGTATTGTTTTCGAAACAGTATTCAATTTGCCTAAAATCTCGATCATTTTAGCTATAGTTGAGTTTGTGTATTTGTTGACAAATAAATTACGCTGGTACGGAATTTGATGGCATGATTTCTTCTGTGAAGGGGAAGGGAGCATCAGTTTCAAAACCATAAGAAATGACTTGACAAAAATTGGAGAGGAATGGACAGAATAAGGGTTAAGATGTATGCTTAAGTCACCAATGAACAAGTTTACAAAAATAAGCTTTCTACGCATCAATTACTAGAGCTACTTTCTTTTCCTCTTTAATTTTTTTATAAGCAAATAATCGCACAGCTAGAAATCTAGTCTTCTAGTTGTTTAAAACTAAATATTGTTTCCAGCTTCCAATCTGAGATGTTTTTATGAAAGTGCATTTTGATTGCTAAGTTTTTCCTGTCACAGCTGTATTGACAGGACAGAGATCAAGGCCACTCCTTGTTTTACTGGTGCCTGTAAAATATAGTTAGAACTGGCTGAAGATTTAGTTCTGTGATCCTGTGTGCCTCTTTAGTTGGTTTGTCATGAATAATGTAATGAATTTCTGGTTGTATTAGGCTTGTCAAATTCCTACTCCTAAATTTCTTTTTCCTAAAAAAGCTGGAGTTTCTGTATTTTGTTTTAAATTAAAAGAATTGACCTGAATGTGAAGGTTAACCTCCTTGTAATAAGTATGGTATGGCTTCTTGTTTACTACTTGGAATAATAATAGTATAGTTTGTTATTAATATAGATGCCATAATAAGAACCTACTTTGTGATACAAACAAATATGAGATAATATTTTAACTGCCTTATTTTTACCTGTTCTTTTTCTCTAGATGTCAGTTTGCTGCTAATGGGTGTGAGTAAATTAGATGTACTGTACAGAAAGCTTCTCCTCACTAAACTTTTCATCAGAGGATGGGGAAAGCCAGAGGATCTGAAAAGGTGACTTGTTAAAAAAATAACAGCATAAACAATACTTCATATAAAAACAAGCCTTGAAGAACAATTGTTACTATACTGCAATTAAAAAAACAAAGTGTTAAAGTTTGTTTTGTTCAGGAAATCGTGTATTTGCATACTAAGGGAGGAACTAGATTTAAAAGAAATCTTAAAGGGATTTACTAAATGCTTCTGTTTCAATAGGCTCTTGAGAGAATGCATGTATCCAATCACATTTTTCTGTTTAGCATATATGATAACATACTTCAAGCTATGTCTCTGAAAAGTGTTCTCCAAAAGCAAAACTTGCTGAGATTTTGCAGAGGAATTGTTGTGCTTAACATTAAAGAGGATCTTGCTAGCTTTCTGTAACTTCTTAATAATGATGAGCTTTAAAAGTGTTAAGATGGAATCAGAAGTTCCTCTCATAGCCCAGAGTAATAAATTCATTCTTTTTAGGTGTCTAGAAAATAAAATTAAAAATATACCTCTTAGCTAATAAAATCAGCAAATAGTTTAAAACTATTAAAAGTAGCACCTGAAGGTTAAACACTTGCATTTAAGTTTAAAAATTGACGGAATATATATATTTTGCATAATGTAATATTTAAATAGGAAATTTGAAATCTGCATTTAATAAGCTTTTTTATGTATTTGAAAAATTAATAAAGAAAATTTTAAAACTTACTGAAATAAAATATGTTCACTATGGATAGCAGTGGAGTTATGTGGGGGGTGTTTTTAAGTCCATGTGAAACACTAGTTAGCTTCACAATGTCTCATCTTCAGATGGCACTTGATTTGCTCTGTATGTCTGTCTTCAGTTGATTTTTCTCTTAAGTAGCAGTCTTCTCTGCAAAATGAGCATGTGGGATTTTTTAAAAGTTTAGATTACTTTTGTTGTAACAAGCAGAAAATGTGGTTGGGGTTTTTTTGATTGCAGCATTTCTGTATTTTGTGTGTGTGTATTTTAAATGGGACACTTTAATGTTATCAAAAGCCTCTCAAAAACTTCTGGGTTCTCAGTGAGATGTGAAGTTGCACTCTCCCATCCCGTCTTCACCCCCTCCCTAACACAATTGCTGTGTAAGGGAGCTTCTGACTAATTCTACTGTTAAGCTGCACCTGGTTTTGCAATAGCCTTCTCTTGCATGGGGTTTGTAAGGGTAAGCACACTCATGTCAAACAGCAATGAAGAAGCATTGCTGATAGTAATAATGCTATTGGCTATGGCTGTTCCTTTTTCATAGTGGGGGAAACGTGATCAAAAGCTGTGGTAAGCATGAGGTGGGCTTGCTGGCCTGAAAAGTGGAAGAATTTGTTCTGTATATTGCCCCTGAATGGGAAGATGATGACCTGTTCCCCAGCAGTCTGGCTCCACCTGGATGAAGAAAGAACACTGCCTCCTCCTGACTTCTCATGCTGGCTAGTGGGAAGAGGGAGTACCACTCCCTAGTATGCAAGCCCTGTCATGCCAGAAAGCAGCAGCAGCATCTGTCTTAGTGGGGTTTTTTTGAGGGTTTGTGAAGCTCCATTAGAATAAATTGTTTCATATACTTCAAGCATTAACTGACTGGTAGTAGAGACCACGCTGCCTAGAAGTAATCTGTAGTTGTATGTGCACATATTTGATGTGATGAATGTTGATACCCTAATGCTTTATCCTCAACCTGTTGAGATTTGGCCTTCAGTATCCTAACTACAGAGGAAATACATAAATGCAGTATCAGAGGATTTAGTGTCAGGCAAAACTTCTCTCTGTTAGCTTACTGTCCACACTCACATCTTGTACCTTTACCCTTGTTTTCACAGAAGTACTTAATGTGCCTGCTGCTCTGTATAAGAAAAGCAAGGGACATATAGCAGAGCTATTTTTGATAGGGTGATAAACTGGGTTTTCTTTGTGTTCTTTTGTTTTGGGGTTTTTTTCCTGGAAGGTGAACAGATCATTCCTGTTACACTATTCTATACTTTTCACACAAATCTTGTTTCAGTTCATCAGGTACCATCTATGTATTTCTAGCAGCAAGAACAAGCAAGTTCCTAGCATAGAGTATTTAAGGTTGAGAGGGCCATCTTCAGGGCATGTAGTCCACATTCAAAGCATGTATTCACATATTTACTTGAAATCAAGCTAATTTCTTAGCGCCTTATTGAGTTTTGAAAGTCCCTTAAGGATAGAGATTATTCTTAGTTTCTCCAGGCAGTTTTTTTTCAGTGCTTAACTACTACCACTGTGAAAAAGTTACACTGTATTCCAATAGAAATTTCTTATGTTGCAACATGCAGTCATAGTGCCTTGCTCTCTTACTGTACACCTGAGATAAGAGTCTCATTTCCTTTTCTCTGTAGGGCTCTGCAGCCCATTTAAGTAGTAGAAGAAAGCAACTCGAGTTGCCCCTTAGCCTGCTGTTCCCTAGGCACTGCAAACTGTTCCCTAGAATTGCCCCTTTGCTGAATGCAGAGGGCGTGCCGTTAGCCTGTGGAGCTGCAAGGGTGTGCTGCTAACGCGCGTTCCCTTTAAAGCCCACCAGAAACCCCACGTGTTTTCCTGCAGAGCTGCTACCTTGCTAGGAAGTTGCATAGGGCTATTCTGTTCTAGGTGCCAGATGTTGTAGTTTTATTGTTGAGCTTTAGGAGGCTATTGTCCTGTTCCTCCAGCTTATCCAGGTTGCTCTGAATGGTAGTCCTCTCATCCAGCTATCAACCTCAACCTCCAGTTTGTGTCATTCATGAATTTGCTTAAATGCTGCTAGGAACTTGTTTCCAGTTAGACTTCAGATCATGGGCAACTACATTTTTATGCTGCTTTTCACCCATCCAGAGTTCTCTGTTGCCTTTTATCTAACTAATAAGGTGTGTGAATGTAGGAGCTTGCTGTGTCTTAACATGGCTATGAAAAATGTTTTTAGCATATCAGGTGTAAAATACTATTTAAGAGCTGTTAAATCACAAGCAATGTGACTTTTTTTTTTTAAAAAAAAAAAGAAAACATACTAATCAGGCTACCATAGGGTAGATATATAAATCTGTAAGTGCAAAGCTGGCTTCGTAACTTCTATTTTCTTTCTGGTGTACTTTAACTCCTGAAATTTTTTATGTGTATATATATATATACATATCATATAAAATATGATATACATGTATCATGTTGTTAAATTAAAGATTAAATCTTCTCTACTTGCTTCCTTTCAACAGAATATTTGAATTCAGAAAAATTATTGGAAACAGGGAAAAATGCCAGACGCTGGTTTCGAAAGATTACCCCGTGTTCATTGACAAGGTACTTAAAAGCAAGAGATGATGCAGTGTAACTAAATTTATTTTCCTGATGGTATGTAAAAGTGAAATCAATTTAGTACTTACCAGGCTGCTGTTACAGAAGAGTTGAATCTTGATGTCATGTGAATCTGTATTTTCCTGATGTTTGATACTATAACAGCATGGCTTGCTGCTTGCATTGGAAATGGGGGACTTGAGTTAGGGAGTACATAGAGATGAGGTAATGAACGCACTTGTGACTGATTTGGTTACCCTTTGCTGATAACCAGTACTCTAAAAGGTGGCATTAACTGACTTCACAGGTGTTCCTAGTTGCTCTGTATCAAGAAAAGAATATTAGGATTTATCTGTGAGGAAAGAGGAAGTGTTGGAGAGGCGAAAGAAAGCAATGTACTGTGAGTTCTCAAATACTTTTAATTTGAAAAAGGAGGCCCTGTGCTTCTAATTGAGGTGTGCAGATGTAATTGCCCCAGAGATGATTCAATCTACAAAGTATGAAAAGGAGGTCAGAAATTAAGAGTAGTCCTAGAGTCAAATAAATACTTTTAACAGTTTGGATTTTTTTTTTTTAATTTGAACTGCTGTGGATAGGATTAGGATGCAACATGCAGAATGTGGAATGGGGTTGGAAGGGATGGGAAAGCAACCAGTCATGTTGTTGGCTACTAGTGAGAATGGAAGGAAACTAAAGGAGTCACTGTAGAGATAGTTTTCTTTTTTCTCCAGTAATAAAATAGTTGGGGATGTGTGGGATGTCAGATCTTGAAGCTCAAAAAATGCTCAAAATTTAGTTTGTGTTATGTAGGTTATTTAAGATGGGACAGCATTACACTTATTCCTTGATTCCTTTAATAAAAGAAAAATTTGAAACAAATGTTTTGACTGTGATGATAACATGCATATCCTTATATTTGAAATAGACCTCAGCTTTGGGGTTTTTTTAAAGTACCTTTTTATCCTGTAACAGTTTTTAAGAGATTTGCTTTCTGAGCAAGTTAAATCCTGATATGAAATATTCTGCTTTCATCCCATTCTGTCTGTAGGTTGAGGAGCAGTCTGACTGTAAAATCCTTGAGGGACACTTCCTTTCCCCATTGGCTCATTATGTCCCAGGTATCCTGCCAGTTGAATCACTTGTAGCAAGGTAAGAGATGCTAAGTGGTATTTCCTTTCTGAAACTAGTACTGCAGAGAAATAAGAATGGACTAAAAGTAGTTTTATTGTGAATCTGATTTATTGTAAATTAGCTGTAAAATATTCCAAACTGGGTTTTGTACTAATGTGTTAAAATAGGTTTTGATCTCAAAAGTGAAAATAAATCTTATTACTTTGATAGTTTGTGTGTAAATGTTTCTGGTATTTTGTTTCATTTTGTTTTAATGTAGAAATCATATTGCATAAAGCTACAGAATAGCCTATTGAGTTTTTTAAAATTATTTGGTTAATGGGGTTTTTTTGTTGTTTTGGTTTCCCCCCCCTCCCCCAAATAAGCAAGATGCTGGAAAGGTAGGGTACTATAGCCAGGACAGTAGTTGCTTGTTTTATACCTAGCAGGAGAAGCTGTTTATATGAAAGAGGAATGTTAGATTGTCTTGGAAGGAACCATTCCAGCCTCCCGTTGAATAAAGAAATACTGTATGTTTACTGTAGTAATTAATTAATTTAATAAGTAGTAAGTTCATTAATTGTAGAAAGATAATCTGGTGTCTTTTTTATGTGGCAAGGGAAAAATAAAATAGCATCCTCACAGACGGGGCTGGATGATCCCTAATAGTCAGAGGGAACCTAATGGCATTTTTGCTGGTTTCATGCTAACAGTGTTTCGCCATTGAGTGAGTTTGGAAAGGGAGCATAGTTTCTGCTTGATTATAGTTTTCAGCTAAACATCCACAATGGATTTTTTTTTCCCCAGGCTTTGTTTAATAACTTAAAAATGAAACATAAAAGTTTATCAGCTCAAGTTGATACTAGTGGTGTCAGTTTTATCAATATTACTGGTTGGTGTTTTTCTCTGTACTTAAGTATGTAACACTAAGGAATGTCAGAGGAAGTTTGGCTGTTAAAATATCAGTTGACTTCCACCTCTCTATTGGTTAAAGAAACTTTTAACATTATTGGACCAATCAGTAGCACACTGGAAAGTACAGTATACTGATTGTTTCCTTATCTATGTTCTCTTACAGTTGGTAATCAAGTTATGCTAATTGTTACATCATTAGAGAGTATTGTTACAGTTTTGAAATGCTCTACAAATTTCCCTTAGGATCGTTGTGGGTTATGTGAATATTTTTTCTCCAAAGCGTGTAACACTGTTGTAGGGAATAGTGCTCCATCTTGTGGGGAAAATGCCAGTGGCTCAGAAGTTATTTCCCCTCTTCCTCCCCCGCCCTGCCCCGAGTATAACTAAATACTAAATAACTTCAGTAGCAGCAGAAGACATTAAGTGATTGATGTTGGGTGTATAGAACAGGGTTGGGTTGTTGGCTTTTTAAATTTTATTTTATTTTTTAATTTAAATACATTGCTCATCTTAATCTTCAGGACTGTTGTGTGCTCAGGAGAAAAATAGCAATGCTGCATAGGAGAGCTAGTCATACTTGCTTAGGCTGCTCTTCATCTGAAGGTCTGTTTCTCCACTCTGCAAAATTTCAATTGTGATGATGAGGTAGTGTTCTTTTTTTAGGAAGATGATCTTTCAGCTTGGCTCCTTTTCTTGTTTGGCATTTATTCTTATCCTGCTTTTGGATTCCTTCCTTTGTTGGATGTGTTTATGAAAAATGATACTGCTGAATCGCTGGCAGTTTGCCTGCATGGATTGCAAAAATACTTTGTTGTGTCTTTTTAGTAAAGATTAATTTTTCTGGCATATCTTACAAAGAAGATATACTTATTTTGCTAAACTGGGTGTTTGTTTCTCATAGATTTCAGTTCATCATACCCAGAAGATGGAACAGCAAGCACAGACCTGTTTGCATTCATTTAGCAGGCACGGGAGATCATGTGAGTATGTAAAATTGATTGTTATCATGAAATAAAATAATCAGATTTTATCTTAATATATGTTCATACATCTTATCTTCTTCATACATCCAGCACTTCTGGAGGAGACGCACATTAATGGCACGCCCAATGATTAAAGAAGCCTGTATGGCTTCCTTATTGCTCGAAAACCCTTACTATATCCTTTTGTGGAAAGCAAGATACTCGTTCTCAACGTTCTCTTCAGAAGAGAGGAGACTTATCACACTGGTATATCTACTCTGTGGATTAATTTCCAGTAGAATTTCCAGTGGAGAGAAGCAAAGAGCAAAGTATGACCAGTGCATGAAAGACAATGTAGTACACAGTTAATGTAATAAGCTACTTTTACACCAAGTATTAATTTTCTGATTTTTTTTGAAGTGTCTTCTATAAGCTTCTTAATCTGTGTACTGATTAAAGAACTGATCTGATTCCTTTAGCCACAGCAGAGCAAAAACTGTTTGTTCATTTTACATAATAGTGTGACTTCTGAACATATTAGAGAGAGGAAAAAAAAGTTGCTTTTCCTGCTTTCCCTTCTCAGATGCAAACTTCTGCTACCTCAGGTACTCTTGAGAAACTTGCTGCCTCCAGTTAAGATTTGTTTTTAAAGAAAAAGTTAAGTTCTGTCCTGTCATCTACTCATCAGCAGCTTCTATAAGAGTTATCATTTGATTAAATAGGATCTCTGGTTACACTTTCTTCCTACTCATATACCTGACAAAAGTAAAATCGTACATTACAAGCTACATACTCAAGTTAAACATTTGAAAATCCAAAATTTAATTTGTGTGCTCTTTATGTATATAATATTTTAATTTTATTGTCATTACTTATTATTTTGTTTAATTTTTCATTTATTTTTTTTTAATTAATTGCCAAGGTGTTTTTTAATAAAACTTTTTTACTTTCTTTAACTTGAGTCTTCTACATGGCTGTAGAAAACCTAAGGATCAACTGTAAGTATTACCATTACATTCATGGATACTGTCTATTCAAAATACCCCTCTTTTTTTTTCCTTTTTTACTCAAAAAGCTCGAAGTAGTATACACTTTGATAGCTTACTAAGAAAAAAAAATCTCAAGCGTGGCCCACTTGTAACCTGCTGATGTGAAATTGTCTGTCCTTTACTAAGGTACTTTGTCATCTTTTGTGTTGAGATCACAGTGATCAGGAGAGTTTGTGTAGCATGAACTTGTTGTACAGTGAGAGATGAGTGTGAATGCAAGCATCAGTTTACTCTTCTGATGCACAGCTCTTCATGTACAAATTGCTGCAGTTGTATTTCAATCAATTATGAATAATCTTTGTTCAGATAGCATACTTCCCTGTTGTAATTGCTAAGATTTTGCTTTTCCAAGGTATTTTAAGGGGACCACAGTCAGAAGTGTAAATCAACTTGGTGTTGCTTATTTGTTAGTCAGTGAAACTATGCAGTATTCAGTATTTTACAGGACTTGACTCCCCCAGTCAGCTTCTTAAATGTGACTTTAGAAGCCTAATTTGGTAGTCCTGGTTTTTGTTTTTCATATTTTCCTGAATTACTGGACTATAAACAAAATTCAACAGGATATGTGTCTGAGGCAAAGCTGTAGCTGTAGTCTACCGATATTTCTTAAAGACCAAATATGAATGGATGTTTTAATCCTTTTTATTCCAACTTGGACATTTAACATGAGTAGGAGACACATAGAAGGTTATTTATTTTGAAAGCTGAAATTCTAAAATGTGATCATTCTATTAGGACTTCAGCAGGAGCACTGCCTCACACTACAGGATTTTAGATTTTCTAGATTTTATTTAGATACCAGCATTTGAATTTCCAAATCTAAAAGCTTAAGAAATTTTTTTAGGGAGAATTTTTTAATTAAAAGAATAGCTTTTAGGGTGGGTTTTTTTTTTTTTCCCAAAGCAGATGCTGAATTTTATTTATTTTGACATGAGCCACTTTTTTTTAAAAAAAAAAAGTTCATTACATTTACTGTTACCAACTAAGATTATGTCAATTTTTTTAAATAGGAAAACTGTTTAAACATGTATATATATATTTGCTATTGCATTTTGAAGTGTAAGATTATAGGAAAGTGTGTGCTGGAGGATATTTATTGGTGGCTTTTTTCCCCCACTTGCTGAGGGTCTGATGCAGAAGAGTAAATTCAATGTGTTAGTGAGGATGTTTGTAACTCCATTACCAGTTGTCTAGCTTGACAGCTTAGTGCCCGTACCATGTACGGAATGATTCTTTGGAAGGGGAATACCCCATCCAGTAATTGTCAGTCTTCAATACAAGGTTACAGAGCAGTAGCAGCGGTTTAGTTAATGTGCTAGTAAGTGTTTAATAAATACAGCAGCTGGAAAGGGCTGAGGAATCTCATAACAAAGCTGCAGAAAGAATGACATTAGCCTATAAATACTGATCTGCAGCAGCTGTGCTCATTTCTCCTGTGGCATGCCCAGTAAGCTTTGTGCCTGTGCTTCAGCGTGTCTCAAATGTGATTGTGTGCTGCAGAAGAGGCCAGTAGCCTTTTGGAACCTGGCTGTGTGATGCTAAAAATACACAGCCCACCTCCCCAGATTAGAGGTTTATTAATTGCTCTGTAAAATACTTTTTTTTTTTTCATGTTTTAGAGTCCCTCTGATGGTTCAGCTGAATAGCTTCCTACTATTCTTTTATCTCTTGTGTGTTTTAATGCTTTGCAGTACACTGCATGAATTTCTCAGTACCGTGACAAACTTCCCCCTTTACAGTTGCAGTCTTACAGTGACACTGATGAGTGCTTCCAAAGCTGACACACTGATTGCTCTTCAAATGTTGTGTGCAATTTTTCAATGATGTAAACCAGGTAAATAAAGAGAAAAAAAAAAAAAGAGAAAAGGATTGTTTCTGCAAATGAGATAGTGTATGTCTAGGACTGTATCACTTTGATTCTATTTCTACGAGGTCCCTTTAAAACTTTACAGGACAGAAGATAACTACTAATGAAATGCTATTGTTGGTAATATCTGTTTCAAGAAGACTAGGCTGCCAGTGATACGTTAGAAGCTTAGTAGGTGTATATTCCTTGTCCTCATTTAGATGAAAAAGTAAAAGTACCAGAGAATCTGGACTTGCTTTTTTTCCTGTTGAATCAACAGGAGTTCTGCTCCAAAATTCTCTGGGAGTGTTGATCAGGCTTTGTATAAAAGTATGTATAGAATGATGAGAAATGTCAAAATCTGATCTTAGAAAATAAATCCTGTATTTTTCTTTTTTTGGGGAGAAAAGACGGTCATGTTTAAAAAACGTCTCGGACCTGTTTGTAATGGGAGGAGCTCTTGTTCTGGAATCAGCAGCTCTCTTGCACTGGCTAGAGAGAGAAGGCTATGGACCGCTAGGGATGACTGGAATATCCATGGGTGGACATGTAAGCTTTATATTTTCTATTCAGTTATTTTTGTTTTAACTTCTCATTTGATCATTTAGCATTCAGAAATAATTTGCTTTATAGTGTTCTTCTCAGAAGTACTTTAAAATAAACATTTAGAGTCATGGGAACAAATTGTCAGCAAATCTTGAGTTTTGTGGTGCAGAATAAGTATAATCCTCAATAAATACTGAGAAATCATATAGCCCTTTGTCAGCCATCTCCTGACAAGCTTGATATTAATATAAGCTTTTCATGGAATAATGGGGCGGGGTAAAACATTTTCTGAAAGAAGGTCTGTACAGATCAATTGATAGCTCTCCCTTTCTTCCTCCATTCTTCTTGCTTAAATTTTTGTGTTTGAATGGGTTGTGTGAGGCGTGGTGTAATTGAGGTGATTTTTGGTGTCAACTGTTTTCAACTCCTCTCATTTTCCTCAGTTATTGCTATTGATTAGAGAAGAATTCTGTGGTGAGATAGATACCATTTTGTGTATGACACTGTGCATATTCAAACTAAACCAGCAGTGTATTAGTTAAGGTGCTTGAAAGACTGATACATAGTTAAAATATTACTCCTTGTGTGTCTACAGGTAATAATTTTCTTGTGAGACGTAGGTACAAAGCTTATTAAAACAACATACTTCTGTTTTGCTGGTCCTTGCTTGTTTGTTGTGAGGAACTAAGCAATCAGTGTTGGTAATGGTAGTGTCTACTGAAAGGAAAATAATTTTCCCCTAAAGCATAATTTTATAACTCTAAATGTCATAGATGTACAAAGCACCTTTCATTTATATAAACATTCTGCTGAAACAACAACTTTTATGTTAAATATATCTTTCCTGTTTTATTTGTAAGTTGGATTGGAATTCTCAAACTGGTATATGCACCACTAACCATGCAGGACGCTTAACGTTTACACTGCATTTGATGAGAATAACTGAGTTCTGTATGCTATACCAATGGCCATATACATCATGGGTATAGAAGGAGGCACTATCTGAGTGAATGAGTTTTGGATACTCCTTTGAAAATTTTTTTCTTAGTGGGTGTGTATACATTTTTGGCTAGCCCTGACTTATGGGACTTCTGGTACAATTTAAAATTGGGGAAATAAAACACTTGTTCAGTAAATAAAACTTGTCAAGAACGTACCATATAGGGAACTTCTTTATGTTGAGCTTCGTTGCTTTGGTTTTTTTCTGGAATATTCACAAAAATGTGTTTGGAGAACTGTTGTAAAGGTAATAATTTGAACTTTAAAGAACAGAAGCAATATTGTTAGGGGAAATCACAAGAACAGGCAGTATCTTTTAAACAGGTGAAAGTATGGACAACTGCCACGGTCCTTATCTGCTTTGTCACTACATATTGGTTTGATACTGTATAAACAAACAAACTGAAGGCGACAGAGTCCTTTATACAATATTGTGAATTCAATATTAAAATGCAAAATAAATGCCTTTGATTCTAGATGGCTTCACTGGCAGTGACAAACTGGCCTAAACCATTGCCTTTGATTCCATGTCTTTCCTGGTCAACAGCTTCCGCAGTCTTTACTACGGTAATGAACATAGATTTTTTTGTTATTTTTTTCCTCTTCCTATTTTTCCTGTCCTGTGTTACAATACATGTTTGTGCTTTGATTACAATAATTCTAAGGGTTGTCTGGAAACTTAGGCAGAATTTCAGTAGAAAAATTAAGTCACAGAGAAGAAGACAGATTCATTTTCTCTGTATATCATTATTTTAGAATGACCTCTGGTTTACGTGCTGGTCACTTGTGTTTATAATCTCAGGGTGTGTTGAGCAAGGCAGTGAACTGGAGAGAGCTAGAGAAACAGTATTTTACTCAAACTGTTTATGAAGAGGAAATCATTCAAATGCTTGAATACTGTGGAGTAAGTATAGTTTATTTTCTCTCTTTCCTAATATTTAGATGTGCAAATCTAACAAATAATGTAACTTCTTTTTACTTCCAGTGAAAGTAGCCATTTGCTAGCTAAAACAAATTTGCCTGGTTTTTTTTTCTTATGCTCTTGATAAATTTAACTTTTGAAGTAAAACCTTCTGAAAACCAGAAAGTAATATTTCTGTTGCATAATGTGTGTTAGGGTATAGCCCTTGCTACAGGTATTTTCTGTGACCACACATGGTGTAATCTACAACATAAAATTAATTTACCCAAAACATTGAAACTGCAGATATTATTTCCCAGTAACTGGCTTTGTAGTCTGGCAAAGTGTAAATATATACTCATGATTTATTGACCTTTGAAGTAATTGCTCCCAAATATTCTGTGCTGTAGGATATTTTTAATATGCAGCAACATGAAATTACTTTTCCAGTTGGTTTAGAGTGCTAGGTCTTTCTGTTTCTTTGTGTGATGCTAGCTGTCCCTCAGCTTTAGTCTTGTTGCACAGGCAGTTGGGATAAACATGAGGTAGAGCTTCTATAATTAGATTATTGCTTCTTATGAATTAGAATTTATTGTCTGCATATTTTATTTTTGCTTTCTTCTTGACTATTTTTTTTTCACCAGGGATGAAAGCCTCATCCCAAGAAAGATTTCATTGAGTCACTGTTCTTTTAGATCAGAATGATAACTTCTAGGGAATTGTTTATATATTGCAGCACCACCATCTAGTCAATTCTGATAAATAATGCTTTTCCTAAGATTCTTTGCTTTGTGACATTCCTTTTTCAAATGTCTTAGGATAGGAGAAGAGGGGCTGAGGTGGAGATAGTTACCTAGGTGCTTGCCATTTTTAAGTAAAAAGGGACATCAAAGAAAATGAACATCAGGTCAGATTAGATGTTAGGAAAAAAAATTTCACTGAAAGAGTTGTCAGGGCCTGGAACAGGCTGCCCAGGGAGGGGGTTGAGTAACCATCCCTGGATGTGTTTAAAAAAAGGGTGGATCAGGTACTTAGGGATATGGTTTAGCATAGAACAGGAACAGTTGGACTTGATGATTTTAAAGGTCTTTTCCAACCTTTTAATTTTCTGATTCTTTGAAAAGAAGAAACATTTTGAGATACTTAGCTTGTGTCTTCCTGGTATTTAGAGGCAGTAGATTTTTTCTCTCCTAAACCTAACATTAGACCTGATCACATGTATTTATTACCCAGAAATTTAAACTTAAACAACAGCAGTTCTAAATTCAAAGACTAACATAGGCTTAAACCCAAACATTTTTATCATGAGCTACCATATATGCTGCTTCCTGCATATTTTAAGCTGACAGAAATGTAAAATGAAATTTTCAAGAGGTTATGATGATCAGGATTTGAGTGATGTGCAGGCTGAAAATAACAAATACTGTGAGTAGTGCTGTGTGGATATTTTTTCCTTTTTTTTTTTAATATTGAATTGATCTGAAGAATAAGATTAACTGACTGGTTTAAAGGAGAAACCTTTACCAAATGACCTCTTGTCTTTGTGTAGACAGATTCTTTTAAGATGGGACAAGACTTTGTTAAAAACTTCCCTGACAGTGTGAACAGCCTGGAGGATATGGATGTGACTTCCACAATGTTCGATCTTGCTCCCTCAAACCAAACTGTATCTACAGAAGCTGTTCACAGCTTTGCCACAAACAGAAGTACTCTAAGTGCCTCATCAGAAAGACTCTTAATACAAGATACTCCTAAAATGCAGTGCATAAATCAAACATTTTCAACCAGTAGCAATAGCAATAAAAACTTAACCAGCCCCCAAGGACACGGGATACATAAAAGAAGGAGCGACACTTTACAGAGAGAATCCTTAAGGTTCATGAAGGGGGTAATGGATGAATGTACTCACGTAGCTAACTTCTCAGGTATGTATTTCTTTATTTTAATGTGCAGTTTAGAAAACTGAATAAAATACGATGGAAGGAAAGGTATTTTCTTCATTATTCATTGGCACCCTAGCTGAAATATGAAAATATCTTGAGTGTTACTCAGTAGCATCTATTTACCGCCCCATTTTCCAATTGTTTTTCTGTTTCTCTTTAATGGGCAGCTAACCCTAAACTGAATTACAGGTTTGCCTTTTAGTATCTTTGCATGAGTTAGTGCAAAGTTGTATCATTTAAAAGAACAAAGTATCTGTGTGGTGCGAGTAATATCTTAGACCTAATTAATCTGATAATAAGGTTTTGGATGCAGATTCAAGTAAATCTCTTAAAGCAGAAATCTGATACTGACTTCAGATAGAAAGTGACCTACATAGCTGAGAACCGGGCTTGAATGATACTTCCACACAAGTGTGACCAGTAAAAATGCAGAGATGTCCTTCTGGGACAGTGTGATCTGGTGAACATGGTGTTTCCCAAGACAGGCATAGCATATAGAGGGAGCTGTAGCCCAGCGAGCCTCAAATCCGATGAACCTTCGTTTCTTGGCATCTAGGAGAAATCCTTTCATGGGCCCACGTGCACGTAACGCAAACAAGTGATTTCTTCCTGAGCTAGTTGAAAGGGTTTTGCTGGAGTGGGGGCTTAGAATTGCTTCTGTGGTAGTCTGTTCAAACAAAATGGTTCAGCTCTGCATGTTGCCTACGAGGACTCGAACATGTCCTAGAACATACTCAGACTTCAAACAGGTTTCTGACAGAGCTGTCTTTGAATGTCAAAACATTCTTGATACCAAGACCCTGTGCCACCTCATCTAATTCTGGCTTTCAGTACTCCATTGGCAAGTGTAAAACAAAAAATACCAAAGCAAAAAAACAACCAAGCCAAAGGTTTCTATACTAGCATAGATTCCTTGGCTTGGACCACATCCCAGATCACTGCGAGCTAGGGAAGTTTTGTGAGAAAGACTAGTGAAGTGCTTTCCCTAAACCTTTAAAGTCATTTCAGTATACAGAAAAAACTCAGTAAGCTGTATTCTAAGTGCAGACATTCTTGTCTATCTAGACACTTAGCCAGGTGTCAGTTAAAGCACTGACCTTTCTTGAAACTTAAGAGGATCTGTGATCCTAATGCACTTGTCAAAGTGATGTAGTCCTTTGTGTCAGTTGTCTTCCGGGTTTCTTCATGCTCTGGGAGACTTTGCATCCCCTGCTAGGGTATCTTTGGAGTGTGTCTTGAGAGGAGTTTCAGAAAATCTGCCTAATGTTCAGATTTAATGGAGAATTGAATGGAAGAATCTCTCTTAGCATTACATACACTCTGTGCATGATCTAGTATATTTAAGAGTGTCTAAATTATTTGTGACACCCCATTGTCAAACTTTTTGGCAGGTTACTCTTATCATACTATCTGTATTCTTTGTAAAGAGAGAACCTTCTGTGCTCAGTATCATTTTGGTGATATTTTTCTCAACATCATATTGGTGTTACACCTGTTAGTAATCTGATTGGTGCAGTTCTGTTTATGAGCAATCGATATTATAGAACGATATATGCTTTTTATGTTGCAACTACAATGTGTAGGAAACAGAGAAGTGAACATACACTGCACTTTGTCAGACCTCTCATCTGATAGTCCTTTTTCTCCTCATTGAGGAAAAAAAAAAGAGACTTCTACTTAGTTGTATTTCAGACATCTTAGTTCTTTTCACTGAAAAAGAGATCTGCGGGAACTGACCTAAATGCTACCGAGTTTTGCTGATAAGAGGAAAGACAGTTCTCCTATCATTCCTCAAAGACTTGTGAAGTTTTCTGCTTTAAGGGAGGGAAGGAGATCAGTGAAATTGGGTATTACAGTGGTGAGGCCATCAGTAGAAAACAAAACCCAGATTCATTCTGCTAGAGACTTTTTGAATAATTCTATTTTTTTAAGAAATACCATTTTTACAACAGAAATCTATTCTGATGTGTTTTGATTCTTTACCCTAGGTGAATTCAATGTTGCTTTGTTTTTTCTTTAGTTCCAGTTGACCCAAGTTTAATCATCGTTGTGCAAGCTAAGGAGGATGCATATATTCCTCGTACTGGGGTACGCAGTCTTCAAGAAATCTGGCCAGGGTGTGAAATCAGGTATCTTGATGGAGGTCATGTCAGTGCCTACCTCTTCAAACAAGGACTTTTTAGGTAAGGTAAACAGGAAATTTTAAAAATAGCAGAGAGCTTAAAATCGTGATTTTGAGACACATAATTTTTCTTCCAAAAGCAAGTTTATAATTACTTTAAAGCAACAAATACCAAATACTGCTCTAGAGAATGGTTTATTGGATTTCTAATAATTTAAAAGAGAATGTCAGTATTTTTATTTTATGAGCAAAGATGAAGTGCAATATAGCTTGGATTGTTAGTAAGCCAATGGTAAGAGGATGAACCTTCTCACTCTTGTTTTCCTGTAAAAGCTCTTAGTTTGCTCACTGGACAGTAGAAAATATTGTTAAGCAATGAGCCCATGTTATTGCACATCTATTGTCTTTTTGCAAATGTCTTCTGAGAAATAAAAACCCCACACAACTGAAGATGAAAATTAAAATATAAGCTTGACTGCAACTGAGCAGTATTTCCACGAATTCTTGCCTCAGTTATATTAGGTGATGACTTTCTGAAGACAATTAATATAAATCAGTTACATAAACACAGTTCCTTAGTTTTAAAAAGTTAAATACTTGTGCTGTTAATTTTCAGAGGAAAGGAAGTCAAAGCAACAACAAAAGCAATAGCAATATTGTGGGTCAGGGTATTCTAAATGCTAGCTTTTTGCTCTTTAAAACTTCAGCTTTGTTTTATCTATTTATTTTTATTTGCACTTGTGTTAAAGTTGGTACAGTCCCACGTATTGCTGAAATACAGATATATTACTGGGTTGAGGAAGGAATCCCAGAAATAAGTGAAAGAGAAAGACTACCTAATACCACATTTTTATTGAATGCTGTTTTGAAATTTTGATGATAGCTTTGTAAATATATGGAAGTATACCAATTGTATCTGCCCTTCCCCAAATCATCTGGTTTTTTTCTTGTTTTAGACAAGCCATTTATGATGCATTTGACCGCTTTCTTCAGAAATACGCAGTTTAAAAATCTTCAGAATGTGTTCAAACTGATCTCACTTGTACTTCCATTTACTGGAACTCATATTTGGAAAACAAACCTCTGGCAACATCAAGAACATGGTCACTGACTTAGACTGTTGTAGGTAACAGGTATCAAAACCGGTAAAGTACCAGCATTACTTTCATTTCAACCAAATGCTGTTCTGACACACCTGCTTCAGCTTTACCTGTGAAGAAGAAAACCAATAACAGCATTTGGTGGTACTTGAATGGTTCGTGTGCTTCATGTTTTATCATGCTGTGTATTCCTTTAATTTTGAATAAATTCTGAATTGTGTGTCAGTTGAAAACAAACCAATCCAAGTATTGAAAGAATGTCAGATTTCCTGTAGGGCTAAGATGCTCACTTGTGTTTCGTGTGTTTCTAGTTTATTCCACGCACCTTCCTCATCCCCTTGCTATTCCTACTGTGTTGTACTGTGGCTTTGCCAGGCTTAGCCTCTTGTATGTCTCATGGATTTTCTCTACTACAGCTTGAAAATGAGCTGTAATAGAAGGGGCGGGTGGCATCCAGCCTTGCAGAGGGAGACTTCCAAAGTTGAGTGAAGAGTGACACACATGTTTGCATTCAGTCCGTCCATGAGGTTTTCCTGCCACTGAACTAAACTGTGCCATTCCAGAAGAATCATGTAGCAATTAATTGATTGATTTTACAAAACTGGAGTAAGCAAAAACAGAGTGTCTGCCAATTAATTGTTTACATGCACTCAGTTGGATAATGTAAACTACTACTTCTAGATTGTTCTTGTTCAGAATGCTATAGAAAATAAAAATCTAGTATTTTTTCTTTAGAAGCAGTGGCACAAAGAGTCTGTTTCTAAGAGGTTAAATCAACAGCAGATTATATGGTGCTATAAAGACCTGTTGGAAATACTTCAATGGGCTTCCTTTTTAAAGTGCACTCAGTGCTGATACGCAAAATACTGTTTCACAAGAGGTTAGCAATGTATGTACAGTTTAGCTCCCTATTTTTCAGAACAGTTTTTTTTTAATTGGAGAATTTTAAAAATAGGAATATGAATGCATTTAAGAAAATACAAAGTCTTGGTTTTCCTCTTTTGGAATAAAAAATGCCAACAAATTACAATAAAACAAAAGGTTGACATGCAACAGCTGCATATATCTGTCCACATCGTATTCTGTAGTAATCTCCTGTAACATTCTTTTAAAGCTAGTTTGCAGAGAAGTTAAAAACTGAAACACTTGAATATTAATTTCAGTACAGTAATGACCAGAGTTGCACAGAAACAAGCAAAAATCCAGCCTTTTCTTGGGCTGTGTGACTTCTGCACCTTTCAAATCAGGCACTTTATTGGTACCCGAGATTAGTGTAGTAGTTTTTAATAGGCTGACTATAAAGCAAACAAAACTCAGTTTATATAAATACATTCTCTTGAATTTTAGCCTGGCAGACAGGACTGGTAACTGGGAAGTAATCATGGTTCGCTTGAAAATCAGATAAGTTCAAGTAAAACAGAAGTGCAAGAATTTGTAATAAGCAAATTATTTAACACGCAAAAGAAGTTATATTCTGTTGCAAGTTAAATGTCTTTTTATAAGTGGTTTTTCATTGTTTATTTGGACAGTGTTGGCTTTATATATATTGGGAGGAAGTGTGAAGTGACTAGCACATTGAAACATAGTGAAACACTGAATGCTGGAAGGTTTGAAATCATATATAAGTAAACTTAAAATACTATACTAAAAGATGGAGTTTGTTTTACAACCTCATTCATGAACTAAGAGAGTTTTACAAGACCATAGTCTATTGTTCCCCAAATTCTTTTAGACCTCACATTTTAAATGTATTTATCTGCTTTTATGTCTTGTTTTGTTGTTGCAGTTGTGAGAAAGGGAGGTAACGTGACATGAGAAAGGGCTTGAATAAATAGAAGAGAGAAAAGACACATTTTGTAAGCCACAGAGCAAGCACACACACACACAAAAATCAATTTCTCTATGCTATGAAGTGCAACATGCCAAACCAAATATTTTCAAAGCGCACAATACTAGGAATTAGACAGCTGATGGGAACTTGACATCCTGAGGTTAGTGCTCTGATGATATTACTAACAAGGTTTAACTTGCCAAAAGGGCCTGCTATTCACAGGAGCAGATTTATGCCCATGTAACTCCTGTTTGTGAGAGTGTCTTTTGGGCTAAGCAGTGAAAGACGGGTCTGTCAAGAATGAGAAATTGTACTTTGCTGTGTAACTAAAGTAATATTGCCAAATATCAAAGCCAAGTAAGATGCATTTAAGAAATTTCTCAGGTTAAAAT
The DNA here is from genome assembly GCA_020800305.1 of Porphyrio hochstetteri. Classification (NCBI taxonomy): domain Eukaryota; kingdom Metazoa; phylum Chordata; class Aves; order Gruiformes; family Rallidae; genus Porphyrio; species Porphyrio hochstetteri. Next base: position 40,561,539 of record CM036909.1, on the reverse strand, counting down.
AACAAAGAAGGTGAAATGAGCTGTGTGGTCTGTTTCTGCCAGTTATAAGACACAGGAAGCCATTAGGTGGTCTGCAAAGGGGAGAATCTTGCTGTGTAAATGTTTTTAACCTTTGGAAATGTGACTTTTAAAACCAGATTTTAAGGTTAAATCTGAAGAAAGCATTATTAAAAATCCATTTTGATGTTAAATGAGAGTATTATTTTAATCCAGCAGTTGCATGAGAAAAATATTGGAATAAGGTTTCTGCACTAAATCCAAATAGCAGGTAAACCATTCTATATGTCTTAAATTTATTGTAAAACTGGCCTTGATGGGTTTGGGGTTTTAATGTTTTTCAATAAAAATCCTAAAAAGCACAAACCAGGTGTGAGCTTTTTTTCTTCCTTGTTAACAGGAGTTCAGTATGTATTTCCCTGTCATCCTGTAATCCTCTTTATTCCTACTGGTACTGTAGCACAAGAATAGTCATCTACAGTACAACATAAAAGCTTCACAAAACAGTGATATCACTGTCATGTGTTTCTACGTGTGGTACCTCGTAAAGACAATAAACTCTCATCTAATTAAGATGCCTTTGTGATTCCAGTGTTACACTTTTCAGTGGCTTCAGTTTGCTAGAATTTCCAGGACTTAATTAAGATCCTTTGTACTTTTAAAAGGGTCCAAAACCTGTACAGTTCCCTTCTGCTTACTGCTGCATTTCAAGAAAGGGTGTTGTACCATAATACCCTCAAAATGTGTTGTAGGACTATTTGGCTGTCACTGAAAAAAAAATAACCCTTCCTGTTGCTGTTTGCTCTTGCAAAATGTGGGAAGAGTTTTGGATTGAAGAGGAGCATATTTCATGATTGCAGGAGTATGTTGTATGAGTGGGGATATCACATGCTAGCCAGAAGGCTGCTTTGAACACATAGCTGTAAATGGTGCTGGCAGGGGTGTCTTTGAGTCTTGATGGTGTTCATATGCAAAAAAAAAAAAAAAGTGTCTTGGAAAACTGGCTTAATCTGTGGCATTCTGACTGAAGCCTGCCAATTTCCCCAACAACCAACATTTAATCAATTTAATCTTGGTGCTCAGTGAGCCTGTCTGAGGAGTGAAGGCTGTGGTAACACCTTTGTCTGGGTTTGCAAGAAAAGGCTGGGGACAGTGAGAGGTTACATCTGGTATGTTCTCCATGAGTAACCCAGGTAATTGTTTTTAGGGTTTTGTTTACACATTTCTCTCCTGGCACCTAAGTGCTGATGGCCATCTAGAATGGAACACATCTAATCATTGTCAAATGGAGCTTTTTGTCATTTTTTTTTCCAACTCCCAAAACAAACTCCCTCAAAAGTGACCTCTCAAATTCCTTTCTTTTTTTCAGGAGGACAGATGACTTGTATTCATTTAGAAAGTCTGCAGAAAGGTACCATTATATGAAGAAATGGACCCCTGCAGCTTTTTCTTACAGGAATGTCATATGCCTGTATATAGATATTTTTTAGTAGATTAAAAAGTGAAAATCCCTGCATCTTCAGAATGCTGTTTTAGCTTAGTAGCTGCTAACATTTTGAGGTAGTTAATTTTTTTTTTAATTTATTGTAATTGTTTATGTCTTGTGTTGCTTTTTTTTTAAAAAAAAGTTGATCTTAATTACAGTTGGTTGGGCAGGGAAGTTTCTTTATCTTAAGCTGTCAGGTTCTCTGTCAGCTTGGCTGTAACATAAGTGATACAGTACTGAGCTTCATATAGTTGCTAGGCATGTAATTCCTCATGAAAAACTATTATATGAGTAAAATACTATTATGTTATGCAATCCTGCATTTTCCAAGGTTTTCTGGTGCACGTGGATGGTTCTACAGAAGATAAAACATTTTTAAAATGTAAAATAGCTCTTGACTGTTGTTCTCTTGGTTTCATATAGTATAAATCAGCTTCTTTTAAAAATATGAATATTTTAAATACTGCCCTCTCAAAGGAAAATACTGTGAGATTTGCCAAGGAAGGCTGCCTTGCCCTGATAGAAAGTAACTAGAGGGATGATACAAAGTGGGTGAAGCTAAGGATGAGTCTTAAGGCAACTGTGAAAGCTTTTTATATACTCCTATGGCCCAGTTCATCCCATGCAAGCCTTCTACTACCACAAAGATAGCAAAACAAGTATGTACAAAATCTTCTCGAGCTGCCACATCACTGGTCACCTTTACTTTGCCCCCTGACCCCAGTTAACTCTTAATCAGTTTCCTGCTTTTTTCCTGGTCTGTTCAGGTTCCTGCAGCGCAGTATTGTGGTGTTCCTGAAGTCCTGGCTGACCTGCACATCTGCTTCCTTATCTTCTAACGCTTCAGTGAGAAAAAGAGGAAACAGGAGGTTAATCCTCTCCTTAGCAGTGACCTAGGTAGGGCCTCTCTCCTTTCTTATCACTCTAACTCTTCCATTGCTTCTGAGTTTGGGAAACCAAATAAAAGATGGGAACATTGTTTTGAATGGGTAGTGTGACTGATACTCCTGTTTCCAGGAATGTAGGTATAAATGTATACAGATTTTTCTTTTATCCAATCAAAATTATCCAATAGGAATGCTTTACTCCATTTCAAACGAATTTGCCACTGAAATATGCAACTTGCACTTCCTAGATTCGTAAATTACATATGAAGAAATCAAGTTCTTTGTTGTAAAGATAAATGCTTCTCTGAGTTTGAAGTTTTGCTTTAATTTTAATCATTCCTCTTTCTTGGTATACATTTGAAATCAAGAAAGACTGCCTGTGTTATTTTTGTGCAAAAAGTGCTTAGAAGCAATAGTTTATGAAAATTTAACTCCTGCCTTACTGCCAATGTTTGGAGCTTAAACCTGCAGTTACAGAAACGTGCATGAAAAATCAGTGTGGCTTCCTTAGAATAAGCATAACAATTGTGGTAGGTGCTTTAATTTCAAACCTTTACCATAAAAAATGGTTCATTTCCAAGTATCTTGAACAAAGCAGCAAGCAACTGGGGCAGGGGTTCATCTTTGAGGTAGACCTGGGCCTCCACCATGTTGTCACACCTGATGGGACTTGGGGAGGAAAGCATCCACACACCACCTTTGCAGGTTGGGACTGTAGAAGTGCTTGGTGTTAGATGACCTCTGTTCTTTTGAGCTGCTACCCACAGTTCTAGAATAATCCTAGAAACGTCTCTGTTCCTGAAGAGTGTGAACTATGGTGGGGTTTTGGTGGGTTTGTAGAGGGTACACGAAGTGGTACCACTGCATGCAATCTCATTAAAGCAAAGAATAACATTACCCCAAACAGAACATATTTTGCTGCTGCAAACATTACCCTGAACAGAATGTATTTTGCTACTGCAAAACACTGGTTACTAGTGGGATATGTTACTGGCTGTATAAAAGCCTGTTGTTTGCGTCGATTAAAGAGATCTCGGCTATTTTTTGGAAGACACATAAGAAATCCCTACATCTGTTGCTTGAGAGAGACTGAAATTGGAGAGCAAAGAGTGTCTTAAGGTGCAACCAAGAAGAATTACAGGAACACTAGGAGGCTGCAAAGGTAAAGTGGGGTGATTCATTGCACGCTGCAGCAGCTTTCCTCGTTCTGTGACCTTAGCACTCCTCGGATAACGCCGTGGCAGAAGCGCAGGTATAACCTAACGAATCCAGCAAGTGTGGTGCAAGTGCACGTGTGCTACTGCAGGATGAATTCTGGGAGGTTCTTGGCAGAAAGCAGACAGGTAGAGGAGGTGTGGTGTGATAGCAAAGGTGCCAGTCTGTTGCAGTGCTTATATGATGCGTGATTTCCTTGCAACTTGGACCGAGTGTGTTCTCCTGTGCCTGCTAAACACATTCTCTAGGCTGTGCTACTGGCAGTGCTGGACCGAGAAGTCCTCTTCCTGCAGCTCACCCTCCTAGTGTATTTTGAGACCTTTGTTGTGTTGTACAAGTGTGGGAAAGACTGGTAAAATCAAGATGACCTGTAAGTGTTACTCGAGAGCTGAAACCATCTTTGGGTGTGTCGGTAACGGGAGAGCAAGACCACAGCAGCTGCCGTATTTTGTGCTTTCATGTTCTCCATTGCCCACCGTCTTCACCTCTTTCACATTTCAGCCTCCCGCTGGAGCGGCCAGATTCAAAGGAGACTTGATATTAAAACCCAAAAAGTAGTTAAAAAGATTGGAGATTCTAATGAGGTTTCCAAAACGGAGCCATCCCCTCATTTTAAAGCAGCTGCTGTGTGGCTTGGTTCTTATTTTTTTAGCTGGTTTGTGTGTGTTTCTAGACGTGAGGTGTCCACGTGGGCTTAGTTTTGGGTACCTCTAGCTGACTGCGCTGGGCATCGTACCGGCTGTTTCCTTTCTCCTTAATTAACGCCAGGCCAGAGCGAAGCACGTTGCTAACGAAGGTGCTTAAGCAGCTGCGATGGATTGCAGGGATTTTGAGCAGGATGCCCCCGCTGCCTGCTTCAGCAGGTGCTTTCGGAGGCCGGTACTTAGGGGGAGAGAGGTGCCGCCGCTTCCGCGGGTGCGGAGGGGGGCAGCCTCGTGCCGTCGTGCTCGAGCCCGGCCGTAGTGAGGTCACAGCGTACAGGAGTGCCCCCAAGCCCCGCCTCTCTCCTCCGCGGCCGCCGCCCGCGTCCCGTCCCGTTCCCCTCCCCTCCCTCCTCCACGCGGGTAGGGCAGCGCCGCGCTGCAGCGTGGCCGGGAGCGAGTCCCCTCGCCCTCCCGTGCCTCTCCTCTCGCCCCTCCTCGTGGAAGGCGTTGCGCTGCGGGAGGCGCTCGCTGAATGAGCTACTGAAGGAAAGGAGAGAGCGAGCGAGCGAGTGGCGCCCCGGCCCGAGCGACTGACAGGGGAGCTCCCGCAAGCCTCAACCGGCGGGGCGGGGCGGCGGCGAGGGGAGGAGGCGGACCCTCCGCCTTGGCTTCCCCGCGGCCGCCCCGGCTGGCGGCCCCTCGCGGTGGGCGGCAGGGCATGTCCGCGGCGCAGGTGCCGGCGGTACCCGCCGAGCGGCGGGGTTGGAGCGCTGAGGGCGGCGGTGGCGGCGGCCCAGGGGTTAGCCGGCCCCCAGAGTCGGAGGAGCCGCGGCAACCGGAGTCTGGCTCGCCTCACGGGGAGGAGGCCGCGGAGGAGGGTGGTCGGCGGCGGCCGGCAGTTGAAGCCCCACCGCCCAAGGAGAACCCGTGGACGAGGCGCAAACCCACGCGGGACAGTCCTTCCCCTCCCGCGGCGGACGGACAGTTAGTCCCGCAGGACCCAGGTGCGGCGGCCGGGCCGGGCCCATGCGTGTGGCGGGCGGGGGAGGGGAGCGGAGCGGCGGCGGGCCGGGTGCAGGCTGGCTGGCGTGTGGTGGTTCTCTGGTTTGGGGGTACGGCTTTGTTTGGTTTGGGGTTTTGGGAGGGGGTTTTTCCTTTCCCTGTTATTTTTTGTTTAGTAGCGAAACGTATGTTTCTCCCCACGGCCCAGCCGGGCGGCGTGCTGCCGGAGCAGGGCCCCGGGTGCGGGTCGGCCGGCGGTTGCAGCTCCGCGGGAGCCGAGCCGGGAGCTCTGCCTTTTGACATACATGGGCAGAGGAGGGAAGCGAGCGAGGGGAGGTGGGGTCCGACCGCAGCCTTCGCCCGGCTTGGTCCTTGGAGGGGTGGTGGTGGGGAACGGACACGGGGACATGGTTAGCCTGCGGGCTCCCGGGAGTTGAAAACGGTCACCCCCGGCCTGGGAGGGAGGGGGTGACCTCCGGCGGGCCCCGCGTGGCGCTGGGCTCTGGTGCTGGCAAACAGGGCTGCTAAGCTACTTCTCCCGCTTTGCTTTTCTTTTCGCAGTGCTGCTAAACTCTATCTTACCCCTTTACCGCAGGTCTCTTCTGCCTAATTATATAGTAAGGCCTTCTGTACAATCCGTTACTTGGTTTTGTTTTCCAGAAGATTTGGATTGCGGAGGACTCAAATGTTAACAAAAGTGGGCAGTTTGCTCCCTCTTAGGATTCGAGCTGTTTATGTGGGGAGAGAATGGAGCCGAGAGTAGCCGTGGTATAATTTTCTGGCCTTTAATCACTAAATGTAAGATAAAGCTACTTTGCAGGCTCTATACTGACTGAAAAGGCAGATGACTTTACAAGGGTGGTTATTGAAGACCTGGCTTGAAATTGCCAGGCTTCGTGCATAGGCTAGCAAAGAGTTCCTTGAAGTTAGCTTCTTGGAGTATTGTTCTTGGCTGGAAGCAAACTACTGACCTCAAAGTACGTATTTCAACCTGTGTTTCCTGAGAATTTCAATCTCAACACTTGCTCCTGAAGGAACTTGACAAACCTTTTTGTGATCTGACAGTCACTTTTATCCTTGAATTACATATTTCTCTTAGTAAAGGAAGTAGAAACTTGATTTATAGTTTCAAGCATACAGGTCACGCAAGCAGAGGAAAGAATTTTCCAGACCACAAAATCTCTCCTTAGCTGAAGATCAAACCTTTCGGCAACTTAAATAGTCACCTTTATCATCTCAGCTGTTTTGTTTGCATGTACTGATGCACTCATAAATACCTATTTATGCATAGCTTCTACAATCCGTCTTGCTGGGCAGCAGCTTGTGGTCTTGTCTGTACATGAAAGAGAGCTTGTCACTCACTTCCCTTGCTGTGGCAGTAATAATAATAGCACATAAGCACTATGAAAACTTTTTTTTTGCATTACCACCTTGTGCTTCACCTTCCGTAAAGTTTACTTTTCCACTTAAAGCGCACAAATAGCTGTTGGTGGAAGGAGGAGTGAGGAAGGAGGTAGGGTGTTCATACACTAGTAGTGCGGTGTGCTTAATTTGATGATTTCAGAGAACTTCAAATTATTTTTCTGTATAAAATATGTGCTTACCATTTATTAAATGAATATTAAATTATAGTTGCGCTGGAACCTCTTTTTCAGTGGCAAATGTATAATTGGGCAGATGTGGGAGCCACTGTTGCTGGTAATGGCAACACATACTAGGGTGTGTGTTTTGGTTTGGCCAACACCAGAAGCACCAGGAAGGACCCACTGTACTTTCCTTTCTAAAAGGCAAAGCAGATGACCTTTCCTGGCTGTTTGAAGAAAGGAATTGCCATGTGCTTCTGTCTGCAACGAGGGATGTATTTTGAAGTAACTAATTGCATGTTGACAAAGCAAAATCGGTCACGCTGGGCCCTTACAAATGTAGTAGTATGGACATTAGTCATGTGAAATAATGAGTGGATGAGCAGAAATAGTACTGGGGTGGAATGCAAAACTATCTGTAAAGAGGATAATAAAACATAAAGGAATCTCACATCAAAGTAGTGCCTGAATCCTGTTTGACTTGTTGATCCTGGCTTAATTGTTGAAAGTTTCCTTAGACATGCACCTATGGTATGTTCAGTGATAGTTACACACTTGAGAAAATTGACACCAGTCTCTCATCTCTTGACTTTCAATTTAGTGTGGTATTAGTTTGTAATAGGCAAACCTGACTCCTGTAACTGGAAGAGACTGTTCATGTCACTCCATGCTAGAAGGAAAAAAATAATGTAAAAGACTTAATCTTGGCAAAATAATTTGGTCAAAGCATTGCTACTGTGACCCATAGTAACAATGTCTCAGATGTGTTATTAGGTTTTAATTGTGTTACAGTAAACTGAACACCCACTGTAGATGTATTTGAATTTTCCTGGTATGTTTGTTACCACACTTCAGTGTTACTGACTAAGCCTTCTATTAAACTGCTCCTTCAAACAGAATAATTTCAGAATTATGTGGTTACTTTTACATCCTAATCTGCATTTAACTCATGGAGAAAGACTTGTAGCAGTATGACATTGCTAGTGAAATTAATAGGCTTCTGTTTAATCCTGGTGACAGTGAACACAGGGTGTTAGCATTAGCATAGGCTGTCGAGTGATGAAAGGTGTTTCTGTGGTGTATCTTACACTCCGTGCCTTCCCTTGTAGCACCCAGCAAATATATTGCTGTTAGTCTTCAGTTCTTCAAGTAAAGGCTCTATGAGTAAGAGGAAAGGAGCAGTTGCAAATAAAAAGTCCTATATAATCTTGTTACCTTGTAAAAAAATTTATCTATGAGATAGTTTGTTGGGTTTTTTTAATTGAGCAAGCAAGATGTGTCTTTATGGAAGCTGCAGAACAACCTGGTGTTAGTCCTGTATTCCTTGTTTTTCCTCTGAGTCTTGTTTCTCCTCAGCTACCCCTCAGAGCTGAGCCCTCATGGAGGAGGCTCATTACCTTTCCTCCATATAAATAACTTGCTCGGGATGGAGCTGTTGAAATAATTGTATCACAAAAGTTCGCTCACCTCTGATGAAACCTGACGTGCTCTCCCGTTTGTAAGCTTGCAGAAGGGAATCTGAATGGCAGGTTCTCTAGTCTGCAGGTGATTTGTACAGCTGATGTAGATCTCTAATGAGGTGTTAGATAATTATTCAAAAATTGTGAAATTTGTGAAAGTATTCAATGGAGGAAAATACCTGTGCTGCTGAAGTGGTTGAAGTGGGTTTGCTTCTTAGTGTCCTTGAACGATGTAGTTAATGAAAATAACTGCACATTTCAGTCTCTCATACTGTGCTCAGCTTGGCTGTCTTCATAGCCTTTATTTCTGGGCATCAAAGAATGCCTTTTATCTCGTAGATATTTTGGTAGCAGAACCAGTGCATTGTAGTGCTGTTGTATAAGTTACTGTGCTTTAATCTGTTAGCAAACAGGTTGTAAAAGTAAATTTAGTAAAGGTATACAGCGTTACTAGAAATAGCAAGCTTGTGATTGTAAATGGGTAAATGATCTGATTACCAATTGGTTTTAAGGCAGATGATACTGTTGTTACGAATTCACTGTGTGTTTGAATAGCAGCTTTTAAAAATTATTTTAATGATTATCAAAAGGTACAACATTGACAATTACCCCAACCCTGAAGGGATTAAAAACCTTGTCTTTACAAACCTGCTGCCTGTATTTTAGTGGCATATAACAACACATGTCATTTTGTTTCTAGGGGGTTGTTTTTCTTGTTTCTAAACTGGAGACCTGTTACCAGAGAAAAATCCATCCTGTTGCCTAGAGTCTTAAGACAGTGCTGGCTTGTGCTGCAGCACGTGCTGTTCCCTTTACAGCGTGGAAGCTTCTGTAGAAATTGAGCCACGGGTTGCAGCTTTCTATAAAGAAACTTAAGAAGAAATTGAGATGAGATGTAACACAAGGAAAAAGAAATACTATAATGGTTAGCCAATTGTGTATTGGGGATCTTTGTTCCCTATTGCTTCTTGTATTGAAAAAACTGACCGTGTTTGAATGTAAGTAGGTGGAAAGAAGCAGGTGTCGTAACTCACTGCCTTGGGTAGTTGTTGAAGTAGTATGAAGGTGGTCAATGTAATGCAGTTTTGCTATAAAATGCTTGCACTATTGTAGGAAAGTGTGCTAGCGTAACTGCTGGGGTTTTTGTTTCCCAGAGTCTTGGATCTAAATCCATCCACTTAATGTACTCCAAGGGATTGTTGGGTCACATTTGCAAGACTTTCACAGGTATCTGTTAAAACAACAGATATAGGTATAGCTTACCTTGTTTAAAAATAGGTTATACTGTGAAGTTACAAGCTGATCACTGAAAGGACAATGTGGTATGAGTTCAGCAAACATGTTGCACTGAAGTTTTGAAGAGCTGTTCTATTGGGTGATTTTAAAAGCCTCATGAAGTGCTTCTGGTATTTATGAGATGCTGTCCCTTCACTGAAAGAAATACACTTGCAGTCCAAGTAAAAGTCAAACTTCAGCATTGTCTAGACACCTTTACAGCATAAACCACGTTTGTATCAAAATTAGAATATGCTCCACCTTTATTAATAGACTTGGTTTTCAAAAGAAATACCATTCTTCCCTGTCTATCAGAAAATATTACTTGCTGATTAGTTATTTGCAGAATGTCAAACCATCCGTTCTGAAGTACCACTACTGGAAATACAATTCTTCTTGTGATCAGTCTTATTTTTGTGATACATATTTATATACAAACTTGGCTTTTATTCATCTCTGCGTAGCATCCAGTCCGCTTTTCCTATTGCTGCCCCAGAGGATTTCTGTTGGTTTAGTGGTTCCAAAATTCATCTTTTCATTTTTCACAACTGTCATCCCGTGTATCTTGCTGTACTGGCATGTTTGCACATCTGTGTCTTTGAGCAGAAAATACTTTGGGTTAGGATATGGTGCCTTAAGAGACTTGGAAGAACCATGATAATAATGGCTTTGAAGGCAGATTTCTGCTTTCATGTGGATGGCATCTTTACTGGATGGAGTTCAGTGATTGAAAGATGATCATTGGCAATTAAACTTCCTCATCCATGCTTTTATTTTTTCCCCCACCCTTTCAAAACTCTTCTGAAAGCCAGCAAGTAGTTGAAGATGACTGAATTCTTCTGTCAACACAACCTGTTGTTAATAAACAGGTTATCTTATAGCATATGATGGAATAAACCATTTTAATAGTTAGGTTGGAATTAAGTAAAATTTGCAAGGGCTTGGTGGATTCTGCGGAAGCGATGTACTAAAGATGCTATTTCTGCATGTTCAGCACTGTTACATGATGTTGAAACGAAACATGGGAGTAATGTTAAACCCAGAGCTTTTATCTAAACATGTTCTAGGTCAGTTTTTCCTGAGCAGTGACTCTAGGCCTGTTGATAACAATGCAACAGATGGGACCAGGGTAAAACCTTTCAGTGATCTGATGTTTTGTTCTTTTACTCTCCTGCCCTCTTGTTTTGGGGTGGTTGGATTTTTCCTCTTCCCTTTCCTGCTTCACACTAAAATCCAACTTTTGTATAAGAAGCCCCTGAAAGGTGGTCGGGGAAGATCAGTTAAGTTTAGTTTTGGGAGGGCCAGAAACTCTGTGCGGCTGTTTTCAGTTAGGGAAGTAGAGTGTGGTGAGATCTCAGGCATTCGAGTCCAGAAAGGGCATCATCAACTAGGCAGTGAGTTGCCTAACAATTTCTTTTCATTTAGTGTGCAAATGTACCTTCCAAGTCTTGGATTACTACACACAGATAAGAGGGATTCCTTAAAACGAGTTTGGTCTCATTCTGCTGGATTCAGTTGGCCTCTCTTGCTGCCTGGAATAATATCCCATGACTAAGATAGTGCAGTGACATTGAGTCTTTTATGTTTGAATCCATTGCTACACCCTGGTGACACACAGTAGAGTTTCTGGCAGAGCAGTCCCTTCAGCAGCAATTTAAGTCAAAGTGCTGTGAGATGGAAAAAGGGCTTCAGTAAGGTAATTGAGCTGCTAGAGAGGGATGTGTGTTTACAGACTACTGGAGGACAAATGCTATGGCCAGTCAGTTTACCCTTACAGATAATTGGCAGTTTTGTTGGAGAAAATTACAAATTTGTTTGTTACTCCACCCCTAGAGCTGTTTGTCTTGCTTTGTAAAGGGCAATTAGTTTACTATTGAATGACAAGTAAAAATTAGGGTTGCACAGTTGCTGTGTGTTTCTGAAAGTTCTCAGTCTTAACTGGATTGAGGCTGAAGAACAAGTAAGAGGCAGTTGGGGGGGGGGGTGTTGCCTTTGTTTTAAAAAGAGATCTGTAGGGGGAGGAGGAAAACCTGCTGGTAATGGTGTGACAAAGATCACAGGCTGATCAGGATTCACTGAATGCAAATGTCTTGTGCGATGTGTAAATTATATATATATGGTGGTGGAAATATAATTTACAGTGGAATATGCAGTATATGTTAGTTTCTGTTTCTAATGTTCACAGTGTGTTCTGCGAAGCAGACAGGGTTTTCAGAGTCACTGGGCACAAGGGTGGGGTTCCCAGTGTGAAGCTGTGATAAGGATGATTAGTCACTGGATGTGAGAGAGATAATGGTTAAGCAGGTGATGTTATCCCTATATGGAATAATAATCCACTAGTGATTTCAGTCATGTTCAGTGCTTCAAGCTTGTCTTGCAATAAAATACTGAACAAGGACCTTCAAGGAAAGGTTGTGACCATTTCTCTATGGGAAAATATGCACTGGGAGAACAGAACCGGGGTTAACAGAGGTTGAGGTGGTTTCCTCTGTCTTGAGTCTAATCTCCAAGAAAAATTGCCTGATACTAGTGGGTGTTTTCTCCTTGAATTCCCAGTGCCAGAAAAACTGAACACATTGGAGCTGGGTTGGGAAAAATGGCACAGAATATCAGATTCATATATGGAAGGGTAATTGCACATGTGTTAGAAGATACAAGAAGTTTAAATAGACCTTTGGGGTTTTTCAGTGTAGGGTATTGATCCTAGATCATGAAGCCCAGTAACATGGCCATATAAGAGAGCTACTTCCAAGGATTATAATGCTTCCTGGCAGATATTACTGGTAGAAGTATAACAGACTCTTAGTCAGGAGATCACATGGGATCATCATTTTAAAGCTCAGGTCTTGATTCAGGATAGCTCAGAAAATACATGAGTGTCAGCTTTATTGCAGATACTTGTATTTATCATAAACATACTCGTTGTGGAATCTGGGCATTACATTTTATCAGTCTTAATGTGGTTTTTATAGTAATTTTACTTTTTCACCTTTATTTTCATTCCTTTCCTTGACTATGAGCGATATGGCTAAATTTTATTTGGCATTTGAGTAAGAACTTAGGAAATGGCTAGGAATTTGTGAGTATGTAATTGTTTCTTTTTTCAGGATTGCATAATAAAAGATTCCATAAGTTAATTCTGTCTTATAGCTTCTAATAGGATGTCTTTTTTTAGTGTGTTTCAGGGGCTCTTTCTTTGATACTGCTTAGGTTAAAATGCCAGCATTTAAAGGTGATCTTGACCTTATAGCTGAGCAAATGCTTAAATACTGTATTATACAGCATCCTGTACACCTGCTTTTCAAAATAATTTACACTCATGAATGTGAGTGGGATTTTTTAATGTCATATACTATGAGTTACTTTATTGAAAGTATTATTGATGGTGATACCAAGGCCTCAAAAAAACTTTGCTGTGGTATGATAATACTTAAACAGAGTTGTGAAAGGATACCTTGCTTATTCTTTTAAAGTACAGTCTTAATTATTCACCTGAAAATATTTTTCTTTCTTTTCAGAACTACAAAATTCCACTAGAGTTATAAAAGCAGTGAAACCCAGGACGAGGAAAAGCAGCAAGGTTTGTATTTGCCAGAAGGACGTTTAGCTATGAGTTACTGGAATGGTTCTGTTAGAAGTCCAGTTAATCTAGCCTGTTAATCTAAACTGGCATGTAGCTCAGTTGATGATATGGCAGGAAAATGAAATAATTTCTGGCTATGAATATTCAACAGCAAAAGATAGCAAGGTATTTTGAAGTTGTAGCCAAAGTGTTATCTTCTGCCTTGGTAACAGTTAAATTTGAAGACAAGAGAAAAGTAAAAGAGGAAGGGAAATTTAAAATTAGAAGGGATGCTGAAGTAATGTATGTATGAGAGAGGGAAAGGCACTTCTGTTTTAAAAAAAGCAATGGGATTATATAATAATGTGAAGAGGCTGCGAAGAAACAGCATCATTTGAGCACAAGTGATGCTAGATTGGTTTTGGAAATGATTTTAGCATATTGTGATGTGTATGCTTTACATGCTGCTATAAAATATCATTATGACAAGAGGAGACACAGAATCCTTTTGTTGAAAAATTAAGTTTCTAAAATTTTGTACAGCCACCCCTTTTAAGTTGCATAATACTGTGCTCAAAGGTGTTCCAAAAGCTTAAAAGACTTTCAAGCAGTTGGTACCTTAAAATAACATAGGAATCTGTGTATAAGGCAACATTTAATCTTACAGTTCTTTTATGTGTGCTAGAAGTCATAAGCCCATTTAGCTTGTTTTATAATAGAATGTAGAAAATTCTGCTTGCTTCCTGTCTTTTTTTTGTCTGTTCCCATTTAAAATGTATTTTTGAAGGTATACTTTAGATATTTATACTAATTATAAGACATGATCTATTGAACCCTGCCTGATTTGGAAGAAGGTGCAACAAGTAGTGGATTCTGCAGTTGATCATATTCTGTTTAAGTTGCATGTTGTTTTCTGTTGTATATTATAGTTCTAAAAAAATTACTACTAACAGCTCTGCTCAGGGGTAGTCTGGTCATCTGAGTCATGACTGTCAACTTCCATGTATTAAGAAGGATTACATCTAGGAAGTGGTATAAAAAGTTTGTCATCTTTACAGGCTGGCGATTTTGGTGATATCACAAACTGGCCAACACCAAGTGAAATAGCAAACAATGAAGTAAGTATCTTTTGTTATCTTCGGTATTCATTTAAAAAAAAACTCCAAACATCTTGACTTTTCTGCTTAATACCCATCTCCAAATGTGCTTTTGAGTGTTGTAGGGTTTCACCAAACTTTTGTCAGTAATTGGGGATGCTGTTCTGTGCTTAACTGTGTGCACTGGTACCAGAATTTCTGAACCCTTCATAAACCCGCACGTGAACACTCTATTTAGCATTAGTGGTGTGCCATGGACTCAGAGGTAAAATATGCCACATTTACTCCACTGTTTTAAAATTTGTATTTCTCTTTTCTATTCATTGGGAAGTTTGAGCACAGATGAGAAGAAGCCTTTGGGTTGTGAACATGTTGGCCTCCCTCACGGCTCAGGGTGCCTTGTGCCAGTTGTTTTAGGACAACGTGGCTATCCTTCCCTTACTCATCTAGTATATTTTTCCCTTGCCAGATCTTTAGTTAACATCCATTCTGTCAAATCATCTCCCTTTTGCCTCATGTCAAGTGATAAATGCATAATAAACCTCTGTTATGCTATTTAAAAGAAGAACAGAGCAGAGGTTATTCCAAGCAGTGAGGTGCCATTTCACACTCTGCTTTAGTTCTGCAGCACCCCTGTGATACTTTGACTGTTTTCTTGGTGAGGGAAACAAGAAGATTTGGGTTCATCAGTGTGCATTGTGTAGTTGAAAGTGTCCAAATGAAAATGGAAAAAGAGCACATTAAGATAGCTTGGCATGAATCGTTTATCCTGCAAGCTCAGTTTCTAGCACCCTCCCTTCTCCCCCTGATTGGCATAACGTTGTTTGTCAGCAACCATTTTCAGGTATCTTACTAGGGTTTTATACGTGTCTGTAGGTGTGACACAACATTTTGTTTACTGCTAGGTAGAATTTGCCTCTTCTAGTAGCTTGTTCTACAGGATCTCAAAGAAAATCTTGAAGATCTGAATAGATTATATGCCAATAAAGTAACGCTTGTTCAGTTGCTCAGATACAGTTAGAATATTTTGGTGTGTGCATCCATTTAGGATTTATACAGGATTTTTTATGGTGGCTTTTTAAATATTTATAAGCTTCTCCATGGTTAGTATTTCTGCCAGCTGCTGAGATGTTGTGAACAGGAGAGACTGCCACTTCAGCAGGAGACAGGGGTCGTATATTTAACAATTATCATGAAGGACGCATGATTTGCATCCTAAAGCTGCTAGTTTCTTTAGTGGCATTAGAGGTGCATAACTCTCAGCTTGCATCAAACCCCTTCCTTAGTTACTCATAAGGTTAGAAATAATTTTACCTGAGCTTTTTATGCCTCAGATGTACAGCCTCTTTGTTTGCTATGGTCTAATAACTTAAAAATGCTGTTAGAAGCATTTGTGTGATCTGTTCCACTGTGTAATACTTCTTGGTTGTGATTTTTTTGGAGACTACTGTTGCAATGTGAGATACAGTGCAGAGAAACTGTGTGAACTGTGCCAAAAATTATGATATTTTCTATCATATTCTGATGCACAGAAAAGGAGAGGGGCTGCAGAGCTTAGATCCAAAAGGTAAAATAGGGTTGGAAGAATTTTACGTCCTTTAATAACATTTTAAATGCTGGTGTTGGTTTGTGACTAAGTCTAGAAACATGCTTGTTTCAGCTGTTGGTTTTATTTTTTTCTGGAAATACTGTTTTTAGTGAGTTAAGAAAACGTGCACCATTATCTTTTGTATTTTCTTTAGTACTTCAGGACTTCAGCCTGTACGGGGTCATGTCAGATTTTGATATGATGATGTCTGTCTAGTACTAATCCGAGTGGCTGAGACACACGTGTAGTCTTTTGTGAGAATATGCACACTTGATGTTTTCTTTCTGAAATAGTCTGCTTTAAGAATATTTTTGAAAGTTTTTTTTGTTTAACAAATGGTCTAGATTGTACTGCATAGATGTTAATTAATTTTTTGTTAAATTAAGTATGTAAGAATTTTAGTACACAAATTCATTTAGTGTCTAGTAAACCAAATCACATTTAGTTTGTATTTAATCTCGATTTATCTAAGGGAAGGCTTTGTGTTCAACCTAATTATGGCACAGTACTCCAGTATCTGCTGCATGTACTCTCCAGCATGCTCAAAGCTGTCTCCACAACATAGGAGCATGCTTTCTGTGAAACGTCTACAAAGCTTCATTTTGCAGGTAGATACTGTGTCCAATCACAGAATGATTTGGGTTGGAAGGGACCTTTAAAGGTTGTCTAGTCTGACCCCCTTCCTGCCATGGGAAAGGACGTCTGAGCAACCAGATTTAGTTGAAGACCCCTGTCCAACCTGACCTCAAATTTTTCCAGGGATGGGGCTTCTACCACCTCTCTAGGCAACTTGTGCCAGTGCTTCACCACCCTCATTGTGTAAAAAATTGTCTAGTCTGAATCTACCCTCCTTTAGTTTAAAACCAGTGCCCCTCACCCTGTTGCTACAGGTCCTACTAAAAAGTCTGTTCCCATCTTTCTTATACTCCCCCTTGAAAGACCGCAGCAAGGTTTCCCCAAGGTGGTCTTCAGGCTGAACAAGCCCCACTTTGCCAGCCTTTCCCCACAGGAGAGGTGCTTCAGCCTTCTTCTCATTTTTGTGGCCTCCTCTGGGCTTGTTCCAAAAGGTCCATGTCTTCCCTGTACTGGGGACCCCAAAGCTGGACGCAGTGCTGTAAGGAGGCTCTCACCAGAGTGGAGTAGAGGGGGAGAATCACTTCTTTAACCTGCTGGTCACACTTCTTGTGATGCAGCCCAGTTGGGTTTCTGGGCTTCAAGCACACATTGCCGGGTCATGGTGAGCTTGTTCACCAATACCCCCAAATCCCTCTCGCTGGGTCTGCTCTCAATCCATCCTCTTCCCAGCCTGTATTGATAACAGGGAAAAATGCAGCTTTCCACTTTTTGCTAAAATGATGTTAATTTTGCTATTTCTTTTTGAAACCTGTTATTCTCTGGGATTTCCGAGAAGCGATGATCTGCAGGATGCTAGCACTACTCAATGGCACACAGTCCTCAGTAAATGCCATATTCTAATGTGGGGAAAAGATAAATCTGTAATTATACACCTCCACATCCTCTTATCTTTGGCTCCTGCTCTGATTTAGAGGAACAGAATTGTCAGAGTTAAGCCCTATGGCTCCTTACAGTTTCCATGAACATTTGGCATGCTGTTGAGGTTGTACAGTATCGTGGGAATTTCCAATTTACTGGTTGGTATGCTGTAAGAACAGCTTTTTAAAGATGATGAATCTGAACAGTAGGTACTGGTGAATAATATTTCTTTCCTATTAAATAAATTTCAGTTCTGAGGTATTGTTTGCTCTGCAATTCTACATCATTTCTTAAAAAACAACCTAAAACTTTGCCTAAAAATTCTTTTTATAGTCTTGCCAAGTTAGCAGAAAATAAAACTGTTTAAAATGAAACTTTACACAACACCACAGTTCCTAAAACTCACCCTACTGAGGAGGTAATAATACAGGAATTTGAATAGATAGAGGAAATTTATACCTTTGGCGATCAGCAGCTGTGCTGTCTGAAATAATTACCAGTATCTCTTGCAGTGTAAGACTGGAAGTCACGGTAAGAAGCCAACAAACAGAAGAGAAAAGGAGGAGAAATCTGATCAAAAAAGCAATAATGGAATCAAGGACAACCCTGAGGCAAAGCCGGATGGTCCAGGAGATAATATTAGTGAAGATGAAGCTCAAACTAATAACCAAAGGAAAAAAGGTCAGTGTGGGCACTGTGTGTAATGCAGTAAGTCACCACTGATACAGTGACATTAATTCCAGTTGAATGACTTGATGAAACTTGTTATGTTTTGCATTTTCTAGGTGATAAAGGATGTATTGCTTTCTGCTAGAAAGCTCAAACCAGGCTTCCTTTCTCAGCTTTTGGAGTATTCAGTTCAATCAGATAGGAATTCTGGGGGGGAAAAAAAAATACCAGCTCATGTCACAGTCCCTGGAGCTCTGACAATTTCTGGAAAATTTTAGCATGGCTGCACGAACCCTTACTAGCTCTCCTATCTTTATTCCCTAAATAGATAGCACTATGTTAATTGAACTTCATGTATTAGTGCTTGTATTACAATATTATACTAACACTCCAATTTTCTTGGTTTACTAGAAGTTTACACCTTGTTCACTTGAAAACTTAAGCAGGTTATTCCTTTCCTTTGATCCAATCTGTTACATTAAAAATAGGAAGCAAACCTGTATGTCATTCAGTCAGCAGGCTGGAGGAACAGCTGAGAAGGTTTTAAGATATCACAGCCATCAGCTGCTCTTCTTTCTTGCTTCCCTACTGGTATTTTTTCAGATCCCAAAGACCTTTGTTATTTAGATTTGTTTATGTTTCTGCCTATCTATTTAAAACCTAATCCTGTATTGCTTTTAATTTTTTCAGTCTAAGTGGCAGTGTAAAACAAAGCATTCTGCAGGTACCACCTTTCCCCCTGCAATGTGGATAACACATTTTATGTATTGGCTTATATTTCTTTGCTACAAAGGTAGGAAGCCCCCCAAGATACCAGTCAAGTACAGAACAGCAAATATTCTCATTAAATAAATGGTTAGTGGATATTTTAGGCCAGCCTACAACAAAATACAGCTTTGCTAATAATTTTTGATGCACATGAATGGACTTAATATCTCAAGGTAAAAATAGAGTTTCACAGCTACATTAGGACAATTTGTATGGTTTGAGATGGAAATTTTTACTGGTTGATTTGATGTGTTATTTTTATCTTTAAGTTTCATATGCAAGTTTTGAAATTAAGTATATGCAGTAAGTTAATTACTATATAACACTTATGTAGCTACACTTTTTGGTAATGGAGCTTAAATCTAAAAATCATTAAATAAAAAGCTCATCTTCATTTCATAAATGTAAAACTTGGGTAAGGTTACCTTTCAGTTTGAGACATTCCTGTTGTATGCATTTATCCTTTCATCATTCATCATGTCTCAATTTCAGTGTTAAGCTTCTCCCAGGTTTTGGACTTTGAAATTAACTGTTACTGTTTCTACAAGGAGAATTCTCTAGAATCTTCTGAGGAGCTGAAACCTCAAGCAGTACCGTAATTAAGAGTAATATATTAACTTTTCAAGGTAACAAGCAGAAATGGGTGCCACTTCACTTGGATGATGTAAGGTCAGACAGTCAAGAAAGACCAGGCTCTAGAGCTAGCTCAAGATTTCTGCTGGAAACAAACAAGTTAATACCTCATAACAACAGACGGAATGACACAAGAAGTAAGTAGATCTCTGGGTCCTTCTACTTGTGGCAAATAAAGTACAACATCATGTGAGTAGGTATCAGATTGTCAGTTTGTGTTGCAACTTGACTTTGCTTATACTAGGTAAAACCTACTGTTAATGTTTGTCAGTAGCTGGTAAATTGTACTGAGGCTTAATGAATTTTAAATTGGAAAGGTGCTTAAAAGCTTGATGGCAGATTATTTATTTTTAACCTCTTCACATATTGATCAGAGCTTGAATGTCTCAATCACTGACTCTGCTGAGTGACCGAGCTTGGAAACTGTCTATCTCTACAGAGTGTGCTGCTGCTGCTCTGAATCAGAGCAGCATTTATCTTTCTCTTCAGGGCTGCCTACAGAATCTTGGGCCACGGTTTTACCATGTAGAAAATTTGGAAATACTCTTGTAAGGTGTCTGCTCTGTCCTGCTCTACTGCTATTTCCACAGCTGCTAGTTACCAGAGCGAGTGCTTGCAGACCTACACTTTGAACTCTGCTTTGGCAATTCCACTGATGTTGGTTTTTCCTTTAAGCTGGATCAATTCCCTCAGGTCCCTGACCTATTTCTCAGCACGGCCACACAAAAAGTTGTGCTAACACAACAGAGGGAGAAATGCAGCGCAGCTGGTACAGCTTCTGGGCCCCAGGTGTTCTGAATGCAGCTGGTCAGATGGCAGAATTCTTAGGCTGAGTGTAACTCTGCAGTTTGTGTTTGTGTTTTAAAGTCTCAAGATGCATTAACACTTTAAATGTTTGCACATCAAGTGCTGGAAGTGCTGGGTGCTACTGAGATGGGGTCTGTTTATGAAGTCTTGTTAGGAACATTTAATCTGGATGTCTGAGGGATGCAGGGGAGGATTTTTACTCGCATATTGTTTTCATTGGCAGTTATTCCAAAGGAATCCAGTGGTCAAATGACCTGAAACTTGTAGCATGAACAGTATTTCAAGGCCTTATGATTCAAGATAACTTCCAGTGTAGGACAACAGAAACATTTCCTGCTCTTCAGGAACGTTGCCTGTTTAAATTAAAAACCTCTCTTTGGGCTTATTTATAAGACTGGCTCATGACAGGATTATATGTAGGATTTTTGCATGTGTTTGAGCCACATAAACCTTGAGCACAAAAGTTAAACTGATTTGGGGAAATAGTTCAAGTGATGCATATGCATTTGGGACCTCTAAGGTTTGAGGGTAGCAAGTGCAAAGGCAAGGATCCAAATTCCCAGAGGGATATGTGGATTATGATAGCCATAAATTCAGAGTCTTATTTGACAGAAAATAAATTACAGAACTTGAATGTATGAGCATACATATTTTGTTGTAGGGTTCATCAAAAATAGTTGCTAGTAAAACAAGTTTTCTAACAAACAAAGAATCATACCTTTAGTCAGTCCTTTGAATTTGGCAGCTCTCAGTTTGATCAAGTAGGGGCTGTATCCCCAGGCAACCCTCTGACAAAGAGGTCCCCCAGCATGTGGGACACTATCCAATTACAGCTTAAAGAAACTTTCAGCAGGGGTTAGTGACTGTAAGATGTAAGTCCTGGAGAATGTTAGGAAAAGAGAAATAAATGGTGTTAGAGAGGACTTCATTTTCTCTCATGAGTAAAGGGAGAATTACACCTGTCCTGAAGTTTTGTGGTGAGTGGTGCCAAGATCCCTGGGGCTGGCTTGCACCTGCTTTGTTTCCTTTCTGCTGCTGCTTTCTTGCTATGTGCAGAACACAGCTTCATATGAAAACTTTGCATAGCTTGTTACGTCACCTTAGACTTGTGTATGTTATCAAAAAAGGGTCCTTCACTTAAAAGCTCAGTTTGGGGCACAACCAGCAGTGAACAAATGATTGTTTTGTCAGGGGAGCAGTAGGCAGCAGCTTCTGGGGACAAAAGGGAGGCTCCAGAGAGCCACTGCTGTGGAAATCCCATCGGAGCAGGATCATCAAGAGCTCTTCCTAGCTTTCTCGAGGGACTGGGAGTTGTCCACAGGAGGAGACTTATCATGCCTGGATGGACAGTTGCATGATCATTCCTTTCTCTACCAAGCTGATTGTAGGCATTGTGATCCCTGAGTCGGCACCAGAGTGTCCAGTTTCTCCAGAAGCATTTGAGACTGACTGCCAGTGAAGCCCATTTACTCTTCTTCATTGCTAACAGCTTCTGCCCCACTCGCCCTCAGGCATGGCTGGGCAAACCTTACTGTTTCACCCTTGCAGCTTCAGATCTTACCTGCTTCAGCCAGCATGACTGAGTCAGCGGATTGCCTGGGTGCAAGCTGAGAACTCATATGTTGTTACAAGGGACATTTTGGCATTGTGATACTTAATCATGATTGCAAGTATTATGCTTTGTTTTTTCCTTCTCTTCAAGACTGGCGTCGTGATAGAGAAAAGAGAGATGATCATGATGAAGTGTGCAGCGTGAGGAGCGAGGGTGGCAGCGTTCGAGGATCCTCCAGAGGCAGAGGAAGGGGTAGAGGCAGAGGAAGAGGACGAGGCAGAGGAAACCCTAGAAGTATGCTGATAAGTAGATGCTTAGCAAAAACTTTAAAACTGTAATGTTATTGCTTACACATGAAGTAAGAGTAGTTCATGTAATTAAGTACCTTGAGTCTTTTTAAAATCAGATGCTGAAAACCAAAGGTAAAATAGCAGTGTCTATGTCATGTTAAATGGGTAAAGGAATTTGGCAGAAAATAAATCCCTTTGTGTTCCAGCTTGTCCTCAGATATCAGAGGGGCTGAGGGCGACTGGGCTTAGATTGTGCTTCATTCCCAGTTCAGCACTGTGTTCAGTGTACTGCATGTGACCAGACTCAGTCACTATTACGGACACACCAATAGTGCAAGGCACCTGCAGTCTAGTTGTGCTCCTTGAACGAGCATGGCCACAATTAAGGAGTTTGGTCAATAGGAACTCTCATGGCTAGATTAATAAATGGTGGAGCTTTTTGAGGCAACAGGGTGCAGATTCTTTCTGGATTGCCAGAGATGACACACTGTCTACAAAAACATGTGCAAAAAACACAGCAACATAAGACCACACATAGAGTAACATAAAACTACTCAAGCAATGTAGTAACATAACTAACTCAATACAGAGATTTCTAAGCTTCCCAGGAAGGCACTTGGTGTATAACCAAGTGTTTGATTCTCACCCAAGGCAACTCTATGAGGGGGGAGGAAAGAGAGGCCCAGCCTGTTGACTGATCCTAGAAGTTAGCAATGGTTTCTTCCCTAACATCTCTGCTTTCTGATGCCATTTTTATCCTATTCTTACCCATCAGGTGGAGCTTGAGTGACTCTGGTCATACATGCCTTTATTATGATTGGTACAAAATCCCCCCACTTAAAAGGTATAGACTAGCCAAAATTCAGAGCACTGGCTCAGTGTGAGGGGTGGTTGTGCCTTGGAGGCAGGTAGCTTTTGGCATGGAGGTGTGTTTTGGTATTATAATGAGATTGTAATGGGCAAAGTTCACCCAAAGGACACAACTTCAACAGAAAATGAAGAACTGCTGGCTCAGGGTCACAGTTAGCAGCTTATCAGTGCCATAATACCACCTGGTTCCCATATATCACAGGGTCTGACTGCAGTGTCTCCACTCCTCCTCATAGTTCTTCTCAGGGCTAGTACATCAAGCTCCCCTGATGTACCTAATCTCTAAGGTTGCCTAGGGAGTTTCTGAGGACTGGATTCCTTGCATATCAGACAGACTCTCCCCTGGATGTTTATTCAATCCTGTACCTCCTCTTAAAGAGAGAATAGAAGTCTAATTGCTAAGCCAACTCCAGCAATTATTCCACAGTGTGTCATGTCTTAGAATATTCCTGTGCTGGAATTAATACTTTCCATCATCTTTCTTTCATGTTCTCCTTTATTTTGAAGTGAATTTTGAATATTCAGTTGGTTATCAAGAGCTGTATGGTGAAGGAACTGACCAAGTATTTCAACCTGAGCTTAATGCCGGTGTGATGTATTACTATGGCGATGGAACAGGAGTGCAGATGTACTCTGTGGATGAAGCACTTCTCAAAGAATATATAAAACATCAAATGTAAGTAGACTGTTTAATGTACCAACATTTTCAGAGATGTAGTTCAGATAAAGGAACTAATTTCAGCTTTAAACAATGTTTTAATCCTATCTGTGTAAAGATGGTGATTAAGGTGTTTGGGTTTAACTTTTTGATCTAACCATTATCAATGCCAGTTTGAATTTGTTTGCTAGAGGGGTGGAAAAACTTGAGTGATGGGAAGTCATTTTAAGGAAGCTGTTCTGCATCTTGTGCTGTTAGTCTGGCTCTAACTCATATACCTGCTTTATTTATGGTACATAGCCCTCTTTATGTTGTCATGTAATTGAGATATGGATGTCTCTGAGCTTGTGCTTTTGAGTACTGTTGGTCTGTTTGCTTATAAAGCTCTTCTTGGATGATGTGGCTAGACGTTTCCCTTATTTGCTCTCGATTTCACTTGGAGAAGTCTTATTAGTTTCATGTTTTCGGAGCATTTCACCTGACCCATTTAACTGAAAGAGAGTGGTTTTGCAATGATACTTGGTTTTTCAATAATCTGAAATGTTTACTTTCTCGTGTGCACCATTAGGCAATGAGAAACCATCTGGAAGACTGATTATCACCAGGAGACAAGTCAAAAAGGGCCTGGAAACCACTAGCTCATTTTAAAGAGGCAGTTTCCCCCACTGGCAGATATTTCATCTTCTGTACTTGCAATGGCATTTCTCTGTGATGCCTTTGTGGTGGTTTTTGATTGCCCTTGTATTCCATAAAGCAACTTGCTTATTTTATTCTTGCTTCTTTTGTTACAGTTGACGCAAAAAGGAAGAAAAAAGCCTCTTTAGGGGCAGAAAGTATCTGACATGTGGCCTATCAACTTCAAAACTTCTATTGCAGTCTTTTTTGTTACTCTTGCTGCCAGGCCCCTATGAGACCTGACAGTGGACATGTACCCCCATGTCAGGATAATCGGCCTGCACTGTCCTCAGACAAGTGAGGGAGGAGCACAGACACTCCACTGTTGGCCAGATTTCTGGGCATGCAGTGTAGAATCCAGACCTTCTAAGGTAGGACATGATGATGTCCCCCTCTGCTGAGAAAAATGTCAGTTACAGCATTGGTCACATCTGACTTCTGGTTATATTTGTATTTATTTTAGCAACGAGAGGTTGGCAGGTGTCAGTAGAAGACTTGGCGAGGCTGGCTAACCCAAGCCATTGGTTGCTTGTCTGATGTGAACTATCAAGGCAGTTTGATTATGGAGTTTGCTTTCCATAAGACAGAGAAGGGAGATTCTTAAGCAGGTTTAGAAAACAACTTCATGATTTTTATGTTCCTTTAAAAAAAAGGCATTTTTTAATCTATTCACTTCTTTTATCACATTAAAAATGATGGAAAACAGACATTATTCAGCAGTTGCCTACTATTAGCTTCTAAGCTGGGATGGTTTTGTCTGCCTTCCATAATTTAGTTATAAAATATTAAAGGGACTATACCAAAGAAGGAAGTACATGGAGAATAAAGCTGCACAGAACTGTTAGGTCTCAGAGTTCCTTATGGAATCCATGATAAATCTGGATATATCAGAGACGTGAGATTGGCTTGAATCCTAGCAAATTGGTGAATTTAAACCAGTTTAATAAGAAAATATCCTCCTATCAAGCAGTTTATGCTTGTCTTAAGAGCCAGCTTGATGTGTGAGAGAGTAATATTTGTATTGCATACAAATTTAACGCTTTTAATTACAGGCTGAAGTTGTCAGCCTGAAAAGTTTTGGTGCTTAGCAACTCCTTAGTCTGCAACATGCAGCAGAAGTTGATTTATAAATAAAGTCCTCTTTCTTTAAAAAAAAACCCAAAGAAATAAAACGAGTTCAGACATGCATCCAAAAGAAAAGCTGGAGGGGGTGTGTGTGTGTGTTTAGGTTTGTCCCTCTACTCGGAGCCAACTCGTGCATTGTCTTCATTTATCATTAATGGTCTTTCACATTCCTTTTTCTAGAGTTGATGGACATGAAGTGAGGCAGTTTGAGTCAAGTTCAGTCATTGTCCATTTCTGCTTGTGGAATTGTTAACTAGGTGAATCGTTACAAGATTTTACCTTTACTGTATGACTGTAAAGGTAACCATTAGTAAACCTTTGGTGTATGGCTTTTGTGCTTGCTTATCTTCTGGACTGGGAGGGGAAGAGAAGCAGAGCAGTTCAGAGCAATGCATGGGCTGTTCTTGCAAGAAACCTTCTCTCTGTGCACAGCCACTTCGCTGATCAGTGTACTTGGCTCCAAGGAAGAGCTTAACTTTCCGAAAGCCTTGTTCTCTCGTCTCTGTTTGCTGTGGTTTAATGGCCATGTGTTCATTTGTTGTGTGGCTTCCTGTCCAACTTTGAGACTTTCTACTCATTCTGTCTTGGAGCTGAGTGTTTCATATAGCAAGCTTGTGCTTTGAATTTCTTTAGCTACCAAAAATTAGAGAAATGGTATCGGGCTTCACCCTGGGTCAATGATGGCATCACTCCTCTCCTCTCGGTAACTCTGGCCTTGATCCCAACTTCAGTGGAGACATTTAGCGTTTTTACACTCTGAAATCAGAATCAACTTGATTTACATTTGTATGTGTTGGGTTTTTTTCCTCAGCATTTTAATACTTTCTTGTTTTATTTTTGCACTACCCCTATTTTTGTGTCATAGAATTTTAATTGCTCTCCATTAAATATTTCACTACCTACACTTCCCTGAACCTGGTGAGGAGTAGTATTCCTTGGACTGCAAAATCATGGTATGATGTATAAAATCTGTGAAAGGTTTAGATTTTAGTCATCATAATTAAATTGGGACTTTTCCATTCTTTTTCAAGGACGTTTCCTTGTTCCCTTGCTTTGTGTGACAGATCATGATTTGAATTCCTTACATTTTCTCTTCACTAAGTATAAAACCTCTTGACACCATGATTGTTTCCTAGAGCAACTTCATTGTTCAAGAAGATTTGTCTTGCTGCTGTTTCTTCCTTGTCTCTCTTGTTCTGTGGTATTGTCAGATTCCTGAAATAGTCCTTGTCCCTCTTTTCCCACTAAACATCATTGTTTCTTCTAGACTTTACCTTTCTCCACAAGCTGCTGTGCCTTTTGGTGCAGTTTCATGACAAATACAACATTTTTTGTTTTCTCATCTTCCCACATGCATGCTTGAAGTAATGATTCAGCCTGTATGTATGTGCCTCAACGCTCAGATAGGCTCCTTAAGCCTCCTAATGTACTGGAAACTGGGAAAAGAGACAGCTCAGGGTGAAGGTGCACTGATACTGCTGTGTGGGAAATGACTTAACACCCTGACTGCAAGCAGTACTTGTCCTTCATCTTTATGGAGGCTAAAGGGAACGTTGTTTCCTTCTGCTCATGTAAGTAATGAGGGGATGGGCGAAAGAAAAATTGAACATAGCTTTTCCTAAAGCATCTCATGTATGCAAATGTAACAAGGCTTCGATTTGTACCCCCTGTATGTTGTACCTCATCATGAGTCCTGCGTAGCGTGTCAAGCTTGCGCGCTGTTCTCGAAGGGTGTCTAATGAGCCGCCTGTTGAAAGACCCATTTTGTTGATGACAGAGTATGCTCTGCTTTTAATGGAAGACTTGAACAAGGAATTTCTTAAGTTGCTATCTTGGGATTTTCTTTAACCTCTATTAGGCTCATATTTGTCTCTTGCTTTCTGCAGCGAGTATTATTTCAGCACCGAAAATTTGGAAAGAGACTTCTTTCTGAGGAGAAAGATGGACCAACAAGGATTCCTGCCTGTTTCCTTGATCGCTAGCTTCCGTCGAATGCAAGCTCTGACTACAAATGCTGCACTCATTTTGGAGGTAAAGTAATTCAGGAGTAGGTTTGTTGGAAGCTGCTTGGTTCCTTTTGTCATTTAAAGTCAGTGCTACGAAGTTAAGAAACCTTCTGTTTGCAGTGGCAGAGATTCTCTAAAGAAGCTGTATGTGGCAAAGTTTGCCTGGAGTTGGGTGTCTTGGTTGTCTTGGTTTGTTTTTTTTAAATTTTTTGGATGGTGCTGGATAAGTAAAGTTCTTATAACTATAATATGCTTGTGACACAGGCCCTGAAGGACAGTACAGAAGTTGAAACCGTGGATCAGAGGATAAGAAAAAGGGTTGATCCGGAAAAGTGGCCGATTCCAGGTCCTCCTCCATGCAGCCTGCCACCGACTGACTTTTCTCAGCTCATCAATTGTCCAGAATTCATACCAGGCCAAATTTTTGGCTCACATACTGGTAAAGGATTTTTTTTCTTTTATGCAAGCATAAGTTTAAGACTGTTTAGCTTAGGAAACTTGCCTCCTGATGCTGATTTCATAATGTAAGTTGTACATTTGGCATAGTGGTTTATTCGGCTGATACGCCTGTCAGCCCTGCAGTTGCCAAGTCACATGGCTGATGGGAAGTAGATCAAAATGTCTCTGATGTGCCATGGCTCTGACCAGTCTCCAGAGTATAGTATGATGGACTACAGTCCTGTAGTAGCAGTAACAGTAATCTCAAGTTAGTCATAAAATCTGCTTCAATTCAGTATCAGCTGAAAATTAACTTTTTTTTGGGTGCATCCTGGTTTTTGGATGGGGATCTCACTTGCATTATTAATAGGGAACTGGCTTTGTTTACGGACGACCCTTGGCAAGGAAATCTTTTGCTAAAAATGTTGGCTGGAAGTAAATTGGAAGAATGAAGACTGAGTTAGGCACCCATCCATGAAGCTAGAGGATGGTGAGGAGAAAGCACATCCCTAATGATCCTGCTTTTATTTTCTGGAGAACATGTAATTTCTCTCAGACTGTTAGATGCTTTCCATGGAAATGAGTTGCTAAAATGGGTCTTTTCTTTAAATGTTGAGCAAACTGTGTGAAGTGATCTCCTAAAAATGAAAAGAAATCCTGCTGATCAGTGTTATATTTAACTGTGTAGGTAGAAAAATGGTCACTGTGCTTAAGACTAGTGAAACAATTAAAAAAAAAAAACCCAGACAAACCACCCCACCCCCAAAAAACCCAACCAAACAAAAACAAACCACCAAAACAAACAAGACCAGAACAGTCCCTAACAGGAACTGAACCTCTCTTTTCCAATGCTAGAGTCTGCGCCAAGTTCCCCAAGGATGGCAAGCCCGCTGAGCCCCAAGGAAAACACTGAAACAAACAGCTTTCAAACAATGTCTAAAGGATTGTCTACAAGTTTGCCAGATTTGGACTCAGAACCATGGATAGAAGTGAAGAAGAGGCATCGTGCATCCGTGGTCAAACTAAAGGTAAAATCAAAAAATCTTTGTTTAAATAAATGCCAAACCTGACAACTTTGAGGTTATACTATAAACCAAGATTTTTCATGTCTGAACCTCATGATGCTTGATAATGCGATATAGTTAGTGTGTGTGTACACTCTGCCAGACCTTAGTTATCCTTAACTAAGTGTGTTTAAAATCCTGGTCCAAAGCTTGTGAAAACTAAAAGGAAATGTGGTTTGTTTGGGCTTTTTTCTTGCTAAGGGACAGTTGTACCTGTTCAGTATTGAAAAATGTATTATAATGTGCACTGAGAATTGTTCTAGAATCATAGAATGGTATGAGTTGGAAGGGACCCCAAGGATCACAGAGCTCCAACCCCCCTGCCACAGGCAGGGCCACCAACCTCCAGGCCTGGAGCTACACAGTGTTGCCCAGGGCCCCATCCAACCCGGTCTTGAACACCCCCAGGGACGGGGCACCCACCACCTCTCTGGGCAGCCTGTTTAAGGCTAAAAGGTTATGGCAGAATTATTTAGAACAGTAATTTACTTAAGAAACATCTGAAAGTGGTTGTATTGTTTCTAATGCCTGTACATTTGTGTACTGAACATTTTCTATCTTGTTCTATTTGTCTCCCATTTGGATAATTGGTATCAAATTAAAACGTAAACTGCATCACCTTTCCCAACCTAGGAAAATGTTCCAGTACCTGATCAAACATCAGCTCAGCACCAGCCACCCCTACCTCCAAAGGAGCAAGAGCAAGAAGAACTTGATTTTTTGTTTGATGAAGAGATAGAACAGATTCAAGGTCGGAAGAATAAATTCACTGACTGGTCAGACAGCGATTCCGATTACGAAATCGACGATCAGGACGTGAACAAGATTTTGATTGTAACACAAACACCCCCATACATGAGGAAACATCCTGGGGGAGATCGTGCTGGCAACCACGTGTGCCACGCAAGGATTACATCAGACCTGGCTAAAGTTATTAATGATGGCCTGTACTGTTACGAACAGGACTTATGGATGGAGCAGAGTGACAATGACACTATGATCAAGGTAATTCTCTTAATTTTTGACCTGAAAACCTTGCTTCTCCGAACAATCCCAAAGTTATTTTCAGCCATCTGCTACTTAATTGTAGCCCCACACTTTTTGGGAAGAAAAGTGACATTTGAATTTACAGGTCTACTTAGTTTTCTTAATTTTGATAGGATTGTAAACAGCTGAAAGCAAAACCAGCAAGTTTTTTCTCATTCAACTTTTTTGGTCAAATCTGTGATAAATATTTTTTTAGAGCTGGTTTTGATATTATAGAGGGGGTGCAACTTTTCCACTGTTTTCATGGGTTTTTTCACTTGCAAACCCCTTCCGGAGGGGAAGGGGGCACATTTCTGTGATAAAAAGAGAAGGTAATACAGTCATTTTCAACTAGTGTTATATTCTGGTTCTGTTTGCTTTATAGCTTGTCAGAATGATAGCTCTCTGTGCAATTGGATTGCACAGCCTACTTTATTACAGAAACCCTCTTATTTCCTAGCCTGTATGTGGGCCCCATCTCTGAGGCTTTCCAGACTTTGCAAGGAGATTGTCAGCCTTGTGACAATTATTTTAAAATTATTTTTTAAATATACTAAGCAGATGTAAAATTACAGGTGAGCCCTGCATAGGCAGAGGTCAGTATGGCACACTGCAGTCCTGTCACTGCTCTTGATTAATGAGGAAGCCTGCAAGTGGCATGTCTGTAGGCAGTCCTGCTCTATGGCTAGCAGGTATTGTGTGCACAGAAATACAGGTGGTGAGGGGAAGGAGCTCTTTCTGAGCATAAGAGCAAAGGTGGCTTGTGAGAGGCAGGAGGTAGGTAGCTTAAAGGACAAATGGAGCATGTGGGTACAAAAAAGAGCTGACAAATGAATGCTGAGAAAAAGAGTGAGTAATAGAGGTGGAATTCGGAATGGGGAGGTGGTGTTGTGAAGGGAGTGGATCAAGAAAAACCGACTGGGATGAAGACCCTGAGCAAGGCAGCAAGATAAAACACTTTCTTTTTTGTTGTTACAAAATTGACAATGATTGAAACAAGAATTTTGACAGGCAGCATGCCACATGCACACGTGTCCTGCCCCATGTTCGGGTGTGTAGGGGCATGAATGGCTTGAGATGCTGCCACACGCTTTGGGAAACCCAGTCCTAGTGCACTGTTTCACAAGTATCCTGAGGAAGGGGGCAAAGCCTTTTCTGCTCCCCTAAACGGCTAGGGCCTTCCTTGGCATGCTTACTGCAGGAGGGAGGTTTAGGGCTTGGAAAGAGGCAGGGGTTTGGTCATTTCCATTTCTTATCTGTCTAAAAATTCACGTGAGGATGGCGTTACCTGCTGCCTCCAGTTGTTGGTGTTGCTGTTTCCTTTGGTCAGTGCAGCTTCAAAGCAGTCTGTACTGGCTGCGTGGGGGTAGTTGTGTGTCAGTTCTGGCTTCCTTATCTTCTCTTGTACGGAATTGGCCTGTTTCTTACAATGATACCTGTTACTGTGGTTTGCATTTACAATTTCCTCTCTCTAATTCAGCAAGAGCTGGAGAACTTTAGGAAGCTGAATCTCATTAGTAAGGAAGAATTTGATAGTCTTCTACCGGAACCAATTGCTGATCCAACTCAAGAAGTCACATCGGGTCCCATGGGGTTACAGAAAGGTAGGTAATACGTGCCTGTTCTTAGAATCTCTGTAATAAAGAATAAATAACTCTGTAGGTATAATATATTCTGCTCATGTAATGTTTTAGTTCAGCCAGCAGTCTGAGGAGGTTTTCTCTTTGCTACCTGTTTTAAACTGTGAGTAGCATGGTTTCCACTGAATTAGAAGCAGCTGGTACTAGTACTTTGCAGGGTATATATGAGCATCACAAAGCAATGTTTTATTTTGTTTTTTACCAACACCAGGTGCTTTTTGTGTATCTAGGTATTTACAATGTGCAAAGCAATAGCTAGTGACGTTGTGAAATGTTTTCTAGAAACCACTGTGTTTATGGGAAATGGGGATAGAGTGAAGTGAAAGTAGAACAACTCTCTACTTGCATCAAAACCTTACTGAGCAGTCATAATGTCCAAATCTTCTGAGGTATTTCTGATATAGTAGTAGGATTTATGTTTAGTAGGATATGTGCAATAGCATGTTTATAGTTGTTGAAGAAAAACACCTCACTAAACCCACCACCCCACCAAAAATCAAGAACGTGGTGACACTCTCACCAGTGTTTATGTTCCATTGCTTTGCTAGAGTAGATGCACCAGACCAAGCAGGTAAGATGGAAATGAGTTTGAATTTCCTAGCAAAAACATGCTTGAAACATGATTTCATAGGTTTTTGAGCAGCCTGTGCTGCTTCTGTTAACTTGATTGTCCTTTGGGGATGATGTAGTTCCCTGGAAATGAAACAGGCCTTGAAGCTACTAGGGGAGCTTTGAAATCCTTCGGCTTTGAAGTCCTAAGTCTCTTCTGAAAAATAAATGCTTTCTCCTTTCTGCCTACAGATTTAGCAGGGGATCTGGCTTGTAATTTCTTAAGTATTGAAGTACCTCCAACAGCTGCAATAGCTCGGTCGCTGCCAACAGCAGTTCCAGATTCCCCCTGTGTTCACCCTGGCTTTGTGCCACGAATACCTCGCACCCCCAGGCTACAGGATCCCAACAAAACACCTAGGTTCTACCCTGTTGTTAAAGAAGCACGATCCATTGACGTAAAGGTAACTGGGAAAACAGTCTTTTTTTGAACACATCTGTGCACGCACAATTTAACAGGAAATGAAAATGCAACAAATCAAATGCTTGTACATTCTTTACCATTTATCTTCAAAATATTTGCTATGTTTATTCTTCTTTATTTCTAAAAAATTGTTTCCAAGTTCTCTCTGTAACATTTCTTAAAAGCCCTTGAGGGGTGGCCAGCAGGGACAGGGAGGGGATTGTCCCTCTCTACTCTGCCCTCGTGTGGCCCCATCTGGAGTCCTGTGTCCAGTTCTGGGGCCCCCAATACAAGAAGGATGTGGAACTGTTGGAGAGGCTTCAGAGGAGCCACGAAGATGATTAGAGGGCTGGAGCACCTGCCCTATGAAGAGAGGCTGAGGGAGCTGGGCTTGTTCAGTCTGGAGAAGAGAAGGCTGCGGGGGGACCTCATTGCAGCCTTCCAGTACATGAAGGGAGCTTATAAGCAGGAGGGGATTCAACTTTTTAAAAGGATAGACAATGACAGGACAAGGGGGAATGGATTAAAACTAAAGGAAGGAAGGTTTAGATGAGATATTAGGGGGAAGTTTTTTACAGAAAGAGTGGTGAGGTGCTGGAACAGGCTGCCCAGAGAGGTAGTGGATGCCCCGTCCCTGGAAGTGTTCAAGGCCAGGTTGGATGGGGCCCTGGGCAACCTTGTGTAGATCCAGGCCTGAGGTTGGTGGCCCTGCCTGTGGCAGGGGGGTTGGAGCTCTGTGATCCTTGGGGTCCCTTCCAACTCAGACCATTCTATGATTCTATGGGCTGTAAGGTCTAAAGATTTTTAGTGATTTGCATAAGGTGAAACAACTGGAAGGTTGTGACTTCATAATGTACTAAATAGACTGTAAAAGTTCTAGAACGTTGTTTTAAGAGGGAGAGAATGAGTGACATGGAATTAGGGGTGTAAATACTTTGTTTACTTTCTTAGACTCCAAGAAAAAGAAAAACACGGCACAGTACAAACCCTCCCTTAGAACGTCACGTTGGTTGGGTGATGGATTCCAGAGACCACAGGCCAGGAACAACTTCTGTGAGGTAAACATTTTGAAATGTCACTAGTTCTCCCTGCTCATGGAGAAACAGGCCATGATAAAACACAGTTTATAAATACAGTGAAAGCAAGAAAAGAGTGAGCTAGAGACAAACCCACAGAATACAGGGCTTTCTAAAGCAAGCTAGCTATAGACTGACTGTGCTCACGGTGGTGTTTGTTGATCTGTGATGTGGTAACACTCATATTACTCAAGTACTGATGTTCACCTCAGTGATTTTTGCCTTTAAGCAGTCCCTAAATGTTACTGTAGTGCCCAATTTCAAGCCATCACCATCCAAAACTGTCTGGGTTTTGACATAGTAGCGCAGAATCTGTTTCTCTTGAGGCGCACCCAAAAACAGGTGACTGAGACCCCAGAGGTGCGTTGTGGTGGTGATCAGGAGGTGATGGTACTGCTGTGACAGCTCTTGTGTGGATCAGAATGGTTGAAAAACGAGTCTGTAGAAAAGCACCATTTACAGGACAGAAACATGTCATGTGGGTTTTGTTGTGTTGGTTTTTTTCTTCAACATTTCCAGTGCTTCGCCTTCAGAAGGAGCTCCGCTAGCAGGAATGTATGGGGGTACCCCAAATTCTCTTCCAAAATTTCAGCATCCTTCTCATGAACTGTTAAAGAAGAATGGCTTTACACAACAGGTGTACCACAAGTACCGGCGAAGGTGCCTGATGGGTAAGCTGCTAAATGCACCTCCTGACATCTTAGGTAGCACTTACTGTGTGTCATCTGATACCAGCTTTCTCCACACTGTTCTTCATCCTTGATTTTCAGCTTGGGAAAGGGAAGCAAATTTTATTAGATGTTTCTATTTGATGAACTCTACTTTTCATTTAACTTAACGTTCCCTGACAAAAAAACTTACCCTCAAATTTGAACACAAGTTACTGGAAGACCTTGGGGGAGGGGAGTGTGTGTGTGTGTGTTACTGTTGGAAAAGCACTTGAATATATTCTTCAGAAAAACCTTAATTTTCTTCCCTTTTTGTCTTTCAGAGAGGAAACGGTTGGGAATTGGCCAGTCCCAAGAAATGAACACACTTTTTCGTTTCTGGTCCTTTTTTCTGAGAGATCACTTCAACAAGAACATGTATGAAGAATTCAAGCAGCTTGCTCTAGATGATGCAAAAGAACACTACAGGTATGCGCTTTTTCCTGCAAGGTAGAAAATGCTGAGGCCTTACTCACATTTGTCTGAAGGGAAGGTTGGTAGTATTGGCCTTGTCCCTCTGTGAAGCTTTCAGATAGTGTCTGTATTAGGTGTTGCAGTACCAGAAACCTGTGTGTATTTGTGCTTTGCAGACACACAGCGTTTCCTGACTTGTAATTGGTCCTGAATCCTACCAAATCCTGTAACTTGTTGTCAGTGACAAGTCAACTTATTCACATGATTCTTCCTTCCATAGGCAAAGACATTAATAACCTGATTCTGCCTCTCAAAGCTACCAGAAAAATGACCACAAAGGAAGTTGCAGCTGTCCCTTTAGCTCTTTGATATGATTCCCTTCCTTTCACCCAGTTCCTGCTGCTTCTATTTCTCTAACCCAAGGGGACAAGGTAGCCCAAGGCCTTGGATGCCAAGGAAGAAGTCCAGGCTGTGGAAATCCTCAAGTTGGGCTGCGTTGTCCATGACTGCGAAGTTCCTGGGGTGCAGAGGTGGCTCTAATGATACCTTGTGTCTCTGCTCCGAGCTCTGTTGATGCTCTGTGATTGTCTGGGGACAAAGTTTACCAAGGGAAACTTTAGAAGGCCCTTAAGGGGACCAAGGTGGCAGCAGATGAATGCAGATAGCTGGGACCACCTGTTCTGGAGGCTGGAGCAGCTCTGGTGATGTGGCAGGCAAAGCCGCTGTGTCACTGAACACTGAGCCAGAAATCCTGGCGCTGGGCTGTGCGGGAGCCTGAAGAACACTGAGTCCTGCCCCACATGTTGGGTTTTGCACTCACGGTGGGTTAGGCTGGACCCACTCTGGTTGGTTTTGTGTTCAGACTGTTTGTGTGTACAGACTTAGTGAAAATGGGAAAGCATTGGTCTCTGCGTGCATAGTGTCTGTAGAGCCTAAGATGAAACCATGGGACAAGCTGGATTTTCCTCTATTTTGACTATTTTGAAGGTGTTTCAGAACAAAAGATCCATAAAAACGGGTGTGGAAAGGAGGTGTGTTTTCTGTAAGGGTAAAATGAGACTCTGCTATTCACTCCAGTGCATGGGGAGACTGAATGCTTGCATCATCCTGGGGAATGAGGAGCGTATGTGTAAGACTTCTGTGCCTCTCTGTCCCGTGACAGGTATGGATTGGAATGCTTGTTTAGATTTTACAGCTATGGCCTGGAGAAGAAATTCAGGCAAGAAATATTCAAGGATTTCCAGGAAGAAACAAAGAGAGACTACGAAGCTGGTAATTCTCATGGGCCAGTCACTGCTCACATGGGGGGTCACTTCAGCTGGGAGGGAATCCTGATTCCTTGGTGCTGACCGAAGAACCCAAGAGCAGCTTTTGTCCGTGCTCCTTTTATCTTACAGTTCTCTAAAACATACCATTATTAGTGAATAATTAAGTTTAATTAAAAACTTGACCTTTGTAAATTGGTAAAATTCACTTTCTCTGTTGTTAGGTCAGCTGTATGGACTGGAAAAATTTTGGGCTTATCTAAAATACTCTCAGCACAAGACTCCAGCCATTGATCCCAAACTGCAAGAATACCTTAGTAAATTTAAGAGACTGGAGGACTTCAGAGTGGATGTAAGTTTCAACACCTACTTTAACTAGTTCTGTAGGAATATTTTTCTGCTGCAAGGTAAAGTGAGAACAGGCCTTCCTTGCACAAAGAGGCAGCTGGACAAATCCTGTCAATGACAACAAAATGCAGGATTTAAAAAAAACCCACCCTAAATTCCAATGAAAAATGCAGTTTTACTCTAGCTATTGTTTTTGTTAACCCAAGTACAGTGCTGAGACGGGGTGGCTCACATGTAAAAGGCATTGATCCATTTTCACTGTGGGGTAATGATACAGCAAAGAAATAGCTTGTGTGTCGCCTGGCTGGACTGCGACTCCTAAAGCACTTCAGAATCTGGCAAATGAGTTCATGCCCAGCTGCCATTTCTTAGTGAAGGGGACAGGCATTGTCCTTGCTGAGGCTCTGCGTGCCAAATCCAGCATCCCCCTCCTGTAGAAGGGCCTCTGACCTGTGCGATTGCGGCGCGTGGTGCCGCTGTGCGTGTCGTAGCTGCGCTTGGTTACGGTCACAGTGCCCCATGGTCCCGTCATCCCCTCTGATCCTCTGTTTCCTGAGGGTTGTGGCAAACGTGTGGGCAGTGATTAAATACTGAGTGAGACTGCATACGGCCCTTGGCACGTTGTGCACTTGCCTGGCTGGCTAAACAGCGTGGAAGGCTTTAGGCCCTCAGCAGGGAGCTGTGAGCAGCTGAGGGTGCTAGGCCTAACGAAGGGCCCAGCTATGGAATGCTCTGTCCTCCTCCACCCTTAGAGCCCACAAGAAGGGGAACGGACACCCAGCCTTGCAGAAAAACACCTAACGGGTTGCCAATGTTTATTTTCAGCCTCCTATTAGCGAAGAATGGGGCAGGAAGAGACCAGTGGCTGCAGCAGGTGAGGATTCAGGTCATCGCAGGCATCAGCCTAATTCTCAAACACTTCTTGCC
Source organism: Porphyrio hochstetteri (assembly GCA_020800305.1). Lineage (NCBI taxonomy): Eukaryota > Metazoa > Chordata > Aves > Gruiformes > Rallidae > Porphyrio > Porphyrio hochstetteri. Next base: position 40,524,279 of record CM036909.1, on the reverse strand, counting down.
GCTGCTGCCTGTCAGTCCCAGGCCCTGGGAAGCACTACCAGTGGGAATGCTCTGCGAGCACCTATAGGCCGTAACAATACTGCTGAGAAATCTATAGAAAGCGATGTACCAGAGAAATAGACTTAAGGCAAGCTTGCACCCTTGAAAAGCAGCTTGTACGTCACCCTTAATTCGGAGATCTCCAGGGCGAGCCAATCTAATGCTTGATGAATGGGAAGATGAGAAAGATGTATGGAAAGACAAAGGATCGGAATACTTTTTTCATGGGATTTAGTTTCAAAACACTTCCCCTAGGAGAGTTGCTCTTGGTTTTTGGGATCATCAGAAGGATCCTAGGGAAGACTCTTTGGCTTCAGTATTGCTTTCCTCAAGCTTTTGTTTACAGAGAACTGCATTCCTTGCATATGCAAAAAAATACTTTGGGGGATGCCTTACATTTCAGCTCGTGTTTCTTACAAAAGGTATGATACACCCATGTTATTTACTGTGCTTTCTTTACTCAGATTTTCCCATTATTTGTATTTTACCAAAGCAAAAAAAAAAAAATGACATCATAGGTAGAAATTTAAGTGAAAAGGAAGGATCTGTGCGATTGGTTTGCTCTTGAATCTAACTAAAAAGTAAGTTTTTGTGCAAAAGCACAGCTGAGAACGTGCAGCTCGATAGAAAACAGCATTTCTGGATTCTATTTAAAAGAGAGAGTTACTATGTTTTTTTTCAGGGTCTCCATAGTTAGTATTTTATAAAGTTACAGAGTTGGAGTGGACATAACTGGGATAGTTTTTCAGGTATTTCCTTCAGTACTGGTTCTTAATTCAAACAGGGGAAAAAACCCAACAACCACCCGATGGGAAAAGGGATCTGTTGATATCAGTGTCTTAACATACCACATCTACAGTTTGTGCAGGTTGTTAGCAAACTATTCAAATCAGTCTCAGCTTGAGCGGTGTCTTCATTTGAATCCCATTACGATTTGGAAGTACTCAAACAGGAAAGGCTTAATTTCTAATTGTTTTTCTCCATAATTCAAGTAATAAAAATGAGTTTGGAGGAAAACCCAAGTATTCCTTGTAAATTTTTTTTTTTGCTTCATTTTTCAATACCTGAATGAAAGTCTGCTTAAATTGTGTTAGCTGAGCCTAAACAATTTCAAACCTGTCTGAAGACTATTTCACCAAAGGGAAGTTGTTAAACTAGGAATCCATTTCTGTAGCTGTGAGGCTGGGATGTTTAGACCCTGCAGCTCCTTACTAACTTCAGTCCTTGTTTTTTTGAAGACTCACAAAGAACCACGTGGGTGACTTATCTCTTCCAAGGGTAGGGAGGAAGAATGTCAGTTTATTGTTAACTGCAGGAAAGACTTGATTTAACTTGTGAAATTCCAAAGCTAATCTAGCACAAATGCCTTAATCCATGAAGGTGTCCTAACTCACTGCACAATGGGCTTTCAACCCCATCAGATCTCAGAGGCTGTAAGAAGTCCCTTAGTTTTTTTGGTCATGGTAGGGTGAATGTCCATGAAACGAATGACTGTGTTGTGAAGGAGTTGGTGTTAGCAGTGGCCTTCCCCAACAGTTGGTACAATTTCAGCAGGAAATTGAGGAGCCTTTCATGAGTTGTAAGTGAATTTATACGAACCCACACCAATATTTTAAGTAAATCACTACGCTGAAGTGACACATCTCAGTCCTGTGTTTGAACCATGCCTTTTGCTATCCGTGATGCAAATGTAAATTTGGATTGAAATTGTATATACCAGAAATAGATTTAAGATATTTCCTTTCACTTTTTCAATGGAAAATGTGCAGATTAAGCTTTCAGTGTGTGCAATTTTGTGATAACTTGACAAATTTTATAAAAACAAACAAACCCTAATAGTGTTGTATATCAACTTATTTTCCCCCCAAAAAGGGTGAAGAAAAACAACTTTAAAGAGTGTCAGGCTGTAGATTTGCACATGCATTTCCCTTGCATCCCCTGCACTGAGGTATTGGGGAAACCCAGCCTGGTACAGGCTGAGGAGGTTCTTGGAATGTGAGCCGGCTTTCTTCATGTCTGAGATTTATTTTTTTTCATAGACAGGGTGTTTGTCAAAGTAAAATGTGGCTGAAAGCCAAGAGAGCAAATACTTCACATGTTGTCTGTCCTGCTGGCCTCCACAGCATGATTGCTTATAGAATCAGTAGGTTGGAAAAGACCTTTAAGATCATCAAGTCCAACTGCTTCTGTCCTACACTAAACCATATCCCTAAGTACCTCATCTACCCATCTTTTAAACACCTCCAGGGAAGGTGACTCAACCCCCTCCCTGGGCAGCCTGTTCCAGGCCCTGACAACTCTTTCACTGCAGAACTTTTTCCTAACATCTAATCCGACCCTGCCCTGGCACAGCTTTGTGCCATTTCCCCTTGTCCTGTCTCCTGTCACCTGGCTGAAGAGACCATCACCTATCTATCTACAACCTCCCTTCAGGTAGTTGTAGGCAGTGAGAAGGTCTCCCCTCAGCCTCCTCTTCTCTAAGCTAAACAGCCCCAGCTCCCTCAGCCGCTCCTCATAGGATTTGCCCTCCAGCCCCTTCCCCAGCCTGGTTGCCCTTCTCTGGACTCGCTCCAGGACCTCCATGTCCTTCTTGTGGTGAGGAGCCCAGAACTGGACCCAGCACTCGAGGTGTGGCCTCACCAATGCCCAGTGCAGGGGCTTAGACAGTGTCCCTTCATTTAGGTGGACAAAACCCCACCCAAGTCCTTCCATACCTGGAGGTGTGCCCCTTTCACTTGATCTCCCTTCTGTCCCCTTGCAGCCAGGCAGAAAAACCACTACTTGTGTTCCTCCAAAAGCTGTGGGCTTTTAGAGTAAACCCTGAAGTCTTTGCTGCCTTAAAGTGGTCTGTCACTGCTCAGTACCTGGCATATCTGTTGCAGAGCCATAAATGTCTTTGTGCACATGTGTGTGTCCAACTGCCTTTCTGACACCTTTTAGGCCAGGTAACCTTCACCCCCTGGTGAAGCCTGGCTGTTTTCTGACAGTCAGCTGTTCCTAACAGTGGGGGAGCGAGGAGCCTTGGCCCTTTCCTTGTCTGACATGTCCCCCAGGTGCTTATTAGTAATGCTGCCCTAATGTTTTAAAGGAATTTCATGCTGTCTGTTACCAGTGCTGAGGTGGGGCCTTGGTAAGTACCTTCAGAGCTGAGGAGTTGAGGGTTCTTTCTAGTGAAATAAATCATGGTCTCAAATACATCAAAGCAAAGGCTTCCATCTGGGAAGGTTTTAAATAACCAGGAATTGAATGCTTGGGGTCAAGTCACAACTCTAGGCTTGCTCCTGGAGCCTCACACCTCCTAAAGGCTTTATTTTGAGATGCCTGGGGAGTCCTAGCATAGGCTTTGCCCAGTTGCCTGAAGAACATGACAAGCTGGCAAAATGATTATCACACCCCCCCCAAAAAAAAGCAGCAGCCCCTGTCGGCTTTGTAACCAGAATGGGGACCACTCCATTTGCTCAGGAGTTTTGCAGGAAGGTGGCAGGGGTCTGGTCCAAGAAAAATGACTCCAACCCACCCAAATCCACAACAAGGGCAGGCAAGGAATGCTTTGGCTTGGCCTGGCATTCATGTTCTCAGGTAAATGACCCTTTCCCTGCATCTGAAGCAGCCTTGGCACACACCTGTTCTATCAAAAGCAGGCTTAAACCCCTGCCAGTAAATACTTGCCTTGCCCCATAACTGAGAAGCCTGGGGAAGGAGGTGTAGGCAACATGCACAATTATTTATCTATAAGCCTTCAAGGCATGGGCCCATTCTTACTGGTGCTGAGTAGGGAAAGGAATAAATGGCCAAAGCTACAGCTGCAATTGCATCATTCTGCCCCTGGCTGAAAGAGCAGCCAGCAGGCAGGGCTGGGGTTTCCCTGGTTTGCAACATGGAAATGGGAGAGTGCTATGACTGAGACTCCAAGGCCACAGCACAGCCCCACTCTGAGCTTGATAAAAAGAACCCAAGTACTGAGCTTTCATGAAAAGCTGCACAGCTTTGTCCTGTAACACCCCCCACACAGAGCAGAGCCAGGAAGCCCATTCCACTCAAAGCACAAGGTCTCGGGCAGCTCAGCCCTGTCCTGCGCAACGCTGCAGGTGTCTCCTCCATGAACTACAACCCCACAAACTTTTACTGTAGAGAAAACAATTACCAGAGAGTCTCCAACAGCCCCAGTAAGGTTTAACTCTTCCTTGGCCTTCCCAATATAGTAAAATCAAACTGATTTTGCAGGTATAGTAAGTCAGAACTTAGCATAGTTCTAGGATGTTTAAGGTGACACACGATCAGAAGCAGAATGCCCTGATGCTTTTCCATGCCTCACCTGCTGCTAAAGGACAGAAAATTTAAACCTTAGCCCAGGGAAAAGCAGATCTTGCTCAATAAAAACACAAACTACGGGCATGTGACAGGGTAATTCTCTAGTGGAAATGCAAGATGTTCAGACTAAGTAATGTGGTACTTGGTTTGGTTTTTTAATCAAGAACATTTGAAAATAGATTTCCTGCCATAATAATAAAGCGTTTCTGGGGGAAGCAAGGCACAGATGAGGTGCAAGTGTCAAAACAAATGACTACTCAAGCTAGTTTAACACTGAACCTAGCCGCTGAAAACAAGTCCAATGTATTAAAACTGGAAATTTGTTGTTTCTGAAGAGAAGCACTTCCTTTAAGCCTCTTATATTGCTTAAACAAAATTTAACATGCTGTCACTATCAAACAGCCTGTTATTTCAGTTAATAGTGAATGGTAACGTGGCATCAATCACTTGGTCAGAAGGAAGAACGCCTCCACAAAAACATTGCATTAATTGTGCTCAAGTTTTGATGGGTCTGTTCTAAATTATTCTTGTACCAACCTTTTATAAAAATGAAAGCTACAGCATGCTCTGAAGGAGACTGTTGTGGCTTGTCAGCTTCACAGAATCGTAGGAGTTGGAAGGGACCTCCAGAGCTCATCCAGTCCAACCCCCCGCCAAAGCAGGGTCCCTAGGACAGGTCGCACAGGGAGGCATCCAGATGGGGCTTGAATATCTCCAGAGAAGGAGACTCCACACCCCCTGGGCAGCCTGTCCCAGGGCTCTGTCACTGTGTAAAAGTTCTTCCGCATGTTGGTGCGGAACTTCCTGTGCTCCAACTTGAGGCCATTGCCCCTTGTCGTGTCCCCACAGACCACTGAAAAGAGGTTGGCTGTCTCCCCCCATCTCCCACACCTGAGATATTCAGATCACTAGTGACACTGCATGCATGAAGGAGGCTAATTCTGACCCGCTACACATCGACATACAGGATCAAGACTTACTGCTGTGGTGGGATGACAGCTTCATGTTACTCAGTTACCATTAAGTTGTTGGGAAGCGAAAGTCATCCTTTGCTGTTCGGCAGTCACTCTGCTGTTCCATCCTTAATCACACAAGTAAAAATCTGAGCATTGTTCTTTTAAAACAATTGTTACCAACCACCACGAACCCCACCTCAAACAACAAAACTTGGCACAACTTCACTGAGTGAGCTTCACGCGCAGCGAGGGAAAGGGAAAGCTGTGCCTGGGTTAGGAAGCAGTGGGGGATGCAGAACTGTGTTTCTCCACAAACCAGACCCGAGCATGACAAACAGCTATGGCTGCAGCTGGCACAGGGTGAAGGGCTGTAAGGAGCAAAGGGTAAGCGTTAAGAACCTCCAGCCACTGCTCTGTACAGAAGCTGTAAAACATAATACACCTATTTTTACGTGTAAAGTTTATCTGGCTGCCTTCTTGGGTTAGCTAAGCCTTTTCTGCTCCACAGACCTTGGTGCAGGAAGTAGCACGAAGGCTAAGCATGAAAGGCATACTGTAAATGCAGTGTGGTGTAAAATCTTATATAGTGAGATTTAAAGAAAAAAAAAAAAAATCTCCCTAGTGAACCATCCCAATGAAGAACCAGTGCTTAAATACTCCTAGCTCCTGTCCTATGCAAGAACACCTTCCCTCGTCCCTTGGTAGCTCCCAGTGTTGTCTCAGAAAGGCCCTTCTGTGGTTACAGCACCAGCATGCCCACCATTTCAGCAGTTGGGACGCTTAGCAGACGCTGTAGTCAAAGCCTGGACCCTGCTGCTGCTGCTGCTGAGCTCGGGATGTAACCTGAGCAGAGACCACCAGTGCTTCACTGGACTGGAGTCAGGAGCTGAACAGCCAACACCTAGCTGGGGTGGGTTCAGCCTCTCCGAGAACCCATGAGTGTAACCTCACTTGTATGGAAAAATGGCTCCAGCTCTGTTAGTCCTGCGATAAAACTCTCCTGTTCCGAGCCTGGATACGCAAGGGAGAGGATTCAACCTGCCTGCCAGGACACGTGAGTTACACATCGTTCAATGGAGGATGTTTGTTTATTAATTTCACTCCCATCGACATAAATCTCTTTTAAATAGTAACAAAAAGGGAAGCGGTCCCTGGGATTTCACAGTAGCTGGTTCAACAGAAGGTAGACACAGAAACCTGTTACTGCAGGTGTAGGCTGCAGAGGGAGGTACAGCTGTAAGCCATAAAGCTGCAAGTCATGAACTTAATGCTGTCACCGCTATGGATTTAGCGGAACAGACGGTGAAATTGCCACACGATGCTGAGCGATGCCCATGCGGAGATCTCCGCCGTTCCTGTCCCACTGGTGCTACAAGATGTATTACACAATTTCCTACAACGCTTCTCCTCTATTTCCATCCCTTATTTTATTCCCCACCATAAATGTGCTGGCATAGGCTTATTTCCTTAAATACCACTTACCTGAGAGTAAGTCTTCCACCTTCTTCAAAAGCTGGGAGTTGAAAGGAAAAAACGACAGCCCGAGGACAGGGAACAGCGTTTTCGGCTGCGGATGGTTCACATCCCTTTATGTGGCACCTCGTCCTGTTCCAGCTCTGCTGAACAGCTTCTACGTACAGTCGGACAGCAAGCGTTTGGTATTGTACATGCTTTATTAAAACGGAACTCGTATTTACAATCTCTGCAGAAACAATCCCTCCCAAGTCTTGCATTCAGACAGACACGCACACATACACACGCACACAGGCCCCTTCGCTCTACAGGGGTGTGAAGGCTATGCTCCCAAAAGTTAGGCAGCTTCTGGAAGAGGAGGAAGGGTGACTTCTGTGTGTGTTTGTAATTACTTAAAAAGAAGCACGGGAGTATGCATTTGGCCATCACAATGCTAATTTAAGTATATGTAGTATTAACATATGGCAGTAACACTGAGTATTCCTCTTTTACATTCTATACACAGAATGACATCAATGTTTTCCAGTCAACAGAACATTCTAACTTCAGTCTCAATGCTGCTCGTAGTGATTATGAAACCAAAATTCTGGGGCTGTCCCTTAAAACAATTCAAGTCTATGTAAGCGAAATAAGGCACGATTAATATTTGATTTGATTTAGAGGATGGGAAAAGGGGGGAGAGGCAGGCTTCAGATAATAGTTGTTGCAGAGGAAAGAGTTTTACCCAATCCTTTTGAGAAAAGGATGAATTTTACCCACATCCTAATCTACACAGACTTCTCTTAGAGAACTGAAGTATTCTGCCAGGGCTACTAACGCCCACGTAGAAAACAAAACTGGAAATTCACATTGCAACACCAGTTTCAGTAGCCTAACCTACTGACACTGATGCATATGAGTACATCTTTCTTTAATGCTGGAGGAGAAGACACACATGAAACAAGATTCAAACCTTCCACTGAGCTTGAAGACTCGTGTCTCTTAGAGAACCTGTAATATATACTATTTGAAGGCTTCAGCTTACTGATAAAAAGGAATAGCGGTTTTGCCTTTAAACCCCTGGCCCCTCTTCACTAATGAAGCCTAACCAGACATTACAAATAAACTGCAACAAAAGGTCTGGCAGCACAAATAATGTCTAGTATTCAAATCTTCACTTGTGAGTATATTATTTTCCTTGTACAAAACCTGTTGAATGTTTTTCGCAGCAGATGAACTGTACCCAAAGATGCAGGACATTCTGTGACGGGGAGTAAGAGGTTGCAGTTCCGAAGGCCCCTGACTTTGGTTGTTTACAAAGTTCATTCCTGTTTAGTGTGATCCTTGGTATCTTCCTCATCTGTGTATTCTGATGGTTCTTCCCCTGGTTTTAGGAGTCTACCTACGTAGTCGTATTTTTCTGAAAAAGATGTAGGAGTCCATTACAGTCAGATACAGCTGCAGTCGCTAGTTAGCCTGCACCGCCGCAAATTCACTTTTCTCTTGGACGCCAACATTCGGAACCCGTATCACTGCACTGGATGGCAATTTATCAGCAAGCTCAGCATCTCACACCAGTCTTGCTCCCACTGCTGCTCACTTCTTTCTCTACTCTCAGGATTTTCTATCAGTTCTCCCACAGCTCCTCAGGCAAGCTCCATCACACAATGGCTCAAAACGCTGCTACTCAAACTGCCATGAATTCCCTCAGCCTGTTTGGAGTTCCTTTCATGTGAGAAATGATTCCCCCCTCCCCTCTGGAGGCACCCTTCCATACTTGTGAGAAATCATTTCAGGACAAACTTGCTCAACCTTTCCTGCCAAACCAACTCTGGATCCTAATCTTAATTCCATAGCATCCAAAGGCAACAACCTGGGAGCAGGAATTCCATCAGCTAAACTCCACTGAGATTGATTTGAGAGTGACTTTCTGCACTGAAGAGTGAGAACAGGCATAAAGCAACAATGGGATATCATGGAATTGTCTCTATGGAACAAAGGCCTGAAATCCCTGCTCTTCTCCCAAGAAAGTTACATGGCATTAGTTAATGTTACAGTCAATATCTCTTTAAAAGCTGCCCCTGAGCCCAAATCGGTCATTTTTATTAAAAACATTTCCTTAAACAAAAGATGAGCTGCTGATTTGAGGATTTACCTTTAAATTGCATTTCCCACTCTCTTACACTTTCCATCTGTACAGCATTTAAGTCCGATAGGTCATCATATTCATCTCTGAGTGCATCTTTATCTAGACAGAAAGTTGCTAGTCCCCTGGAGGCATCTCTGCCAGCAAATATTCCATATGGACCCTCTGAAAACAGAAAGACAAAATCGATACCTTCAAGCTTCTGTTTACGGTGACCAGTCTCAAGTTCCTTACAGTCTGCCGAAGCCATACATTAAGTTTCTGCAGCAGTTCCAAGGCCACGGCTGTCTGACATTCAACAGCACTGCAATTCCACCTTAAGTATCACTAGGAGATAAAGTCTGCTGAGAAAAGCAGAACCAGGAAAATAGCTTTGAAGGGATATCTGGAAAAAACCCCTGTTACTTGGTGCAAGTCAGTTGATGTAAATTCCAAAGGGATGGGAGGCTGGAATTCAAAAGAAACGCACTTCTATTAAGCAAAACAGAATATTTACAAGTTCTGGCATGAATGGAAGCAAACTGCATGCACATCTTAATTAGAAATCAAATTAATTGTATCAATAAATAGAACTTAAGAGTGATAATTAATAATTTCAATTTTAGAACCGCCACAACTTTCTACACATTCGACAGTGCATCTTTTGACACATTTCTCATGCTTGGGGAAATAACCTCACATTTTGGGGCAGCAGATCACCCATACACCTATCCTGTATTGTTCTGGAAACCAGCACAAATCTTCATGTCAAGAAGGTAAAGCAACTACTTCCTCTGTGCTTTCTGACTGATGCAAAGCAGCACAACAGAATTTGGAGCAATGATTGTCAAATAAATATTATTATCAAGAGAACTGGATGATGTGCAAACGAACAACTTTTGGGACAAGGTTGGTATCCAGCTTTCCCATATTTTAATTAATCTGAAGGCCTTGAAGCACATCATTATCTTGGTTTCTTGCCTTAAAACCAGTTACCTTAATTCAGCTTGAATTAAAAAAAAACCCAACACATCACACTTTAAAATGTCCTGCACCATCTGCAGCAGCTACCCAACAGGGAAATGCCCCCAAGGCGTTACAAAGAGCGGCTGCTACTTGAAGGAAAACACGCCAGAACCCTTCTCTGTCTTACCTCTCAGAAGACGACAGTGGCTGTCAGCCTGAAAAAAAGGCAGCACCAGCGGGCAAGAATGAACACAAGCAAGTGGGAACACACTGTCCTTTACCCCCTCTATTGCCTGCTGTAGCACCTCAGACCTCTTCCGCACCAGGACGAGCCACCGGAAATCATTCAGAGAGGCTGGTTTCCTCCCAGGCCGCTTGCTCCAGCCACCACACCTATCTGCTCTTGCCGGGCATTGACTTCAGGGTTGAGACAGAGGCTGAATGCAGCGGGAAGAACTCCTGAGGCAGGGAACCCGAGCACCATATGGATTAGAAGAAACTATGTCCTCACCAGAACTGGTGTCGTCTCTCCACCCCAGTGCTTGGCATTGTAAGTTGCTTACAGTCAAACCTGAGAACAGAAGGGTGTCTTATGTGCCAAAGACAATTCCCTTGTCTCTCTGGAAAGAAACCAACTGATTTAAGAGTAAAATTTCACAAGAGGTACACATCAGAGAAGGAACTATCAACCAGAAGCTTGTACTATACAGATCTGGCTGTAAGAGACAACCACAATGATTAACAGCATCTCTATGGCCATCCTCACACATATTTAGGGCCAGGATGGGCACACCAAATAACCACCCCAGGGATCAGGGACTATGCCATGCAATTAAGAGAAACGACGTCAAGGGGGCTTGTGAACTCCCATTTTCCCTATTTGTATCCTGAATTAGTTGTTCATTTGAAAAACTGGATTCAGAGACTGAAGTCAATCCTATAGCATGTTATTTAATCTATGCATCATGCCTGCTCAGTCACTTCCCATGAAACAGCCCAAGAGGCAGTGATGGCCAGCATTTGCAACCTAACTCAGAGCTCCTTCAAACAAAACCTCTTGCTTCACTCCAGAATCGCTGTCATTCAAGCAGTCTCTATTTTTTGATGATCTGCATGAATAGCACAGGAGCTGTAAACAGCTCTTATAAAGACCACACACAATCAGTAAATGCTTAGGAACAATTATAAACTGCCACTTTACCTCCCCACCAACAGTTTTTGTCCCTAGTGTTTCCTTTCTCTGAAGTGTTTAAAACAAGTATTTCCATGTTTTCAAGATTCTGGCTAACCAGTGTTAGAGAAGCTCGCTGTTCCCTTTCCCTTCTACCCTGCATTGAGTGGTTTTACAGCACCTGCTGAGATGCCAATGCTTGGTTCACCTGCTGGACTCCAATTATTGCCATTAAAGAGAGAATTATATTATACTGACCAGTATCAGGCCCTGAACACCCTCACATCTAGGTAACATACTTAGCTGAAAGCACGAATGCTTCTGCAATGTATCAGTTTGCATCAACATGCAAAATTTCTGCAAATATATTGTAATGTCAGATGCTATCATACCAACTTTTCTAAAATTGGATTACAAAGTTAACACTGCAGCATATTTACTGCAGAAGCATTCAGGAGTCGCAGAGAAACCATCAAGCCACGGCCATGCACTCAGCAGAATGCTAAGTAGTAAAAACCAGCCTTTGGACTTGGTAGACAGCATCTCAAATTCCAGTTCTGCAAATGTAACTTCAGATACATCCCACCCTTTAATCCTTTACTAAAAGGCAAATATTGAATGATGATTTTTTTTTTTAAAAGTGGAAGCCCAGCTTTGCCTTAGTCAGAGGGCTGCTAAAGCAGAAGTTGAGAGATCTCTGTATGAGCAACCTACTTCAAGATTTAAAGCTTCCATTCAGACACTTTCACACAGAGATCAAATACAGAATTTTACATGAATGTAGAATATACAGGCCTGGTGTTTTGCTCTAAGTCTCAGGCTGTTATTCCCTGTTACATAAATACTGGTGCAACAGTCTTAACAAGGTATTTTGCCAATCAGATTTTGTTGGGCTTTGAGAAGTGTCCTGGAAGGTCTCAGCACAGAGAACCCCTGGGAGGAGTATGCTTCAAGAATGTGATTCTGAGGCAGCAACTCGAGTGCAATCCTAGAAGTATTCCACAGAGTTCTTTCACAACCAGGTCAAATTTACTCTGCAAGCCCTACCCCTAGTCCTTCTTTCCTTTCCTTTTGTCTGCCTACCTATTTAGGCTGGCTCCTGTTCTAAATAATTGATGGCACCACGACATGATACACATACTGAAGAGCCTGCAAAGAGAGATGACAGTACCATGGGTATGTATACCAAACTGATTTTTTTTTTTTTGAGACTATCACAAAATTTCAGTGGTTGTCTTTTGCTATACCCTGCAATTAGCTATTTCACAGTCAAATACTTCTTTAAAAAAGTTCTCCACCCACTCCTATCTGACATCTCACATCAACAAAAGGTCAGTCAGGGAGGTGTCAAAACCCATTAAAACATGTCTGCTACATGTTCCTTAGCTACACACAGCTTTACATGAAGGGAAACTTTATTCCCTGTCTTCCCATCATTGCTTTCACATATTACAACACTTTGCTTCAGAGCCTCTTGTTTATTTTAGCGCTGAGACCACACAGTTATCAAGACTACATATTTGCCTACGTATCTTCACATCTATACCACATTTATACACTGTCTTTTCCCTGTATGACGTCCTCATTTACCTTCCAACCCAACCTGGTATAAAATATGCCCTTCTCTAAGCTACAATGCATGCAAAATACTGCTACCCACCACCTGCTACCACTGCAAATGCTTTCTTTAGGATCCAGGTAAAAATCTGGCTGCCTTGATGAATGTGACATCTTATTCCAGCCTGACAGTCATCTTTATTCACAAATTAACTGGGCTGCTTGAGAATGGGCAAAATCAATGTCTCTTCAGCCAGTAAAAGTATCTTTCCAATTCCTCATGCAGGATTTCTGCATCTCCTAGCCCTGTTCTGCTTCTCAAATGAAGATCCAATTTCTCTTTAGATTGTAGACAATCTCAAACAGCAGTTGAGGAAAAATAAATTTAACATTAAGGGACATTATTTAAAAATGTGAAATACGAAGCTGCCCAAACTGAAGATTTTATTTGGATGCTTCCAGTCACCTGGCCCAAAACAGATCTTGGAGCAGCGTGGGTTTCCATTTTCAAACCGTTTGGCCAATAGCTTCCCCTGCAAAACCTATGCTGGCGTTCAACTTCTGAGCAGATGTTCTTAGGTAACTGAAGAGGCTACCTGAACATTGAGGTTAGTGTGCTAGTAATGAAGGTGAACACTGTACAGTGAACTTTGGATTGCTCCAAGTGTCAGCACAGGGACTTCACCACGTGGACTCGCTATCTAATGGAGTGACTTGTAATTTAAGAATTGTATTGGTTCTCACAGGCCCATACAAGTTCCCTGAAGAAGCCACACAAGTTAACAAGGTTCAGTTTTAAACCAGCTTTGGTTCCTTCAAGAAGTCAAAAAGCGCTTCCAAGCAGTCACCAAATACACAAGGCAGGCCAGGTGCTCTTTGCATCTGTGGGATCCATGCAGCCACTGGACATAAAAACCCAGATTTATCTGAAGCTTAGAAAACTTATGGACATGATTTCTTTACCTGCAGACAGGAATAAACACTAATCTCTCCTTTAATGTAACTTCAAGGAACAAGGGGAGATAGACCACAGAATTATGACAACTGTGCTATTCTTTTCTACCTTTTCCACCCCAAAGCAGAATCTCCACTGTCTAAAATTTTCTGTCTGAATCATGACATGTGTTTGGTCAGTACTTCATCTTTTATGAGGGAATGAAAAAGCTACAAATTAGGCAAAGCCATTCTGAGATGCAGCTTGAAAGCAGAAGCTTTCTAATAACATTTATCACTGGGAATTCAAGGTGACATCGTTTTAACTTTACCGCCCCAAATTTACGTGAAGTGAAAGATGTGGGTCAACTTTAAGTTACAACCTGCATGTAAAGTAAGTGTTCTTAGGACAGCAATTCACATAGTCTACATGCTAAGATGGGAACTGCTTAGAAAGAGGAGCCTAAACCTGATTTCTGAAGCACAAGACCAGAGGGCCTCATTCTCTCTGTTGCTTGCTTTCTTTTTAACTCTGTGGAAAAAAAAAGTGCAAGAACCAATGACCCAATTTCAATTAACAGGGCAGACAGTGAGCACTGCTAGGAGAGCCTGTACCTCAGTAGTCAGGAGATTCCTGGAAGACAGCTCCATACCTAAGGAAGACCGAGATCCCACACCTTGCTTCAGTGAAAAATGCTCTGGCCATGCAATGCTACCCAGGCCTTTTGATGAAATGCAAGGCAGATACACTGCTATATACTGGATTTAACATCTGTATGTCATTGAAAAATGATGCCACTATCACATCTTAAAATATCTTGCTTTGAGCATACTTGCTCATCAGGCCCCTCAAACCTCAGGTAACTGGAAGCTGAATGGTTTAAATAGGAGCTGGAGATTTTTACAGACTTTTTATCAAACACATGGTTGCACAAATTTTAAGGAATTTATCCAGGTTATTAAAAAAGAAAATGAAAACTGATGAAGAGATACCTGACACACAAAGCAGAAGCAGAGCAGGAGCCAGAGTGATGCATCTTTCTGCACAAACCCACTTTACTGGCCCTTGCCCTCTGTGAACAGACTGGGGAGTTAGAAGCACCCCTTGCTTCTTCCTAGTGTCAAGGGCACTACTCCCTTTGATCAGAGGCATAGAAACAATCTCTGGCCAATATGTATGTACCTTTTTAGTTTTACTACTTCTGGCAGGAACTTAAGCTTCTTTATCCAGAAACGTCGTTTCTCGGAGAAGCTGAGTCCTGGGGCGAGAAACACCTCCATTGCAGAGACACCAAAGAGCTGACAAACATCAAAAACACAGACAAGATACACACCTTACAGGAAGCCCTTCTCCCCCAGTTTTATCTGTAAACCCTTGGCCTGTTGTGTTCCAAGATAAGGACATCCCTAACACAATTCTCCGTGTTTGTGTCTCTCCTGCAACACTGCACTCTAACCATACCCTTGTAATGGCATCGCTGCCATCTTTTAAACAGAGACATGATAAAGTTTACAGCTCCACTGCAAGGGAAATCTAACAGTATCAGATTACTTTTATACAGATGACGAGGAAAAAAAAGGCAGCTATTGACTACAGAATTTTTGGAAGCATTTAACATCAAAAAAATCACAGTCCTTAACTGGATTTGCAACATGAAATAAAGGTAATCCTCCCCTCACGAAAGAAGAACTATGACGGAAGTTTCTGTGGGAGGAACCACTACTACCTAATCTATTCCTCTTGGCAAACTGGGAAGCAGAAATCCTCAAGACACCTTGAAAGACAAGAGTGGGATGAGAGATGACTTGACAGTGGCAATGTATCGCAGCGAGGGAAAGTCAGGAGATTGATTTTTTTTTAAATCATGAAACATTAAGTACCAAGAAGTGACGTGGAACAGCTGTATACACTGGATCACAGACAATCTTGCTTTGTCATGCTCAAAGCCATATATTTTTCATAACTGCACAAAGTGTTCAATGCTAACCAAAGCTTGTTTACAGCAATATCATGCCACTTTATATGCTAAATTTTAGGATTTGCTAACATTACTTTAACTCTTACTATGCCCTTCTACTGACCAGTATGCTACCAGGAATCTCGATGCAAACAAACGTGAAATTAAATGTTGAGATAAATGAAGCAGTAAAAACTGTCTCTTGTGATAAGGACATAAAACCAACAACACAGCACACACTAAAGGTGTCGGTCAGTAGACTCAAAGTCATGAGATGTGATTACAAATGGGGAAATCACCCTGAAACAGCTTCTTTGAAATCCAGTCTGGTTACATGGTGTTTTGACAGTGGGCTGCTAATTGTTTATATCTTTTAGAGTGTACAGGTGATAAAGGAAAAGGTAAATAATTAAAATTAATGACCAAGCAAAGCATGCTAGGGCACTTACTTGGACGCAGAGGTGGTATTTAATACAACTAAAAGTGAAGTACTGAAACGAAGGGTACACTTGCAGGACAGAGGACCATCCCAAGAAGCAGCATTATGGAAAATAACTTGGCAAATAACGTTTCAAGTTAAGAGTTCAATGCAAGAAAAGAGATTTTTGGAGGCACAGGCAGTTAACTGTGTGATACAGTAACTGTTTAGCTCTTAGCTAAAACACATTAGACATATGAAAGACTAATACATACCAATAAAAGAAATTGTAGAAAGCTTAAAGAAGTCAACATGAGAAAAATAAACCAACCAAACAAAAAGGTTAAACATTTCAATTAAATGTTCTAGAAAGTGACATTTTCAATCATGGCTGTCTGAACGTATGAACTTCAACAGCCTATTATATTTTAAAAATACCTTAACTCTATGTATGTAAAGGGCTCTTCTGCAAAACAGACCACAACACAAGAGGAATCAGTCGATGGAAACCTAAAAACAGGAGCACTTCTAATAAAAGCAGAAGTTTGGTGGGAATTTTAATGGAATTTCAACTGCTGGGCCAAAACCTGGACTAGATGACAAATGCTGTGCATTTTTAGCCTTCTGCTATAAGTAGAAAAATAAGGAACACCTTTGCATCCAAACTACAATGAAGATTTATTCCAAGGCATCAGAAGCCTCCTGAGACAGTCACATTATTCAACATTAACCCAGCAGTCAAGGCATCCTTAAGATTTGACAGTGAGCCCTCAGCCCATGCCTTTTGCTGCCTCCAAAGATGAAGCACTATTCCACATCAGTACCTCAATGAAGTACAAAAGGCTCACAGTACAACCCTGCGATGCCAGCAAAGCCAGTGCCCTCAACTGGTTCTTCAGTTCACCAACATTTGGGCATTGCTTTGTTGGTATGCTTTCCAATTCTTTTGCTATACTCCAACTATGAGGCATAAAATTACCAAGAGAATTGCTGTGGACTTCTGGCTGCCCTGACTGAAGTCTTTCTGAAAAGGTCTCAACCAGCTGTAGAAGACTTTTGCCCTTAACTCTTCTCAGATCTTTGAAAGCCTGAAAACCACCTACTAGTTTGTTGCTTTTCTTTTCAGCCACAAAACAGTTGCAAGAAAATATTCCCCAACATGCATCTGTGAAGAGAAACCACATCAGCATGACTCAAAAACAAGGTTATTTGGCAGAAATCACATAGCTGACGATGCAGATGTTGAGCATCACTATCCTCATGTGCACAGTCCTAAGTAACAGAGATCTGATAGACAAAGATGATGTCAGTTCTGTTACAAAAAGGCAATCTTTCACTACAGGGGAAAAAAAATAAAAGAAAAAAAGAAGGAAAAAAGCCTTTGTCCCTTTCCACAACAAGCTGGAAGCACTGCTTTAGGAAATCCAGCTGCTGCCAGTTATCAAAAAAAGGCAGACTGATGTCCTAGAACATTAAGCTTTAGCTTCCTCACAATAACAGACCTCACAGGTTGACAATGGGAATCAGTGATGGTATCATACAGTGGAAAGTTTTTATTTGATACACAGAATTAAAGTGAATGCGTAGATTATGGTTCAGTATTATTTTATGGAGTAATTTATTAAGCAATTTGTCAACTTATTGGTGTTCTATGTTTCATGTAGCATACGTATTACCTGCATTTTATATCTGCATGTACCTAGGTCTTGGTTTAAAACCCCCTAAAGTTAGAGACACAAAGAACTAACCCGATTAGGTGTCATGAAAGCTGCAGCACACCAGACTGCCTTTTCTCAGCTTGACTGGTCAATAAACTAAGACAGACATGGCATGGTAGTTTAGATTCGACTGTTCACTTTCACAGTACTCAGCTAGAAAAGCATTTTGATGCCATGATGGCAGTCCCCATTTCTGCAACTGGTAGCCCAGCTGGCATCACACACTTTTGAGGGTAGCAAGAGTTACAAAATACTAGCCCAGTTCAACTGTAGAACTGCTTGTCACTTCCCTGGTAAGAACGAAAGACTTGTAGCATGCCAGTTCTGTATTTTTCATATTGTAACCCGCAATTATTAAAAATCTGTAATTATAATTACTTAACTTGAACTATTTCCGGGGCGGAGGGAAATATCCTCTCTCTCCTCCACCCTTCAATTCAAGAACACTTCCCATACCTACTATGAAAACTTCTGCATAGTTTGATTGCACCGAGTTTTCCAAACCACCATTGTTTAAGGAAGAAAATGATCATCAGTCATAACCCCTCATTTCCTTTGGCACCAGATGTGAACGAGAGTGCTCGCGAGTAAGATTATCCACCTCGTTATTAAGAGCACTGTTTATAACAAGAAAACATGCTGCGGTTTCCCAATCTTCAGTGTGCATAAAAAAACGTAACACTGCTTTCCAAGCATACTTTTCTGAGCCTTTGGAGTATACATTTCTGCTCCAAGGAACTGCACCGTCTGTCCTACTTGAGACTGGGTTAATTTCTGCACTTTTCTCAATGGTAGCAACACGCCAGTCTGTGAGCTCTTGCTGCTTGCCTCTCTCCCGATTAAAATCCATACTCAGTATGGCATGTGCACCTAAATAAGTAACCAGCTTTTTCGGTTTGGGTTTTTTTTTTCCTTTCCTGAACCATAGGAGCATGAAGGAAGCACTTGCTTGGTTGCACTTAGGAAACCTACTAGAAAAGACAGGAGGGGAGAAAAAAAATAAATACAAAATTTAAACGTTGCACATCCAAATCTAGACAACTGGGAACACAGATGTGTGACGATGCCTGAAGAGAACCCAGGCCCGTTCTGCTTCACCTACTTAAAAACTACCGCCGGGCCCCGTGCGGGCGGCCAGGCCGGCCTCGGCGGGGGCTGTGGGTGCAGCGACCGGGGCCGGGTGGCGGTCTGCACGGCTGCCTCCCATCTTGACAGCGGCACTATCACGCGTGCGGACAAGGAGCACGCCTGAGAGAACCCCGGGGGCCCGAGCGAGGCCCCCGGCGCTGAAACGCAGCAGGGCCACCCTGAAACCCACCTCCCCCCTGTCCCCTCCAGGTGGGGTGAGGCCCGGGGACCGTCGGCAAGGAGCCCCCGGCGGCAGAGCACGCCCGCCGCGGCAGATCCCCGCCGTCCTCCCCCAGCGCCGTCCCCGCCTCCCCGCCAGCGCCGCCCGAAACGCGGCGAGCAGCCGAGGGGAGGCGCGGGGCCCCCGCCCGGCACGGCGGGAGGGCCGCCTCCGCCGAAGGACCCCCCCCCCCCACTTCCTCACACACACCCCCTCCCCCCCGGCCCCTCACCGGGCCCGTAGAACTTGCTGCCTTTGGTCACGTCGAAGACTTTGCCGTTGACAGCCAGGAGGATGCGGGGGTTACGGGCCCCGTCGAACTCGCGCAGCTGCTCCAGGGAGAAATCCCGCCGCTTCATCCGCGGCAGAGCGGCGGCCTGGCTCTGCCGGGCCGCGCCTCCCGGCCCGCTTCGCGTCCCCCAGCGCAGGTACAGCCGGTAGGCCGCCAGCAGCACCAACGCCAGCAGCCCCACGTTCAGCAGCATCTCACCGCCCACCGCCGCGGCCGTGCCGGCCGGCGGTTCCCCCGCGCCCCCGCCCCCTAGGCCAGCGTCGCTGCTCCCCTCAGTCCTTAGCTTCCCATCCCCATCGTCCGC
Source organism: Porphyrio hochstetteri (assembly GCA_020800305.1). NCBI lineage: Eukaryota > Metazoa > Chordata > Aves > Gruiformes > Rallidae > Porphyrio > Porphyrio hochstetteri. The sequence goes on along the minus strand of CM036909.1, from coordinate 40,504,731 downwards.
CATCACTGCCAGGCCAGCGCCCGCCCGCGCAACGGCTCCGCCCCGCCCGCGCCCAGAGAGACGCGAGGCCGCCGCTCCCCCGCCTCCCATTGGTGCTGGGGCGAAGCGGCGCCTCCCTCCGGCAGGCTCGCGCCCCGCGGGAGAAGTGGGAACGGACGCGCTCCGCCAGCCCGGCGGCCCTCGGCTCGCGAGAGGTGGCGCTGCCGCAGCGCGCCTGCGCAGCCAGCCTCCCCCTCCCCTGCTTTCCCCCGCCGCCTCAGGCCCCGTGAGGGCAGGTGGTGTTGGCGGGAGCTCCAGCGGGCCGGGGAGAGGCGCCGCCGCCGTCAGTGCGGCTTGTGTCTCGCCTCAGCTGCCGCCCTGCTTTCTCTGGCGGGAGCGAGCGGGCACCGCCGCCTGCGATAGTAGCAGCAGAGCGCGGGGAGGAGGCGGTGTGGTGCGAAGGTGGGGGGCGGGCTGCGGGCGGCTGGGTTCGGCGCGCCAGCTGTCTGCTCCCGAGGGCGGTGGAGCAGCGCGTTGGATCCGCAGGGCGGGTGGCAGGACACGCGTTGCCTCCGCCGCCGGGAAATAGGGTCGAAGGCCGGCGGTGTTGGCCGCCGTGGTGCGGCCACGTTGTGCAGCGCCCTTTCGGCGGGCGCTGAGTAAGCGACACGTCTGCCCAGGGCTCTGGCACGGAGCCGGTTTTGCGCTCCGCTTGAGCGAACGCGGGCGTGCATCTGAGGCGAGGGGAGTGCCAGGCCGGAGGAGAACCTGCGGAGGTAGCTCAAGGGACTGCTTGGTGCACCTTACACCTTTTCTCGCTGGCGGGAGACGTGATGACTGCTAGCAGGAGGCTAGTACACGGGCATTACCCCTTGCTCTGTGAAGCGGAGCAGTGGCAGCACATGGGTAGCTCTGGTATAGCTTGTTAAGTACAGCCCATGCCTGGAGTGAGTTTGCTCAGTTATATGTGGAGAAAGATTGAAAGCTTCTAGTATTTTTTACTATTTTTATTATTTTTTTTCAAGGAGAGGGTGGTTGTGTGTAGATCATGTCAGTAGGATGACACTTCTTTGCAGAGCAGGCAGAGAGACCAGCAGAGTTTAGGCCTCCTGCTCCTCTCCTCTTGCGAGTGTGTTCCCAAGCAAAATGGCCTCTCATGAGATGATACTGAAGAGCTTCTCTACCAATGTGTAACGTAAGCCAGGCTCAGCTGCTCTCCCTGGGGTTGGAATGTGATACAGGGAGTACTTTGGACTTGAGAAATGTTGCTGTTCCATGTAACTGTGTGGTTATTAGGTAAGGATGCTTCCACACATCAGCCTTAAGAATAATTCACAATTGGGTAGTTAAGTCACAAAAGTTGGAAAACTTGGAATGTTCCTCAGGAAGGCCGGTAGGCGGGTGCAAGGGGCTCAACCCAAAGGAAAATAACACTAATGATATTTAGCATTTACATGAAGTTCTACATTTTTCAACACCCTGTGTAATGATTAGGTGTTTAATCTTCTGTGCTCTGAGCCAGTTCAGTAATGACTACCTCTGTGAGGAGATGTGATGAAATTCTTGCCGGTTACAGACCTGCGATTAAAATACTACTACTACTCCTCTTAACCAAGCAGGCTGTATTTAATATATGTATAAGTAAACCCTATTAAGAACGTCCTTTTATCTCAACAAGTCACAGCCTGTGGTTAGCAAGAGTTTTTATCACAGAATCATGCTATGTTTGGATTGTCTGGGCACAGCTACGGTGCAGGTCAGGAAAAGATAGAGCTGTACTCCTACCTCTGGATTTCATTCCCTCATGAGTTTAATTTAGATCTTCCACAACATCCTTCTATGTTCTTTTAATCTCTCTTGTATTTTAAAGATCGGTTCAGAAAACAAGAACAAGGGATAAGAAGTACTTTCACCCATTTGCCTACCACGATCTTATCTCTAAATTCATACAGGCTGGCTAGATTATTCTAGATGTTTCTTTGGAAGCACATGGTCCTGCTATATTCTGGAAGGAATTATTTCAAAAATCCGCATAACTACTGGAAGTGTTCTAGCCTTCATTTGTCTGTTCTGGCTGCCCCAGTAAGAGATTCTGTCGCTACCTGCACTTGGCTATAATACATAGATTTATTTCTGTGAGCCTTGATCTAGCACAGCAAAATGGTGGCTACTTTTGATTCCCAGATAAAAGCTGGAAACCAAGAGGAGTTCCAGGAACCTGCCCTAAGGAAATGAAAGCTTAAAAGGTTTTCCTTGTAATAACTTAAACACTAGAAAGTAGGCAAATACTAAGTATACCTGGATCAGAACATTTCCATGCCTATTAGAAACAACTGAAAATATATGGGTTCTGAACACTGGCTGGTTGCCCCCTTGGTAGTGGTACACCTCAGACAAGCCCAGATACCAAGTGCTGAGGAAGTTAAGATCTGGGTGCAGCTGCACCCACCATCAGCACCAGAACTACAACATTAGATGCAAGACACTCATGATCTCCTAACTCAGGTATGACAGGCAAATATCTTCCTGTTTTGGGGCAGACTAGTTTCAGCTTCAGTCACATTTTGTGACTCTGCTGCTAGCTTTACCTGCCAGAGAAGTGATAGAAAAAACTGGTTCCCCCAGTGTGGCATTCTCCAGTGTTCTTTCCTTGTCTGCCTTTGCTAAGACAAAATTCTGTCCCCCAAAAGTATGAAAGTTATCTTCTATAAACCTACAACTGGCAAAGGGTGCCCCAAAGTCTCTTAGCATTACTGAGTTGCTGCCACTATTTTCTGTGTGCTTCTCGGTGGTTCTTTAGGTGTGAACGAATCTTACTGTGATCTAATTGACAATTTTCCAAATTCTGAAGTGAATGCACAGCTGGATCATTCGTATGGATTTGATCTGAAGAGCAAACACAGTTGCAATACTTGCATATCACCGCTTCCCACAAAGAGATTAGCGAACCCTGGAAAAACAGGAAAGTTTCTAATTGCCAGATTTCTAATTGCTTATCTTATGGGGTTTGTTTTTCTTGAGTGTTTAATTTTATAGTTGATTTTTTTTTTTTTTACTGAACAGAATTTGAAGAATACCTAGAAAATTAATAATTTCACTATATTCTTAGGCAAACTCATCGATTGTTATTTGTTTGTCCTCTAGCCTTTGGAGGCTAACAGCCATCAGCTTTCATAGGAGTCTCTCTGCTACATCTGCCATGATTTGTTCTAGCAACAAGGAAAAAAAAAAAAAGCAGTAGTATCTTTTAAAGTTATTTGCTCACTAGTGTTAGATGTTCAATATCTTTCTACATCTGTATGCATTTTATTCTCCAGGATATAGTCTCCTGGGTTATAGTGTGTCATATGTACAATGACTGACTGTTGCACTTCTGTCCTAAGAATTTCACAAATAGATCTGTTGCCACTTGCTTTGTTTGCTCACACAGGAAATAATTCTATATTTTTATATTTTTTTTGTGAGAAGCAGGTAGGATGCTTCTAAATTACTTTTCCATTAGGAGATGAATGGCTCAACTCTGAGTTATGTTCTTCACGTTTTCTTTTCAAGCATTGCTTATTATGGTTTCTAGAAAGAAGTGAAAAGTACAGTGAGAGAGCAACTTTACAGAAAGAAATTGAACTCTGATACAAGCCACTATCATAGCTGAAGTTTATTTTTCCATTGATTTTTGAAGCTGAAGAATCATCTCGTTACAGCAAGGCAGACTTATGTTCAGGACAGATTAGGAGGTCAGCTGTGTGTGAAGGAGTGTGGGGATGTCTCAGTAAAATTGAAATAAAAGAACAATCAATCTGCCCCATTGATTTTTGTGTATTTTTAAACCCAGCTTAATGTATGGGATGCACTGATGATTTTGTTTTAAGGTGGTAAAGCTTGGAAATGCTTACTGTTGAGGCCAGTGCAATTGATGTCTTATTTCAAAATAGTATCTGCTTATATTCCTTAACGTATCTTTATTTCACATTTATTTTAAGCACTACCTGTAGACCTATCTCCATTTTTCAAATCTCACAGCAGAGAAGGCACTGGGGCAGGCCTTTGGCATCCCCATCTGTAAGGAGGAAGGATGATCTCCAGTACAAATAGGGCACACTCCTGCAGCAAATAAGTTCCAATATTTAACTCTAGATGCTTATAGGGCCAGTACTGTATGCCCAGGCTTATTGTTAGATTGCATCACCTCACTCTGTTATGGGGTATGTCTGCAGACAGTACAGACACTGGGTAAGAGCTGCAGAAGAATATTCTGTAGCAAGTTCCCATAAAGGAACCTAAAGAAGACAAAAATAGCAGGTGACATGGACGTAAGAGTGCAGCAAGCAGGTTTGGGGTAAGGCCTCTCTGGAGGGTTGGGAGCCAGACTTTCTGCTGGCATATTGTAGTTCACAAGCTCAGGTATGCGTATGCTTGCCTTAGTGCTGGTAGTGTATGGCACTATAGATAATGAAATAGTGTATATAAAATAAAGTCAGAAAATACTTTGAATTCTTTAATGCAATTCCAAGTAATTTTAGTGTTTACATTCTTCCCACTCAGCTCTTGCTCATACTGGTGTGGTCTTTGGCATACTGGGCAGAATTGTGCTGTGTGTACTTTATTACAATGCTGGCAAACCCAGCATTTAAGTATCAAGATTATCTGTGTGGTGATACAAACAAATCCTATGAAGTCAATGAGGGCTGTTCCAGTGGCTTTCATTTCACAAATTTAATAATATTAGCAACCTTGTCTTGGATTTAAAAAGAGCTGGGTGGGTTGGTTGGTTTGTTTCCCCCATAGGAAGTACCACTACCATGGACACTTTCATTTAGTTTTAAACCTAACGCTGATTTAGCCCAATTTCGGTTGATGCTTTTGCTGCATTTTAACTCTGTGTTGGTATTGCAAGATAACACTGTGTTTATGTGTATGTTTTTTTTCCTGTAGCATGATACCACTACTTCAGTTAGAAAGTCATGTGGTAGTTTCCTTGGCTCAACACATCATCTGTGAGGTAGTCCATAGGTGTCTGCCTCAGCTGCTGTTCTCTCTGTAAGTGTTAGTGTTGATGCACAGCACTGCTAGCTGTGAGTTAAAGATCATAAACAGATGTAGGCCACTACTGGCATTCCTCCTGTTTTAGACTCTTGTATCTCTTTGTCCTGCCTGCCTGTCTGCCCTTCTCAGTTCCATTAAGTATGGACAATGCGCTCAGTCCCATGCTCTGATTTGGCTGGTCCTGTGTGGAGCCAGGAGTTGGACTTGATGATCCTTATTGGGTCCCTTCCAATTCAGGATATTCTATGATTCTAAGTCTTTGAGGCATTTTATATTCTATTCAGTCTTAAATCACAGGGGTTTTTTATGGCCTATTCCAAGCTACTGTTCAGAGACACAGCTAATGACCCCTAGCTAACCCTAGATGCAGACCTGTGTTTGATAAGTAGTGGTGGGAAGTAGATGACATGTCCCAGTTTTGGGTTAATTTCAGAAATGGTTGCTAGATATTCTAAGAGATTTTGGCAATGAACTCACAGGTTCAAAGGGGAGAAATCAGTGTTTCAAGTTAATACATCTGTTACAGTGTTGATTTTCCTAGAGAGATAGGCTTCTGTTAAGGGCAAAAGCCATTTAAGCAGCTTGTGCAGGAGTTTATTGCCTCTCCTCTATCCCAAAGTCCACATCGTTATTGAAGGGGGAAATGGTAAATACACAATCAAGTATAAATGTGTCATAGTAGTGACCTAATGATTTTAAATATATATATATGAACATTCATACGATTAGGTGCCTTTGTTTTCTTAGCTTGTTGTTATAGTCTGCAGAAGTACATCTTTCACACATAATGGGAAACAGCAATAGAGTTAAGTCATAACTAGGCTACTGATAGCAGGCCTCTTCAGTGGACAAAACATGTCAGAGTTCAAAGTCACCAAAGTTGGTTTTTTTGGAGGGGGATGTGTGAAACCTCTGCACACGTGTAGCTCCCGTTCTTTGGCAAGCGTTGATAGTGAGGAGTAAACCACAGGAGTACTCGGTGGCAAAGTCCATGTTTTTTCAGTTGTGCCCTTTCTTTTTCTATTTTTCTATTTCTGGTGAGGGAAGGGGAGGAAGTTGCAGAATACAGCCAAATTATATTTATCACGTAGCAGCAATTACATCAGCAACTCCTCAATAACCTTTGCCACTTTCTGATAAATAATACTTACAACCTTATTATTCAGCCAGAGTTTTGGTCGATTTGTTTAGTTAATAGAGTGAATTTTGCTGTGCTACTTCTTTTATTTGCACTCACTGAGACATTTTATTGTCACCAGCATCTACAAAATCTTTTCTTTGGCTGAAGAAATTCCTCTCCATGAACAGAATGCCTTCTCCTTGCTTAAAAAGACAGTCTAGCCAGTGTGTTAAAGTTTGTAAACTGGGGCCTTTATCACAAAGAAGCTAGGCAACATTTTTCTTTCGTATTTCTGATTAATGAATTCTCTTTCTGTAATTTTCCAGGTTCTCTTGTGTATGGGAGAGCCAGTTAGGACACTTAGCAAAGCCATTGCTACAGAGAGCAAAAAAAAGTGGATCTCGTTGCCAGTGACATGGCTGCAAAGATGCAGATGAGGAGCACCAAGTTCTAAGGCTTGCTGCAGGTACGACAGGAGCAAGGTTTAAGAAACTGACAAATTACTGGCACGGTAAAAATTGGGGAAAGAAGGCCCATCTTAGAAGGGTAATGAATAGTTTCCAGCGTCTAAAGCTTATGTGCAGGTTCTGTAAAGACTAATCATGAGGTCTCTGAGCAATAGGCTGTGTCGGATAGCACATAAAAATTATGTCAGTGCATTTATACGCTTTATTTTCTCAGATTTCACTTTAGCTTTAGTAGTAGTAGTGAAAAACCATTTTTTGTTAGTCAACAGGAGGTCTGGTAGCATTGTTCTTAAACATTTCCTTTGATATGGGTCTGATATTAATAAATTTGTTTGCTTAGATGCTGGTTGTCCACTTAATCATAAAGAAATGGCCCTTTATGCCATAATCTTTTAAAGAAGAGTAAATCAACCAATATGTAAACCTGTTAAGCAGATAGGTTTAATTGTTACTGAAATAACACTCAGGATGGGTAATACTAATTCTCTCATTCCAATTCATCTTTTATTTATATGTTATAAAGATGCAAACCTTTATTCTCTACTGCCAGAAAAAGAAAGTGCCAAACAAAACAAAATGCTGTGTAAGCAGAACACTGCGGTGCATGTGTTCTACTTCCCTCCCCTTGGAAGAGACTCATGTGAAGACCACCAGACATATGGTAGATGATGGTAACATTAGTCAGGGGTCAGGTGCAGCTACACTGAGCTGACAGAGCTGCTCAGTCACACGGTTGCTACTGTATCATATGAGCAGGATCATGCTTGCCAAAGTAGCCTGCGCTACCCAAGGAGAGAGGGAAGTTGAGTTGGAAGGGACTGAAGTCTTTTAACGCTCACCCTGCTGTTAAATATACACTTTACTCAACACATTCCTGGCAAATTTCTAGATACTGCAGCAACAAGTGAGTTAGACTAGCATACCTTGCAAATCTTTCATTCTTCTCCCTTTTGAAAGTAAGTATATAATAATAACAGATCAAAATAGGAACCCTTGACCTGCATTTTGCACTCACCTGGCAGGGGTGTGTATGACTAAAGAAAACACAAGACACTGGAAGAGCAGGCTTAGTGTGTATGTATCCATATTTTATCTCTGTGCTCCCCTATCTCCTCCTTTCCATTTTGAATAATGACCAGGGCTAGGCACAGTCTGCATGGGACATAGATGCTTCAAAGAAGCAATATAGTATTACAATTTAAAAATCAGCTTGTTAGAATTGGAAGCTGGAGAGGCATTAGAAACAGCTTGGAGAGAGTCAGAGAGGGGGGTTGTCTTTAACACAAATTTAACACAAATAAGGATTTGGGAACTTTCCTGTAACATCTATGTTCATTGCAGTCTTGCAGAAAAACTGTCTTTAGAGATGAAAGTCTTCCTCGAGTGGTAACAGCAGCCACGTACTTGTAGTCATTTGTGCTGAGTGGGGATTTAGCTATGCAGACAGAGGAAGGTGCACATCAGAGTTCAGGCACAGCACAAAGCTTGTGCAGGACTATTTCCTATTGAAAATCAGAGTAGCCTGTTTTCTGTGTTTCAGCACTGTTGGTGGCTGCAGAGAGGAGAAAAATAACACAAACATTTCTACATTGCATGTGAGCCTATCTCTGGTGGTGGTGGTGCAGATACACTGCGAGTCCAACATCTTGTTTACAGCAGGATGTTGCAGCTTCTTCTGCCTTGAATAAATTAATTTTTGTTTAGACCATAAAGATACTAAATCATGCATGCCAGTGTTATGAAAGAGACATTTGTGCTGTCTGGAGGTCATGTTTGGAGAACCATTATTCTACAGTAGGCTCACTCCACACAAGTATTTGTCAGAGATACTTCAAACAAACCAGTATTTTTTTTTTTTAATTTGTGCCCATAATAAAAAATAATTAAAAATCAATTAATCTGCAGGAAAAAAAATTGAAGCAATACGAGGCTATGGTTCTGCATTAAGTAATATAAAATCTGTGCCTGCTGGATTTCCTGGCAGTGAAGATTTGATCTATATTGGCATGTGCACACGACCGCATTTTTATCAAATCAGCCGGAGCATATGTTACAGTGTTTATTCCGATTTTATGCCAGCTTTCTGTCAGCCGAGGAGGATAAAGTATGCCTGATCCAACATAAAGTTAGAGTGGTACAAACAGACAATATCTCATCTGATAGGAACTCTCCTGGGACAAAATTATTTCTTCAAGCTATTTACTCTCTCACAGAACGATAGCCTACCGCCCTAATATGTTGTAAACCCTATGTAGTTCTTAGACAAATCTTTTTCAAGTCGGAGCATGTCTATATCTGGAGCTGTAAATAGACTGGCAATTTTTTTCCTCAGAGGGAAAGAAGGGGAGAGTCACAGATTCAAATTATTTTTTACACTTTAGGCAAATACAGAGATGTTTCAGAATGTGATTTGTGTAGAAATCTTAAGTGTACTCATGTATAAGTATGAATAATGAAACAGGGAAGAGAGTTGTAATGAGAATTAGGAACATAATTATTGAAATTATGGGGTTATGTTTGGGCCAGTATTATGAAAAAAAAGGGATCTGATGTTGTGCTTTCCACCATGTTTCTTCTTTTAAAGACAGCTGTGTCATGTTATGGATCCTTGGCGTTTAATTTGAAAGATGAATTGTCATGACACTAGTTACTGGGGGTGAAGATAGTAAGCAGGAACATTACAGTGGGAACCAGATGATTTTTGAGATTTCCTGCATCAAAGGCCAAATCCATCAGTAGGTGTATACAGGTTTTACGAACTTGGATACAAAATTGGCTGAGGTCATGTAAGATTTGGTTGCATTTTATTGATTGTCATTTAAATTCCATTAGAAGGTATGAATTTACTTTTGTCACTTACAGTATTGTCTGTCTTTGGCCAGGGATTGTAATGGACTGCAATTCAACGTTCAGTGACAGTACTGCTTGGCATTGTTCAGGAAACCCTGGCTACTCATGCAGGCTACACCTGCACTGCAGTCTTTGCTAGGCTCAAACAGCAATTGTTTTGGTGTGGACTAGTCCATGGAAGTGATTTAAGTGAAGAATAGGAGGGATTATGAAAGCTGGCACTGCCACTGGTATTTTTTTCTTCTCCAAACTACATAGTGTATGGAAACAAATGGAGCTGGGAACTTACAGCAGACCTGGCAGAAGAGTTTGGTGGCGTGGGATAAACTGAAAGAAGGATTGCTCCTGCCAGCCTCAAGGTAAGAGTATACTTGGGCCTCCATTTTGGGGAATAAGTTAAAGAAGCAAAAGGTATCCTGAAGAAGATACAGTCACAGGATCATAGAAATACTTTTGAAAAGTACAGGATGTACTGGGGGCTGTGAATCAGCTTTGCTCTGGTATGACTACATACGTACCAATTGTGCTGGTATAACAACATTAATAAATATATTCTACCTGACAGAGTTGTGCTAAGAAAGCTTTGACAGGTACAAGACCCCTAAAAATGTGAATCACCAAGAAATAGCAATCCCATCTAGTGTAAACATCGCACACCTCAGATTCAGCACTAATTCCTATTACACAGATCTTGGTTAGGAGTTGTGATTCTACTAAGACAGCACTTCAGGAGAACACAGAAGTTCCCTCCTTGAAGTTGAAGAACTGTTTTGTTTCTCTTCATACGTTTTCAGCGAACTTTGCAAAATCATCCTTGGCACAGCTGAAGCATCGTTTGGCATTCTCCTACTACTATTTCTTCTACCACTACCACCTCTTAAAAGCTTATGTTTGTTCTCAGAATGGGACCAGATTGTACAGAGAGATTGGTATTTTCAATACAGTTTCCTGTGGAGGAATAACCTAGGCTCTTGGGAGTGTGCCACTATTCAACTTGTACAAAGCACTTGCATCATTTACTTGAGATCCAGGCTTGGGCTTAGGGCTGTTCCAGTGTGGTCTGTACCAGCAGTGCTATTTTAACTGTGATCACATGACACTATATGCAACTACTAAATGTATATGAGAAGGTAACTTAAAGCATGTTTTGGGGTTGAATTTTGCAAAAAGTAATGCTTCATAAAAGTTCATCTGTAGAAAACACTTCCAGGAGAAAGTTGGTTAAATATACTAAGTTAAGCTCTGGTGATACACAGCAGTCTGCTACATATGTAAATACTTAATCCAAAATCTGATTTGTGTCTTTGAGCTCTACCTGAAAGAGAAATGACAGCTATCTTGTGTGTGATTATAATGCACTTGGCACTTTGTGCTTCTCATAAGTGCTGCATTGAGGTCCTGAGTCATCTTGCTTTATGGAAGAGGTAAAAGTGCAAGAAAAACTAGAATTTGAACTTTTTGAGGGAAGCTGTGAATTGAACTGGGTCACAGGTAGGCTTCATGCAACATCACATTAGAGCAAAAGACTTTGGAGATATCAAAGAAGAGGAGAGCTGATATGTGCTGGGCCTTTATCAGAATTCAGGCTAAATAGGATCTTTTTAACAGACCTTGACAACTTTCGTTTATGTTTGGTATACAGACAGTGTGGAAGAGGATAGTTAGTGTGGTGTGACTGAGGAATGCTCCTATGGGCTTGTCTCCATGGGATCTTTGGTGCACAAAAACTTGAAACTTGATCCCCCAGGTATGTACTGTAGTCCTGTGTTCTGCCTCCTTCCTGCTCACCTTCCTGGCGCAGGGCAACTGCTGGTGAAGGGTCTGGAGCACAAGTCCTGTGAGGAGCCGTTGAGGGAACTGGGGCTTTTTAAGTCTTAAGAAAAGGAGGTTGTGGGGAGACCTTGTCGCTCTCTACAACTACCTGCAAGGAGGGTGTAGAGATCTGGGGGTCAGTCTCTTCTCTCAGGTAACAGGTGGTAGGATGAGATGAAATGGTTTCACATTGCCCCCAGGGGAGATATAAGTTAGATATCAGGAAGAATTTCTTTACTGAAAGGGTAGTCAAGTCAGCAAGCTGTCCAGGGCAGTGGTGGAGTCACCATCCCTGGAGGTATTTAGAAGGCATGTAGATGTTGTGCTTGGGGACATGGTCTGGCGGTGCACTAAGCAGGGTTAGGCTGTGGTTGGACTCAGTGATCTTGAAGTTCTCTACCAACCCAAGTGATTCTATGATTCTACCTTCCTCCCAACAGTCCTTATTGTTGGCTGGTCTTCTGTCAAAGAAAGAGTCTGGCTGTATTGCACTGTAGAAAAGTTTAAGAACCGTTGTTCTTACCATTGTAATTGGTAAGATATTGGTGTAAATGTGACCTTGTGTTCACATAGTATTTCTTCATTCCCACAATTTAGTGCTCTTAATGTTAGGATGAGTAATGTGGATTAGCTCTTGTGAATGCTGCATACCTCTGTCTGAGTTACTATCATCAGTTTCTTTCCCAGTAGTAAACCAGGAAGCCACAAACATTTTTCCCCTCTTTAATTTTAAGATCCTTCTTCAGCCTTCCAGGCAACTCCTCATTCAACACATGCTTAAAATGATGGTGGCTTCAAATGGTGACCTGTAAGAGCCAGCTCATTTACTGGTAGTTTCTGCAGTGAACTAATCACTCCTTATGCTCCCATGCCAATCATACCAGCCTTCAGAGAACATGCCCTGTCATCAAAACATGTATGAATAAGATCACACTAGAAATAATGTGTTGTTATACAATAATGTCTATAAAACCTTACCAAGGCATTTTTGATCATTAAAAACCTAATTAGCCTTTTTCAGATATATATTAATAAAAGCCCCAAACACCTTACACTGCAATAGTAAGGCAAAATACGTAGAAATGTTTTACACAACACAATTTATAATTACATACAATTGTTATAATTGTTATGCTGTTAACTCCCAGTGTGCTTAAATCTCATTGCATTGCAATGATAATAGCACACCTAATTTAGGATTTGCTGATGGATGATAGACAAAGAAATTTCTGCCTTTCTGACTACGGAGAAAGAAGTGGGTAAGTGATGGAAAGCATAGGCTGAGGGTTTGCTTTGACTGCTGTCCTGAGCATTACCCATTTTAAGCTGTGTTGCCTGTTAGTCTTTAGAGCTTCATCAAAGTCATGCACATGGTGTTCCTTGGTCACAGGATCATTTAGTTTGAAGGGCTTCCTGAGGTCACTTGGTCCAACCATGGTTCAGAGCAGGGCCATTTGAGATTAGGTTGATCAGGGCCTTGTTCTGCTGGGTTCTGAATATCTCCAGGGATGGAGAGTCCATAGACCTCTTAGCCAGTCTGCTGCATTGACCAACTTCATTATGATTTTTGTCGCCCCTCCCCCCACATGATTTTCTGTCCTACAGTCTATCTATCCTACTATGCAATCCATGATCAGGACTATTTCAGAAAGTAATTTTATCTCTTCTTTGGAATCTGTTGCTCTTGTCTCTTCTAGTCTTGGACTCTGATGTTAGGGGAGCACAAAGGGCAGGAAATCATGAGTTAGGATGCTCATGAATTAGTTTGGGAAGCCACCTGGTTCTTACAGCCAGAGAGGATTTTGTGCAGTGCTGTGAATGTGGTCTTAGCGTAGCTTCCGCTGAGGAACTGAGCTGAGGAGTATCTTTTGCTATAGTCAGTCAGGAGGGTCAAGGTTTGCATGTGTACTTCAGTGGAACCCAAATTTGATAGGTTTTACTTTTGTTTTCCCTTAGGCTGGTGATTTGCAATCAGGTGCTAAGAACGCTGCTGTTTGTCCAGTCCCTGCTGTGTTCCCAGCAGGGCAGGCAAATTCCCTCACAAACCTGGGAAAGAATGACTGATACCTTAATTTATTGCAGTACATAAAGTCACAGTCCTGGTCCATGCACATGCAGGTATGCAGTGCAGTATGGACTCAGTAAAGGTATTGTGCTATGCACACTTCTCAGCAGCAGCCTGTTTTGAGGCATTCCCAGCACCCACCTCAACTGCCACCTGCTTGTTCCTGACACCCTTTCAGCTGTGCTAACACAGCTGTTTATGTGTATGTTTGGGAACTGAATCCTGAGACTAATTCAGCTTAAACTCCCTAACTATGCTTTTTTTTTCCAAATTTTTCTTTAATACTTGTTTAATTCCCTGGTCCTGATCCGCAGTGTGGCCTTAGAGACAGTTGTGTCAGTGAAAGTCATATGGCTGTCAACAGGGTGGGCAGGCAGGAAGGAAAAATTGCTGGAAGTACCTTAAGTCAATATAGCTGCCAAAGGCAATGTGTCTTCAAACTTACAGCTTTGTGGTGCTGCTGCTGACAGCTAAGCTAAGCTCTTGCTGTTCCTTGGAGGCCAGTGTCCATCTTGCAGTCAACCTCAGCAATGCTGACGCATCCATAGGTATATGTACTTGTATCAGTTTGCTCATCAGCACTGATAAGCTAAAGGTTAAATTAAAAGAATGTAGTTGCGCTGTGGATACCTACTACTAACTCGAGGGCTAATAAACTTGTGACATCTTCTGTCAGTTCTCATGGTCTCCACTGTTCAGTAGAAAATAGCGTCCAGAGGGGCACTGAATGAGGTGCAGTTTTACTATACTTGTCTGTCCTAAGGAACAGTAAACGCACGTTTACTATCCTTGTCTCTGTCCTAGGGAGCCTGCTTTGGCAGGGGGGTTGGACCTGATAATCTCTTGAGGTCCCTTCCAACCCCTACGATTCAGTGATTCTATATACTTAATCCGGAGTAGCAACAGGCAGCCAGTAGAAAACAGCTGATTCTACTCTTCCCTCAAACTTGTGTACATCAGGTGCTGGCACCAGATTGTCTCTGGCACCAGATCAAATGGTTGTGCCATGCACAAAGAGTCAGTTCCCTTTGAGAATCTGATGGATAACTAATAATTTTTTATTACGAGTGCACTGGCCTAAATTGAACGGATTAGGGAAAGCAGAGGTAATGAGCTAATTCTTCAGTGAGGATGTAGCTACAGAAGCCCTTAGAAAGGGATGCCTCCTGTGTAGTGTTTTTTTTTTAAGAGGACTCCCTTGCTCTTTGCAAACCCATTACTGCTGAATTTGCAAAGCAACACTCCTGGATTCATGGCATACAGTCTGAATTAATAGTGTATTTAAAACGGATGTTCTCATTTAAATTTTAACGGTAATTTTAGTCTGCCACGGATGTCACACAAGTGTACAGCAGGAATCATTTCACTGCAATCACTGACACTGCTGTGTCCCTTGTGAAGCAGTTTCTACCTGTGCAAAACGCATATGAAGCGTTGCTAAATCAAGTCAGCATTTTAGACCCACTTGACACTCATGCTGCAGTGGTATAAATTACTGCAATACGAGGCATCAGTGAAGAGAACTGCACTTGAGTAAAAGTCTCCTGTCAGAATCTGATCCCATACAAGTGTTTTGAACCGTTGTTTTAATGGAACATTGCAGAACTGAAGGATCATTAGTACTCCTGCCAATGCTTTAGCATTTAAAGGTCCTATTTTCCATTTCCCCACAGTCCCTTTATGCTACTCCATTAGTTTAAAAAGAGCATAAAGAGCATGCATTTAACCACTTGGGAATACTTTCACTTCTGCATTGCTCTTGCCTTTGGCACGGTAGATATGTTAGGTTGTGGCTGAGGAGAAAGGGTCATGGCTGGCCCGCCTCTCTGTTACAGCTATTCTTGGTTGCTGGAACAGCTCCTAGGGGCCCCAGGCTGCCAATTGTACTAAAATTGCTGGTAGCCTTAAGACTATTCAAGGAGTAATTAGCTACCAAATGTGGGTAATTGTGACAGTCTAGCTAATACTGCTTGTGTCTGAACAGACTAATTAAAGGCTGCACACATGAGAAGAAGAGAAAAAAGCCGCCTCTTTTAAGGAAAAGAATTACTAAAAGAGAGGTTTTGGGTTAGTATTAAAAAAAGTTTTGTTTCTTCTAGTAGGATCTTAGCAGGTTTGGATAATTAATCTTGGAAATAGAAGGGCAACTAGAGTTTTAAAATTCAGTGCTTCCACTGTGGGCCTTTCATACACTGTTTTTGATTTCGTAAGAGCTATTTTCATATGCTTTACAAAAAGGTTGCTCAGTGCAAGAACATTCAAAAATTACTCTTGCCTATACAAAATCAGGAGTTCCATTTCTGCTATTAGAGACATTTCTCATTTAAAGAAGCCCAGTTGGGCTTCATGGGTGCATAAATTCTCTTCCTCCATCTGTACAAAAGGAGATGGGGAGAAGGAATAATCTTCTGTTGGTCAGACAAGGCTACAGACCTCCCTGCTTCAGTTGTAATTTGTACCTGTGCACCTCCCTTCTGCTGCTCCTACAATGAGCTGTGAGTAGTTCTATTCTGTCCCATTTATATGGTGTGTGTCTCCAGTGGTACTTTGGTATTTCCTAATACAATCATAAAATCTCACATCTTACCAAAATTTCCTACACCTCTAGCTGTGCTGCAGGGAAATAGAAGACTTCCTAACTGCAGGACTCCCACATATAGCTGATTATATCTACTTCTTTCTCTAGTCTGAAGTAGAACTCAGATACAATGACCAGAATGATGCCCTCACAAGAGCAGCAGATTCAGAAGAAAACAGGTCCCCTTAGTTCCTTCTGCCCAGCTAAAACAGATTACACTTCCCTGGTTCTAAGATGCTGTGGTATCATGAATGCCCTCTCAGCTGTTGTTAGGGTGCCACAGGACTTCTCAGCCACCTGGTCACCCTCAGCAGTCCCCATTTCTTTCTCAGACTTTGACCCGTAAAACATGTCTCAGATACGATGAACAACTTGCAGTGTCCTGCCTTGTACTTTAGCCATACCTACTAAATTTGGGGTGTTCTTTGTCTGGCTTTTTCCTCCTATCCTGATGGATGGGGCTGTAAGCCTACATTTCAGATGTAGTGCTCTGAAATACACACATTATCTCATAAAATACAGCAGAACTGCATCAGGCTCGGTAGCTGTTTACAGCTGCAATAGGTGACCACATGTTGAGTCCCAAGTTGTCCCTTAATGCTAATTTTGCTAAGAAGATAGGTAGAAAAGCTGTACTCATTTAGAAAGCCTGTTCCTCTTCCAGCTGCAAAGGGGGACGAGACATGCTGTCTTGGTCTGTCCCAGGAGCAGAGAACTGTGAACTGACCCATGTATGCAAACACTCTGCAGAGTTGAAACTGATTAAATTCCAGACGTTTTACAGCCTGGAATATAGTTGTTAGCTCATTATGGTAGCTGCCATTCCTTTTTTTTTATAGACTGCTTCAAAGAGCAGCTGATACAGCTGGTCTCCCTGTTTAAATATCTTTTTACTCTGTGTTGTGAAAGTGGATTAGGAATAACATACTGCAACTGATCTTCATCCTTCGAAACAAAAGGAAGCAAAGCTCTGTTGTTGAATGCAGCCTTTAGGTAGAACAGGCAGTTTATGATTGTCTTTTTAATACAGATCTGCTCATCAGCAGACTTTGTGTGTAATACTTTTTTTCTTCTGTATCCTCTCTGTTGTGGCTTAACCTGGCTGGCAGCTAAAACAACCACACAGTCATTTGCTCATTCTCTGCTTCCCCCAGCCCCTCCAGTGGGACAGGGGAGAGAATTGGAGAAAAAAAAAAAGAGTGAAACTTGTGGGTTGAGTTAAAGGCAGTTTAATAGGATAGAAAAGGAAGATAATAACACTAACAATAATTCTTAAGAATGAGTATAAAAACCAAACGCAGTTCAATTTCTCACCACCCAAAGCTGATGCTTAGATGGTTTCTGAGCTGTGCTGCCTCCTGGCCAACCCCAGTTATATACTGACTGTGACATCATATGGTATGGTTTATCCCTGTGGGCAGTTTGGGTCAGCTGTCCTGGCTGTGTCGCCTCCCAGCTTCTTGGGTGCCTCACGCCTTCTCATTGGCAGGCCATTCTGAAGCTGGAAAATCCTTGACTGCTTGGCAACAACTAAAATATTAATGACTTATCAGCATTATTCTCATCCTAAATCTAAGCCACAGCACTATGCCAGCTGCTAGGAAGAAAATTAACTCTATCCCAGGTGAATCCAGGACACTCTCTATTGATTTGCACTGGGGTATTCATCTAAGTGAGGTGTTCTGTGTTGATGTGAGGGCAGCTGATTCTTCTGCTTGTTAAAGTGAGAATTTGGGTGACCTGACTGGCAACTCACAAAAAGGCTCTTAGTGTAAGAGCAGCAGTGGTCCTGGTTTTAGCAGAACAGTCCAATCTGAAATAGTCTTCAGCTTCAGGTTGCTTTAAGTAGTTTTAAGGCTGAGGATTAAAGTTCTGCAAGATGGGAGAAGGCCCGTAGCATGGCATTTTAAGACGTCTCCTTGTTACCAGTCTTTATAACAGCAATATGTATTTTGTGCTCCTTGGTATTAACAGTTGGAAGCATCTTAAAAATGAAAGGCAATCATTTCAGTCCAGAGGAGAGGAAAAGTAGAAATTGCTCTGTAGCCTCATCACTCTTTTGTACAGTTCAGGAAAGAAGAACCCAAAAATAGGAATGGTGAAATGTCTGTACCTTTTCAAAAAGTCTGACAGGTGGTGCTATGGCATGCATCTCTGCTACTTGACCTGGAGGCATTCTGGTTGAGACAGTGAAAAGACGGTCAGATAAGCTATGTTTTAGGAATACCTGTCATTGTTCATCATTATTCACATACCTTTGCAGACATGGAAGGTAGGGTACTACCTTGCAGTAGATACTGCAGGCTTGGTGAAGTAAATTAATGTGTGACACGTGCACCTTCCTTCTGGAGGCATGAAAACGATTGGAGTCTTAAAGCTTTGTAAGACATAGCTGTAGTTTTGGTTGAGTTGTTTTGTTTTGGTTTAAATTGACGGTAACTTACTTGTAAGACAGCTAAATCTCCTTTTTCCTTTACATTCAGATGCTGGGCTGTGTTTCCCATACTTACAGTTGGTCATCATGTCATTAAGATGTGGTCTTTGTTTATTTTCCTATTAAAGGAGTTAGTGCCACATTTTCTGTCTTGTCCAATGAGCCTGACATTCCCTTTTCAAGTGACACAACTCCATGTACCACAAGAGCCTGACCATTACTTTACTCCAGTCCTCATCCAAGAGCAAACAAAATGTTAGCCTGATGACCAGAGCATGCATCAGAGAGATCTGTGCTTAACTGCATATGGCCACGGAAGGTATTAGGCCAAATTTCCCACATCTGACCAAGGACTAATAGAGTTTTCTAAATCTGGGTGTTATTGCCATGGTGTTCTGCCCTGCTCGATCACATTAGCAGAGGAAATGATCTGTCCTGACTTACTTTAGGAAATTCTGCATAGTGACACATAAGTAGATGGAACCTGCAGTCCTGCACTGAGATTTCCCTCTGCCAGTGTCTTCAAACAGCTTCCTGATCAGCTCACTAGTTGCTTTGGATTTCATTTTGAGGTATGCAGGCATCCACTGTGTCAGGGATTTAAGCATGAAAATGGATCTCTGGATTCCAGACTCACTCACATCTCGTTAATGTGGAACCTAAATGCTACCTAAGACCTCTGTACAAATTGTCACTGAGTTTGAGTGCTCTCTGAGCTGGCCAGATGTAAGGTAGCTTTGTTCAGGGAACTGAATGACTGTGTGATGGGGTGGTGTTGTTTTACAGTAAGGCATCATGCCTTAGCAAGGGGAGGGCAAAAGCTTACAGCCAGAGATTGGAGAGAGGACAGGACAGCTGCTTTCCCTGTCTGTGAAAACTTAGATTGCTTTCAGCTGCTTGTGAAACCACAGTTACAGTCTGTAGGTATTTCTAGGGAGAAGCATTTTTCTATTTTTAGATTAAACTGCAGTGGCAATGTTATTTATCTTAGTAGCACTGCTCCAGAATCCTGCTATATTTAGAAATCACCAAACTCCTTAATGCAAGAACAAAATATTACGACAAAGATCATGGGACGCTGCTTCGTTCTGTTAGTACTAACAGTTTACTGGTTTGTGCTAGACCACTATATTCCTCTCTAATTACCACACACATGAACATATGTCTTCCCCATGTAATTGTGGTATCCATTTCCATCAATCTTTGTCTGATGTGTACCTGTAAAGACCATTCCTTTGATTTTCAGAGTCACCGTTAGCTCTGTGCTCATCCAGAAGCTCTCTATCATGGATGAGGAAAATGTATACTAGTGCCTGAAGTTTAGTATGCGTATTGGTACGTGACATTAATACCCTGCATTGTTCTTCCTACTCCTTTTGAAGGAATCCATTCCCTCATTAGGGTTGGATTGGTTGTCTAACGAGGGTGAACTTGTGGTGTGCAGTCTGCACGTTAGCAAGCAGTGTGAGACTCACTTTTCGGAGTGAAAAGTACACTGTGTAACACACTTCCACATCTCATTTTCCTAAGTTTAAATAAAGAACTAATTCATAAAAAGACATACCTTATTATAAAGCAGTGAGGATCAAAGTCAGGCATGGATAGCTGGGGCATAGTACAAGGAGTTTTAAAGCACTGAAGCACAATAGAGGTAGGGTTACCCCTGGATCGGGACTTGCTTCACCGAGCGTGCCTATGAACTTAATTGGTCAGGTCTGGATATGCATTTGCTAATGGGGAGGGAAGTCTGTTGCTACCAACTTCTGGCTTTGGAATTTGACTATACATGAATGAAAGCAGGTGTTCTCCAAGATAGAAAGTTTATTGATTTTTTTTTTTTTTTTTTTTTTCATCTGCTGTTCAGGAATTGCAAATGATTATTTTTCCTTTCAAATTCCTTCTTCCTTCATATTTGCATGGATATTTGCTTTTGGTGAGCAAAGGCTCTGTGTGTGGTGTCAGAAGTTAAACTCTGAGTAGGAAGAGGTTACAGAACACATGGAAACATGTGCTGATAGTCTTTATGCCTTTAAAAAAAACTACTCTGAAATCTACACTGAAATGTCAGGAGATAAGAAATACCTATCAGCATGAGTATATGCAAGCACTTTGGATATGCAGAAAATAATCTGGCACAGGGTTTGGACACTTCAAATGTCGGGGTTGAGCAATGTGAGTACTGTAATCTTGTTACTTCTTCTGAATGGCACTCATGAATGCCCCAAAAATCAAAGCCAATTTTCTAAATTTTAAAGAACATGCTACAAAAATGTTTGTGTGTCAAAGAAAGAACGTTATGTTAATTAAGTGAGGGGAATTCATGAATGTCATATGTCACCCACACTTGCAGTGTTCCAAGCTGTGCTTAGCCTGTGCTGCGACATAATATAAGCAGTGGCATTGCACAGAACAGGTGGGAATCCACAGGCCTCAACACAGACAAACCAGGCAGTCTTGGCAACATTTTTTCTGATATTTGTCATTTGGCTGTAATAGAACAGATTTGCTATTACACTTTCAGGTGTACAGTAACAGGAACAGATTGGATAGTAATTTGAATGATTTTAGTGATGCATCCAACACAAATAAAGCAATTTAACAAACAATCTGTGAGAGAAAAGATTCAGAGCTTTGCATCAGCTTTGTCATTGTGAATCTACCAACTAATTGCCTGGCAGAGCTTTAATTAAAAGCAACATTATAGGTATAGATGTTTACTTTGTATTTCCTGACTAGAGTAGATTGAAAAGTTTGACAAGTGGTAGGATGATGAGATTAACCTGTAATTCTTTGGTTTTAGAACTTTAGACCAATATTCTATGTGTAGGAATAAGCAGTTTTCTATTCAGTGATTCATTTAGAATAATAAATTCCTTCGATGTTCTGTCTGAAGGAGGACTGCTCCCAAACTGAGCTTGAACTGTACCATGTAATTTAGAAGCACTTTAAAAATCTGATTCATGTGAGCCAGACTACCATTATATATCCAGTATCATCTGTGTGTCTGAGGCCTGATAGACCAGTAAGGTAGATGATTCACTTGATTTGCTTGTGTAGGTGGTTAGATTAGTGGTACTAGCAATTCCATAGGCTCTGTCTACGTTGCCCTCTGCAACATTAGGATGCTACCCCACCCAGCTTACAGTCCCAGGCTGGAGCTGGCAGCTCATGGTGCCACCTACCCTGGAAGGAAGTCTATGACCTCATCTCTGTACGGTGGAAGATTCACACTGCAGCAGCTTAGCAGAGGCTTTCTAAATCAGCAGTGGTATGAGAAGACTGCTGTTTGGTTGGTCTGGTGTGATTAAAAGTGGACCGACAGCTAGTTCCAGAACAAGGTCAGGAAATGAAAGGAGGTGGGAACAAGCCAAGAATAGCAAGTTGTGCTCAGGGGCTTCACACAGGGAAGCATTCTTGGCTGAGATACGACGTTTTCAGGGGGGAATTTAGCATGGAGGTGCACACCTGTGACATCATACTGTATTTTGTTGGGGAGAACAGGGAGGCGATCTCATTGCATAGTGAGAGGTACAGGAGAACCTAATTTGTCGCAATTTTGCTTTTGGGCAATGGTAAGTATCAGGCAGTGTCTAGAGCTGCTAGCCCCATTCCTAGTCTCTGACTCAGTTTTGTAGCCTGTCTTCATTCCTGCAAGATCACTGCTACTGTAATTGTCAGAGAGGGGGGGTGGCCAGGGAGGAGGGAAAGAGAGGAGCCTGCAGTCTGTAGTGCCAAATTGCGGGGCTTCTATGCCAGATGGTATTGCCCTATCTGAGGTCAGGACAGCATATGGCATTCAGGAGCCAGAGACATGTTGCACACCTTTCGTGCCCAGTGATGGCACCATGATTACTATAGTTCTAAGAGGTGTCATTCCACTCTATTCCAAGGCCTGTGTGATCATTGCAGGTAATTAATTTATAGATATCAGCTGCTGACTTAGAATGGTGTTAAAGTTTAAATGTGGCTGCTAAATTAGTTTGGTTTTGCCCCTACATCAGGCTTTCTTTGCTTTTCTAAAACAGAAACAGGAATTTACAGAATGTGGTAAAAAGCAAAATATTGGTGAGATCCGGAGATTATTTTTTTTTTTTTGGCAGGTATTGCTTTATCCACAGAGTTGCTGTTGTGCATGGCAAAGAATTGAAGTAGGGTCAGGAAGAGCTTGTTAGGTAAGATAGGTCTATGGTTTCCTTTAATGTTTTGTTCCAGAAGAGGACCAAAAGCAATAGACAGAGTAGCACTGAACCTGACCCAGCCTTCCTTCCCCACTCACATGCCTTTTTTAACTGTATCTCATGCACCCTGGCTATAATAGGTACCCAGTAGGACTATCCCATGCAATTAAATAAAGAGTCAGAGGACATTCACTCACTGCAGGCTCTGCATATGACCTTCACAGTACAAGGAGAAAAGAATTTTAGGCATGCAGAGTAACCTCAGCTATAGTTAGGCTTGGTGCCATTCAAAATTGTTTGGGGGAGAGTAAGGTGATGGCAGTCACATAAAATGCTAAAACCATGTGATCCACATGTAGATCTGTGGCTGAGTGCATCTGCAGAGGGGGAGTTGAAGGGGCTGTGTTACTCACTGTCACTGCCCACAGATTTAGAACAGCAGGTACAGGAGATGTGTGCAACAGCTCTTCTTTTTCCTTGGCTCATACATGTATACTTTAATTCATCAACTTCACATAGGTCTCCCCACAGCAATCCTATTTATTTGGACTTTCTTTGGGGTGAATTTACCGAGTTTTCCTGCTGTAGCTGATGCTCTTAGCTACACAACAGGTGCTGTATGCACCAAGATGGTAACTGGTCTAAAAAAGTGCATTAAAGAGATTGTACTATAGTTAAATATAACACACACACTATACTCAGAAGTAATTGCAACAGCCAGCTGTAATAAAAAAGGAAATAAAATTTTTATATTAATGGATGATCGTACTCTTACTGTAGGGCTTGTTTTACTCTTACTATGCAGTGATTCAAGCTTTCATATGGGTCCTGATCCAGAAGAAGGTAAGATAGCTTAAGCAAATACTTTCCTAATTTATTCTTAAACAATACAAGATTTTTAAAGTAGCATACATTTTAAAAATAAGCAGAATTTTAAATAATTATGATCTTTTGTTTGCAAACTGAGTTATCAAAAAAACCCAACCCCTAGCTTCTTTTCAGTACAAGTTTTAGTGCTTTCAACCTAAAACTTTAATGGTGAATAATCACTGGAACTGGAACTGACCTGCGTGTTCTCCGGCAAACTGATTTTCTCATCACTTTGCTTCATTTACACAGCCTAGTTTTTTCTTAAACTAGTTTTATTGAAAAATAAGGATTGATTGAAGGTAAGGCACTAAAATCCCTCCTTGTACTTTGCTTTCTGGGCTCCAACCTTTCCTGCAGAAAAGTTCTCTTACTGCCCAGAAGGGAAAGTTCTTCCCAGTTGCTTACCTGATTATGCATCTTGTCTACAATTAAAAAATATTCACTGGCTCCATAAGTCCATCCAGTGGCTGCGTGTGGCAATTGCATATTTTAGGAGGTAAATTCCAATTCAGTGCAATTTAACTCATTGAGTAGTGTAGTTAATGCTATTACTGGAAATAAACATGAACCAAAATGTACAATTGGAATGCTCCCAGCCTTTGCTGGTAAGTAGGTCTGTATCTGTACAGTGCCTTTTGAGTAATACTCAGAGTTGATTTGTTACTGCAGGAACAGCATCAAGAGAAAAGCTGATGATAATTTATTAGTGTTTGAATTAATTATGTAGTACAACGAGGAACAGAAACCTGCTGAGTGAAAAGCTTTAGCCTATTTCTATTCTGAAATGGGGATAACTAAGGTAATTGTGAATACAAGCTCTTGTGAGAGTTGTCTTCTTAGATCTCAGCATGGTTGTGTTTCTAATAACGTGAACCTATGTGAAATTACATTTTCTGATCATTAAATATGTTCCTTGTTAAATGCCATAAGATACTACAAAAAGTAATTAAAAAATTTAATGTAAAGAGGACACGATCAGAACAGTATGTTCCAGAGGTCACATTAAGAATTTATACAGAGACTATTTCTAGAAAATCCTAGTATCCAGGATTGAATCTTGATGGATCATCAGACTAAAACAAGCTGGGTGATTGTTTGAGAATCTACAATTAGATGTAGCATTTCCCCTTAGTGATGACAGCAATTTGAACCTCACTGCCTTCAGCCCTACTTCTGACATCACTTCCATTACTGCTACCAGTGCTGGAGTTGTAACTGTGGGGATATGAATGTGATTCTTGTACCAGTTAGAAAAAGTCCATTTGCTAAAAGCCTTATAACTCTCTGTTCTTGACGAATGCAGGCTTCTAAAATCTTCACCATCATTACTTGCTTTTTTTCTTCCCATGAAAGTAAATGTGTCTTTAATTTTGCCTTCTGGAGTGAATACATTATGATACAGTGTACAATTACATGCTAGACTATTATTTGCCTGGGTAGGGGTGCCCTGCTTCAGCTAGTGCATTGGTTGGGAAGGCATAAAGAGAGAACGACGTTTATAACACCAGCCTAAGTCCAACTTTTCTTAAATTTGAAGTACTTTTTTTTTTCAATCTACACAAATACATTTTACCCTAGAAAGTTTCAGAAGTGTGGCTAAGATACTATCATGGTAGGTACTTTGTACGTGTCTAAATAACTATGTAGTGACTATTGCATGCTGTGACATAACAGTTGCCTTTATATTCCTTTTGAGGTTTTTATACATTTCAGATCTTTGTTTATTTTCAGTTTAGAATTGCTGCTACTGAGGTTGCTGTGGTTGTAAACTCTTGCAGTTTGTCTCCAAAAAGATGTATGATTTTCATAGTAACATCTAGAGTTAAAATATTACATTTCTTTCTGTAACAATAAGAATGTCAACATTTTGTAGATTATAATGCACGTCAAATCTGTTCTGCTATTGACACTCTGCTTTCAGGTTTGGGGTTTTTTTTTGTTTCTCTTTTTAAAACTAGGGTGTCATGGTTTAGTCCCAGCCAGGAACTAAATACCACACAGTCTCTCATTCACTCCTCCCTCTGCTCGGAGGGAAGGGGAGAGGAATTGGAAGAAAAAGGTAAAACTCTTGGGTTGGGATAAGGACAGTTTAATAGCACAGCAACAGGAAGAGGAAAACAAGAACAACACTAATACAATAATATGCAAAGCAGGTCATACACAGTGCAGTTTGCTCACTGCCCAGAACGCCCTGCCTGGCCCGGCTCTGTGCAGCATTCCCTGGTATGGAGAATGATGGTTGAAATATAAATATGGAGAAGCCTGACAGATTGTTTATATCATACTCCAATAAACCACCAAGGCAAGCACTGTGTGCTTGCAGTGCTGGAAGCTAAGAGGAGTTGTGCTTCGCTACCAATCGCTTTTGAAGCAGCTCAAACCCCTTCATATGGTGCCAATATATCTTTTTCAGCTGGAGTGCATGGGCCTTGCATCCTCTGTATCCCTGGCTCCAAAACCCCAGGGGCTGCCCTTGAGTCTCCTTCAGTGCTTTCTGCTGGAGAATCCAGGTAGGGCCGCTTTCCCTGGCTACAGCATAAAGCACATTCCTGACATCTGGTACTGCCTGGGCTGACCCAAGGGCTATTGTGTAAACTATTTCCTCCTTAACTTGTTCAAAGGCTTGTTGCTGCTCAGGGCCCCATTTAAAAGTGTTCTTTCTTGTGGGCCATCTGATTAAGGGCTAGGTCAGGGCTTACATTCAGACTGTAATTTGGAATATGCATCCTCCAAAAACTCACCCCACCTGAGAAAGCTTGTGTTTCCTTTTTGATAGCTGGTGAAGATGTAACTGTTATTTTTGTCTTCCTAAATTTTGGCTCCCAGCTGCCATCTCCTCCTTACCATAATGCTTTCATTTTATTTGTTTTTGGTGGGTAACTTTGTGCCTTTCAGAGAGTCACCTAGGTACAACTGGAAGATCCAGAGCATCTAAGCTAGCTTTGAAGCAGGAAGGGGCAGATAGCAATTGAAAGGGAGTGGGATTATTTTAACTAAGCAGTGTTTTAATCTCATGAACAAGCTAGAAAAATCTTATTCCTAACAAAGTACAGACTGGTCCAGTGGCATTTGATTTACTGCTGTTCTAAGTCCTATCTTACCTTTTAAGAGGTGTTAACAGAAATAGTTCTGTAAAGCCAGTTTAAGAACAAGCTGTTACTCAACATGAATAATCCCACACTGTTGTATGGATAAGATTAGAAAATTATTCTACTTGCATGTAAGTAAGGGAAGATTTTTTTTACCATTGAGACATAAGGCTAATAGAACACAGTCATACAAACATGCATGCCAGAAACATCCCTGCCTAATCGGATCAATCACCTTTTAGCCAAAGAACCCAATATGTGGATTTCACTGTAGGCACAGAGTGTTGTGTCTTGCTTCATGTTCTGCATGCAACCAGAAGGTTATTATGACCTTTAGTAGCCTTGTTACTTAAGTAATGCCCTGGTAAGTAAAGCACTTACCAGTGCTTGCTGGTAATGGTTTTCAAAAAGGTCAGGAACTACTCAGAATGATGAAAAGGAGAGTAGAAAGGCCATCTATGGAGTCACTAGGAGAACAAGGCTACTGTAACCAATGTCATAACCTTACATAAGATCACCTGAGCAGGTAGCAGTTGTGTAGCATCCCTCATTAAGTGATACTTTTGCCTGACTTTGAGGAAAGGCTGAGTACGTGGCCCAAAAACTTACACCTTGGGGCTCAGCAGAAATCTATGAACAATGAAATGTATTACTAAAGAAAGCCAGCACGGCTTGAGCAAAACCCAAATGTTCCTGCCATCTCTCAAGTAACTCTTAAGCTACTTTTATCTTGCCAACTTCACTTTCCAAGGGTTTTGTTTTTATGGACAGTACTTAGCAGGCAGCTCCTATCGTTTTTGCTACAGGATAAATAATCTTGTCCAGGACGTGTTCACACTTGCTTGGAGTGTGGGTCCTAACATCAGACAGCTCACTGTTGGCATATGTGGGGTCTATATTGGCTGTCATGCATATATTTGGTAGGTCATCCTTGTATGGAATAAATGGAAGGAAACTGTAAACTACAGGGTTATAAATACATGAAGAGTCTCTCGAGCAAAGCTTGAGTGGTTTCTGATGTCAGCAGAACCCTGAGATTAATTTAGTGTCCTGCTTGGTTTTGCTGTTTTTCTATTCTCTGTGAAGCAGGGCTCCTTTATAAATAGCAAGAGAAAGCCAGTGGTATTTAATAGAGAAATCAAACTTAGACACTAAAGTGAAACTGTAAAAATATACAAGGTATCTTACTCTGTCATTGCCACAGACAGATGCACGCAATCGTGCTTCATGGATGTAGCTCAGGCAGGAATTCTGAACTTACTCAATACAGTTTACTTAATTTCCAGGCTGTAATGCTCTTGTAATTGGATAGTATGAAGAGCAGCCTTGGGCTTTAAAATACTGGTGGTATATAGATTGAAGTATAAAACCAGAAAGCATGTTAATGCAGTACAGATTTAGGAAGGCAAGTTAGGAAGAGAATGAATATATATTATGCACTAAAGAATAACAGGGTGATCTATTTTCATGACAGTGCAAAAGACAGTAATTTTTAAGCCTAAGAATCCAAGATTTTTGTACAATGACAATCTGTAGTAACAAAGAAGGATCAACCTCAGTCAATGACATTCAGAAAAAAAGCCCCAAAACCCCGTAAATTGTTCCTGAAAAATAATCCCTAGGCTTCAGCAATAAAAAATGGTATATTTTGTAAATTGCCCTGCAGATGACTCTGAAACCTGAAGGCAGAATCAGAGTGACAGTGCCCAACTGTATCTGCTTCTGACCCAGAGGAGGAGTTCTGGTCTGAATGAAAAAGACAAAATAACAGCATGTCCTATGTATTAGCCAAAGCTATCAGGCTTAAACTCAGTCACAGCAAATAATAACCTTGTTTCTATAGAAATTTCTATTTTTCATATTATGCAGTGTAGTAATAATAAATCATTTGTGATCATGCTGAAGGATGTTGTATATTTGCTACAGTTAGTCTGAAGGAGCTTTGAGCATGTAAACAGCATAATTTGTTTCAGAACTTAAAGGCCTAGACCAAAAAGGCAGTGTCTGCCTGGATCAAAAGCTAGTCAGAAGAACAGCTGGCATTTAAGTGTGGGCAGAATCTGTAAACCAACAAAGACATCCAAGCAGAATCACCTTTGTTAGGTGTCTCTTATCTGCAAATACTTAATAACCCGAAAAATCTATCAAAATGTTCTTATCTCAAACCTGAAAAATTAGGTAAGGACAGCTGCCATTAGGAGGACACGGTTATTCTGCAGCACCATCCCTCCCTATCCTTTTAAAGCCCTATAAAACTACAGAATATTTTGTAACACCATTACTAAAGTGTGGTGCCCCAGGAAAAGAGGCGCAGTGTGGCTGAGCTGTGATTCCCAGGGGCGCATGAATGTGGAGGGTTGGCTATATCACTCTGTTTCGTTGGAACCTAAAAAACTCTTGGACTTCAGGTGCATTTGCCAGACAAAAGTCCCTTCACTGGAGTGGGTCTGAGTCACTGTGTTGGACACTGCTTTTTAGCACTGAATTTGGCTTGAGGAAATGTGCTGGATGGTTTGGGTTGGTGATACCACATCTTTTGCTGAATTTGTCTAGTTGGTAACATGGCATCTGTGTCGCCATAGGGTATGAAGGGAAGAGAAATAAAAGGAGTTTACTTTTCTGGTGCCATTCACAATTGATCTTCCAGTTCTTTTCGCTGTGTAATCATAATAACAGCCAGAGCTATGTTAAAAGTGAGTTAGAGGTTATGGGATTACAATTAGAGGCGATCTCTTCATGTCAGGTTCTCTGTGGTGGCAATCAAAATGCTCACTAGGTTTCAGGCTAAAATGTGGAATAAGCCTAAAAGTAATTACTCCTGTGTGGATACACAGTTCCTTCTTCTGACAGTAAATTTATCTCAGTTAGGCTTTAAAGAAGTCTACAGGCATTGAGAATTATATTAAACATATTCCATGTGTGCAAGAGCGAAGAAGAAATTTAAAATACAGTGGTTTCAGCCTCAGATGGGATATAACTCTTAATATTTCCACTTATACCCTGGACAATATCTCATAGCTGTATAAAATTTCTTATTCTAAATGCAGGTGTTTTCTTAGAGCAATCTTGAAGGCAAAAATACCAGTCCTTTCCCCTTGGAAAGCTAGAGTAATAACTCACAATATAGAACAATAAATCAGTTATATCCTGGAAATGTTTCTGTTTAAGAAAGGGGGGGAAAAAAGCCTATAAAGTACAGATTTGATATCACTTTCCAGAGTAATGCAAAAAGTCGATGGAACACATGGCTGCATTGTCATACCATGCTTAAAATTGACAGTCACACATGCCCTTGAATACAGCCCCATCACTGGGCCCAGCCTGAAGAGAGATGGTTAATGGAACCCCCCAAGCAGCCTAGCTCACCTCTGCCAAGATTTTTTTCTGGTTTACTCCAGTTGCCCTCCTCCCCTGCCCCCAAACTGTTTTTAAAAAGCATTATATTGATTATGGTAATATTTCTGGAATTGGTTGCCTTTCAGAGAAATGCACTGTACATTGTTCTGTACAGTGTAATAATGCCCAGAAATTTAAATGAATGAAATAATTTATTTGACTGTGGTGATACAGGAACACACATACAAAAAGAAACTCCTAAAAACTTAAGGGTAAATCGAATTCGTACATCTGTATTGTCTAGAAATACAGTACTAATTATAACAACAGATGATACTTAAATCTGTAGATGAACACACCGATTTCTTTTTTTCTTTCCCCTGTTTCACTTCAACACGTTTGGGAAGATCTGTGATGGAACATGCCTGCCACTTTCACTGTTAATGAGAATCGATGAAGTATCTGGCAGGATCACTTACTTTAAGGTGTGATTTCCTGCTGGAATAAGATCTGGAGGCCAAAGGGGAGGTGAGGACTTTATTAATCTTAGCTGGGAGTAGGAGAGAGAGATCACATCATAAAACATTCTGTCAGTGTCAGCTATATATTCTAAGATTGGAGTAGCATTTTAAAATCTCACTGTGTCTGAGGAGCTAGTCTTTCCATTTAAAAAAAAAAAAGGAAAAAAACCCTCCTCATGTCTGTGTTTTTGTGAGAAATTAAGGGACTGAGTGTGTTGACAAGGGATGCCAACAAAACCCACTTGAAATTAAACTATAGTAGTAGATTAAGGAATCTTGGAAATGTTACATGAGGGACTGTGAGTTTGAGGGTTTTGCTTTGCTTTGCTTTCCTTTAGGGTTTTTTTTGTCTATTGGGGTTTTTTTCCAAATGGCAGCTGGGTCTAGATCCATCTATACAAAAGTCAGGTAGGAACAAGATGTGAAGTTTTCCTATGTGGCCCTCCCCAAACACAGTAGTCAGAGCCCTTTCCTACAGCAGAGGATTTGCATTTCTTGTTTGCTACTTTGGGGCCAGAGGGAGAGGAGGCAACAGTATTGATCATTTATCCTTAAAAACAGGTAGCCCACGTCAGTCATGGAAGAACAAAAGGCTTCAGTTCATCCAGAGCAGAAATTCAAAGATGTACCTTCCCCTACAAAAGCAAATGCTTTAACCATGAAGTTAGTAAGGATTTTAAATTGTGAAGCACTGTGAATCCTCTGTTTTATGAGCAGGGGCTGATGGAACATAGACACCAGCTCAGAGAGCCATTAGCTGAGAATCCCAAATAAGGATAGGCCCATAACTGCTTATGGGTGGCAAATAACTGCATTCTCCTTTTTTTTGGCATCTTTTACTGGTAGCCTAGGTGTCAGACCATTAAATTTACTGGTTTGAATGCCTAAATTTCCTGTGTTTTATGGGGACTGTGGACACCTTCTCTCAAGAAATTGAATTTTATTGCAACACATACATCCACGATGGAAGTAAGCCAAGTTCATTTTTTTTCTACTTAAAAACAACAGAGTTTTGCAGCAAAAGAAAAATGCCAGAGTTCTTTGTGCTCATTCAGCACCAGGCAGAAAGCAAAACCAAGGCTTCTTTAAAATTCAAATGTGAGAATTTGTGCAGAGCTCTACTAGAATGTGTAACTAAAGGAATGTGAAAAGTTTTAAGCCCTGGTGTCATCTGATATGACAGACTATAATATTTCAGAGTTTGCTGCCAAATCCTAATCTAATAAAGGCAGATACATTTCCTTTAGCAAAAGAGTTTTCAGTCATGTCAGAAAAAAATTTAACCAATGCAGGGGAGGAGATTGTGATCTGCCCAGGAAAATAAAGTAGTTCTTAATCAGGATGGGTTTTTTTGGTGGGCTTTTTTTTTTAAATGACATTATTGAAAAAGGTTAGATTCACACTGGATGCTGTTTTAGTAGTTGCAAGTTGGTGACACTTTTATTTTGGGAAATAAAATAAATCTTACTGGACTTACAAAATAATGCGTATGCACAGCTGAAGTGGGAATTCAGAAGCATGACAGATTAGCTTTCCAGTGAAAGTCTGTGATTTTTAAATCATTATAAATCAAAATGGTTTCACTTCCCTTTGGAGTGGAAATGATACCAAAGCACTTCATCAGAAACCCCCCCCGCCCCGCTATGGCATACTGTCTTTCTCAGACCACCAAATTTGTGAAGTAAAACAAACATTTTTTTCTCTGTTTTTCTGTTGCCTAGCTTACAGAGGTGTTTTGTGGGTAAATGGATTATTTTAAACTGCATTAAATATGAAACAATGTGTACAAATATTAATACGCAATGTTATATGGAAGGACTTTCTTAACCTTTCAGATGGGAGCAGAGAAACAGGAGGGGAATCAGCTTTTTTAAGGGTAGACAATGGCAGGACAAGGGGGAATGGATTGAAGCTAAAGGAGGGAAGGTTTAAATTGGATATTAGGGGCGGAAGTTCTTTACAGAGAGAGTGGTGAGGGGCTGGAACAGGCTGCCCAGAGAGGTGGTGGATGCCCCGTCCCTGGGGGTGTTCAAGGCCAGGTTGGACGGGGCCCTGGGCAACCTTGTGTAGATCCAGGCCTGAGGTTGGTGGCCCTGCCTGTGACAGGGGGGTTGGAGCTCTATGATCCTTGGGGTCCCTTCCAACCCAGACCATTCTACGATTCTATGATCTCTTTTATTTTAGTGTTGGGGTTTGGTTTTTTTCAAACTCCCTGTGTTACTTAGGATTACTCATGGTTGCACGTAAGATTTTGGGCGAGATCTTCAGGTATTTTGTGGCTGAGCTTTCTGGGGCAGTCACACCAGATTTCAGCAATGTGTTTCCTGAAAAGGCCATGAAAGCTCTCAAGGATAAACATACGCAATGGCAATTAGGTAATCAGATGCCTACAAGTTGCTCTCCATGCTCTAGTACTTGAGGAACGCAGCAGACGGAAACGTTTTTTGTGGAAACGACCTGTTTGTTCCCTCCCCGTGTTCAGACGCACCTTCCTCGCCGCCTCTGCTGTGCGATGCTGGGGACCGCTGGTGTCCACGAGGTGGCACTACGCTACAGCAGGGTGCTGGACCCGGGTTTGCAGCTCCCCTTTCATAGCGCGGATGGAGCCCGTTGTAAACTCCGGGGGTTTGTTCCAGCATCTCGTTTCCTTGTGCTGGGAACTGCAGGAGATTCCCGGTAGGACGCTTGGGGGAATTCCAGTGTACAGAGGCGTCGAGTTACTAAAAAGTTTGGGAAACATGTTTAGCCTAAGCTCCCTCTGTTAAAGGAAACTGTTAGGTCAAGGATCCTCTTGGGTATCAAATAGCAAGAGTGTCTCCAAGGAACATGGTTAATCAGTTAGAGCTTTAAAATACTTCATTCTTGACCCATCTTAAAGCTCCTATGTATCAGGCAAAACCTGGTTTTTGATTGAATGAAAGAGGAGGTGCATCCTTCCAATGATTGTTATCAAGATGAGCACACAGAGAGGAAATGCCTTATCAAACCCTGGTCACCTGAGACCCGCTGGGCTATTCAGGCCATGTTAATTGTTTCTGGGGCAGGGTGATGTAAGCAGTGAAGAGGTACAAGGTCAGCACCCCTAACCCCCCCCCCAAATAAGACAAAACCAGAAAAAATCCTTTCTGTCATGGAGCTGCTGTGCAGCTTTGCAGGGAGGAGAGCTCTTGCTTTCTGGAAGAGGAAGCAACCTTTGCAGCTGTGAAACCTGAGAGAACAATGGAGATTGTGTAGACCAGCAGTTATGGGGGGCTGCTTTCTGCTCTCCAGGGCTCGATGCCAGAGAGGTCCCACAGCAGCAATCTCTTCTCTGTAATAAATTCTAAACTTCTCTTGACCTTATTGCTGCACTCTGGGCTGAAATGCATCCGAACAATTAACAGGAGGCACCCCATATCTTAAAAATCATGGATGCATCCTGAATGCCAACAGAACTGCTCTGGACAGTAGCAAAATATAACTGAAAGCGTTTCCCTCTTGTTTCTGGACTGAATTTGAACTCAGCTTTGTATTCCTGCCTTAACTATGCACTGGAAGAACACATCACACCAGTGAAGTCACTTTAGCTTAGTGCAGTAGAAGTAGCTCACTGTATGCACCCCTGTGGGTTTGGGTGTTTTGCTTTGTAGTATTGAAGTATGGTTTAGCTTTTTTTGTTTTTAAGTGAAGAAAAAATGTCCAAGCTTTTACTCAAGGTAGTACGAAGACTTTACTTTTTGCTCTACTGAAATATATTGTCCTATGTCCTTCTCCAGTCCTCCCAACTTGCTGTTGTAAAATAAGATCTCAAAAGTGCGATCCACAGCATGGGGGCAGACAGGCCTTTGTGTACCCTGCACAAGCACTCCTTTGTGTAGCAGTGGCGTACTCCAGAGTAGCTGCCTGGAGAGGGTGGTTCCACCTTGCTGAAAGCAAAATTGTTCAAATACATCTGAGCCCATTCCCTTCTAGAAACCTTATCTATGATTGCTGTTGCGAACTTGAAAGAACCCTTTGTTAGGCCAGGCTGTACAACGCAGCGGCATTCCATCCCAACATATCCACATTGATCATAGCATTTATACGGGTAGGGGCCATAATGTAGTCATGGATATCCATAAGATGTTGCTAACTTGTTCTTGTTCTGTTATGCACTAGAACTAAAAGAGAAAGAGTAATTTCAAAACATCTGCTTCATTTCTGAAAGGTTTTACTCACCTAGAAAATATGTAGCGAGTTTGCTTCTTGTATTTTTTAAGGTGATGATCAACTATGAACATAGAAGAAGTGAAACCTTAAACAATTAAATACCAGACTGAAGCAATCTTGACAGCTATTATTATTTATACTTCAGCATCACTTTGAAGCTTTGGTTCAATTTAAGGTCCTTAATTTTATTCCAGGTTCTATGGAGAACATGTCTAGTTGTTACAGACCCTTCTTCTCCACTTTGTCATAAAATTAATTCTATCCATGTACATATTAAGGCCATAGTTCTTCCAACCTTATGGGCGTGCCTAAAATCTAGTCATGTGAACATTCCCATTGCCTTTTTTATAATGTGTTCAAGAACTTAGGCATGTGTATAACTTGCAAAAATTGGAACCGAATTGTTACTTTGTCCTCAGAGAATTAAAGCCCTTAGAAACGTCCCCTTCTTGCCAAATGAGACATAAGATCCAGATTTGCACCATCAGTTTTCTGTACATCCCAACACCAAATGTATTTAAACAGCACAGTAAAATAATACTGTTCCTTGTAACATATAACAGAGGACCTTCATAGTAAGTAGTCCATAACTGTTGCGTTGATATATGTAAGGATTTGTACTCTGCATTTTAAATTATATACCAGGATGGACTGTGTATTTTTTATACATATATATGTGTGTGAGTATATAGTCTTGGATTGTAGCCAGGACTATGTAAGAAATATTGCTTGTGTAGAAGCTCTGAATGGCCTGCTTCACAGTCATCATCATGCAGGCATTTTCCCTGTCTAATGTCTACTACCCCTCGATGCTATTTCCTTTAGGTAACTGCATTTCTGGCTCATGTCATGCTAGAAGTTATTCCCTCCACTGCCTGTCATCTACGAGGATTCATTTTAAATGAGGCAGTCACTCTCCTTATCTAATGAATGGTAGTACTTTGGCCAGTACAGTTTAAGGATTGGGAGGATTTATAGATCAGCTGTCTGAACATAATACAAGATTTTCAGCAGTGAAATAAGCATTTGAAATTCAAATTTTATAAATGGGTTCTTTAAAACTATTTGATGTTTAATCATGACAAAAAAAAAAAAAAGAACTTTATTACCCCAGTGGCTGTAAGACTTTTGGATGCTGTCTGTATTCACACCACACCAACACAAGAGAAATTATCATTACTTACTGAAGAAATAATCTCTGTTCTTTCTAGTTGGATTATGTATTTAAATCCTAGAAAATTTTGACAAAAGGGGAAGATGAAAGCTAAGGTCAGTGATAGATTGAGTCTTGAAATAGTTGAAATGTGGCTTGTGGGAGAAGTGCTGTTTTGTATCGAGTGCATGTCAGCTCTGTATAAGATGTAAGCGTGACACTATCAGAGAAGATCACTGCCATAATTTACCTGCTTTTGTAAAAACAATGCGTTGCTGGGTTACCCATGCAAGGGAGGTATCATTTTGGAGCTTGGGCTGCTTTTCACACTGCCTAATTCAAGGCACTCTGAGGCAAGTGCCTGTATTAGGTGCTTAGCTTTCCTAGGATCTTCCATAATCGTTGGGAGAAAAAGGTTTCTACCACCCCATTCAGAAGAAGAACTCACCACAGGTAACTGAATTAGTGTCCCGATGAGGCCCTCTTGCCCTGCTTGATGCACAGGCTGCCAACACCAGCTAGCTTCCTACTCTACTGGATAAATGGACAAAAGGGTAACAACCATGTCAGGAATTAAAATCCAAATCAGGATACATCATTAAGCCTGTAGTACCCCAAATGCAAAATTAGGCATTTAAGGCCAGAGTTGTTATGCTGAAAATACCTACTTCTGTGGTACCCAGGTTCCAGGCTTTCTGTTTTTCTCAAACTGTGCCAGGTGCCCAGTGAGATGCCCCTGGGGTGTCTGGAGCCGCTTTAGATTTGGCAGTGCTGGGTAGGCCATGTATGCCATATCTTTCTGTAACCAGGTTTCATAAACTCTCTATTAGAAGATACATTCTTTTCTTCTCTTTCCTTGCCAAGACTGTTATTGATGATTTTTAGTGGCTAAAACAATGGTTAGAGGACACATCCTGTTTAAAAGTTGATACACAAGCGAAGGACAATTTAAAGCATTTATAGTTAGGCATTATCATTTGGATTGCAATAGATGCTGTGCAGGAACAGGAGGAGGAAACTAGTTCTCACCTGAGGGAATTGTACAATGTAATGAGATTATAAACCTGATTCAGTTCAGAACAGGAGAAAAAGCTTAATCAGTCTCCAGGAGCTGGGAAATTGGTAATACCAGCATCAGGTTGATTCCATTGCTGCAGTGCACTTTTGAAGTGTCTAGTGGAAGTAAGAAAAACAATGATTATGTTATTAATTTTAAGTTTTTATTTATTCTTAATGAAAAAGGCAAGAAAAAGTGTTAGCAGCATAAAGAAAAAATGTATTTATCTGTAGCAAAGGAAGAGGTAGGTTGAAACTGATGTCTTATCATTCCTTTTCTGAAAGAGGGGTCCAAGAACTGACGAAGTCCAGGCAGGTCTGAATGAGTGTCTCTAGATATACATCAAAAGGTGTGTGTGTCACAGTGCTGTTGTAAGACTGGCAATAATCACAGCCTACATTAATTCCAGAAAATACACATACATAATATTCCTTGGCTCCATTTTCAAAGCAGCATTTGGAAAGTTATGTGTGCTAATCCTGTAACAATAACAGGATTTGTGTTTCCAACACCAGCACAGCTTTGCAAATGTAACAGTAAGGGTCTAATGCAGTGGTCAGAGTAATCCTTGACCTTTTATCCTCTGAGAAAAGAACAATTTTGCGAAAATGCTTGTCACTAAACTAAAAAAAAAAAGTTCTGTTCCCTGGGGAATCCTCAGATGGGCAGTCTCTTTCTGGCTGTAGGGAGAAAGAACAGATATTGAAATGACCTACATCTGCTTCTTACCAGTCTGAAAATCCCCAGTTTCTCCCCCAGGCCCTGATGTGTTATCACAGAATCAGAGAACGGTTTGGGTTGGATGGGACCATCTAGTCCAAGCCCCCTGCAATGAGCAGGGACATCTTCAACTAGATCAGGTTCCTCAGAGCCCCATCCAACCTGACCTTGAATGTTGCCGGGGCTGAGGCATCTACACCTCTCTGGGCAACCCGTGTCAGTGCTTCACCACCCTTTGCAGTAAAAAATCTCTTCCTTATATCTAGTCTGAATCTACCCTCCTGTAGTTAAAAACCATTACCCCTTGTCCTATTGCTACAGGCCCTACTAAAAAGGTTGTAACTCCTGAGATGAAGAAGAGTGGCCACTTTGAGAATTGGCATTTTTTCTTCTCCCTAGAAAAAGAATTGTGTGTAAAACTTACATGTGGATAAGAAATGAAGTGAAATTCAGTAAGTCACACAGGGAAGTAGCAGGTACAATCTGAAAAAATTCTACCCAGGTCTTTTTATTCAGAATTCCTGTTGACTTCAGAGGAGTGCAAGATGTGGCTCTTTCTCACAGCAGCAAAAGGAACCATTTCATTAAATACCTGTTGGAGTGAATGGATGCTGGTGGCTTTTTGTGCCCTACTGAAAATTGTCAGTTTCTTAGGATATTGGTTTCCAGTCTTGTGGTTTAGAGCAGGGTTATTGGTTATTATTATTTGTGACACCTGTTTTAAAGGAGGACATATTTAATAACTCTGCCCAGGATAACAGTATCTGAAGATTGCAGTCACATATAGCAGCATTGTTGTGAGTCTGAATAAAACTCTAATAATGTGGTTTTATTTCACCTTAATCAAGCACAAAGCCTTCTTGGCCTCATAAAAAGAAGACTGCCCACAAACCAAGAAAATGACCTAGTGATCAAGTTCAACAAAGGATATTAAATATCCTTCCAAATATCACTCTCCATACTTATCAGGTAAAAGAAGCGTGACAGAAGGGCTTTACAAAAGAAACGGGTGTTCCTTCCACACTAGTGAGGATTTAGAAAACAAGGAAAGTGGGGTTTTTTTTGCAGAAAATGACCAAAAGGTGGCAGTGCTCCATGCGCTGCTGAGTGCCTGGAGCCCAGAGCTATCCAGTGCTCATTCCGAAGTGCTCGACATCCACTTTTCTTCAAGTGTACCCAAGGAAACGATGTCCTTAAAAGAAAATAAATCCCTCTGTGGCTACGTTTAGCTTTTCGAGACATATACAAGAGTACCGGAAATAAAATAATTTAACAGGTCTAAAAAATACTCGTTTGACCAACTTTCTACTCACAGACACTCCTGCATTCGGGGTTGCTAGCTGTATCTCTTGCTGTGGTCTCACATGGCATGTTGCAAGATCCCAAAGTCAGACAGTTATGCTTGTGGCTTAATTGGCATCATCCTGGATCCATAGAAAAAATTAACAGGACTAAGACTTGCTTGATCCTTCTACTTAAGAAAAATCCAGGAGACAGCTCATGTAAAATTGTCTTGTATCTAGAGAAGTATCTGCAGGGTACAATTCAAACAGGTTTATTCTTTGTGCTTGGAGAAGCCACGTTGTAATGGAAGTAAAACTGCAGGCTTTAAGATGGCAACAGTTGTGTTTTACTTCCTTTGGCTGTTATCCTCCCACAACCTTCAGAGAGAATCCAGCCAATAATGGATCCCTTTTTCACGCTTGGGAAAAAGCAAATGAAGGACTCTTGCTATTAGCAGTGGGTAGTTATGGCATATGGTGATAGGGTAATACTGCAGTTCTAAGTGCATGTGATACAGCTCTTAGTTCCCAAAATGCCAGGTTTCTATCCGTGGCACTGGAGTTTGCTGTGCTCTATCAGTTTGTGAGCCTTGTAACCAGGCCTTGGCCCGTGCTCTGTTGCCTTCTCTCTTCCCTCTTTGGCTTCCTCACAGGGTTGGGTCTGTATTACCCCTGTGATTGTCTTGCTTTAATGGAAATGTTTCCTCTTCCTTCTCCATGGCAGGAGCGTTGCCACTTTGTCCTATGAAAGGATGCGAAGAGAACTGAGCCACCACACATCTGATGCGAGTGGAGGTTTGTGTGGCCTAGAAGGCACTTAGGGATGGTAAGCTGTTCTGTGAGGGGACAGAGGGGCAGGGAGAGAAATCTCCTGCATCTGATACAGCATTGGTGTCAGTCCAGAAAGCACATTCTTAGCTGCCTCACTGCATTTACAACTAACAGTGCTACAGAAGACCCAAACTCTATTCCCCACTACTACTGCCTGTCACGGTAAAAGAGTATTGCTTTCATTGCCAAGAAGGTGGGCTTCTTTTACTGAGAACCACAATTCTTCTTTGGTTATACCCTTTATAACCAGAAAACAGGGAAGGTGACAAGACTTTCTTTGAAAAAAACTGCTAAATTCAGCTGTTGGGCCAAATATTAAAGCCAGCAGTAACAGAGCCATTGGTTATTATCTTCAGTCAGGGTGAAGCTTTGTTCTTGTTCTGAGGTTGAACTGGTTAAGTGGCTTGTCACTTGCCATTTCCCGCTTCTGGCCATATATTCCTGTTGCTTCCCTGATGCTGGCCTTGGTGTTTGTCTGATCCTGTGGTAAGCCACTTCCATTCACTAAACCAGAGAAAACCAGTCCAGGGAAAAAGTGAATAGTCCTCTATGATTTAGAGGGGGAGCTGAATCACCTCTGACAGGGCTCACGGGAGTGAGCTGTGTGTAACTGCTACAAGGAAGGAAGACGTGAACGAAGGAGGCAAGACTGTCACTTGAAGCAGCAGAAAGATGTTACATTGGCTCAGGCATTGTGTGAAAACTCACAGTGTAAGCAATGTTGGAAGGAGTCACTAGTGAAGTTTACTTTGCAGAAATGGATAATTAGTGGGCACTGAGGTATGCCACCGGTGAAGCAACTGAGCTCTGCACTCTCTGAAAATATGTGGATGCTAAACCTGCCATCTTGCCAGACATTAGTTTTCCCAAGAAAGCCAACTTCAGAAATTGTGTCTCCTTCCTTGATGGCTTGTTTCCAGTCATGTGTTCAAATTGTCTGCCTCCTCGGTTCTGCCAGTAAATATTTTTTAGGAAGTGTTGTAAACAAAATCACTGAAATGATCTGGCTTGAAAGTCCACTTTTTGATTTTTTTTTTTAATTATTATTTATCCCTGATCATTTCAGTGGGCCTCAGTGTAAAACATGAGTGGTGAATGAGAGGGAATGAGAGGGAGGGAAGAAAAGCAGGATCTTACCCTTTTGGTGGTGTTAAGCTCTCATATTGGCTCAAGCCAAACCAAGTATTTTCATCTTCATCTCAAAATGTTTCATTGTTGAAATTGAACTCGCTCCATTAATGCCTGTTCTAAATCTGGAGGCCTACCATGCTGCTTTTCTGTATTGTTTCCTATTTTCCACGTGCTGTGCATTAACATAGTGTTTCAGTGTTACAGCTGCATATTGATCTATTTATTTGTAATGCCATGAAGTATTTGGGACTCTTGTTTTGCTCAGGTAGCAGCTATGTCCTTTATTAGGAAACTACCTACTATAGTGTCAGGCTGCAGCCCTCAGGGACTCTGCTCAGGGTGTGTCTGCAGTGTGAATACAGAGGAGCTGCAGTTCTCACTAGCCATTATTTTTGACCTGACAACATCTCTTTAATTTCTGGCTGTCTAATACAGAAAATTCCACAAGTTGTAATCTCTAAACCATATTTTCTAGCTTATCAGGTATCAAGGAAAACCTTTTTTTGATCAGCAGCAGATCCAACTAGTTAATCACCAGAGAGAATCTCTGCAGTACATTAAGTTTATGTAAATGAGGCAATTGTTAGCTAATCAGCCACAGCTGATTTCCTCCTTCTGGGTTGAGACCAGTGACTTCCTCCTCCTAATGCTTGAAATAGTTATTAACTCAAAGAGAACTTTCTTCTCCTCCCTTTGTATTATGGTGTCTCCTTGTTGTCTTTTGCCTTTACTCTTTCACTGTCTACGCTCCATTTTCTTTAGAACTTTTTTTCAGGTTTTTCATACCTTGTTTTTCAAGTGAAAATCTTGAAAGAGGATTTCTTGCTTTATTGTAAAAGGGGACACTGAAGTCCTGTACTGGTACAAACAGGATTGGGGTTTTTTTTTGGTGCTGTTATATGCGTGTTCAGATTCTGTGCTCATGAAGGTACACAAAATGTCAAACACCCTCAACTGGATGAATAAATTTTTACTCTTTATTATGTCATTTAAGCATAAAATTTCTTCTTGAATTCTGAC
The DNA here is from genome assembly GCA_020800305.1 of Porphyrio hochstetteri. Lineage (NCBI taxonomy): Eukaryota > Metazoa > Chordata > Aves > Gruiformes > Rallidae > Porphyrio > Porphyrio hochstetteri. The sequence goes on along the minus strand of CM036909.1, from coordinate 40,463,006 downwards.
TGACAATGGGAGATCAGTTACTTAGGATTAAGTCCTGGAGAGGCTAAAAGGGTGTATTCTTAAATCTGTTGTTGAACTCCGGTAGGCATGAATCCTGGTAACCAGAAAAGTGAACATTAAAAATAGGGACAAATGTTGCTTTTACTCAGTTTTCAGAACTGTGGATACTAGTTCATTAACAGTGTTGTTGAAAGATTCTTTAACAGTTTGAAGCTGACGTACCTTAAAAAATAGTTAGTTCTAGAAGGCATTTTTGAATTATTATAACTGAAATAAGATTAGTCTTACCAATGACACATTAGGAACACTTACATTTGAATATATTATTTCTATCTTAATGCACAATTTAGAAGCATTATAACTATGCTATTTTCTTAAAGGTTTGCTATTCTCTGATTCAACAGGGAACATACAGGAATACTATCAAATATTTAACAAAACATGGAGAGTAAGAAATAAAATCTCTATAGAAAGCAGTGATTAATACTGAAGATGGTCCCAGTTTACTCTTCTTATATATGACAACGTCGAATTTGCCATAATTTTCTGAACAAACAGACAGAAATGCTCATCTGCTTTTTTGAATTAGTTTAGGGAAGCATCTCAAAAGGTGTACTGTGATATTAAAGGCTATTTTTTATGTTTGGTAGAGTTTTCCCTTGCATGTGCTTGGAGGCACATTGCTACTTGGGCAATCACTCTGTGATGATTCTTCTGAATTATGTGTAGCCAAAATCAGATGCAGTGCTGATGAAAGCATACAGGATGTGTTAGTGGTCTTGCTCCAAGCCATGCTTATAAGTAAATAATATTAATCCCTTCAGAGCAATGTACAACCAAATTATTAAAGCTGGTTCCTGAAGAAACTTAGACCATGGTGCTTAATAAAAATGTCATGTTCCTTGAGTTATTAGTTCCTCCCTCGCTATTTGGAATAGTTTTGAGCTTTTCCTACTTTTATCTAAGAATTTGTATCTTCTGAGGACAATGCAGCCATGCTACAATCCAGACTTTAACTGTTACTTCAGCTGGAGAGGAACAGAACCTGAACTGTGACAGCGAAGGTTGTAGGAAATGCTTCAGTACCTGAAGGGCATTTCTGAATAGCTAAGGTGAGGGGGGAATTTGTGTGGAAAGGCCTGTCTGTTGCAATGTCCAAAGCCAGTGAGTTAACTCAAAGTCTGGTATCTAATTACTTCCATGCCAGATCTTACAGTTTAGTTTTAAAAAACCCCAAATATGTTATAATGCAATGTTAATAATTTTTTCTAAGAAGTCTCATAACTGTATTTTTAAATTGCCTCCATCTGGTTATTGACACAAAATGAAGCAAAAAAGAACAAGGCTAGCTGCTCAGCTGGCAAAAAACATACTTTCTTGAAATTAGTGGAACTGTACCAATTTGTATCAGTGGAGAAACTAGCTTACAGGTGTTAACAGTGAATACAATGAAAAGAATATATATTTTTCTATGGTGATTTTCCATTTCTCTATGACGCTCATTTGGGGAGTGCAGAGGTAGTAATTAAATTATATTTGCAGACATACGTACATCATTTATTTGTTGTAAACTAAACATGCTATTCAAAGATCATTAAGAGACAGTAAATATGTAGATTCAGGGAAATGTTTCAGACACACTGTTTTTACAGATTTCTGCTTTACTGTTGTTCCCTGCAATAATTAACAAGTTGTTTATGTAGGTCTTTGTATAGGTGTGATTTACATTAGGTAGCTTTGCTTTAATATATTAATGCATACCCTTTGAGTCACTAAATCTTGACATTCTCCTCAAGAGAGCAATACTTCACTGTTTTTAATTGAAAGATGATTATTTCCTGATATTTTTCTACCTAGAATTTGGACGCATATGGTTTCCTCTTGAAACATCTTCAACTTCAATTAATATTCTTATGGTAGTCTGAAGAAATGAATTTAGAATATAGCTTAACAGGACAATATTTCTTATTCCAGTCATACTTAAGACAGGGGAAAATATCTGTCTTGATACAGATCTACATACAAGCATATCCCACATACAGAAAAGTTTAAAGAATCTGTTCAGTTAAAGCTCTTACTACCAATCTGCTGAAATAAAAAACATCTTTGATAAGCTAAAGTATCTAGGTTTATATTCATCAAATCCCTGAAGTACACACCTAAGTGTAAGTGCATGTATAAATTTATTCCACGATGCAAAACTCGTATTTGATTTTGAGCATGTACTTCAGGGCGTTGTGGAATTAGAGCATTGGCACTGTGTATTCCCATGGAAATCTCCCTATTAGAGTGAATCCTACCTTTAACAAAAGCTACTCTCAGAAACAGTCTCAGAATCTCTCTGCTCTCCTGTATGCAGGACTTGTAAGTCATGAGAATAAAGCAGAACTTACTCCAAAGGTTAAGGCTTTTCACTTTTACAGGTCTGACGTGATTTTGCAATTAGTATGAGTAGTTGCAAATTTACATATGACATGTCTTATTTCAATAAAATTCCAGGTATCAGTTTCTAAGGGATACACATACTTCTTCATTACTGCTAATTTTACCACACAGTGCTTGGTGTTGTCTCAGTTGACCAGAAATACCTGACAACTGAGAAACGATGTGCTTTCACATTGTGATTTCTCTCTTGTGAAGAATTCTATGCTCTGTTCTGGTCATTTATTCTACTAATATTTCACAGGAGGCAGTGAAGAGCTATGCTCCCTTGAGAAGGAAATCTCTATACCAAAGAGGTTGTGCCTAATCCATCTGTAGATGTGTCTCCACTTTTTGAGGCATACTCTATCATATAGTAAGGAGATTTCTCCTTCACATTCTTCAGCCTTGCTTTGAAAGCACAGACTGACTGAATTATGATCGTTCTGCCTTCTTCTTCCTTTATTGGTGACTTGCAGTTCATGGCCAAATCTCTGCACGCTCAGACCACAGAGGTCATGGCTGTCACAAGCCCTTCTGTGCTGTGAAAAGATTTCTTGTGCATCCACCAGGTTATTAGTTACATGGGATCATCACAATATGATTCTGCAAGTCTAATGATTTTAAAGTATTACTCCCATTGTAAAAACCCCAGCCTTCTCAGCTATTTCAACACTACCCTCCCCTCACTGTGTCCATCAGGAATTTCAGTAGGTTTGAAGTGCTTTCTGTCAGTAAACAATGTTTAAACAGCCTTTGCGTGGTGCAACATGAGTTTCTCAAAGGGGTGGTAGGTATTGGAGGGATGAAACAGAAAACCTGAAGGAAAGAAGCTGAGAGTTCTGCCATGACTGAAAATAGGTGTGAACAGCAATTTGATAACACACTTTCAAATGGAATCAGTTTTCCTACCGTGCCCCCCCGCCCCAAATCACATATCAGTAAGTGATTGGAGGTACAGAGGCCAATATTGATCTGTCCTGATTTCTAGTGGCTCTTCCACATTGTATGTAAATCTCAGAGCACCCAGGAAAGAGCAACAGTTCCTTATATAGTTGCCTTCAAAACCCTGGATCATAATTCAAAACCAAATGATTAGAATATGAAAGGTGATTAGAATAATAGGAAATAATAATATTATTAAAAAGTAATATGAAATTATTAGAACAAGAAAGATGTAGAACTGTTGGAGAGGGTTTAGAGGAGCCACGAGGATGATTAGAGGGCTGGAGCACCTGCCCTACGGAGAGAGGCTGAGGGAGCTGGGCTTGTTCAGCCTAGAGAAGAGAAGGCTGCGGGGGGACCTCATTGCAGCCTTCCAGTCCCTGAAGGGAACAGAGAAACAGGAAGGGAATCAGCTTTTTAGAAGGGCAGACAATGGCAGGACAAGGGGGAATGGATTGAAGCTAAAGGAAGGAAGGTTTAGATTAGATATTAGGGGGAAGTTCTTTACAGAGAGAGTGGTGAGGGGCTGGAACAGGCTGCCCAGAGAGGTGGTGGATGCCCCGTCCCTGGAAGTGTTCAAGGCCAGGTTGGATGGGGCCCTGGGCAACCTAGTGTAGATCCAGACCTGGAGGTTGGTGGCCCTGCCTGTGACAGGGGGGTGGAACTCTGTGATCCTTGGGGTCCCTTCCAACCCAGACCATTCTATGATTCTGTGATTCAGCTCTGGAGCATTATTGTTTGTGGTTAATTGAATCCAGCGTCAACATTTTCTGGTCAGCTCCTTGGAAGTCTGCATTGCTGGAGTTACATTTGCTCATGAAGCAGTAGTCTTCCTCTCATGTCTGCAGAGAGTTAAATAATATGAGCACATATAACATCCTGTTTAGTGGAGGGGCCTCAAAAAGTAGAGCTCTATGCAGTCTGTGTTTCAGACACCTTACTGTTTAGCGGATTAGATGGGATTTTTTTTCAGATTTGGGAGAAGATTTCTTTATTAAAATGTTTGCAGTTTTTCCCAGTCTAATCCCTGGGATGCTTAGTTAATGGTAAGTCTTTTATTTTCACTGTCAGATAATAGCTGGCAGTATCTTTAACAGACTGCCTGAAAAAAAGGCAGCATTTTAGACATGTTAGTAATTTTCAGCATTAAGTTTTGTATGATTCTAGCAGCAGAACCTGAACTTCCTGAATTATGCCAAGAAGGAGGAATCTGATACTTATTTTGTAACCCAAATAAAAGACTTATGATTAAGAAGATAAACTGGGGACACATGATCCCCATCTTTTCTGCACAGTAAGTAGTCAGGAAAATACTAACTTCTTAGAATAACATCCTGCCTTCCAAATCACACAGAATCACACAGAATCGTAGGGGTTGGAAGGGACCTTGAGAGATCATCAGGTCCAACCCCCCTGCCAAAGCAGCTCCCCAGCTCATATTGCACAGGGAGGCGTCCAGACGAGTCTTGAATATCTCCAGAGAAGGAGACTCCACCACCCCCCTGGGCAGCCTGTCCCAGGGCTCTGTCACCCTCACTGGGGAAAAGTTCTTCCCCATGTTGGTGCAGAACTTCCTGTGCTCCAGTTTACAGCCATTGCCCCTTGTCCTGTCCCCACAGACCTCTGAAAAGGGGTTGGCCAATTCCCCCTGCATCCCATACTTAAGATATTTATAAACATTAATTAGGTCCCCCCTCAGTCTTCTTTTCTCCAGGCTGAACAGCCCCAGCTCACTCAGCCTTTCCTCATACGGGAGATGCTCCAGGCCCTTAATCATCTTTGTAGCCCTAAATGTAACTTTAATACCAGCCTGTCCCCTTGTCTTGTGCAAACTCATGGCTCATGTAATTCTCATCTACAGACCTTGCTGTGTCCTCTATACATAAAAGTTTCATCTCCATGCCAGCACTTGCTGGTGCCCTCAGCACTTCTGCAAGTGCTGAAGCCATATTCCCTTCCCATTGATCAGAGCAAGACTCCTTCTAACTTTTGTGATAGTTTTGCCTCTCAGGTAGCTATTTAAGATTATAATTGTTACCCAGAATCTAAGCTAAATATACTGAGCTCATGGAATAATTCCCTCCTGTAACAGGTAGATAGGAACTTTTTGTAATTAAAAAAAAAAAAAAAGCCAGAGAAAAAAAATGTTCTCTGCTTCTGAAAAGACCAACAATGAATCCTTCTCAGCAATCTATTCAGTAATATATACATTTTTAGTAGAAATAGGTTTTCTTAAAAGGTGTAACAGTTCATTTTCTTTTCCTTTTGGTTGTGAGAGTCTTTTTGTATCAATCACACCTTTTAGAATTGGATGTTCTACATCCAGATTCTTTTCTTGGTGACTAACCTATTTTTTTGCATTAGACCAGAATAGTACAAGTAAGCATATGGAACTGGGGAGACAGCTAGAGTCAGGCTTTTGCAGTTATAAAATACAGACAGATTCTGAAATGCACAAATATGCCAAAGCCATATTTTCTTTTGACTGAAGTGCTTAAGCACAGGGTAGGCTTTAATTTATACCTTAGCTGTACAGGTAACATGCTGTATTTCTTTTTTTTTTGTGAAAGCTATTCACTATACAATTGTTTCACAAACAAGTGGGTGTTTGCTTGCTTAACAATGAAAAGACCATGAAGAAACCAATAATTAAAATATTGAGGTGTTCGTTGGGGTTGGGGTGGTTCATAAAACTTCCTTACTGACTGTGCAAGAGGTCTACAAAGCAGTGGGGTCAAGTGAACCCTCAGCAAGTTTGCTAACACCAAGCTGTGTGGTGCAGTTGACATGCTTGAGAGAAGGGATGCCACCCAGAGGGACCTGGACAGGTTTGAGAGGTGAGCCCATGCAAACCTTGTGACGTTCAACCCAAGTGCAAGATCCTGCACATGAGCTGGCACAATCCCAAGCACAACTAGAGGCTGGACAGAGGATGGATTGAGAGCAGCCTGGAGGAGAAGAACTTGGGAGTGTTGGTGGATGACAAGCTCAACATGACCCAGCAATGTGAGCTTGCATCCCAGAAAGCCAACCGTATCCTGGCTGCATCATAAAGAGGATGGCCAGCAGGTCAAGGGAGGTGATCTCCCCCTCAACTCTGTTCTGATCAGACCCCACCTGCAGAATTGCTCTTGGGTTGCCAGTACAGGAAAGACATGGGCCTGTTGGAGCAGGTCCAGAAGAAGACCATGAATATGATCAGAAGACAAATCATCCTCAATTGTTTCTTTTCACTGAGACATGGACAAGCTTTGGTTTTGCTTTTCTCATTGTCTCAGGAATCCTACTATGATTTGTACAGATTTCCTCCCTAGACTAAGAGAATGTAGTTTTAGAAGCATGTGTAAATTATCTACTATCCACAGAACTGTAATGGGCTACATGGCCATGAGATTATGAATTTATCCCAATTTATGATGAATTTAAATTATTGATAGAAATTCTATTTACTGATGAAGAAAAACGTAATATAAAATACTTCTGCTAACATCAACTGATATTTGCAGAGTTTTATTATTTTCCCTTGATAGGCAAGAACCTTAGAATGATCATATGTGATGTGATCCATAGAAATGAAATCTTGGTTTTATTTCTTCCAAGGTCATAAGAACTCCTGTGGAAAAAATGCTCAGAGATGACAAACTGAAAATCCTGAAGGTAATTTAATTTTTTTAGTCACAACATAGTTATCTTGTTATCAGCAGTAGCATTGTCTCCTAAAGCACTGGGGAGCTAGAGTCACCATTCTTAATTATTTGAGAATGTTCCAGTCTCTAACCCACCTCTCTCCCTGGTGTGTATGGTTTGTGCTAGCAAATAGATACAGTGATAACTGTTGCAGATGAATTTAAAAGCGACTCACTGAGAAATAGCAGGTAAAATTTGTAGCAGTTAACCTTAAAATTTATGTCAAACTGTATTGAAATAAACATAAATATCAGTTTTTCTCAACTACCTTTTGTATATATGGTTTATTCAACAAGTTTAATTAAGCTCACTGGGATGAGATATGAGCTGTGTGCCCTCGCAGATTTAATTAGGCATATTAGTAAACTCCTCTTGTCCTCTTGCAGCTTCATGTTGAACTTACTAGCTTTGGTTTCTGTTGCTGGTTTGTCTGCACTGCAAAATACCTCTCTAAATGAAAGCAGTAGGAGTGCTACCTTGAGACGATTTTGCAGCAATAATTTATGAAACAAACATTTCTCATAAACTACAAACAGCTGCTGATATGCTGGCAATGACAATATTACAGCCAGATAGATTTTTATGGATTTCTACAGAAACAGGCATAAAAGTACCATGTGGTGGTTGAAAACTCCTTACTTGATGATGGGCTGTTTTAGGGTGCCATACTGGAAACAGTAGCTGTAGCAGAGAAGGGGAGGGGAAGGTTTAGATTAGATATTAGGGGGAAGTTCTTTACAGAGAGAGTGGTGAGGGGCTGGAACAGGCTGCCCAGAGAGGTAGTGGATGCCCCGTCCCTGGAAGTGTTCAAGGCCAGGTTGGATGGGGCCCTGGGCAACCTAGTGTAGATCCAGGCCTGAGGCTGGTGGCCCTGCCTGTGGCAGGGGGGTTGGAGCTTTATGATCCTTGGGGTCCCTTCCAACCCAGACCATTCTATGATTCTATGATTCTATTCTATGGGAGGGGGGAAAAACCAGGGTGTTTTCACCAATTAGCTTGTACTGTCTAGTTCAGGAACTTCCCCATACAGGAGAAAGTAGTCAACTTCACAGTGACTGGGGGCTGTGGTTTTTTGTACATGGTTACTAATCGTCAAAAATATTACCAATTTTCTGTTATCTGGTGCAACAGATAATGGAAAAGGAAACACTGGTAACGGAAGAGCTTCCATAAAAAAGTGATAGTGTGAGAACAGGTACAGAAGCACAGCGCCAGGCTGTGTCCCCAAGCCCCTTACTGCAACTCGGAATGAGCTTGAGTACCTCCAGACCGCGCTTCGCATGAGGACTGGAACAAAGGTTACAGTGAAATATCTCTGCTGTCACCCTAGTCCTTTACCTCCAAAACAGCTTCTCCAACCTACTACAGGCATGTGCTGCTTCCTAGCAGAAGCATTGTTCTAGTCATCGCCTCTAAACCAAGCACATGAACCTTCAGCTACTGTAAAGCGATGATGGCATATCCCACTGGAAGCACATCTTACCATGTCCTTTCCAGTAACCCAGCAAAACTCCCACTAAGCTTTGGGCATCCAGAGAGCAGGGTCCCAAAAGCTTATACTCCTAGAGCAAGCTTGTAACCCATCTCAAGTCATCTCTCAGGGAGCATATCCTTCTGCTGAGACTTTATCCTCTATTTGAGAGAACTTGTTCTGTTCCAGTCTAATTAATCCACACAGGCTGTACATTAGTGTACAACTTGCTCTCAGCCAAACATAACAATTTTTTGATCTGAAAGATACTTCTAACCTGTCCTAGGCTTTTCCCTAATCCTACAGCCTGTTTCAGGGAGTGCTTCCAGCTCAGTGCAGGTGAGAAAGATCAAAACCTTAATGGCCCTACTGTGTCCTTGTCTTACTGGCTGCCTTCAGGGGTCATTGGATTAGCTGCCCTTCCCATTCCTTCTGTGTGATTAGTGCACTACCTAGCTTTGTTTATCGGTTTTTGGAGGATAGCTTAGCCCTTTTGCTTCCTTTTTCAGAATCTTTGATCAACTCAAAGGGGTCTCTAAAGGATGGATTGTGGAAACAAGATTATGCCCTGGACAACCTCAGAATCCAAGTAGGTCAGTTTGACGTAATGCAGTGCAATGTGATGTGTAATATTTTTTCGTCAGGGTGTAGTAAATTGTCCTGTGTGTGAAACTAAAGCTGTTCTTAGTAAGAAAGCAGCATGTTACATGATTGACTAGTGAAACTCTTTCATAGGGAGAACTAAACTAGTATCAACTAGCTGTTGTTGTGCTTCTTGTTGTTAGGTCTTAGAGTTGTTGCTCTGCTGGTGAAATGTAGGCAAAATGAACAAAATTACTCTGTAAGAGATTTAGTTTGTAAGTATATTGAAAGAAATTGTTCTCTAATGGCTTGTATCCATAGGAGATATGAAGAGAGGTTTAATATTATTTACATGTGCTTTGGAAAGCTATTCAAAAGTCCCACGTTGAAGTTAATTTCAATTTTGTATGCAAATGTTCCACTACTTTATTGTAATATTCTTCTTATACATAGAACGTGTTCTTCCAAAGTTTACAGTGCTCTTATTTTACATCAGTTTTAATTTGCAACTAAATTAGTAAGCTTTGTTATTGAAAATACTCCCTTTAAGAACGTAGTCCCTTTTACTCTTTGCTTTCAAATGACTCTAATATTGAGGATGCTTCAAAATATATTTGTAGTAACAACTCAAAGTATAAAACTTTAATAGTTGCATTTAAATGTTTTTTGAAGTTAGATGGCTCTTTTATCCAGTATCTTCTTCAGTGATACTGAGTCTTGATCAAGCTTTATCAGCCCTGGGAGAAAAAAGGCCTCTCTGAGCATGTTTTTTCTGTGGCTATGGCTTCCTACAAGTTTTCCTCTGAACTGTAGTGAAAATATGGACGTATAGTCTACTGTAGAAGTTGCACAGTTGATACTGTAACAGCAAGCTATTTGTCAGGGACCACTAGCAGAGTCTGAAATCCAAAGCAGGGTGAATGTAATAGAATTTCAGAACATTTTATAAGAATGCATTCATTGGAAGTTGGCTTGTGTGTTAGCTGTAACAAGACTATTGTATGCTGTCTGGCAGAATGTAAATCTTGTGGAGACCAGTTTTGGCACGATCTGATTCTAACTGAATCTTGTTTTGTAGCATAGTAGCTACTAAAGATGTGTGTACTGTTTAGTTGAGTGACAAGAAATGCAAGGATTGCTGCCTACAAATAAATCTTAAGCTTGTCTACTGTATTCACTGAAGAGAGTTTAATGTATACCCTGAGTTTCCAAAAGAATTTGATCAGGACTTCTGGTCTGCTTAGGAGAGAATTTCAGAATCTTCACCTTTAAACTTCAGTATGTAAATGAATTCTGGAGAATGAAAGTGTTTGGAGATGTTAAAGAAGGCCAGTGCACTATGCTCACCTACCTCACACAGCAAAGAATTAAGAACATGTAATTAAATGCACTGTGTTATAGATGGGACAGGTAATGGGGGTAGCCTGCAATGTTCTGTAAAAGCTCAGTGACAAAGCCTCATGTCATGAAATTGTCATTTATCTACTTAGCCATAGAACCCTGCAGTTTGTGCTGTTGAGATGCTAATGAAATAGATGGGAAGGACACCTTTAAAAGTAGGCTCATCTGGAACAAAAATCACTTCCATTTGTAGTAAATGCATAAGGTTTGAAAAGAGGTACATAAATATATTGCTGTTCATGTGGAATCAGTTTTCCTCCTTCTAAAAACTTCAAGATTTCAATCTTAACCTTCTGTGACAACTTCCCCAACTGTATAAACAGACTTAACCTCGGATTGAATCTGCACTTGCAGTGTCCTTCTCCCTTATTCACTTGTGATCGGGAATGTCTTGAAGCTACTGCTGGTAGTATGCTTTGGAATGGTTCAAATTTTCCTCAGCTTCTAGAGAACGTGCAGTCTTGGAGTCAGAGCAGGGGGACCAAAAGATGCTTTTCGGTCATGGTATCTCCCCAGATGATAAAGTTTATGTATAGTCAGAAAAATTCATGTGAAAATCAGTAACAATTTTGTAGACAAAGCAAAACTCTTACGTACCCAAATACGTAGTGGAAGATCAGAATCACTGCTTGCAAGGTCATGTCTTCCATGAAAGTACTACAGTGTTTCCAGTTTTCCAGACTTTAAGCCTGATGTTTATGAAAAACTGCATGTTTGAGTGCAGATGTGCCCTCCTTAAAGTGCAGTCATGAGTAGGTGTTTTGTTTTCCATCTTGTTTAAAGGTGAGATGTCCAGATGTGGACCCAACTGCCACTGAAGTTCTGTAGGGATGAGCTATGAGGTTTTGTTTTTTTTAATGAAACTTAGAATTGGCAGTGTTGTTGGAGAACTCTCTATACACATCACCAAATAATTTCTAAGTGATGGTTGCCTCTTACTCTGATGTTCTGCAAGAAGGATAGCTCTCCAGTTTTAAGTAAAAGGAGGTTTGGAGATAAGTAACTGAAAGTTAAAAGACACCAAAGGATAGCTGAGAATGCAGGATAGCATAATCCCAGTGAAACACAAACTAATTTATTTATGGTGTTTATATTAATGAAACCCTGGTAAAAATGCCTTTATCTTGTAATCCAGTGTTGCTTTCACTCTGCTTTGTGTTTAGTCTGCTTTTACAAGGCTGTGTATATTTCACATGCAAGTGATAACATAATAAGAGCACTTGGAAATCCTACAAAGATTGCAGGGGGGGGAAAAAATATCTCTCGTGAGAAGAAAAACAGATGCAAAGCTATAACCTTGCACCTGGAAATCTTTCACACGGCAGTTCTGTGTGTTCCCAATCCACCCCGTAAGGACAGGAACAACACAAGCAGCTGATAATGTGATTGTGAGGAATGTGTTGACCATGGTGATGACAGGGTGAGCCATTTACCCTGGAGAGCATGAATGCACCTGTGAAATACTAGACTGTGCTTTTTTACTAGATCATTTTAAAAAATATTTAAGAGTAAGCTGTAAGATGGAAGGAGAGGGCAGTTAAAAGAGACTGGGAAGAGGGAAAGGATAGATATTTGGGGAAAAGGAGAGTGTGCATTCAGAACAATTTATTGCAGAGCTTTGGAAGCTTATTCTGTTTTTATTAAGAACAGATTTCAATGTACATTTCCTATGCAGGCAAACCTCTGTCAGTGCTGCTAATTAAATACATTTGAATTAGTAAATAAAGAGAGAAAACTCATAGCTTATGTTAAAAATACGTATCAGGCAACTAGTGATATATACTTGAGAAATTAAAAGGGAATGTTTCAGAAAGCTGATTTGGTTGCGTTGTGTATTTCTAATTCATGTTTTATAGTAACACACAGTGAGATACAGAAACAATTGATATTGATGCTCTTCATGCATTCAGAATTACTGTTGGTTTGGTATCATCTGGGTTTCCCAAATTATTAGAATGTTATCTTCACTGTTTGTGATTATATTTAAAGAAAACTCTGCATGCTAGCGTTAGTATTTCCCTATGAGCCAATGTTCCTTTTCCATTTTGGAGTTCCAATGTGGGATGAAAGAAAAGAGATGTGCCTTTGGGTTGTCTCTTCTGGGGTTTAGTTGTTGTTGTTTGAATTTGGGGTTATTTTGGTTGTTTTGGGTTTTTTTGGTTACTGTTTAATGTAGCCTTGTAGAAAACTTAGAAAACCTTAGGCTGACTGGTAAGGGGCATGTGGATTGGGATGTTTTGTAAGGAGGTTTCTTCCCAGTTATGCTGCTGTTGTGCCTAGGAGACACTGAAATACATTGGTCAGTTAACTTCAACATCTTGTTGAAACTTGTGGAACCTTGTACAAAAGCTGATAAAAAGAATGTAATACCATCTGTATAAAAGGAGTGTTTTGTGCAGGCTTGTGAACAGATGATAGCTGACATGTTTTAGCCAGAAACTTTGAAATTAATGATAAGGTTTCCTGGGAAAAACACTTCTGTAAGTATTTGAGGAAAGCAGTTCTAAGCTTAAAACACCCTCATAGTCAATTGGATGAGCACTGATTTGGCCTGCCACCAAGGAAAAGTAGATTCCTCACTGGCAGCACCTGAAAGGAAAGGCAAATGCTGAACACAGAGTTTAGTGCTGAAGCAAATAGCTGTAAGGAGCCCAGAGCCAGGTTTTATAGTGTGAAGAAAGTGACAGGGGATACCAGGAGGCAGAAACAGTAGAACACCTGGATGCAAAATACATCTTTAGAGATGATAGATTAAATCTTCTTAATCTTTCTATTGGAATCAACCACAGGAAGAGAAAAATGCCCCAAAAAAGAAATTAGTATTTTTGTGGTCTGTCCAACATTACTTTGCTAGTGAAGTAGAGGAAATCAATATTAAATATATTTAGGAGTACATTATGCTGAGTTATGCTGACCTTGTTAAATATATCACTAACAAATGGCTGCAGAACCATCAGTAGCAGGACAAAACTTGAATCCTAGTCTGCTGCAGCTTCCTGTCATGGCAAAGACACGAAGTAGCTTCTTGAGGATGAGGCTGGATGAAGTTTGCCTGAGAGTCTGGAGCTGGTTAGCCAGATTAGCTGCTGCCCGTTGGAGAAAGGGAAATAAACTAATTGAAACCTCTGTGCACCAGGAGCTTAGTAAATGTCAGGCTTCCCAAGCAGCCCTCAGAAATGTGCTAAAACGAGCCTGGGCATGCAGTCCAAAATAGTGGAGGGGAAACTCAGTGAAAAGGCTCTCTGAGACTCATCTGCCTTGTGCTTCAGGGTACGGGACCTTCTGGCTCCAGGTAATGCCTGGGGACACCGGACGTTGCTGCCAGCAAGCTTTACAGCTTTCTGCAGAACTGACATCTGCTTTGCAGCTTGCAGAGAAGGCAGCTTTCTGGGGGCTCAGAGAAATGCCAGGGATCTGTTTAAAAGGAGAAAAGCAAGAATGAAGGTGTAAGGGACTAGTTAGAACTAAGAGTCTAAATGAATTAAAAGAGGATGTCTTTCAGATTCAGTACTTGATTCTTATGTTTACTAAATTAAAACTGCACTAAGTGGATGTGGATAGTCTTCAGAAATGGGTAATACTGCTCATAGAGGAATGTAATGGTTCCAAGTAAAATATGCCAGAGGAATTTGGGTTTAGGATAGAAAGAAACAGTTACTGATGTGTTAAAATTCTAAAGAGAGATTCAGACAATAAACAGGATATTTTACTGTCTTTAAGAAGATCTATGTTCAACACCTGAGAAATATCTGTTATGTCATGTGTCACCACTCTACCTTCTACCATTCTTTCTCTGCAGCACTCAGCTATAGTGAGAATCTCATTCATTTTACTTCAGCTAATTAGGCATATGTTGCTTTCATACTGTAAGGTTTTCACACGACGTGTGGTTTCCTTTATTATTCAGTAGGTTTTGTTGGGGTTTTTTTTACATGGTGTTTGAAGTTGAGGCATTTGAAAAAGCCAGTTTGCTGGCCTGGAATAAGATTTGCCCTAGGATAACAACCAGGTGTGTGGTACCCTGTAAGGTTTCTGTCAACTGAGGGGGGAGACTGCAAATATTTGCAGGACAGTCAGCCTGTAGCACCTTCAGTAATCTTATTGAGGTGAATGAAATCCCTCAGAGCAAGGAATTCAACAGTTGGCTGTTATTGATCTATATAGGACCTGGTAAGATTTCTTGTTAGCATTTCACAAGGTTCTAAGTTTCTCCTAAAGTACAGAAATACTGTACTTTGTGATAATTGTCTAACAGATGAAGCCTGCTTGGCAGGTGTATATGTGATAACAAATTGAACATTGCAAGCCTTGTTTCTTTAGGAAATGAGACAGAGTGTAATCTCTTGGTGTTTGTGCCTCACCTAGCAACTTTTGAAGCCACTGATTAATTTCAGCCAAAGCTGACAATGGAGATCAATCTTTAAGCTGCTCGATTTCTAGTGGCTTCATGAAAATCCAATCCCTCTCTCCTACTCACCTATCTACTGGTGCTCTCATTAGGAAAATATGGTACTGTCAGTTCAACCCTCATTAGCTATCAGATCATCTGTAGGTGGCAGCAGTGGTATGAATGCTCTGATTACTTCTGTCAGGTTAGTGCTTTTGTAGACATGGGAGAATTCAGTTCTGAGTGCTGAAGCTGTAGGAAATCAGTCTCTTCTAGTTCTGCTGTCCATATTTCACAGTCTTACTAGAGGCATCGGTCCGAAGAAACCATAAAGATGATGGATATTTTGTGATGAAGCTATTGGCACCTAATAAGCTATTATCTTCCTTAGATTCCTTACTGAAAATATATAAAAGGACTTAAAGGTAAACGTGAAATTCAATTTTGTATGCATACATTTGGGTGCTAGATCCTTTGTCTAAATGACTTCATTAGTATTGATGGATCAGTTGCCTTCCAAAGAGATAATCAAGGGGTAATCTTGTTAAAGACAAACAGACTATGTAGTGTGACTCAATGTCAAGGGGCCAAATCTTGACTTGAGATCAGAAAATAACCTGTGGTTACACTGGGACTGCTAACATGAGAAAGGCAAGAGGGACTCATTCCAAGAGGAAGTGAGTTTTTTCTGGGTCTGTAAGTCAGAGGAGCCTGCAGCTGGCTCATCCAGCAGCTTTGCTTTACTAGATGATGCAAGATGGATGAGAAAAATCAGGTTAATTTTGCTATTTTGCAACAACGAAGCTGAAGTTTATAATTTATTCCTGATGGTGTTAGTTTTAAAAATGAAAACGTAAAGGTTTTTGGCAAATGTTGGAACGAGCTGTGTGGATAATTGCTAGTAATGGCCATTAAGCAGCTTTCAAAAGATTATTGCAAACTTTAATGTGTTTGAGTAATTCCTAATGGTCAGCTAAAAGATGAAGATACCAGGATGTAAACAGCATTTGGAAAATGCTGCTTCACGTTATACTGGCAGTTTTTTAAAAATCAGATCGGAATACCAGCTGTATGTTTACTCTGTTTCTCTTCTGGAGTATCTTAATTTCCATTTTAACTATCAGGTGTAAAATATGGTAAGCTTGAACACATCTCTGTGAGCATTGGGCCTCAGGTCTTCAAAGACTTTTTTGGTGATGGGTTGTATTTTTTTTTTTATAATTTCACAATTTTTACTATTAAAAATTGTAATAAACATCCTTAATGTCTCATGAACTTATTTACACTTCAGATATTAATTATGATCTAGTCAAGTATCCTGAAAAAAAATGGAAAGAAAAACTTTGTAAATTATAGAACGGTTTGGGTTGGAAGGGACCTCAAAGCTCATCTAGTCCCAACCCCCTGCCATGGGCAGGGACAACCTCTGCTAGCTCAGGTTGCCCAAAGTCACATCCAACCTGGCCCTGAACACTGCCAGGGAGGGGGCATCTACAATTTCTCAGGGGACATCAGACACATCAGCATTCTTGGTTCAATCTGCAGTGCTCTCCTCATCTCTGCAATTACTCTTTGTACAGAATGGTATGATGTAATTTGAACAATGGTCTGAAACTTGCTGGACTGAGTATGTGACTGGCTCCTGAGGGAGAGCAGGCTCTAGAATGGGAAGCTCCTGGATCCTGGAAACATTTGAGTCCAGCAATTAAAGCAACCTGGGACCTCTCTGTGAATGCAAAATACTCAAAAATGCCTGCTCAGTACCCCTGATAATGGGAGATGGTGTTTGTCTGCATGTAACTTCTGCAGACAGATTACTGTTTGCTTACATCTCACTTCATGCTTTCTGTTGCTCACTGTGTGTTGGAGGTTGAATATAGACAAGGACTCATACATAAAACATCTACATCTAAATTGCTGACTGCCCAGGATTTTATTGTCTACAAACCTTAAAATATTACTTCAGAACTAGAAAAAAAGAGAATAAATAGCTTTTCAACTTGCTTGTAGTGGCAGACAAAGCTGGCTAAGTTTCTCTCTTACTCCTAACCTTATTTGCCTTGAGCTGTGTAAAATCTACAGATGGCAGACTGATCCATTTTATAGGGACAGAGTGCAAACAGTTCTGCTAAAACAAGAAGCTCTCCCAAATGGATGAGAGAGAAAAAAACAAGTCTTTTGAGCTATAAAAATGTAAGGTGGCTCATAGCAATTTTATTTCAAGCCAACCTGTGTTTTTTTGGTGGCATTTATGCAAAATTAAAAAACAACTTTTAAAATCTACGTGTATCAAGGTTTCACACTTAGGAACTCTTTGGGCTGTGGCTTAATAGTACATAAGTTTGTATTTTTGAGGACGTGTCTGTTGCAATCCAGCTGGGGCTTACAGACTGTTCCTTCATAACCCATCCTGACTGGAGAAATTTCTGCCTATGTTCTGATGCTACAGGTAATCTTCTCCACACCTTGATACTCCAAGCTTTGGTTTTGAGCCCAGGTGACTCGTGCCCTGATCTGTGAGGATTTCCAAGCATTAGGGCAGACAAAACCACCTTACACCTCAAATTATTTTGTGTAATATACCTGCACATGAAAAAAAATAGAACATGCCATGAAAGTATAGAGAGCCTTTGGAAAACCTGCGAGTGCCTTTTGGAACATGTGGGTGACCTCTTTTTTTGTGTGCTGTTCATCAAGCTTGCATTTCTGTGGTCCAATTTCTACACTTCAGGTTGGAACCTTTGGGGAACCTGTTGTAGAAAATGTTTACCTAGGAATGTAGAATGAAGCATTCTGCCTGCTTCGTTTCTGAACCTCTGTTTTACTCAGAGGGAGCTCGGGATTGCTCGTCTGTCATATGCTGTCACTTGAAGCATCAGAATTTATGTGGCTGAGGAATTGGTCTGGGCAGGCACAATTCATACAGACTGCAGCTGTGGTTATCCCCACGCAAAGGGTGGCATGAGGTTAAACTTTCTCCTTTGACGTGATCTGCAGTGAGCACCAAGCCTGTACTGGAGCAAGAGATCACGTATAAATACTGTTGGAATTTTGGGCTCTGGCTTAGGCCTGTTTCAAATGTAAGTTAAATGCATCTGAAGTGTCCCCTTGTGGCATCCATGCTGAAGGTTCCTTTGTAGACGGCCTGTTGTTGATCTTTGTGTCTTGATAAATGTTTAGGATATGCATGGCAACAGCAGCAACAGAAGACAGGGAGCTTGTGGTTCAGACCTTTGGCAAAGAAAGGTTTCGAGCCTGTATGAATGTCTGAATCTCTGAACTGCTGAGTAAAAAGCTATTTCTCCTGGTACTGTTTTATAAATGTAAGCATAGTTCTTTCTTGCAAGGAAAGCTCATGACTCTTTATTTTTCATCCCAAACCTACTTAAAAACAAAAGTGCTTCTCATGGTTGACTTGCATCACACCCTTTTTCTGTTGTTCTCAGAGACTGGTAGGCTGTGCAGAAAATCACTTCTTCCAGTGAATGCCCCATGATTTAAAGACAGACTGCTGGTAATTTTTTTGGACTTTTTATAACTTGCATTGTCGCCTGTTTCTCCAGGTCTCAACTTTTTAATCTATAAAAGAAGTTTAACTTTCCTTCCAAGGCCACTGTATTTATATACATATTTATAAAATAAATGCACATTGCTGTTGCTGTTACTGTAGCATTTCTATCTGAAATGATTTCAGAGAGCTTGTACTTTAAACCAGTTTCAGAACTGTTTCTTGTGGTTTATGATGGTCGAGAGCCCTTCCTTATTCCCATCTTATCTCTGTCCCTTCACTACCACTCCCTACCCTCCAAAAGTGGGGATTTGATACTAGGATTGAGGTGAATCTTAGCTGTGACCCTTCCAGCTGACAGGAGGTACACCCGCTCTGTTTTCACCTCTGGCCAGGGCACTTGTGTTTGTGTGTGTGTGTGTGTACGTGCTTCTCCGATCAGCGGTCTCTTCTTATTTCTGGAGTGACCTCTCCAGTGCCCCAGATTTATGGCAAATGTGGACTTTCATCGTGTAACAGTGTTACTATGCGAGCTCACTGCCTCTCTGTCAGAGGAAGAACAGCTTCTCAGAACAAGCCTGCAGTATTATCATTGAACATATGTTCTCTATTAAGTGAGATGAGGAAAGTCACTTAGTTTTTCCTTCCATTTGGAGGTTAAAATGGAGGGCTTGTCTAAAAACAGATTGTAGTAAATTGGAGGTTTATTTGAACAGTATGTCAACATTATTAACTTGAAAATATATCCTAAATTGATAGGTTTCCTTTAATTACCTCATCTTGAAAGCTGTTCTCAACAAACAAACGAACAGTTCAAAAGTGATCTAATCTCCCTGAAAATGAGAAAATCAGAGAAGAGTGTCCAGCCCTACTTTCATAAATATGATTTTTCTTATAATGAGTGCAGATAAACTGTGTCATGTATTTGGCCCATTCTACTTCTTCCTGTTCAGAAGTAATACCAAATTCAAAAAAAATGCTTGTCTCCAGATTCTAGGGTTGCTCTGCAGATGTCTGGACGTTGGCCTGTTCTTTGTGCATAGATGACCCGTTGGGTTGCAGAGGGACTAGCTCCTTGGTATGACCAGTTTGAAACAAGTGATGTGACTGGGATCTTGAGAACACAGTGTCACTTGACTGCAGCGACAGATGTTTAAGGTGGCTCTAGGAATGCTTCATGTGTGAAACGCATTATACAAGTATCTGTGAGACTTCCTTGCTTTTAGACATTATTCTGAAGATTTTAATGATGTTGTATATGCCAAGAAAGCCAATTTGCTTTAGCATTCCACATAATCATAGATATTTCAGCAGCATTCACTCAGCGCTACTTATGTATGTGCTACACTTGCAGACTGAAGAGCTAAAATTAGGGGCCTTCTAGATTACCCTATTGCAGAGGAGAAACTGGGGATTTCTAGGGAAACTGAGCTGCTTTAGTGCAGTTAATGAGAAACATGTGCCAAGTCCGACTTTCTTCAGTGCAGCACATAAACAGAGACAGTTTCACAATTTGGAGCTTTAAAACACTTTTAATAAATAACCCATGTTTAAAATCCACTTGTTCCTGACCAGAACATGTCAGTAATTCAGGCATGCTTTTCTTCTTAGTGTGGCTTCTGAGCTGTTTCCTTCCAGGTGAAGCTGTTGGGTAGAGACTCCTCTCCATGCCAAAACTCAATAGTAAAGCTCATCTGCCTTTGTTTTAGGAAGCAGTGTTGCCACACTAGGAATCATTCACCTCCTTGACATAGTGAAGAGCAGTTAAGTCCATCAGTTCTGCTCCTGATGGAGTGTTGAAGAATTGGTATATTTTGGATCTTCCAAAACTTCTCATTTTCACCCTTTTGCAGAAATTGGGGCATCTTCCTTACCTTTAAAGGTGAGGGCTTAAAACTGTTTGGGGATCTAAAAAGTGGAAAATTTGGATTAGGTTTAGCATTAAATAAAATGTGACACATCCCAGCCAGTGATACAGTGCTGCTTACCAAGATGTTGCATTTCCAGTGGGAAGCCATAAGCCCAGAGGCTGGCACTCACCTCTCCTTCCCATACACTTACAGTGCACATGAATATCTTTTCATCTCACCAGTTATTTTTCAGGCTAATGGCTTGTCTGCTCACCCTCAGCACGTCCTTGTTAGTTGACGTGAGGCTTTAGTTTGTGTTGTCCTATGTTTTATGTGGCAGCTTGTTGTTAAGATCCCAGCAATTAATGCTCTGTGCAAGTCTACCAGTCTCTGCTCTATGGCCTAATTGCAGCCGAGCAGTTACAGTCTCCTTGACTGGGAAGCATGAGGGAACTGGGTGGTGTCAAGCCTTTGCTCTTATGACAGTGCTGCAAAATAAGGATAGAACAAACGTCTCCCTCAAACATTGCCACTCTACATCCAAGAATTCCCTCTTCCTTTGCTAAAAGTACAGAGGGTAAAACTAAAATTGAATCCACTGCTCCGTTTACTTGTTTTCCCCTCTTAAGATTTATTGATGGTGGCTTCATGCTATGTATATGAAAGAAAATAAAGACAGATTTGTATCTCAAAAAGCTCATTATGCTTCTTTCATAGAAATGATTAATTGGAAAGTGCTTGTACTCTCAGTAAAGTTTTGGTGTCTGCCTCTTTCTCTGTGTTCTGCAAGTTGGTAGGTAAATTTAGACACACAAATGGGCCAAGTGAATTACAAGTACAAGCACAGACGGACTACCAAAGCTCTTGGAACTTTGCATTCCTCACAGCTACGTGCATGTAAATGTGTTTTGTGAAACAGAGATGTGAAAAGAAGGCGTGTTTTATGATACAAGCTGTATCATGCCTTTATCTAAAACATTTACGTGTGTGTGTTTACTTCCCAGGCAACAGGGCTGTTGCTAGAGGCCATCTGATGAAAAGCCTTCATCCTGCAATTCCCAGTATTAGGATAAATCATAGAGCATTGTTTACATGACTCCTTGTGTTTTATGTCATGTACCCTCATATGCAGATGTTTTTCATCATTATTGCTAATAGCAAGTATGTGTTAAAGTTTTCTATGCATTTTTGTGGCATTTTGTATGTTTAGACTCTACAAATGTAGAATGGGATTGATTATGTGTTTTGTCTGTAGGAAATGAAACTCATCCTTGGGACACACTTTTTTTTTTTTGGGTTTGTTTTCTCTGCTTAGACAACAGCCTTTTGGTGTTCTAGAAGAAGGCAGAAACCTTTCACCAGCTAAATGTGCATTCCTGGATTAATAATGCAAGCAGATGATCTATGTCAAGTCACATGAAGGATGACAAGATGACAGAAAATACTGATGCAGTGCAGGGTAGAGCTGGTTTGCTGAAGCACCAAGGCAAAAGGGAAGTGATGTAGCAATCATTCCATGCCTCAAGTCCTCTGTGTTTTAAAAGGATTCCTTTATTGAGAACTTAAAAAGTAAAGGTGCAGGGAGTAGAATTTTTTTAGCTGTTTTAAGTTACTGTAGCTCCATTAGTGATTGGATGGATGCATGACTGAATAAATGTATTTAACTGGTCTGGGTGACTTGAAGATCTGGCTGAGAAGGCCTTTCTAAGTGAGTAAAGGGAAAGAACAGGGAAGATAGCTTTGGAAGAATATATAATCACATTTCTGACTTGTCTTCCTTCACCCCTTATTTGGGACAGAATGTAGGCAATTGGTAAGAAGCCCTAGCTGAAAAACCTGATTTGAGAGAGGACTTTCAGAGTTAATTCCCTTCCAAATAGGAAGCAAAGCAGAAAATTTTGAAGGGGAAAGACTGATGGCCAATTGAATGTTTTTCTTCAGCCTTCGCTTACATTACTGTATCAGTCAAAACAAAAATCAAGGTAACAGAAGGTTGGAATGAATGCTTAACACTTCTGTAAGTGCCCCCCTGCCCCAAATAGGCTTTTGCTCTGCTCTTCACTAAGTAGTTCTCTGGAAAATCTTGATTTGTTTTTTGGTAATAATTTTATTTTTCTGTACCTTTTGACGAAAAATGGCTTTGTGGGCTGTGTATATGTGGGGGGCTGAGTGTATGTGTGGGGGCAGTGTTCCATTTTGATTTCCCCTTCCGCTGTCCAAGTCTAGTAGGAACTGTTTCTGATTTTGGCCAAGAACTTCACAGCTGCTGCTCTTCTTCACCGTGTGTGTTCAAGAAAGAAAAAAGCTTGAAGGGTTTTAATTTCATGCAGTGCAGGAAGGGCCCCTAAACTCTAGAGAAAGATAAGAGACGGATCTGATACTGTCAGCCTGAACGAATGAACACATGCTTGTGCCTCTCATGGAAATAAATCTTGAAGTCCGAAAAAAGGGACAATTCAAGATCTATTTGCTTGAATTCCTGACTGCCAAAGAAAAACTTACATGTCTTATAAATAAGGTTTTTGCTACAGAACAGCTGAACTATTTGTGGGAACTGTTTCTGGCATGCTTGAGAACTTTATTCCAAATTGTGAGCTTTCTTTTCTCTTGGGTTTGAAAAAGAAACAAAATGGTATACGAGCAAACCAGCAGCACATCTCTGATGAATCTGTAGAGACCGGTAGCCCTGGAGTTAATGGCCTGCAATTCTTCCAAATATATAGTACTCCCAATATGAACCACATTTTAAAAGCACTATCTGATTTTAGTGAGCGTTGCAGCGCAGTGTTGCTGGAAGGGTTGTGTTGTGCTGTGGGATTAGAATTTAGGATTCTCTTGGATTTTGATGTTTTCAAAGCTACTCAATTGTCTTCATTAGCTTTTTCCATCTTCAGTTACTGCAGCTATGCAGCAGCAGGAGCAACATGACAGATGCTATCCTTTCTGCTGGTGCAAGTAGTAACCTGACTCTGTCCTTAATCATTAGGATGCTTTACAGTTGCAGTTTGTGCCTTTTAATAAAAGCCTCGTATAGTAGGCAGTATAGATTCTGACTTAGTTTTCTTGTCAGTCCCTTCCTGGGCACAGGGAGGAGGTTAAGGAAGATGTGTTTAAGTACACCTGCAGCTATGCAGCAGTGTGTAAAATGCTGCCAGCTGCAACAGATGTCTTACACCTGCAAAGCCCTGACTAGCAAGCTGGCCTGGCACCCTCCTGTAAAGCAGGCAGAAGTACAGTTTGATCAGAAGCTAATTTCATTTTTATAGCATCTCAGGATTTTGGGGGCGAAGTTTAGTAAGTGAAAGTCCCGATCAAACTAAGCATCCTGTTGTCTGTTGTCTTTGCAGAGTTGAAAGTCTCTGCTATCCAGGCCTGTGACATGGAAGACAAAAATTGTATCAGTGTAAATGTTTAACATAATCTGTGTTTGGAAGTTATGTGGATTCTATATGTACATCTTCATACATATGTGCCCGCCTCTCTCTTCCCAGAAGACATTATTTTTCTTGTGTTTCAAAGTGTCTATTTGAAAAGGAGTGGTAAAAGTTAAATAGAAAACACCATGCTTTTGAATACAACTGTAGAAAGTATCATCACTACGTCATTACTTGCTGGAATGAGAACAGAAAATGGGCAAGATAAAGTATGCTTAGATCTGAGAGAATAATGTGAAAGGTGGAGGAAAGCCATTGCATGTGAAATGATCTGGCTGGCTATCTTTGGGTCATCTAATTCTGAAGAAAACCTTTTTCATACAGTTTCATGCTTCCTCTGTCTTTCAAACGGTTCTTAATTCCTTGCTGCAAAAGTGAAATCTATTAGATGGAGCAACTTTAAATTAAGGCTTGTCTCTTGTGAAAGTAGCCTGAGGTGCGCTGCAGAACCATACCAGGCTCATTCAGTTCAGCAGATCTGCTGTGTGACCAGCTGCCAAAGGTTTGACTATAGAGTCAAAGTGAAAGGCTTCTAATCAATTTAGAAAAGTATATAGCTGGGCAGAGAGAGCAGTGTTTAAATTTTAATTTCTAGTGATTTGAAGGACACCTAGGAGATTCACGTGAAGGGAATTGATTTTTCCTTCCGTCTTCTAGACTTAAAGGAGCTGAGTTTAACGTTCTTGAAGGATTTTCTGTGAGATGTTCATGCAGCTTTGGTGGTGACAGTATCTTGGCTTCAGTTCTGAATTTTGTTCTAAATTTAGGATTTCTCTTTGCCTGTCTCTTGGAAATGTAGTTGTTCCCTTCCCTGCTTGGTATCAATAACAGTCTGCCTCCCTTTTAGCATTATTTCTGTACTCAATACTTGCACACTGTGTGAAGCTCTTTATATCTTCTGTGACTGTCACCATGTTGTGGATGTACATTATTTTTGCTTTCACAGAAGCAATTTACAATAGATGAATAGATGTTGACAGTTCTGGGCAGCCAGAGAAAAGTTGTATCATAACAGACTTAGTTCTGAATCAAAGAAATGTTGTTCTTGCTGCCTCCTACCACGTTTCCAAAACTGTTTTGCTTGAGTCATCCATGTTTCCTATCTTGTCTTGGCAAAAAAGTAAACAAAAATCAAAGAGTAACCTGTCAGGAGATCATGCCTGAAGGACAGATGATTATTATTACTTTTTAATTTCTCTGTTCATCAGGTCTGATGTTAACATGTTGCTACAGATTTCTATGTAACTGCCTCAGCACTGCTAGCAATCCTGTTGTGTGAAATGGCTTGTCTGCCATCAAAAATTACAGAGAGACAGCAGGCAGAAAGACAACAGACCAGCCAGCGTGTCTACAGATGTTTTTAATCTGATGGTCTGTTATTTATACAGTGTCATAGGTATGCATGTGGTTTTATAGAGATATAAAACATGAGTTTCCTGTCCCAAGGGGCTTACAACATGCAAGGCTGTAAATTAAATCCTGCAAGATTTCTGGTCATACTGTTTAGTGCCCAGTGTGTATAGCGTACAGCAAGTGCAATATAGAATATACCCGCTTCTTGTCTAGCTGCTGGAGAAACACGTTTAAGTGATGTGCAGTCAGTAGTGAGTGAAAACTGGTAATGGATCTTCAGAGCCTTTAACACTGACTTAAACCTACCTCAGGTCAGCAAGGTCAGTGCTCTTGCTTAAGCCCAATCCGTATTTTGTTAACCTACAAGCCTTTGAGGTCCCAAGCTTGAGTAGTCCTCGCTGAAGGCAGGGCATGTGAGTGTCTGTGTTAGAGCACTGCTGCAGGGGGGTCGGAAGGCAGCAGCTTCTGCTTGTTTCACTTGGCTCTACCAGAAATGATTCCTTATCATGGTCAGTCTAGGAGAACATGGATCTAGGTAACAGGCATTGAGTGGAGTTGGATGCATTTTTGCTACAGCCAAATCATCAGTATTTAAGAATGATTAAGGAGCTTTTAAGCGGAATCATTCTGTTCAAAATTATACAGATAATGTCTCCTTAAAAGTCCAAAATCAGTATGACATTGCATAGGTCAGATTCCTCCATGTCTGAAAGCACTTGGGGCGTTTCTGACTTAGCACGATCCTCGTTAGCTTTGTAAATTGATGGTATGTTCTGTTCTTTTTGAGTATGACCCAAGCACAGGTAGCTTATCGCACGCTTCTACAAACTTTGGCAGATTGAATTTAGATAATGTTTTCAGAGAATTCCAGTACACAAACAGAGTTGGGCTTTGGTTCTGTAAAGTTAGTGGCTGTAGCAGAGCTTGGAAACATGCTTTTAACTTTTCTGTTTCAAATGTGCGGGCACGTGTTGTGTGGTTGAGCAGTGCAGGGTGAATGTCAAAACTGTGGAGGAGAAGAGAGAAAATTAAATAGTTTCCTTACTAATGAAATAAGATTAGCATTTCAGAAGCCTTTTTGTAACTGTTTTAAGGTTGCAAAGTTATAAAACAATGACATACTTTTGCTAGTTCTAGAGAACAGCCTCTGTTCTCATAGAATCCTTACCTTCAGAATAGGTCTGGTGAACACTTGTGAACTTTGCACTGATGTCTTCCCATTTAATGCCATTAAATACTGAACTGGAGAATTTGACTGTGAAATTTATAATAAGAAGCAAGCTGTACACTAGTAGTGCAATTTGAGAAGCAGTTTTATGACCTCTAATACTTGGTGAAGGAGGTCTTGACTCCCAACAGGTAAGGACAACTTTTCCAGTCCTGAATTCTGAACATAGGAAGTGATAGTATTGACCTCACTAGCTTACTACAAGCACAACTCCCATTTTTCCACACTACGTAGGATTGATTTATGTTCTTCACAATGTCTCCATATGATATAGACCTTGATTTTTTTTTTTCAGTTATGTTTTATTTGTAGGGTCATAAAAATAGTTGCCTGATATCTTTGACTGTATAAATACATGCTCCGCTCCCCGGCTGTATTTTCCTTTTCAATATTATTCCTCATTTCTGAGATTCAGAGACTTTAGGACAGAGGGAATGATGTTCCAAGAGGAAGAGATTGGGAAGTTGGAGGCTCAGAAAAGAGTTAAATAGGGGCTTTCCTTGCTGTAAAATTATTGGGCAGAAGCCAGGCACATGAGAGCTAGAGAAGAGGAACTGCAGAAGTTGTTTCTCTGTGTGTTGCAGTCTGGAGGAAGAAAGAGGAGTGGAGCTAAAACAGGGCACGACTCCAGGGAGGGAGCCTTTTATGACAGCTTTCTGGGAGAGTGGAAACTAGGAAAAAAGATGGCCAGCAGAATGTGTGTGAAACATGTTTGTTTTACTCAGCTCAGACTGCTACTTAAAAATTTTAAACTGGGTTAATTAGCACTTGCAAAATGCTGCTCTAATATGCTGAATTGCTTCCTGTCTTTGGGCTAGTTCACTGTGATGGAAGACTAAAATCTGGGGTGGCTTGGAAAAGGTGACTAAGGAATGAGTAACAGCGCTTCCCCATACTACAGAGATCAGGGGAGCCTGGAATGGTCACATAGCAGCCTGGAGGTGTCCAGGAAAGAAAACAGTTCTGGGGAACTTGTTGCCGTGTGGCAATATGAAAGCCTAAAGGATGTTTGGGTTCAGAAACGAGGAGACAAACAGAAAACCCATGACCACCTTCTGAATGTGAAGATGTGCTCCGCGGCTCAGAAATTTTGTGAAGAGCAGCGGAACGCTGGTGTAGTGTCGCTTCACGCTTGCCCTGCTCTTGTGCTCTTTCTCCATGTATCTGCCACTGGCTGTTGTCCCAAAGCCTGGCTCAGTGTGGCCATTCGTGTGGAACAGCAGGCCATATGCAGTAAATGCAACATGAAGTAATCACTTTGACAGTAGAGATTTAGGTTTGGAACCTCTCAAAGTGTGTAAGTACTTTGGATGCTATTTGAATTCAGCTGAATGACAAAGTGCCTTTGCCTCTTCCTCATAGCTTTCCTGCTTTTAAGCCCTGAGAGAGTAATTAGTAAAATCTAGGGCTATTCAGACAAAATGTCATTGCTGAAAAGAAGGTTATGCGTGAAAATCTGTATGATACACCTGTTTGATTTGATATCTAAGTAAGTTTCAAATATGTATCCAAATGTTAAGATGCTGGCAGAGATTCAAATGAGCTAATACCAAACTTTAGCTGTTGCCCCAAGACACTGGATGTGTGTTTTTTCTGAAATCTTGGTTAGTTCTAACAGTGGCAAGCTGTGTCTAACTGTAGTTGCAGGAAAAGCTGTAGTCCTCTTTTCTCTGTGTGTGTGTGGCTTTTTGTTCTGGAGTCTTCCATCCAGATGAAGTTTTGTTCTTTGGGAAAATGGCAGGCATAGTTACTCTAAGGGTTCTGGGCTCAAAGTTCAACTTTTTCATGCAAAAATCTTGTTCTTAGGCTTTACACCTATAAGTTTTGAGCATAAAATAGGGCTATTGAGTATGTTTTCATGCCTGGACCTGATTTTTTGGTTGATGTAGTGTACTATACGCTGAAGTACTTGACTGAGTCCATGTTTATATTCCAAGATTGGACTTGGATAAAAGTTATTTCTGCAAATGTAAGTCATAATCACCATATAAAGTCACCATATAACTTCAGCCACATAATTTCAGGGGTTACCTTTCTCTTTAGGCTACTGGAGAGAGAGACTCCTGCAGAGCTTTGTGCTGTGAACCATCTTTCAGAGGAGATTCTTTGGAGTGGGACTGTACTAAGAAGTGTCTCGCCTACTCCAAACTTCAGCGCTTGAGTTTAATAGCCTCCCTTCCCTGTTTCCACCTGCTCTTCTTTCCCTTACCCTTGTTACCTAGCTGAATATGACCAGTAGAAAAGAAAATTTGCTCCAATGGATCGTGACCTTTTCCCCTCCACCCCCATCTCCAGCAGTGCTGGCACACAGAATTAATTGTGAGCAGCAGGAAGACTTAGTCGTGGCAATAGCACTCAGTGGTTAAGTCTTCTGTCATCTGACAGGGTCTAAAGCTTCTCTTGGGATGGCATTATTCATGATACACCTCTCCCCCATGCCTTCCCTCTGATAATGGACAAGGTCAGTTTGACTGAAACAGCCCAATGGCTACAGAAGTTATTTAGACTGTGTATGTCTATGTGCACTTCTGCAGGAATATCACAAAATCCTCCTTTCCTAAAAATTAAGGCTAAACACCCAATTAGTAAGAAACTGTATGGTAATTGGATGTTTTTAATTAAAATCTTACTACTGTACAACTAAAATAACATGCTGTTTTAGCAGATTTGCACCACAGTTCAGCTAACATTAGCATTTAGTGCACAGAATTGGAAATGTGTGTAATATAAGTGTTTCTTCTTTTTCTTAATGGGAGGAGAGAGATGACTGCACCTAATGTCTTACTAGGTGCTGTAATCTTAAACTATCTGAATCTAAAATTAAAACCCTACAAGCCAGAAGGAAGAGGGGGAGACTATGAAAGATACAGAACAGTATTTGAAGCACTAGACACTCAGAATGGTGTATAAATATTTGCAGACTTATTTTCCCTTCTGGAACTGCAAAGAATGCCTTGACTGAAAGCAATGATAAGGACCATGTAGCTTCAGAAGCCATGTATTTCACCGCCTACCATGAGAAAGCTTGATATCAGTCAAGAAAACCAGACATTTCAGTTGTAATTTGGAATAGGGTGTCCTGCTCTGTGATACAGTGCGGCTCAGCCACCGTGAGATCACAGTATGGTGATAATCTGGGCTGGTGTTTTGACTCCGCTCTGGTGCAGACTCCTCTCTGTGAGATAGCTGAGTAAGTCAAAACAAATAGCTCCTATAAGGTTTTTTTGTGTGTGTATTTGCACAAAACAAGACACATGCATTGTGGTTGGTTGCTTTAAAGGAAGGAAAAAGATGCGGAATGAGTTGTTGGAAACCCAGAGTTCATTAAATGTCTGCAGTGTTAAATATTCAAAACTATTATCTTAATGCCTGTGCCGTTAGCAGCCACTGGAATTCCAGGTAGATACTGAAGAGGAACGTATGTTATTTACTCTTCTGCCTTTAAATGTCAAAATTAAGGAGGAAGGACATGAAGGATTCCAAGAAATAAGAACATATAAATCCATTGCACAGGACGAGTTCTGGGGTCAGATCCATGTGTTTTCTGAGGGTGACCGCTGGTAGGTCTATGGAACGCAGTATAAAGCCTGTGAGGGCTGGGCTTTTTGGAGGGGGTGAGTGGGAGAAAACTGGAGGAGCAATGACAGAGATCCTGTTCAATGTGTGTCATTATATGCACGTCATGGGAGTAAGGGGTAACATGCTGTGGGTGCGGCACATTGAATAGGATGTAGGGCAGGAATGGGATCAGGGCTTGTAGCAAGCACTCTCACACTTCTTCCTTCCATGTGCTCGCCAGGCATTTAGGAGTCACTTCTAGAGAGGAGGGTTTTCCTGCAATTCAGGTAGTGTTTATTGCATTTTCCCCCTTATTACATACAGGCAGGTTAATTCTGAGGTGATCTCTGTGTTCAATGGCTTAGCTTGGCACAGTGGAAATTAACTGATTTACAAGGTAAATGCAGTCTTCAGTTAGTTGAAACTGAGCGCCATTCAATGTCCACGTGTCCTTACCCAGTGCAGAGTCCTGTCTGTCTTTTCAGTTTTTCCCTTTGGAAACAAGAAATAAGAGTAGATCAATTAATGGCTTTCAGTGAGCATGACAATTAGAATTGTTATTTCAAAAGAGAATGTCTCATAGCTGTACGTTGTTAATTCTCTTGCCCCAAATGACCTCCCAAAGAGAACCTGAAGTTGCAGATACACATTCAACAAGTGCTTTTAGGGTTGTTGTTTTAAAACAAGCAATGAGGAATCTATAAGACATGGAATTCAGGTTGCTTAATGAGGCAACTCTGCTTCCCAAAGTATCCACAAAAACTTTCCTGTTGTTTTCTAGCACAGACAGTGCTGCAAAATTAAGTGCTTGAAAGTTAAAGAGTGACCAGCTGACCTTAAAATGTAATCAGTGTTTGTGTTCTTTTCACAAATTTTGATAAATTGTTCTTCTGAACTTTGCCTGCAGGTATTGTACGCTTCAGGTATACAATAGAGTAATGTTTCTCCTCCTTGTCAAATCTGGTAGGGCAGCTTTAATTCATACCCTACTTGTATGGTAACCTTTCTCAAAAATACCCATAAATAAATCTAAGGAAAACCTATCAAGAGTGGTCTGTAGTAGCATGTCATTAAATAGTAGCTTATAGCTGTAATTAAGTAGTAAAAGGAAAGCTTTTTAGGCGTTTGATACAAGATGTGACAAGGCTTAGCAGCCTCACTCTTTTAGCATATTGGTGCTTGCTAGTATTATGTTCAATTTTTAGTTCAACAAAACCTGATTAAGAGACTCTGGGATGCTAATTTGAGCTGAATATTATTAGAATCATCAAAGCTGTTCCAAACCCCACCAACTTCAACAAATAGCATGCTCTTGCTTGTGTATGGGGCATGTGGGGGGAGAGGTGAGGAAAAAACCCTGCTCACCTAATAACTGTGATTTCATTATTGTTCTCCTGTACAACTCCACATCAGGATTGAAAGCTTTAATTCATTTACTAAACTATACTCTGGATTATGGGGGGAAAATCATCAGCATGCAATTCCCTTAAAGCAGTATTGAGTATAAATTATTTACCTGAAGCATAATGCTGGTTTTACACCCTGCACACTGACACAATTCCCAGTGCTGGGTGCAGGATATGGAATCACATTGTCTTTTATGCAGCAACTTGTGAGGTTGGTTGTTTTTTTTTTTTTTCTGGTGTGTGTCCATCTCTACTGTTAAACTTAATTCTCAAACAAGATGATAAATAATTTCTTAGACAACATACTCTCAGTTTGCCAAAAACTAGAACAGTGTGGTTGACAAGCAGATACTTGGGCTATTTTAAGTCTTCCCTTCCATTCTAAAAATCTTTCATGGTTTTTTGGTTCTACCAACATTAGTAATAGCAGACAAGTTAAAAATGACTGTGACTACTAAATAAACTTGTAAGTTTTACGTACCTCTTACTGCTCAAATCTGCTGAGACATCTGGCAGAAGATAACCTGGAGGGAGACATCTGTGTCACTTTATGCAATCTATCATAATTGTCATGTGCTTAAATTACATGGTAATTTTTTTCCATAAACTTTTATGTTATGATGCATGGATGGCTTTAAGGTATGTTTCATAAGTCTTCCACAGGAAGAATTGTTCCTGTCCCAGTTGTCTTGTAGATGTGATGAATGCTGCCTGTGTCTCCAAAGCACAGATAAATGCTGCAGTAGGGAATAAAAGGACTTTAGAATAACTAAATCAGGTG
Source organism: Porphyrio hochstetteri (assembly GCA_020800305.1). NCBI lineage: Eukaryota > Metazoa > Chordata > Aves > Gruiformes > Rallidae > Porphyrio > Porphyrio hochstetteri. The sequence continues at coordinate 40,430,994 of CM036909.1, read as the reverse complement.
ATTAGACCAGCTAATCAGGTGTGTAAGTTAATTGAACTGCCTTTATAAAAAACTATGAAAGCAGTTTTCAATCAAGTCACTGCACCAGCAGCGGAACAAATAAACCCTGGTTTTTTACAGATTTGCCTGAGCAGCTGGAGTTTTTGGGCACAGTGAAGAGGTGAGATGCACCTGAAGCTTTTTTTGCAGATAGGATAATGCCTGTGCCTCTGCTATACATGCCTTTTCTAGTGTCTCAGAAGGCTACAGTGCAAGTCACAGCTTCTCTCTCTGTTGAGGTGTTGATTCTCTCCCTCTGCAGCGTAACTACCTCGTATCTTAACGTTTGATGAAAATCACTATCTTTGAGGAAATTAGCCTATCGATTCAGAAATTACTAGAGTGAGAGAGAGCCTGTGAGCTCTATTTCTTTGGGAAAGCTTGGCATAAAAAAAAGTTAGAAGGCAGGGAAGATCAATATCAAGATAATTATTTTTAGTTCAGTCTTGCATAAGAACTCTGTTTTGATTCATTCCCTTGTAATGTAAGGAAGTCCAAAATTATTGAGGCTGTTTTGGGCTCACTTTGGGTTTGTTGTACTAGGTTTCTGTTCTGGTCATCTCCTTTGTAAATCACTTTTAAAATCCATTGCTTTGCATACGTTGGAAGGAGTAACATACATCAGGATGTGGTTATAATGCAAAAATTGTGTGCTTAAATTTGTTTCATAAGGTTCAGCTCTGTAGGTGAGGCTGAGGTCCGTGCAGCCTCTGGTGGATGTTTCAGCCAGCATCTACTCTTCTGAGAGAGAGAATATAGGGTGTGGGTATATATTTATATACATAAAGGTAAACAGAAACTTAAACACACAGAAGAGGAAGGAAGCAAAGCTAGGTGAGAAAATGATCTCTGAAGGTGAAGAAAAAAAGCTGTAATCCAGTTCCACACCCTTCAGGGATTGCTGTATGTAAAATGAAGGAAATTAAGCAAATAACTGTGGTATTCAGATCACAGAAGAAAAGGGCATGTTAAGGCATGCAGGCTTTGCTATTTATTTGTAGTGTAGCATTTCCTCACTCGTCGTTAAAAAAACCCCAAAACAATAAAAAAGCAACCCCCCAAAAAAACCCCCAACCAACAAAAAAAACCCCCCACCCTAGCACCCAAACCAAATAAAAGTTGCCAAAAGTAAAGCTCCAGGAAGCACATGTAAGTGACTGTTCTGCCCTTGTGGTGTGAAGAACTATGGAACCTAAACCAGCTTTTCTTTTTGTAAATGTGACACGTGCATTTCTCCTCACCTGTTGCTTTGGAGAGCTTTTTCTTTACCACTCTGGAGCATTTTCTGCTTTTTTAGTGGATACTCAAAGGATCATAATTCAGGTGTGCTCCTGAATCAGTCCCAAATCAGAACAAAACAAAGTCAGTCCCTACCTCTCAGCCAAACAGTGCCTTCCCTTTCAAATATTTCACAAAACATGTGGTTCCGAATTAAAATCCGTGCAAGGAAGCATACAAGGAGAGGAAACACTGGGGAAACACCATCCTCCTGCTTTAGTTGAGGTAAATTAATTAGCATAATATATAAGATAAGAAGGAAAGTGATTCCCTTTTATGCTGGGGACTCTGAATATAAACCTCCTAAGGAGGAACCTTATTTCAATTCATGCTGATAATTAACACTGAAATTTTCCTGTTTGTTAGAAACTTATCTCCTTCAGAGTTGCATTAATCTTCCACTAAATTTTTTCTTTAGTGATTCATTTAAGAATAAGAAACAGAGAACAGAGTTGTGTTTGGTTTTTTTTTTTTTAGTTATAATGTATCTGGAACAGCAACAATTATGCCACAAAAACCTTCAATCTCAATAATATGAATAACTGAATGAAGGCATTCTTAACACTGCTAGTCAGTTGTCATTTAAGAGCCAATTCCAATTTCTCCATCAAGCAAGAAGGAAATATGCAGCTTTGTGTAGGAAGAGCATATCAAAACAGACTAATTTATCTTGCAGTGGAAAAACCTGACTAAATGTTGATTATGTCAGTCAATGCTAATGTTTCTACTTCTGAGACTAACTATGAGCAAAGAAATGATCGTGCAGAACCTATTCAGAATGCAGTTTCCCTTTGTTCTCCCCTCGTTTGTAGGAAGGGGTGCTGTGCTGCTGACGTACACTAAATTTGCTTCAACAGTTGGAAGCAGTGATTCATGTAAGATGAATTTTGAACTTTGAGGTTTGTACTAATTAAGAATCCGGCTTTTTGGGTCAAAATATTGACTTCCTTTCTATTGCAGTAGTGGATCTGAGAATTGGTGCTCAGAATGTACTTAAGCCAGGGGGTTTTTTTTGTTAAGGAAACACTTAAGCTTTTAATTTTTATTTTTTTTTCTTAAGGGAAGAGAGAAAGAGTGGTGAAGTTATCTTTGTGTTTTACTTCCATGAAGATAAGGAGTGTATGTGACTCTTCAGATATAGAAGTGTTTGTGAACCAATAATTCAAGAAAGGTCTGCTTATTTAAATAACAAAACAACAGATCAGCTTCCTTCTTGGTTTATTGGCTGATTAATACTAGGAAGGTTTTTAAAACCTGAATGGTCAGCATAACTTGCTCCATAATTTCTGTTACAGTAACCAGAAACTCCTTGGTCTGACCTGGAAAAGAATCTGCTTTGATCCTATGGAATTATGAAGCTACATAAAACTTCCAGGAACCCCTTTTCAAGCCTTACCTATTCCCATATGTCTATTTTTCCCAATGCAGAGACAGAGCAAACAGAAGTCTAATCAAGACTCTGGATGAATTAAGTGTCTTGCAGGTTATGCTGTGTGGGATTCATGTATGTATGGCATTCATTGATGTGACTGATGAGGGGAAAAACCAACAGAATAGCCAAAGGATGAATCCAGGTGCAGAGGTTCTTTCTCTGCTTGAAATAGCCTTGTACACATGCATACACAAAGTCATACATGTGTATGTTGACTGGATGAGTAACCCAGGTTTAAGAATTCTACTTACCTTTTGAAGCTATCTGATCAGGGTTCAGGTAAAGCCAGCGTACCTCAGCATATTTGTTGAGGACTCTTGATTGTGGTACAAGCCACCAATTTGACAACTTGAACATTGACTGCCAATGACCAGAACAACACCTGCAGATAAGGCTTGATTCATTCTTCCAGGGCTGACTTGAGAACATGGGAATCACAAGGAGTGCTCCTTTTTTTTTTCCCTTTGGCATCAATCCATGATAGACTAGCCTTTTTTGTGAGCCTTCAGACTCTTCTGGTTCTAGTGGCTTTGCTCCCTGTGGGCAGCAACTGTGATGCTCAGTATATTGACATTGCTCTTCTGTAGAGAAAGACTGAATACCTCCCGAAGACTATGGTGAGCTCTTCAAAGCTAATGTTATCAGGGTTAGATAATATCATAGGCTTCTGTCTTCACCTTTCTCACGTGTGTCTCTTGGGGATGTGGAGCTACAAATGAACTGATTAATAGGTAACAGGCTCTGGGATCTTTATCAATAGCTGTGGTATCTTCATCCATAGGTGATTCATCCATATGTGATTCATAGTGTTGTATTCCTTCTGACTTCTTGATAGCATGTGAGATGTAGGGAGCATTCCTTTCAAATATTCTTTAGAATTGCTGGAGAGTTGCATGAGCTGCTTTTTTTAGCCAGTCCTGCTTCTTGCCTGTCAGCTCTTCATTCCTTTCATCTCATTAAACCAAATGTTTCCACCTTCCTTTAAGTAGTGAGTGCATTCAAGAGGCAGTTTCTTTAGGTGAGGATTCTAGTGATATTTTGTAGTGACTTGTATTGATTGGAAGGAGTTGAAAGAAATAGTGGCCTGTTTTCTTCACTAGTTTAAAATTCCCTTGCAAAGATTTGAAGATGGCATTCACTAGACCAGTATTTTATGCAGATCTAAGCCACGTGCTGTTTGGTGCACATTAATATCATTATCTGAGGTGTTAGTGTTTCCACAACATACAAATAGGTAAGTGGGCAGTCTTGCTCACTTCCCTGACAAGAAAGAAAATCAATTAAGATACATGAGAATCAAAACTTTAATTATATGTAAGGACTTTCTTCAGGCCACAGCACAGTATGTGAGAGAGCCTGTACTCATTTTGTTTCTGCTGTACATCTATTCCATATCTATATGCTCTCTATACATTTTCTTCTAGATGTATCAGTTTCTTGTCATAAAACGAATGAGGAATTCCTTGCAAACGTCTGTGTCTTGTCCGTGACAGATGAGTGCAGACAGCCTTTTTGGTTTCTTTTTATCTAAGAATCACATTTTGGAACAAAGCTGGTGTGTCTCTCATTGCTTCTTATCATGTTTGGTCCACCAATGATACTGTAAAATATTTTTATGTGACAAAGCCTTATGTGTCAGGTTGAACTTTTTTTTTAACTTGGGATCAGAAAATATTTAGGTTGCTGTATTTTCTGTGTATTCTCCATGTTGGAATGATCCTGTTAATATCATGTTACAGATGTGAGCATCTTGGATCAATATAAACTGTATTTTTTTGTACAAATCAAATTATCCATGTGAAATGAAAATCAGGAGACTGAAAATAAAAGGAGCGAGGAGTTGTTGACAGACAAATAAAAGAAAGCATTTACAGTTGATCCATTTTGTACCATAAGAGGACCAATCTTGGCATGCAAAGAGATACAAGCTATCTGATTTTTTTTTTTTTTCTCTCTGCCAAAGAATTGGCCTATTCTAAAAGACTTACAGACTCGTGCTTCAAAATTAAAGAAAATACTTTCATACTCAGAAAATTTTGTCCTGGATGCTAGCTATGTATCTAATGTACTCTGGTCAAATCCTCAGTTCTGTCGACTTTCAAAACCTTTTAGTATAGTATAAAAGCAGCTGGTTGCTTCTGGCAGTAGGTAACTGAGTACTTGACCTATAGTATCCTTACTGTACTCTTTGCATTTAAACCACTGATTTTTTTATGCAATTACTGAGGAACTCCAGATGCAGAGAAAGAATTTTCATTAGAGGGATCTTGTAGCGGCCGGCAGGGAGCAACACGCAATTCGAGATGAATTTTAGGTGAAGCCATTTATTGGGTGAAATCACACAGATTCTAGACCTTTATTACTGCAAATGTGGCAGGCTAAAAAACTGCTAGTTGGTTATACACACTGTTCACACTGTATTGATTGGTTAGTAATTATAACGAGTTCTGATAAACTAATGACATTGAGCTATAAGATAGGTTTACCTTTAATGCCTAAAAGCATCCGCACACCGGCTGCTTTGACCCTCTTGTTATGGCTGGTTCTTAACATGTTCCGTTACTCCCAAGTACCTTCCCATAACAACTTCTTGGTTTAGGGCAGCCTGTACCCTTATCAACAAGGCCACTGTGTTTTGAGAATGTGATTATTAGGATCCTCTCAGCATGAGTAACTTTTCCTCTCTCATGGAAACAGAAGAATATTGTCAGGGCCTAAATCCTGGGAGAAGAGAGCTAGGCCGCCGGCAGGCCTGCTGTCTTCCCTGACAGGATCTCACAATTTTTTCTTGAGGGAGGAGAAGCAAAGAGTTTCTCCATAGGGGATCCACAACAGAGATCTTTCATTTAAGCAGAACTCTCTGTCTCGAGTGTAATAATGAGAGGAGCAAGGAAATGTGGCAAACTCACTTATCTGAAGTTGCCCATTGTGACAACTGTTTGCTCTCAGTCTTGAAATATGTGTAAAGCAAACAAATAACACAGTATATTGTTCGGCTCGTACAGTTTGAAGCTGTTCCAGATGTATACTTGAGTGAGACCTTAAGAATACAAAGGACAGCAGGGGGTCTTCTAGACTATTTTCTTCCACAACACCTGCTGCTAGCACCATTGAGCTCATTCATGAGTGAAATGTTGTATGCTGTAGAAGAGGTAGTCTTTAGCAAGTATGTTTTTAGCAGGATCCTAAAAGTTCAGGCTGTCTCAGCAAAAAAAAAAAAAATCCATTTGTAGATGAGATGGCTCAGAAATGAGGTGGTTGGGTGTCTGGGCACTGTGTGGTGTGTATAGAGGAGTTTGGGATGCAATATAGGAAGAAAATAGGAGTTTAAATTCGTGCTTAAAAATGGAGTGTTTTTTAAAGTTTCTTTCAAATATGTTTTAGCTGAATCTCATACTTGCCAACAGATACAGGAGTCTTGTGGCATATTTAGACACAGACTCGCAGTTCTGGGTGTGTGTTGTCACCAGAGAGGCTACTGCAGCTGGTGTGGGGGGAGAACAGGGATGTGGAGGGAGGAGCTACCTTTTGAAGTAAAGCTGAGCAAATGTAATGAAGAGAACTTCTCAGAAGACTTGGGAAATTTTGTAAGGTTTCTTAGAATGATGGTAGGGGTAAAGCTGTCATGGATCATTGTAGGACTTTCTGTGGTTTTCTCTGTCTTCACTACTAAAGCTTTGCTAAAGTAATTATTTAAAAGTAATTCTAATTTAAGGAACTGACAAAGCTCAGACCCTTCTAAAAACATTTAATGTGTGACAAAACATTGATTGTATACCTTATTTATGGATTATCATTTGTAATTAACTTGTATGTATAGAATACAGATTATTTTGTGAATCTGTCACGCAAGAGATGGTGTGCTTCATGGTACACATAGGTCCAGTGTGTAGCTTCTAGCACTGTTTTGTTGTAAAGATCACAATGCTTACATCATAGTCAAAATCTCTATTTTGTCAGCACTGAATAGGTCTGGGTTTTGTTGTGGAGTTTTTTGGTGGTGTTTTTGGTTGTGGAAACTCACCTTTTATATAGTTTAGTTTATCTCTGCATTTCTTCTTCAGCTTTGTATCCTGGCTCCCATTGTATCAAATTAGCATTTCTCTTACAAGGTCCTGACCAAGTCTATCCAATCCTTTTCTGGGTTACTGATGGTCTCTTTTACTACATAAGCATCTTCTGCTGAGAGATGTGGAAGAAATCAGCCAGCTACCAGGACTGGGCTGAGAAAGCCCTTTTAGGTGAATCTACTCACTACAGGGTCTGCATTGATGACCTGACTATCTTACTATATTATGTTAATTTACAGCTATTGTTTTCTTTCATTCTTTCCCACAGGCAGGAACAGTGTCTTGCTTGGCATATACGTGCAATTAAACCCTGTCTTTGCTGCTGTTAGGCCCCTGGACTTGGCACAGGCTTCGGTACCTGTGAGAAGCTACTTGCGCAGCCTTGGGTGGCTCTTGTATGTCTCTGTCTCCTGCACAGATAAGTTGCTTTTGGGAAGGAAGCTGTTTTGCTTCATAGTCTCCAGTATATCACTTGTTTGTATGTGCTGTGCTTGGATCATTGATTGCTCTTAAGGACTGAGGCTTTGAATTTGGTTTGCTATGCTGTGGAAAGCCAGCGTGTATAGCAGGGGGTTGTGTACTCCTCTGTTGTTTGGGTGATGAACAGCAGCGTTTGTTTGTATATATTGTTTCCTGATGGCTTTAAATTCAGGTGCACAGCACTGCTGTAGTCTGTCACACATTGGTTCTTCTTGGGTTTGCTATGTAAATGCAAGAATGGGGCTTACAGCTGATAAGAAGTGTAGCCTTCCAAGGAGTTACTCTTGAAAATTAATTCAAGATGAACAACGTTAAATCCACCATAGTTCTGAATGAGAGTACTCACATGAGGATTTAATGGTTTAAGTATTGCATTAGATTAATTTGTATTTCTGAGTGTACTTGGGTAATCAAGTCTTCCAGCGTATGCTCTGACATGATTTTCTGTGGACTTTAGTACTGTGCAGGATTGTAACTTGAAGGTGTTTGTACTTTTTGTTTCTTCTGCCTCTTAACCACACTACCAAGTAGATTCTGATACTGATCACAGAATCACAGAATCGTAGGGGTTGGAAGGGACCTCGAGAGATCATCGGGTCCAACCCCCCTGCCAAAGCAGCTCCCCAGCTCATATTGCACAGATAGGCGTCCAGAGGAGTCTTGAATATCTCCAGAGAAGGAGACTCCACCACCTCCCTGGGCAGCCTGTCCCAGGGCTCTGTCACCCTCACTGGGGAAAAGTTCTTCCGCATGTTGGTGCGGAACTTCCTGTGCTCCAATTTGCAGCCATTGCCCCTTGTCCTGTCCCCACAGACCACTGAAAAGGGGTTGGCCAATTCCCCCTGCATCCCATACTTAAGATATTTATAAATATTAATTAGGTTTACTAATGATGTTACTTCTCTGCTCTTTCCCACATGATATGTCTTAGGAGATGTATTTTATGTGGCTGGAGATATGAATAAGCTCCAGCAATTTTGATGGCCTCAAAGTTCTTGCTTAATGCTCCAGGATTCCCTGAAACTTGTGTCATTTCATCAGAATGCTGTTAGCTTGCCACTGCAACATCTCAGCTCTGGTATAAATGTTTCAGCTGTACCAAAAAGTTACTTTTATAAAATTTCTTTCTCTTCATATGCTATTATCTAATAGATAGCACCTTGCATTGTTTACTGAACAGATATGCTCCCCGATTTGTAGTAGTTGTTTTCAGCTGATGTCCACAGGGCCGCAAAGTGTGGTGAGACATGAAGAAACAGATCTTGGTTTTTGTGTGCTCCTAGATCCCAGTGCCCAAGGTAATGATCTGTAGGTTTCTAGGGTTTTAGCCAATTGTTTGGCTGTGATCCAAGGACTTCAGCTATGTCTTTTGGAAACACAGTTCTCTAGCAAGCATTTGGTAAAGACAATCTGTTTTCCAGTGCTGGTGCAGGGAAAGAAAAGGAGTGGCAGTGGCTTATTTTACATGACATATTTACATGTAAGTTCACATATAGGACTATTCACAGAGGTATCTTTTGGCTTCTTTTAAAAAAATCAACATAATTTCCAAAAGAATGGGACTGTTTTGTTTATTTGTGCCCTGGAGTGCTTGTGTGTGCTCGTGAAGGACCAGTCTACATGTTTTATTTCCTGACAGCCAAGGAAAGCTCTCCCCAAAGAGGCAAACAGCTGAGCTGAAGATTGTAGCTGACATGGAAGAGTCGCTGATGTGACAGTACTGTGGCTGTTAATGACACGTTTACTGCTGTTCTTGCTGCCCTGAAGGATTTTTTGCTGAAGGTAGGAATATAGCGCAGGCAGCGAGAACTAGAGGGCTGCTGGTTCAGATTGCTGGCTTGGCTTGTAATACTGCTTGGCATAGCTTGTAAGGAGATCTTTTGTATAACCTGAAGTTTGTCGCTGTCAGCTCAGCTGCAGGCAACTGCCTTGTCTCTGATTGCAGTTCTTTATTTGGTATATGAAGAGTGTAGATTTGCATCATGGGGCGGGGGGACAGGGGGAATGTGGGGCTTGGGGCAGGTGGAGAGACCTGTGCTGTGCTGGCAGCAAGGAATTATCATCCAGGCTGAATAATCTGAAACATCAGATAAACGTTCACTGCATCACCCTGTTCTCTAGAAAGAAAACAGATTTTGATTGAGACATTTTTGAGCCACTAGATGTATATAATATAACGTGGGCTCTAATGCTCATCCTCTCCAGAATCTGAAATGTGACTGTGTGTGGAGGGGGTGGGGGTGGGTGGGTGGCGGTGCTTGTTTGAGTCACAGAAGTAAATGTTTATCTGTAAGCAGTGCTTTTTTTGGGGAGCTATAATTTTTGAAAATTAATCCTTGAGGGACTGCCAGTGGCCCATTTGTTCAAAAAACCTTGAGCAAGAGCTTTAAATGAATTGCAAAAAGAAGGAAGCCTTTTGATGCTGAAGGAAGTTTGTCAACATACTGTCAGTGTGTCAGGATGCGTGCCTCTTCCCCTCACCCTGCCTTTTGTTGAATGTCCTCTTGCTTGATCCTGTGAAATAAAACTGGGCTTGTGTTGAGGACTGTGAATAAACTTGGTCCTTCCTTAAACCTTTTCCTTTACATCCTGGGGGGAGGAAAAAATACGTTTGTAAAAAGGTATGTTCACGGAAAAACAAAGAAGAAAGCATAAAAAAAGAATCCTATGTACCTTCAAGAGCCGACACTAAGCTTTAGGTAATAGTTTTTGTGAGAGAAAAGCAGTTAAAGGAATAATCAGGAATAAACTCTTTCTGTTGAGCATGGTGAGGGATGTCAAGAGGAAGCTGGAACTGAGAGATGCTTGATGGTGAGTAGGTGAAGACAGAAATGTGTGTAAAACTTATTTTATGTTATATTTCTGTCAAGTTAAAATGCTTTCAATACCGAGTGCAACTCGTATATTTAAATGTGGTAACAGACCAAACAGCAGAGCTACACTTGGGAAAAGCAGTATACAAAATGACCTTTGCACACACAGTCACTTCAGCTCAGAATTTTATACTTGTATGCAGTTATCCAGGTGAGTCAGCGTGGGCACCGTGCTCAGAAGCAAGCAGTAACTCACAGACTGGTTTGGGTTGGAAGGAGCCCTAAAATCATCTAGTTCCACACCCCTTTGCCATGAGCAAGGACGCCCTCTGCTAGCCCAGGTTGCCTGAAGCCCGATCCAGCCTGGCCTTGAACCCTGCCCAGGGTGGGGACAGCCGCAGCTTCTCTGGGCAGCCTTTCAATGCTCTTTTTCCCTTGTTCTGCTGGTAGTGTCACTTGACAAAGCCTCTAGTCCTGCAGTGATCTCTTTGGATGGGCTTTGCCCATACCATGGTACCAATGCTTCTGTTAAAACAGGACAGACCCCTTGACCCCATAGACTGGAACTTGGTCCTGCTGCTCTTGGTGGAATTGTTCCCTACTCATATTAGTTTTTGGGCTTCTCTGAACTGTGGCATCTACGTTTGTTACACACCAGTGTCTCTTCCACAGTGCTTGTTTTACCCCTGCAAAACTGCAAGTTACTTTGTGTTGAAGGAGGCTGAATAGACACACCACGTATGTTTTCTGCTTGGCACATAAGTACTCTTCTGCTGGTGTAGATCACTCCCTGAGCCCCGTTTCTCATTCCCCACTGCTTCTCAAAATGGCCACGAGCCACACATTCAGGGGTGTTGTGGACTGAAAAACTGTTGCTACCAGCATATGAAAATCTATTTATAAAAGAATTAAAGGGAGTCGGGTGCCCACAATATTTGAATTTCAATTGGCAATACCCAGCCCTGTTAACTGAATGCATTATTTTGCCAGCTTTCTTTTAAATGATGACATGATAAAAGAATTCAACCTGTTTTCAAGTGACTGCACGCTAATAGCTCTCTAGCAGGTGCTTCAGAAATCAAGGGAGTCTATGAAATTTCGGAATGCCCCCCTCCCCCTAGAGAAAGCTTATTTCTGAAAAGTGCATGTGTTTTTAGTCTGCATTATCAAATGTGTGAGACTGTGGTCTGTTTGTACTTCTGCTGTTGTGAGACTGGTGTTTTTGTAAGGATTCAAAGTGCATCTGTCTTAAGTGGAAATTCCACACAAGCGTAGCTATGTTGATGTCAAGGCACCTCTAAAGTGTATCATTTTAGGGTCCCAAAAGTGCAAGAGCAGTTGACATAAAGCTTGAGGGTGAGGGGAAGGTGGGTGGAAACACAACAAAAGAAAGGCACCCTAAACTCCCTGAAATGTCTTTTGTCACTTGAAATGCAATTGCTCCAAGAAGCCGGTGCAGAGAACTACAAACCTGCATTTCATCTGCAGTTACAGACTGATAGATATTCCTTGCAGCTGACAGTAGGCAGTGAGGCGTAATTCCTTTTGTTCCTTTGGTTGTTTAGCAGAGTAAGTAAATTTAGGTCAAGCTCTCAATCATTTGATCACATGCCTGGAGATGTAATATGTTTTGTCTAAGAGCCAAGGGAAACAGTCATTTAACCAAGTAACTGTTTCATTTCTTTAGGTGACTAATTTGATAGACAAGGCACAGTTCACAGGAAAACAATGGATCCTACAATGGGATGTTCTCATCTTGACCTTTGTGCCCTTTGGATACTGGTGGGGCCTGTTAACATGGAGATATTTGCCAGATTGAGAGGAGTGTAGCAACATCCTACATGTAATACAGCTTAAGTTACATCATGCAGCATGTTGCATCATGCATCTACTACAAATAACTTGCCTCTCTCTTCCTGCCACAAGGTTTCTGAAGTAGGGTATGAAGTAAGAGCATTTGTTTAACAGCAAGCAGCTTGCTTTACCTTCAATTTCAGAATACTTGGAGCTTGTGTGGTTTTCACCCTTCTTTATCCTGTAGACTCAGCTCAGCCTTTATTGCACGTAGGCTATCGCTCCAAAAAGTGGCTAAAACAGCAGGTGGATTTAAAATGGACAGCTGTGTGGATGAGCTAGTGTACAAGTAGATGATAAAATATGCGGTTTGGGGAGGTGTAACTTCTCCACCCTCAGTAAGGAACTCTGCTGGTCTTTACTTGATAAGGTCAGCCATCATTTCTTGAAGATGAACTTCGATATTGCCATTGTAGCTCTGATTAATTCAACTTCAGTCTCTCAGCATCATGCTAGTCATGGTTTTAACATTTTGGAAAGGTTTGCTTTAGAAGGGAAATACATTTTTCTGGTCTACTTGAATAATTAAAGCCCCCTATACTTGTAGTTTAGCACTGTCAGTTGAGCATTTGTAATTATTCAGTGTATCACGTTCCTCTGCGATGATACAGTTCCTTTCTATTTGGTACTGACCCAGGAGAGATAATCTGCATTCATATCTAAACAGAAAACCACTAGAGGAACTGTGTTGTTAAATGAGATATTTTTGGATTGTGATTTTACTGAAAAAAGGACTTTCTACTATAATTTTTAATTTAAATGTGGAAAATAAGTCTGTAAGACTGGCTTTGCAAATTCTTCCAGCCATTTTTTCAGGCAGAACAAGTATCCGTTTTGCTGTCTTCCTATCATGCCTTTCATCCTAGGCACTCATTGATGTGCCTCCTTGAGGGAAGGTCTTTATAGTACCTTCATCTGTGATGAAAGTTTGCAGCAATTACCTCTCATTCTCCTCTTTCTCTAGAGCATAATATGTGCATGATTTTTTCCAACTACATACCAGCTAATAAACATATCTAAATTAATGAGTCTCAAGAACTGGAGGGGGGGGTGGGGGTGGGGAAAGTAATGTATAGAATTTATCTTCTGAAAAATCTTTGTTTTCAAAACGAAAATTTATTTCACTATAAATTACATTCCTTTCTTTCATTGCACTTTTGCTTCCCAGAGGTTCTTTCCTCAATGCTGTTGCTTTTAAAAATCATATTTTATGCTTGCTTTTTTTTAATTCATGAAGGTGTAGTGATCTTGTGTGTGAATTTCCCTGTGATTCCATGTTTTCTGTTAGCTTGCCTGCCATGACACCTCTCATAACTGCTGGAGTCCCTCTGCTCTGCTTGTCACTATTTGTTTTTCATGTGCTCCTTCAGCAACGGTATGGTTCTTTCCATTCCACTTTGGGTTTCTCACCAAAATTTATTAGGGTTCTGCCCACTTATGGGTGGAACATTATCAGGAGTTTTCACTGATTGGTAAATCATTCCAAACTTCTCATATTCACATTGATACACAGAGAATCACAGAATTGTAGGGGTTGGAAGGGACTTAGAGAGATCATCAAGAAATGCTTTTAAATAGAACATCTTGCTTCATCTTCCTGCCTCCCCCACGTGCAGTTAATTTCATGCCCATTCAGCTCATAGTGGAGAAAAGATGACGAATTTGGCTGAAATAATGAAGCTAAGTCATGTTGTCACACTGAAAAACTCATGTGGCTGGAGGAGTGTACCAGTTATGAGAGAGACTGGAGCACTGGAAAACGTAGTATAGGCAAACGCAGACCTGCAGCACTCTTAAACGGAGCGCATGGACTAAATTAGTTTAATGGTGTTTTATCTTCCTGCCTGGTCAAACCCAAAAGCCCAAGCCAAACGTGATGCCCTGTGCAGATGACTGCTGGGCCAGCATGGTTCTGTGCGTGCTGTGCGCCTCTGAACAGAACAGAACCTTTTGTTATGTAGGCACCAATATGGGTTTCTTTCTTGCTAACTAAACGTTTCGGAATTAAGTGTCTGGGTTTGTGTGTGACACACTTTGGGAATAGTTTTACACACAGGCTCCTCTGGAGACTCCTCTCCCTCAGTTTTCCTGTTATTAACATACAAATCTCTGCTGTTGTAACTGAGAATGGAGCTGATTTTATGTTCTCTCACCAAGGGTCCTTCCAGTCTTCTTGCAGCTAGGGGAAAACAAATGGGCCTTTTAGCGTGCCCTGAAAGTCAATAAGCTAGAACTAGTTTATAGGGGGGTGGGGGTGCAAGTTCCCAAACTGGGGATGGAGGGGGGTGCACAGCAGAGAGTGTACATCTGCCTTCTTTTAGTGGTGTTACTGCCCTAGAGCTCAGTCTGGTACAAACCTGTTTGGTTTTTATAGATGCACGCTTTTTCTCAAATACTTTCAGACAAATTTCCCAAATACTTTAATAATTTAATCAGCAGAAATAAGCTCCTTGAATGCCATGGCAAGAAAAGGTCAAAAAAAGGATCGAAGATGTATTTGATGAGAAATGGATACTGATGTGATCTTGCCTTGTAGGTGGCTTTTGAAATGGACACACAGTTCATCTGGAAGGGACAGACTGTAGCTGAGACCAGCCAGATGTAACTTCTGTTGGTCTAATGGCAGAGAAAAAACCTGATCAGATTGTAGTTGTTAACGTTTTTTTGCTTTGGAGCAGAAATCCACTGGCTGCTGCTTTTTTATCCCTCAGATGCACATTTAAATAGAACACCAAAGGTTTTTTTAGATACAGTAATTTTTTAAATTTCTGTGTATAAGGCTGTGAGGTTTATAGAGAAAATGAAATACATTTACAAAAATTTACTGCGTGGCTGTTACTGGGCAGGAGTGAAGGAAAAGGGAGAAAGAAGTTGTTATGGTTTTTGTCTTTGTTTAGTCTTTTTCTCCCGCTTTTCCCGGGAGAAGCTTCCCCATAGTGTGAAAATAAAGCACAGTTATTGTTCTTATATCCTCAAAAAAGGAGGAGGGAGGGGGAGAAAGAGGCACTAAAATAGCTTAGCAATAAAGATCATGTCTAAAGCAAATGTTTTCTTTTCTTAACAGTTGAGATTGATTAGGCAAGAGTAAGTTACTTTATTGCTTTACAAGCAAACAATGATAAGAACAAACATCTGCTTTAAAATGGGATGATTTCTTTTCTAGTGCTGAGACAGATTTCCTCTGGGCTCTGGTAGTTACCAGATCTGGCCTTGAGGATGCTGCTAGCCACAGGTTGCACTGCGAGCATGAGGACGCGTCGGGGCATTGCGGGGTTGTCTCACTCCAACAGATGGCAACTGGCATTGTGAAAGAAGGCAGCTCCATTTTGTGTCTGGTTAAGGGTACCAAAAAGGTTCTGTTTCAATTGTGGCTGTTTTGTTTCTTTGGTAGATGGTTTTGAGGTGGTATGGGGGTTTTTTGTTTTGTTTTATTTTATTTTTAAGAGAGTTTTGGTCTATGCTTGCTTTCCAGTAATGAAAGACATAAGAACCTTGAAACCCCACAGCTTGTAAGCTTTTGTTTGCTTTAAATTTGAGTAGCAAAGATGCTATACCCATACCACAGTGGTGTTTGCATCATGTATTATATTAGCATGTAGTTTTAGGTGCTTTCTTGAGAGCTAAGACAAAGGACCTTGGTCACATCAAGTGTTTTTATGCTGAAGTACATGTGCATTAAGATACCCTTTTCCTTCTCTATAGGGTCTGTATTTTCTCCAACAAATTGACTAGGAATGACAAGTCTCAAGTACCAGGCTTTGCCTTTGCAGAAAAAGAAAATAAAGGAAAACCTGATGCTAACACCAGCAACAATGGCTTTGCCTACCTGTAGTAGATGAACTACCTCCTGTGACATCCCAAGGGAGGCAGGCTGTTGCTGTGGGGTACTTAAGGATAGGGTTCACTGCACTTATTTGCTCATAGCTGACTATCTGGTTTGTTTTGTGATAAGACTAAAGACTCTCTGTAGAATAGAAACTGTCTCTACTAGTGAATAAACAAAAGAAACCCATTTCTGGCAGTCAAGACACAGCCATAATGTTCCAGATGGCTCACAGTATTTGAAGTAACTCTAATATTAAATAGATACAGTGTTTCAAAAGCTACAAGTGCCTTGTAGGGTTTTTTCTTCCATCTCCTTTTTTTCTTTTAATTTCAAGTTTATTTAAAAAAGCGTATTGTTGAACAGAGAATTGAAAAACACATGTGGTACTTCAGTCCAGAAATTTCCAAGGCTGCAAAATAAGCCAGACCTTATCTCCAAGTAGTGCAAATGGTATACTCCTCATGGTATTCTCCTCACAGGAAGAAACCCTGCAATTCTGATGTCTGTAAATGATGCAGCTTTGTCTTCATGTGTATGTATGTATGTATGTAGTATCTCTTACAGAATTGTACCTTTTCCCGTGGGGTGACCTAAACATTTTTACTGAGGGAGCTTAATAGAAGTGCAGTATATTAAGCTGTAAGCTGCCTTCTGCCAGATAGTCCTCATAAACATCAATTGCAGATCTGAACTTTCCCTCTAAAGGAGTTGTTCAACAAGAAAGGCAGATTAGGAACACGATGCAGATGAATGGGCAAGTACAATGGCAATAGTGAAGTCCCAAGCAGGGCTGGAAGCAGTGTATTTGCAAAAATACCTTGTAGATGTAGATGTGTAGATCCTAAATTAGAAGTAGGAGTGGGTTAGCAGATTGAGAGTCCAGGAGGGCTGAGAGGTTAATTTTACCAATTCTTTAATCTTCCTTCAAGATTCCTGGGACTTGCTTAGATCAATAAAGAAGATGCATCATTTAAAGTGAGCTATTGAAAAAGGTATTATAACTACAGTCAATGTCTCCTTTGTGTTCAACAAACCTTGAAAATACTGGTTTGGATGTAATTGTAAGTAGAGTCTATAAAAATGAGCTTACTGGATATGGCACTGGACAAAATACCTAGGCAAGCCTCACTTTGTGTGTTTTAGCCTGTTCTGGGATGGTTTTCTGTACTGTATTAGATTCCCAGTATAACGATGAGACTGGGCTACCAGGCCACAGCTACTTCTGGCTGACCGCACGAGTGCCATGATTTATTGACATGAAAAGTATGAATAACTGCAGCCTAGAGAACAGTAGTTAAAGATGTTCCCTGTGGGACCAACAGCAGTTGGAAATGACCTCAGGTGCAGTTGCAGTGTCTCAAGGACACTGAAATTTATGTGAGCTTTTCAGCTCTACTCAGAGAAAGAATTTTTGTGTGTCATTCTTAGCTGCTGAATTGCAGTTTGCTGGTTTTGTTTTCCAGAGGCTCTTAAATCCCCCAGAAGATCAGTAGTGCTTTGCAATTAAAGGCTTTCTCAGCTGATACATGCACAAGAGCTGTGACCAATGGCGTGTGGTTTTGGGGAGATGTGTTCTTGGCAGGGAAATTCTTTGGGGATGCCCCCTCTTTGCTCTTCTTCTAGAACCCTGTGCCTTTGGAGAGCTTTGGAGTACTTATGTAGATGCATATGTGGTCTTGCTATGTAGGTCAGATGTTGCATGTGACCCTTTCTAGTTTAACACCATAAAACTGAAGATGTGGGTTAGATTTCACAGTCCTTGGGATTTATAGTGATTGGGTTTTAGTTTTTGTAATGAAACATGAAGACATCCCCCCCCCCCCCAAAAAAAGCTGGAATGGTCTCAATACGTGTTGAAAATGTGCATAGCACAGGCAATGATTTTACAAGTTTACTTACATTGCCCAGTATGTGTCCTTTTCAACTCTGACTCCCAGAGCAAGCTGAAAACTGAACAGGCTCCACCTAACTCTCCGAAACAATTCAAGTGCTGGGATACAAAACCCTGCAGGTGCAGGTGCTGTTACTTTTTATTCTGAAAGCATGGGGACTCAATGGAGTGGATACCATATTTATGTGTTGACCAGTACAAAGGGAGTTGAATCCCTGATTTCAATCTTTACATGCTTTTCAGTAGAAACCATAATTTTTACACCAGATCCTGTATCTACTTAATCCTTGGACTATAAGGTTAAACTGGTATTTGGAGACGTGTTGTGATTGGGGAGGAGGGATGTTTGGTAGCTAGACAACGGGTGCAGTTCATTTAGTGGTGGAGAAGAATGTTTGTAAATGTCACAGGGTTCTCCAGAGAGAAGTGTAAGAAAATAATTACCAGTTTAAAAATAAAAAGAGAAGAGAGAAAATACCTGGCCTAGGTTTGCAGCAGTAATGGGAAGACTAAAGCTGCGTCTTTATTAGCAGCTGGATTTTAAAGAAGAGTATGGTTTTAAATGAAGCCTTTGTCCTAATTTTTACTGCATATTGATTCAGTTCTCAAAGTGGCTTGGGATCAACTAGATCCCTCTAGGGGAAATCAAAACTGGAAGTTCATGTCTGTGCTCCAGAGTTGTTTGAAGTTAGGTTCTATCCTCCAGTTTGGGTTTTGCCACCATGAGATCATCTGGGACCCAGTACAGGAGGATCAAGATAAGGATCTTAACATCAAAGGCTCCCACACAGCCCTGCATTAGTGCTGGTGCTCTGTAAGGAGCTGAATGCCAGGAACACTTTCCTGGTTGCTGCTGACTGCTCTTTCATACAATTCTGGTGCTTCTTCCTCATGCATCTGTATCCAGATTTGAAATCCTTTACCTCCTGTAACTGCCCATCTTTCTCTGCCCTCCCCTGCTGCATTCCTGTTTCTTCTCTTTGCTTTCACTCTCCATAATGCCTCTTCAATGTTGTTCACAGCCTTCTGCCAAGTTTATAGTTACCTGTTTTACTTCATAAGATTGAGACCTGCAACTTGAGACCCCAAGGAACTGTCAGCCTTTGAGTTGTGCAAGGGTTGGGATTTTAGTGCCATCGAATAATCCTGCTGTCTACCTGGAAGCCATTAATCTCATGATGGTTTTGGATAGGGGAGACTGGCAAGCAATGGGGAATGCAACCAGATAAAACCAGTGAAAGTAGAGTCCTTGAAGGTCAGTAACAACCTCCATGTTTGGGAACACCAGAGCAGATGTGCACTCTTTATCTGGACCTTGAAAAGACTTGTTTTGGGGAGTATGCCAGCAAGTTGGTGTCATATCTGGACTCCAATACCCCCTAGGAAAGAACAGACCATGTAGGAGGATCCGGAGGAGAGTGCCTGCTCTGATGTGTGCTTTCAAGATCCTTGTTCCCCATAGAAGACTCTTGCAGAGACAGGCTAAGAAATACGTCATTCTGAGTTTCCAGTACACCTTGTGCCAATGCTCTGGATTCCAGCCCCACAAAGCCTGCTGCTTTTTCTGGATGTTGCTCTGGGGTGGGGGCAGTTGGTGCCTGACCTTTCTGGTAGGCATCAGGCTCAGAGCCACAGCGAAACGGTATACACTGCCAGTCTAAGTCTACCTTTAAAACACTAGTCTAAGTATTTAAAACACTAGTCTACCTTTAAAACACTTCCTCCTTCAGCTGTGGAAAAATGCTTCTGGGGAGCAGCTATCTCAGAAGTTACCTCTCCAGTCCCAATTCAGTGTGACTGCTTAGCTCAGCCCTGATATTGGGGAGCTCTGTTTAGTGCCTGCTGCAAAAGCAGAGCTCTCCTAGGCCGCTGTGCTGAGAGCCTACAGTGCAGCCTCTTTCTCTCCCCAACTGGTACAGATTAGCCTGCCCACAAGGCAGTAACTCTGTGGAGCCTGTCCCAGACCCACAAACGCAGGAGAAGAACTCTTGGGAAGTCTCTCTTTACCTGAAATCCAAAGCAGTTACTGGCCGAGGTGCTGGTCGGTGTCAGTAACCCCTCTATGCCCCCTGTGTCTCAACTAGCAGAAGTTGCTGTGTCCCCCATCCTCAGTCGGCCCCTGAAGGGGAGCTGCAAGGATGCAGTCCTGCCGCTGCGGCTCTCTGTAGATGGTGAGTCCCTCTGCGGGAGTGCTGTGCGGTGCAGAGTCGTGCCTCTCGTTTTAGGAGGCTGGGAGCTGCGTTAGCTCCTGGTTCCAGCAAACAGCTCGCAGGCAGTCAGAAGCCTCTCGCGTGGCAAAGGCAATTTGGTGGCTGTGGTGTGCTGTCATGCCTTCACTCCAAGCACGATGCTGAGTTCATGTAGTACCATACCTTTGCCAGTATGGGGTGGAGGTGTTGGCGGACTTGCACATCAGCAGGAATGCCAGAGAAACCCTGGAGGAAAACTTTGCTTCAGGAAGTTTGTGAAGATGTTTTGTGAAGATGTTTTGGCCCTAGGCCAGGTTCTGATCCAAAGTAATTCTCCTAAACCAAAACCGATGGAGACAGGAGGCATTTTGGTGCCAGCCTCACAGATCTGCTGAACCGCTTGCTTTGGGCAAAGTTACTTCCTGATGTGAAATGACCTAGAAGTTCAGGTGCTTCCCCTCTGTCCTTTTAGCCATTTAATCTTTAACTCGTTTTGTTTGCCAAGTGCACCCCCCTGTTCCTGTACCTAAATACTCATAAAGGGATCTGTTACAACTCGTGAAAGCGATGCCAGTTTTTATTAAAAACCTCAGTCATGCTTCATGATGGTTTCCTTAATGAAGCAACTGCACAGATGCTGGGATACCATTTATATTGGTGTGCATTACTTAAGAGTGGAGATCAGCCTTACTTTCCATTTTCTGGTTTGGTGTGGGAGGTGTTGGTATAGTGTATTACATCCATCCTGACTTACGTGATTCACTGTCAGTCATCAGCTCTGCTCCTTTAAGGTTGTTAATGTTTTTAAGGTAAGGGGATTTGGGCAAAGTCACTATTTGCATGGGGAATGCCCTGGGGAAAAACTAAAAGTGCCAGAGGAGAGTTGTCTGGATTGCTGGAGAGTGGGTTTTTCCTTGCTGCTCAGTACTTCCTCAGTGGTGTAGTTGGGAGGCAATTTCTAAGTTGGTATCTTTTAAATGTCAGACTTCTTTAAACTAGTTATAGTAATGCGATACCGTGGTGACGTTTACCATCAGCAGGAAGCGTTAGTCTGGGGATCCCAGCCTTCTCCAGCAGACAAGAGGTGAACTTTGAAAACCTGCCTTTTTGGGAGGTGCCAGTGATACCACACATGCTGATACCCTGGTTGCTGCGCTGAGCCATGTGAGGATCACGAGAGCAAGCAGTATCTTTTGTAGCTATCAGCTTTCCTTTTGTCACATAAGCAAATTTAAACCCAAAACCCAGAGTTGACAAAATATTGAAAATGAGAAACAATGCCAGTAAATCCAACTGTCTTTCCATGTGGCACTGTCAACTTCTCAGGCAGCTCTGTGGGAGTGTGTCTGCCTCGCCCTGCTGGGTTTGGAGGTACGTGTGTGGGGCTGAGAAAGGAGGCTGGTGCTGAAAGTGAAAATGCTGATACAGCTGGCTGTGGTATCAGCCCTCAGGAATAAAGCTGGGGGCATGTCAGAGGACCCAGGGCTGTAGGGAGATATCTAAACAGAACTAGTAGCTGCAAAACTGAAAGAAGGAAGTACTCCTCCGGAGGCTGAAACTGAACTATCTGGAGAGATGCTTAAGGGAAACTTACCTGATTTAGAGAACTGCCTTCCAAGAAAACCAATGAATTTGAGCACTAAGTAGGTACTCAGAATTCCTGGAAATAATGAAATAACAAGACTATTATATTTTTGTTCTCTGTCTAAATATCAAGGAGCAATTACTAATAAATGACCTCCACCTCTGCGCCTGCGGCTTTGCACGTGCTCACTGACCCCTGCAGTGCAGGATTTTGCAGACCTGGCTGTGAATGGAATATCTTACAGGATAATACGGGTTTTTCTTCTTCAATATTTTGCTTTGGGAAGTATAGCAAAATCAAACAAGCTCCATACCAAATAATACCACCTATAATCTATATATTAAAACTTCATATAGCTCTTTGCCAGAATATAAAAATCCATATGAATTGATTCCTCTTAAGATACCCAGGTATTGAAATTGATACTGATAAGTATAAACATAAACTGGTATCAATGCCTATCAATTAGTATTGAAGTCTACTGATGACTACCGTATGTATGTCTGTTGATAGATATTGGTATTGATAAGTGTCAATGCTTATCTAAACCAGTCTACCAATACCTATCTATCAACAGGTATTAAAAATTATCAAGATTAAGTGCTCTTGCTATTGAAATGTATCAATATTGACAGGTATAGATGCCAACTGATACCAAAATCAGCATCAAAATCAGTAAGTATAGGTTATTATTGAAATCAGTACCTCTTGAATCAATATATATGGATGCCTGTCAATACCTATTGATGCCTATTGATTTAAAAATCAGTATAGAGATTGATAGGTATTAATACCTACTTTGATACCTGTTGATACCATAAGTATCAAAGCCTAATGATATCAAAATCAGTATTTAATAGCAAGGTTAATATTGACAGACGTTGTTATTAAAAGGTATTGGTTCCTTTTAATACCATACTCTTTGAATGCCTCAATTGGTATTGAAATAGCTTTTGATGTGTACTAATATTGAAATTTGGTTTCAAACTCAAGAGCTACTATACAAGAGGTAACTATACTTACTGGTAGGTATCAGTGCTTCTTGATAAATAGTGAAATCAGCATTAAAAATGATAGGTATTGATGCCTGTTGATACCTTTTGACATCAAAAGGTAACGATGCATATAGGTATCAGTGCCTGTCAACAGCAACATTTTGAAATCAGTAGACATCAGTGGGTAGCAATGCCAATGGATATTGAAATCAATAAATAGCAATGCCTATTGGTATCAAAATAGGTATCCAAATTGATAGCTTCAAGATCTTTCCTATGGTGACAGGCTTGCTAGTGGGGGTGTATACAACCAATGTGTACCCAGTAATTATTTATTAGCTAGCACATTGATAAGAATGACATTCTATTAGACCAGCTGGAAATGTGTGCACCACCCCTAAGGCAAACATCTGACAAGTCAGAGAAGCATTGGCGTCTGCTGCTTCTTGGAGTAAATTGTTCCTTATCTTTGCTAACTTCTGATGTATTTTTTGGGGAGTTTATACCTTTTAATGTTAGCATTTGTCTCCTGCACCCTTGAGTTACAACTTCAAACTAAAAATAATCACTTTAGTCTTTGTTTTTGCTTCTTGCTACTCTCACTGCTTCTTATCTCACGTTGTTTTAGCTTGCGTACTCTCACAGCTCAACAATAATTTGCCCATAGAGCTGAGGCAAGGTCGTACCTCTGGGCTTTGCAGAGCTCAGCCTCAGACCACAGAAATCTAAACTCCTGGGCCAGGGGTCTGGGTTCAATTTACAGAGAAGAGATGGCAATGGCTCAATATTCCTGTTTAATTACACTGACTTGTTATATCCTCTATGTTTAAAAGGGATGAATGTTGAATGGTCAGACTTACCAGGAGATGTCCCACTCTTAGACAGAATGATGAATGAATTCACAGCTTGAAGCCCTCAGTGCTTTAGTGACGGTGCACACATGAAATGAAAAGCGGAATCTGATTCTCATTCTTCTTGAGACGATCTGGACCCATATAAAGATATGAAATTCACTTGGTCTCCAGCATCTGTATTTTATTTCTGTATCTGAAAACATCTGTGTCCATACTG
The DNA here is from genome assembly GCA_020800305.1 of Porphyrio hochstetteri. Taxonomy (NCBI): domain Eukaryota; kingdom Metazoa; phylum Chordata; class Aves; order Gruiformes; family Rallidae; genus Porphyrio; species Porphyrio hochstetteri. The sequence goes on along the minus strand of CM036909.1, from coordinate 40,407,471 downwards.
CTGCAGACAATTGCTTTTCTTTCAAAGAAAAAATGCCTGAGAAGTGCAACTTTTTCTTCTAACTTTACTTTTCCTACCACAGTCCCACCAAAGTTTCCTTAAAGTACTTTAATACTAAGCAGACATCTTGGCTGTAGCCTTTTTTGCCCTTCCTAAGTGGTTGCTCCAAAGCAGCCATGTGCCTCCTGAAGAAATGAGCTGAGAATCGGAATGTCCTGAGGCACAGATGTAGAAAAAGGCCTGTTTTGGGGAAGGTTAGCATCGGTTGATTCAGAACTGCAGTTGGACTGGAAGTCTCATGAAAAAGTAACTGATAGAGAGCTAGTGAGTGCTCTGGAAAGGTACCAAAGATGCCAAAGAAAGAGAGAATACTTAAGCCTGTTCAGGCAAGGCTAGACACACAAAGACTAAATATGGAGGGCTGAAACCCAACAGCTTGATGAATGTCTAGACAGCTGTTCCAGACTGTGACGTGTTTATAGCACTGAGTTGGCTGGAGAAGTCCAAATCTCATTCAGTCCCAAGGTACTTGCCCACTGTGAAAACTACCAAGGCCTTCTGGCACAAAAATTGCTTCAGAAAGAGGGTGCTCTTGCTCAACTAACCATGGTCCATGGTGCATTTAGTAACCAAGGGACCACCAGTGTGATGCTTTTGTACGGCCAAAAGTCTGAGTGACTTCTGTCTCTTGCTGGTGTTGCAGCTGCTGTGAAGAAAAGCTGCCAGGAATGGAAACAACATAAAGACACAAGACAGGTTCTTCTCAATTTTGATGAAACATTTTGATGCAGAAACTTTGTCAGTTCAACAGAGTGACCTTGAGGGAACAAATAATTTGTGTTTTGGCAGCCAGATCCAGCCTGTGATTTCTGGTGCAGCAATTCTTTGAAAAGTGCTATTTACTTTGACCATGTAGATTCTACACATGTTAGTAAAATGCTGCTATGCTTTAGCCTACCTATGCACAGGCAGGGATGGCTTGTCAGATTTTGGGTTCAAGCTAGTGCATTTTCCAGGAAAATTTGCATAGCCAGCTCCTGCTTTGAAGAAAGAAATCAAATTGCAGGTTGTTTCCTTAGATACTTGGAGCTTGGTATATCTAATAAACAATTTTCTCCTGAGAATATTATTGCTGCAGTCTGTATCAAAGAGATCCTTTAGTTTGTGTACCGGTTTTGGATTTTTGTTCATTCAGGAAATGAACATGTGTAATCATGGCAGAGATTTGGACATTAAAGTAAAACCAGTACATGGGTCATGTGGACCCGGAGTGAGAGAGTTCAAATGTTCTGCAGTTCTGATCATCAACTTCTGTTTTCCTTTTAGTTGCATAGGATTTGTTTGATCCATTTGACCTTTGATTCAAGCTAGGAAGGCCGGCATCAACGAGTACAGAAGTGCTTTGACCTTGTATCATGGGGAAAATTTAACATTTCACAAGAGTATTCCAAGAAGACTCTAAAAATTATGTCCCAAAATCAGGGTAAATAAGATGGGGAGAGGCATTAACCCTCAACCTGGATATTTTATGTCTGTTCCTTTCAGAACTGCTACTGTAATTCTAGAACAGAAGAATTAGTCAGTAAAGAATAAGGTTGCATCTCCCTGTGAAAAGTGGCAGTCAGCAGTACTTACACACATAAAAAAATGGGAAAGCATCAGGAAATGAGGACATTCCAAACTCTGGATTATACAGTCTGTGCTTCCACTAAAGGACACCTTGTGGTTTATCATCTACCTCAAAATAGCTGTGGAATTGCCCTTTATGTATGCTCCCTTTAGGTTTGGGGTGGGGTTTTTTGTTGTTTGTTTAGCACAAGAAAAAGTAATGCCAATAATTTTTTTTCCCTTTCAAAATCCAAATAAGGCTCCACAAATATCCGAAATAATAAAATAATTTTGAATAATCAGAAAAAAATCTGTATTTTTTTAATTAAGAAAAATGGGTATACATTTTTAAATACACCGACTGTATAGCTATAAGTTCATATTCATGTATAAGTTCTGTTGTTTGTGTGACTGGAAGCATGTATGTACACAGATGGTGCAAGGACTGAACGTGTGGTGTGTTAAGGACTAAAATCAAAAGGAGAACTATCTCCTAAACATTTTAAATTAAATAATCAGTACAATGCTTTTTAAAAAATATTATTTGAAAGTATATTGGTAATGCATGGGGCACATAAGCACCTAGTCTGACAGAGACTTATGAAGCCTGCTTTTAGTTATGATAATAGTTCAGTTGATGACTCTGGACCTAAATGTGGAGGAAACAGTGTTTGTGGAAGCACCCAGCGTACCAGGCAGGCAGTTAACTTACTTTATAGCAGCCTCTATGGTACTGAAAGTACTGGACAAATGTGTTGTTGTTGTTGTCTTTGCTTTGGTTTTGAGCAAAATAACATTCTGCTTTTTTAACCACTTGAGGTTTGGGTACTGATTTTTCTTTTGCATTACTTTGTACAAGAAAAGAAGAAATTAATTAGCAGAGCAGCTTAATCCAAAAACTTGTTAACCATGAGCTTACAATTGCCTCTAACACCATTTTATGTAAGGATAACAAATCAGTAATTATTGTAGCCATTAGTGTTAATCTGATATGTTTAAAAATTAAACTGTTTAAGTGTTTTTATAAATCATACTTTTCTAGAAGGCTCCACATACGAAGTTGAGAAAAGTGCTTTATCACTATCTGTGGGCTGCTGCTTCTCTTATCATAATGAAAACTGCACTGGGATGTTCTGATTGCCATCTGAAGAGTCCCCAAAATTTGGGTTGCTAGTTCACTTGTGCACGTGTGTATGAAGCTCTTCACTCGGAGTTATCTCGCTGATCTCAGTGCAGTGGAAGTCTCTCTTGATTTCTGCTGTGCTAGTGAGATCACAGCTTTCATCTTTTTATGATCCTCTCTGCCACTAAAGGGAAAAAGAAAATTGCAGGGACTTCTCTGCATGGAAAAGAAACAGATTTCTGGTGACATAGCCATTGGTTGCCCTAGGAGTACTTGCTGCATCCTTCAGTTTAATTTGCTTAATATATGTAATTAATTAAGCAACTACAAAGTGATAGAAATGTATTTGTGAATTCAGTCTCTGTGAATTAGTGATAAACAGTTTGATACTGCAGGATGTTAGTGCTTTCTCTGTGGGACTAATGATCTCTAATGCCTCAGCAGTCGTTTGTGGAGCTCGTCATGTTTACCTATTAAAATGAAGTAATTACATTTTACTGGAGAAATCTTAGAATGCTCTTGGTGCTACCTGGATTTGGTTATCAATTTCGGATCCTGAATAGGACCTGAATGTTTAGCTGAAGCCTTTTGGACAGGACCCTGTGTTGTGGGTAGATGGCAGGTACCCTTTTAGCTTTAAAGGGTGGTTGTAGAGACATGGAGGATTAAGCTGCTGGAGGATTCGGTATCAACAGTTAATTCAGTGGTGCAGGGCATTCTGCAACCTGAAATTTAATAGAATGACCTTTTTTCTCTTCTTTTTGAAGCCTAAGCTACTTGATCTTTTCCAAGCCTTCTCCACAGCAACTATATGAAACGGACAAGTTGTTAAGTGTGATGCATTTTGTGGGAGTCAAGGGATTAAGGTGTCCTCTTCTGAACTTGGCTTGCAAACATTTGGGTTTGCACGCTTCTATGTAATGCAACTGGAAAACATAACGTTCCTCATGAAGATCAATGACTTCAGGGTTAAATTAAGTATTTTTGAGTGTTCCCCTAAAGGGTGGAGATCACTTAAAACACTTGGGCTGAATAGCTAGAACTTGTCAGCTTTCAGTGCCCACATCGTGTGCGGTCTGGGTAGCTGCATATGCAGCTATTGAGTCTGCACGCACAAATGGTACAATTTTGTATATGAAAACCCTTAGAGCAAAACTTGGAGGCTAAACTGAAAGAACTTTTTAAATTTAGGCTCAAGACTAAGCTTTCCTACTTGCCCCTACAGCATTCTCACTTGTTTTCCTCCTTCAAACTAAAGGAAACTGATAATTTAGCTGGATTCCGGGCACATGGTTATTAGTGTCATCTGTCCCCAAGAGATAAGTGACGTAACCTTAGTGCAAAGGCAAAAAAGTAAATTGCAACTTCACTTTGCTTGCAAGAGTATTGGTGCTTCTTTCTTGAGGAAACCCCTGTGGTTTGTTGTCACTGTCAAGCAGCGTTATATATTTAATGACTTAGAAAATATCTTATTTGTTTATGTTTGCGAGCTGTGGCCTACATATACAGGAGATTTTCCTGTACCTGGAACAATGAGACTTATAGCAAAATGTAAGCTAAACTTACTGGTATTATTAATGGAGGATCGAAATTTAAAAAAAAAAAGGTTCAGATATTTTAGTTGGTGCCCTGTCTCTGTAGAAGATCTGGCAAACATCTTATGCAAGTCTCAGACTAACCAACATTAGCGTTGTTTTAAACAAATCAGCCAAGCACTCTATTTTTTTTTTTCCCCTGCAGATTTTAAAATGTAGTATATTTGGAACAAAATTCTTAAGTACAAAGACATGAGATATGATGATTTAGCCCAAGACTTGGCCTGACGTTTGTGTCTTCCATCGCTTTTATTCAAGTTGAGGCATTGTGCAACTGAGCACATGCAAGTCATGAAGCACTATGAGAACAAGCAGATCCTTTGGCTCTGCAGCACAGTGTTGCAAAATTCAGTTTGGAGAAAGTGGAAGCATCTAACCAATAGGTAGCTCTAGACAGTCACATCTGGCTTCATTGGGCTGAGACTGAAGCTATGACCTCGTTATGCAAGCTGAAGCAGTTCGGATCATGCCAGAAAAATATTAGAGCTACAGATCTTCAAGGAATGTTGCAATCATGCAGGGAGGTACTGAGTAAGTTTAGACTATTCCAGAGCTGGACAAATGAACAAGAATTTGCTGAACTACACTTTTAGCCTTGGGCATCGAAGTCCTTTGAACCTAGCCTCAGTAACCTAGCACATTTTTGGCTTTCCTTGTGTTAAACACCTTTCCGACCCGGCCTGAATTTTTACAGGGTTGAATGTGCCTGGTTTTGTGCTATGACGTGTAAACAGGATTAGCTTAGCAAACACCTTGCTAAGTATGATTTCATTTGGTGCCCATGCTGGAAATGACGTGCGGCTTTTAAACCCTCTGTCAACTAATCCCCCATTTGATGTTCAGGTTGAGGGCTGTGGTCTTTGGTTAGAGTACAACGTGTTGTGGTTGATAAATCAATTTACTAGAATGTGTTGTGCGGTTCAAATGTCAACTGCTTGATAGAATTCTCTGTACCTGTAAAACATGAGCTAGGAAAAATCCTAGCTTCATGAAATTTAGTGCCATATAAACTCTCATTCACAGTGAAAAGAGAATTTGAACTCATGCTTGTGGTTTTAATAGTTGCTTACAAACTGCAGGTGCATGGAAGGAGTTTTTAAGGTAAGACAAGTATCAATGTCATCTTTCCTTTTCTGGGCTTGGAGCTATCCCTGACTTTGAGATACTTAGAAAAACAAAACATCCATTTGTGTGCCTAGTAGAAACAGATTTGGTTTGTATGTTGTAGCTTGATTTTGCTGGACAGCTATTTGTTCATGGAAAAATATAGAATTCAGGGTATTAGTGCACGTTAGGCAACTTTAAAAGAATTTAAAGCATTTAACCAGCAGAGGTTAATTGCCTTCTGAAAGGTAACCAGCTTGGTTAATGGGGCTCCCTTGCTAGGGACAGTACGTGACAGGTGTGCACGTTTTCAGTGCTACTTCATTCTGTTCACGTGAAATGACAGGGTGATGGTCACGCAGTGGTGATCTCAGTCTCTGGTTACGTTGCCTGAGGTTTGAGACCTTTTTTCTGTCAGTGATTTCCTTTGCTGAAATCGAACTCCTGCACAGAAGCTACCTAGGGTGTCTGAGGCGTGCGTCAAGTGCTACGGAGTGCATGATACTTGCACTGCTTTATTAAGGCTGTCATGAAAGATGCTTAATTCCCTGAAAAAACAGGAGGAGCCCCCAGGAGCAGCTCTTTGAAAAGCGTGAAATGAAGATAGAGATGTCACAGGCAGAGCCAAAGCATTGCTGTACGCTGTACCACCAGCATGTTGGGAGAGGAAGGATCCTTTTGCTGCTCCTGTGCATCTGTCCAGTCAATATATGTTTTATTACAGATGTTATTGATCCAGAGCACTACACCAGAGAGCCGGTACAAGCTGTACTCTGGCATGGGACTGCCTGCTATGGGGCTGGTGCTCTTCCAGGCTTTCCTGAACTTACCTTCCATAAACTTCCCCCCCACTGCCCCGCCACTTTGTGTGCTGTGGCTGAAGGCTGCCCAGCTCCTTTAAGTAGTCGGGCCCTTTTCCAGAAGAGATCTGAGACACTGTGGGCTCACCTTTAGCTCTGGCCGAGGGCAGAATTGCTGCTAGGGGTTGGCTGACTATTTGAGAAGCTGCGGAGGCTGGAGCTGTGGTTCTGGCAATTACGTAAGGATAAGCGTGCTCGCTGCAGGATGTGCCCGCTCCTCCTGTAGAGATACCAGGTTACAGGCTGTTGTCACGCTTGCTTTGCCCCAGTACTCGTGCTTCCATGACAAGCAAGTAACCTGCCTCAGATTGTCAAAGAAACATAAACACACCACGGTTTAAAAGCATGTCTGGGATAGAACTGAGATTCCCTCCTGACTTATGCAATTTGAGGAGCAAACATAGATGTTTTATCCTGTGCCAAAATCTGCCCACATAGGCAGATCAGACCTTTTTCTTTTTTTTTAGATGTTGTTCTGGAAGGTCAGAGACTATTTTGTTTGCTGCAGGTTTTTTTGCTTAGTGAAGCAAAGTTCACAGGAGCCAGAGTAATGATTGGATTTCCAAGATCTCTTCATTCTTCACTGTGTGCTTAGTTAAGTATATCTGTGGTGGTGTCAGCTTTGAGTAGTAGCGAAGAAGCTGTAATTTCTAATTAAGCAATAAACTTCTTTGTCCACTTAAAGGAGGGGAAAAAAGTGACTTTAGAATGACTGTTATAAATGATATGAAATAACTGGAGGGCTAGTATACAGCCTGAGCGCTTGCATAATGTGCACTGAACGCATTTACTGTGCTGCTGTTTGAGGTTCTGCCTCTGAATGTCTCCATGTGCAGAGACTCTGCTCCGTCCTGTAGCTCTCACTGCCCTCCTAGAGCCTGAACCAGAAAGTTGGGGTTAGATGCATGCAGCGTGCAAATGCAGTGCTAAGGATAGCTGACCTCTTGTACTGAGTGTGTTTCAGGCAGCCCTGAAGGATGACTCTGCTGTAAAGCCTTCAGGCTGAATCAGAAGATTGAGTCTCTTGGCTTTGCCAGGGGCAGTTTTCCTCTGTGTATCTATACCATTATGTTTTGGTGCCTTATTTGCAAAATAGATAATAATTCTCTACCTGATAAGGGTACTGCAGCTTTTCTTATGTTTATGAGGTTTGGTTTTTTTTTACTGGGTTTGTACTGTGGGTAAACTCTTCGCAAAGTGGAAGTGTAACAGTGTGGACTGCGTTGTTTTGGGTCTGTATTAATGCCTGCTGGATACAGAGACAGTCAGCTAGGGCTATTTGCAGTTATGTGGCCCATTGGTATATGGGATAAACTGACTTGTTTATCCCAATACCAGGGTTGGGGTGAGTGTGAGATGGAATGAGGCAGCCTAGAGAAGGGCTCAACTTCCCCTATTTTGTAAAGTTTCCTTTGTGCTGGATATTCCAAGCCTCTTGTTCCAAGTCCCGTTTGGTAGTGTCGAACCTCTGAATGTATATAATACTGAAATGGAAGTATGTGAGGCAGCTTTTATTACATTTATGCTGATTAAAACTTTCTAAGGTGTTTTTTGTGCTTACTTACGGAGTAAAAGTCGTAGAAAAGCTCAGCAATCAATACTGCTACTAGAAAAAGACATTTAATTTCGTTTCCTCGATCATTTTTCCTATGCACTAAACACTGAATAACTTGATTTCTAAAGCATATAATTACAAAAGTAAAATAGCTGAAGTAAACAACAGTTGCATATTTGTTTGACTAGCATTTTTACTGAGAAACAGTGGCTTCTTTACACCAGTATACCTGTGTACTCAAGTTACTAATGCATTTGAAGTAGGTTTCAGAGCAACTGCATTTGCAATCAACGGACCCCTAACTATTTAGGGGAGAAAGCTTGCCCTTTGTCAAAGCTGAGGAGACTGACATACAGCTATTGAGGATAAACAGAGTATCTCCTCTACATTGTAACTTATGTCTAAGCATCCTAGACCTGTTTTCTGTCATGGAGGGTGTACACTCTCTTGGCCCTTGCAGCAGAACTCAGTTTCATGGTCTGGAAATGTGGCGACTGGCAGGGAGCAACACACAATTCGAGATGAATTTTAGGTGAAGCCATTTATTGGGTGAAATCACACAGATTATATAAATTTGTTACTGCAAACGTGGCAAGCCAAAACACTGCTAGTTGGTTACACATGCTGTTCACACTGTACTGATTGGTTAGTGATTATAACGAGTTCTGATAAGTGTATTTTATAGCTCAATATCATTAGTTTACCTTTGATGCCTAAAAGCATCCGCACACTGGCTGCTTTGACCCTCTTGTTATGGCTGGTTCTTAACATGTTCCGTTACTCCCAAGTACCTTCCCATAACAACTTCTTGGTTTAGGGCAGCCTGTACCCCTGTCATCAAGGCCGCTGTGTTTTGAGAATGTGATTATTAGGATCTTCAGAGCATGAGTAACTTTTCCTGTCTAATGGGAACAGAAGAATATTGTCAGGGCCTAAATCCTGGGAGAAGAGAGCTAGGCCGCCGGCAGGCCTGCTGTCTTCCCCGACATGGAAACAGCTTTAAATTCAATGAACTGTGTGTGTCATCGCATTTGCAAGAGGCTGTCTGAGGAGAGACCACAAATAGAAGCAACTCTGGGGCAATTCCATAATGTACTGAGTGGAATCCAGAAAGGCCACATGGGAAGTTACTTCCAAGGTTTCTGTGCTTTCCAGAAACATTGCCACAAGCTGCTCAGAGCAAATTCAATAGATGATCTTTCTCTTTCTCTTTTTTTTTTTTTTAAAGCTTAATATTTTTCTGACTCTTAAGGATCCAGACTTGAAGTTGCCTTTTAAAATTTTATTTATTTTTTGATGTCATTTTGGTGCTAGTTTGTTACTGAAAAAAGAAACTGTTTTTTGTTGCACCTCCCCAGTAGCCTGGTACCACTACTTCGCTTTCAGTAACCGTTTATCGGGGCACGCTCTGCAATCAGAAAATCTGCAATCAGTTTCTTTTGAACTCTTCTGCGAATCTTGTCACAGCACCTTTCTTTCACTACATGATTTCTGCCTACACAAACACAATTTAATATTGGAGTTCATTTAGATTAGCCAGTCTAATGTTGCTTGATGAGCTGCCAGATAGGCACGTGTATATACTTCAAGTGAGATTTGATGTGTTTGCTGCTAAACTCTCACTTGCCTGAGGTTTTCACAATCCATTCTTCCTGTACTTAGGGCATTACCCTGGCTGCTAATTACTTCTCTCATCATGTACAAAATTGTGTTGTTTATGTTAAAGGTGATGCATCAGCTTCATCTCACTTAACTCGCAGACCGGCAAGTTAACTGCCTGCTTCTAGTGTTTCCCTCGAGGCTCTTGTTCTACTGGTTTCCTGTCAGCTTCTGCTTTCCAGGTAGAATAACTTGGAAACACTTGATTTCAGTAGCTGTCCTTTGAGCTTTTGGAATTTAGTAGATGTTACCTATTGGCCATACCTGTTCCCACGTCACGTTCAGGTGAATATACAACGCCAGGGTTGTGTGTCCGTGCAGTGATGGTGTTTGACAATAGTTCAAGCTACCCATGTGCAAAATGCTGTGGAGGTATACTTTGTACTGCATTATGTGCTGCAGGCCAGGCCAAAGGAGAGGGTATAGTTTAATCATTAGAAACCTTGGACTGAGAGGCATGACTTTATGTTACTATTCTAGGTTTTAATGCTGACTTACCATGTGACTTGTGTGAGTGATTTAACCTTTGTATGCCCCCGCCTACCCACATGTAAAATGACCATTATAATCTCTTCGTCTCCAGTTTTGTCATTAAAATGGCTATACTAGTGTCTGTGTTGCAAGCACCCTGTTTGGTAGCATGTTAAATACAAAGCTCAGCTCTAAAGATACATTTTCATCCTTCTCCTTTCTCATCTTTTAATGGCACAGCTACTTACTGGAGCACTGGTTCACACCCAGTTGGTGACCTCTCACAACAACTGCAGTTCAGCAAAACAAAAAAACTGTAAGGTAGAGGACTGGGACTTGTGGGCACAGGAGAAAGCACATCTTTGGACTTGTGAATCTGCACATCATTTCCACAAGCGATCCTGCTAGCTGTGAACCTCACCTTTGGAGTGCAAGGCCATACCATGTGCCCTGAGCTTAGTCTTTCTGAGCTCCCAAATCCAGACATACCAGAATTAAGTGCTTGTAGGCAAGAAGGAAGAAAAAAAATCATTAATTTTTTTTGTGTGCATAATTTACTGAAGTAGCCAGGTGCCATGTTGTCATAAATTATGGATATGGAGTAGACAAAACCTTGACAGCCGTGTTCCTCTATGGTCCATACAGAGCCTGGTGAGTAAGATTTATTTCTGCAGGAGTTAAAAATATCATGTTTTATGCAGTTTGTAAGCGGTATAGATTTATGTATGCATGAGTCAAAGTAATTCTTTCCCCTTGCTTATGATAGTAGAGCAATGGGACACAAAGTGACCTCAATAGGATTTGGCCCAAGTGTGTATCTCTGCAATACAGACATCTTCTGTAGGAGATGTGGAAGCTGTCTGGAAGTTCTTACTCTTGAAGATTAAGCACAAGCTAAAGTCCTGATAGTGCTGGTTCAGATCCTTACTGTGTTCTTCCCCTCAAATTTCTAATCTTCACAATAAAAAAAAAAAAGGAGAAAATGGAAGTAGAATCTCTTTGTGTGTCAGCTCAGAACTAACAGTCAAGAAGGTGACGTTAAATGTTTTGATCGTTTACTTTCTTAAGTAAAATTTAATATTATGAGTGACTCCGCCTGATGAAACAACATGGAGAAGTTATGTGTGTTAGTACAAAGCCTAAGTCCAAGCCTGATACATGTTCCCTTAGTGCTCCTGGAATGGGTGTTAATGGGCTGATATAAAGATGACTGACTGAGGCACAGCCCCTGGGACATCATTTAGTGTAACAAAATGCCTGCTTTGCTGAGGGTGTTATCTGTTAGGGATGAAGGCCGAGATTCTGGTCCCAGTGATGCTCATGGCAAAATTTCTACTGGCTCTTCCTCCAGCAGAATTTTACCCATCATGTTGAAATTTAGCCAGGGGAGGTGGCAGAAAACTACCGTGGTTCCTCTTTGCGTCAGACAGCGGTCAGATGTTTAATGCGGAGCTGAGATTTCTCTCTTTGCCCCACGTGGCTTGCGTTCGCCGCCCTCCTGCTCTTTGTCAGCAGCCCACCTGCTCTGGTGGGTTGAGCTGGGCCCTGGGTTTGTAGAGAAGCAAGTGAGGACCACAGATAGTGTCCCTTCCCATGTCTGCTGCTGGGATTCTCAGGCAGTAGTCCTAGCAGTGTCTTAACCTGCTAAAGCTGATTCTGCAGTGAACAACTGATTGCTTTATTTAGATCGTATGTAGGTCTCTCTTCTTTTTATATTTTTTTTTATTTCAAAATTACTTTTTTGTATTTACACTGCTTACTCTGGTATGCTCTGTTATATTCTTTCCTGTTCCACCATAGCTATATTAGCACACAACTTTATACCTGTAGCATTGAAGTAGTACAGGATATAACCTTTTCTTCATGAAGTGTTTTCCATTAATGTCCAAAATTATTCTTCCAGCTCCTAGCCCTTCAATCTTTCAGTACTTCCTTGTAAAATGTGTGGGTACATTAGTCCAGAGCAGTCTCGGTGATACACTGCACGCAGAGACAAAGAGGCATCTTTGTTCCAGTTACGTTACTTTCCCCATAAGGATCAACTAGCTCATTTACAGCACAGAGGCTCCTGGTTGTTGACTTTCCGACAGTAATTTAGATAAAGCAGCAACTAAAAATGCTAGAACATGGTCCACCACTGTGCAGACATTCATGTTCTGTTCCTACATGTATGGCCTTGCCTGGCTTCCACAGGAAATGTTTCCTAAAATACAAGATGTAACTTAAAACGTGGCTGTATATGTAAAGGAAAACCAATTAAAGAAAAACAAAAACAGTGCCTCTAATCCAAGGAGTTTGAGACAGGAAAGTTTCTATCGTTCGTGTTGAGAAATTAGAGCACGTTGACATTTAAGGTTTTCTCTGAAGCCAGTTCTGAACTTTCTTGGAAAGAATTCAGAGGGACAAACAGCATTTCCAGCGATACTTCAGTCTTTCACAAGGGAGAGTATTTAAACCCCAGTAATTTGGTTTCATTCAGTAGAGGTGTGTACTTTTGTAGAGGAAATGCCAAGTGACAATAGCTCTGCTAATCTTGATTACTTTTTATGGATTTATCTAGTGAAGGGTGTCCCTGCCCATGGCAGGGGGGTTGGAACCGGATGATCTTTGAGGTCCCTTCCAATCCAAAGCATTCTATGATTCTAAGTGCTCCATGAGCTCCTGAGGGACCTGCAGACCCTCATTTCTGTAGGGGTTTACATCAAAGCACAGCAGTGGGCACATACGCGCTCTTTAGATAATGCGGATCAACAGTCTCCTTGGGCAGTATGATAATGAGCGCATGGGGGGAGGTTCCTGGGAGCTCAGGGGTAGGGTGACGGGTGTATGAATGTAATTCTGGAAGTAACTCATCAGATGATGACATCGGGTGCATCACAGAGATGATCACAGGTGCCTGATGGCTGTACCATGAATGGCAAAAAGCTAAGGCCTCGATCCTGCAGATATGAATGACAGCTGATGTGTACAAAGCCATGCTAGCAGGTATCTTTGCAAGCCTGGGTGCTAAGGTAAGTGCAGGAGAATGTAGAGAATGTGTGCGTGTTTTCTTATTTACACGTAGATAGAAACAAAGGAGAACCAAGTCTTAGCCTCTAAAACAGCCTGGAGCGTCTTTAAACTCCTGGCTATATTTTCAGTGAAAAAAAGTATCTTAGAGGGGGGGTAATTTTTGTTGTGAGCCACAACTTTTTAGGATGTGTAGCAATGTAAAAGCTGTTTTGTTATTGGGTAGGTTGGTAGGTGAGACAGGAGGAGAATTGAGTGGGTTTGCACGCATGAGTAACGACCCAATTCCTCCGCTGAACTAAGGTGTGATTCTTTGGCAGACTGATATTGCTAGGGAGGCTGCATTAATTTGTATTTGCATACTATCGGGATTACTTTCCACAGATCGCCTTAATTCACTGAGATTGTGTTCAATCTTTGCCACGGTAGCGATTACCTCACACTTGGTACGCTCATGAATTCTCAAAAGGGGTTTTTCTCCTTCACTCAGGGAACACAGGTGCGTGGTGTGAAGTAAAGCGATTTACGTGGAAAATAAAGAAACCCGCATTCAAACATACTTTCCCCCCCCCCCCCTTTCTGATAATGGGAAGTTTAGTATGTAATTTGGTGCCAATTTAAGGTAATTTCGTTTCCTGCTAGAAAGATGTGAACTGAAACCGCAGTGTGCGCTAGCTCTTTCCTAGTCCCTGAGCAGTATCAAAGTTAGGGAGCCGCAGGGATAACGCTGGGGGCTGAGAATAGGGAGCCTGCAGTTTTATTCCAGCCCTGGCAATTACGCGCCGCGTATGCGGCCGCAGCGCTTAACTCTTAGGTGCCTCAGTTTCTCTGCCAGCCTGAAAAACCGTGTGTCGCACGGGGAGCCTGCGCAGCCTTGCGATTCCCGGTTGCGAAATCGGCTTAAATGTTTTTGGAGAGCCAGAGGTTAATTGTCGCGGGGTAACGCCGGCGGTGCCACAGGCGGGATGTGGGTGCCGGCGGGTATGACCGCCCAGCTGCCGGCCTCGCAGCGTCGCTTCCCACCTTCGTTTTTGAGCCCGTTTGACTAACTACAAGCGAGGACGCGGCAGGAGCCGGGGCCGCGGCCAAGTCGGCGCAGTTGGGAGCGAGGAGCTCCTCCGGCTGCCGCTCCCCGGGCAGCCACCCACCGCCGAGGGCGAAAGGGTAGAGGGCGGAAAGCCCCAGCCCGGCGGGCTGGAGCCCGCTGGGCGGCTCCGGCCAGGCCCGCGAAGAGTTAACGGCGGCTCCCCTAGGGCCGCCGCCTCTCCACCCCGGCGCTACGTTATTATTATTCCTCCCCCCCCCCCCCCCCCGCCTTTCCCTCGCCTTCCAGTTTTGGCAGGGGATTAAAGTAGCTCCCCCCTGTGGCAGCAGTGACCCAGAAACGAGTTTGATTCACGGAGTCCTTCCTCCATAACAAGTACAAACGTCAGTCAGAGGGAGTCTCTGTGTGTGCGAAAGAGAGTGAGCGCGGGTGTGTGCGTGCGGGTGTGTGTGTGTGGCGCAGGGAGCCGCTCTCCGCGCCCGCTCCCCGGCGCCGCGCCGAACTCATGAGGCGGCCCCGAGCCCTCCGCGCAGGGGGAGCCCGGCCGCGCCGCCCGCCCTCGCCACCGCCGCCTCGCCGCCACCGCCAGCAGGTAACCGTGCCGGCCGCCGCCCCGCCGCCGCAGCGCCAGCCGGGGGAGCCGCCAGCACAGCCATATTTGATGGTTTTTTTGTCGCTCCGGAGGCGGCGAGAGAGCAGTTTCGTGCCGAAGGTCGCTGCCTAGTGGAAATAAGATAGTACGTCATTAACATGGCGCCAAGAGCCGTGCGGCTCGGTACGGGGCGAGGGGAGGCGGCCGAGTTGCGGCTCCGCTATCCCACAAGCAACTTGTGCTGGGCTGGGGCGGGCGGGAGGGACGGGGCCGTGGGAGGAGGGAGGGGAGGTTGTGCCGCCGCTCGGCGCAACGGGCCGGTGCCGGCAGCGGCGGGCGGCTCTTTTTTTGTGTGTGTGTGTTGTTCTGCTGCGGGCTCCGGCGCGGCAAGTAAGGACCGCGCAGCTTTGAAGGTGCGGCGGCCAAGTGAGCTGACGGCATGCCGCGCTCCCGGCCCCGGGCGTCGCCGCAGGCTGCGCTGGGGATCGGGAGGGGGGGTGAGGGGCGCCTCGTGGGGGGCATCGCCGGGCATCACTCTCCGTGTAAAGTAGGAAGCGTGGGAGCAACTTGGTAGACAGATGGCAACGGCAGAGCGCAGGTCCTGCTCAGATTTGTGATGTGTAGGAAAGGGGGCGGTGGGGAGAGCCACGGCCAGTGTCTGTCACCGTGTCACCCACATGTCCGCGAGACCCATCGCCTCTCGCCGAGGGCGGGGAGCACGGGCGCGGGGGAGGAGGTGTTGATGTGCAGAAGCAGCTTTGCAGTTACGCTGATATTCCTCCCCCCCCCCCCCCCCCCCAGTCCCTGGTGGCTTTCGCTTGTGGGGAGGGAAAAAGAAATGCTTAGAAAGCATAAAAGCTGCTCAGCAGTGAAATTAAGCAGAAGTTGCCTTTCGGAGCGGGAGCGCCGCAGCCTGTTAGTCGTGTGCTTGGTGGTCGAAGGAGCGTGTGCTCTGGGGCACCGGTGGGTGTTCCACTGGAAGGGGAGAGCGGCAGGCTGTCATAGGTGCTCCCGTATCGTGTGACACCTCTCCCTGCCGCCCCCCCTCCCCGCGGCTCTCTGGGGCGAGCGCACGGTGCCTGCTGCTGGAGGGCAGCAACTTGCCGGAGCCCTCAAGTGCACGTGTTTGAGAGCGTGTGCGCGGGGGCGGTGTGCGGGGCTGCTCGTGTGAGGGGGGCGGCATCCCTGCCGCCGGGCGGGCGGGGCAGCAGGTGCACGGCGGCCCCGCAGCGCCGTACCCTTGCCCCGGGTCGAGGAGTTGGGAGAGTGCGAGAGCGGGACGTCGGCAGGAGCGGACGCGGGGGGTGGGGCGCGGTACAAACTTCGACAAGGTGCAGCGTTGGGAGCGGCCCCTCTCCCGCGGCTTGGTGCTCCGTGGGTGCCCCGGGGCAAGGCAAGACGTTGATATGCCGGCCGCCCGGGGCAGCTGCGGCGCGCCGGGGTGAATCGGCGTGCCTGTACCGGAGTTTGTTGACGGGGAAACGGAACGTCACAGGCGGTGTCGAAACGCGAACGTAACAGAACGACAAGCACGGGGGAGCGGCGGCAAACGCCTGCCGTTGCTCCGGTGCTAGTCAGGGCAGCGCCACGATCTCGCTCTTCCCCCGGGGCCTGGCAAGCAAGATGGGTCTGGGCTGCGGTGTGCCAGATAACCGCGTTATTTCAGTGTAACGGTCCGTCCTCCGCCTCCCGGAGGAGGTGAGTGCAGCTCCAGCGATTATTCCACTTGCTGAAATTAGACAAAGCCGCCCTGATGCTGCTGCCACCCTGCCTGTCCCTGGGCTCGGGTAGTCGCCTTGCTCCGAGGATGTATTTTTGCTTCTCCTCCCTCCTTTCTCTTTTCCCTTTTCCCTTTCCCTTCGCGCCCGCTAGTTCATTAGCGATGGGCGATGTGGCGTTCGTTATTTTGGGGAGGGTGGAGGCAAAGGGTGTTTGTTTGTTTGCACCGCCTGCTGGTTGGTTTCCTGTGACAAGAGGTGATACACAGTTTCCAGAACTGTCTGGGAGTGGGAGGAGAGACAGACACAGAAAATGAGCTCAAGTCTCCTCTCTGCTGCTGCTGCTCAATCCGCCAAAACGCCGTCCCGTCCCCCTCCCTCCACGCTCTCTCCGTCGCAGCGCGGAGGTGGGGGCGGGGGGGCGGTGGGAAGGTGCTTTGGCCGTTTTCAGTAGTGACAAGCGGCTGGGGGGAGAGGGAGCGGAGCCGGGGGCACCAAGTTTGATTTGCGGCTGGGGCCGAGCGGATTGGTGCGGCCGGCGGCGGGGAGGAGCGGGAAAGGGAGCCGGGAGGAGGAGGAGGGGGCGAACCGGGCCGTTTCAAATGGGAATCGGCGGCTGTGCCGCTGCCCGGGAAGGTGCCACCCCCGCGGGGGTGGTGTAGCCAGGCGGCACCGGGGCGGAGGTGGCTCCGTCTCCTCTCCCCGCCGCTGGCCGTGTCTCGGCGGCGCCTCAAGCCCTGCGCGCGGGCATTAACGGCCGGCGGGCGTCTGAGGCGCCGCGCGGGGGTGGGCAGCCGCCTGAGTCGGGAGCTGAAGCGGGAGCGCGGCCGGAGGAGGAGGAGGGCCGCCCTGAGCGGCACCCGGCCGGCGTGAGACGCCGCTTTTGAATTTGCTCTTCAAGCCCCGTCTCCCGCCCTCTGGAAAGGCGGCCCCGAGTTGGCAGCCGTTGGCTCGGCTGAGGCACCGCTCACCTGCGAGGCGCCCTGAAAAAGCCCGGGAGCAGTGCGGGCCTCTGACTTCTCCCCCTTCTCACTTTCGTTTCTTCCAGCTAATGGCTTTATTCTAATAAACTCGGTGAGATTCACCCGCAGGTGAAGCCCGGGGGCGTCTTGAGACCCGTCGGCTGTCCAGTGAGACCTGTTCATGTGTGACAGGCAAACACGGCTGGCTTGTGTGGCTGCACACGCATGTTGGAAATAAAAGGCTTCTTGGTAGCTGCTAGGTAGTATTAGAAATTATTAGCGTTTAGCAGCGCGTTGTGGTTGATATTTTAATGTTAAAAGTAGGAAGATGTTTTTGTGCTAGTCCCGCTTTTTTCTTTTTAGGGAAAGATTTAGCTGTGATTTGGAATAATTTCCTTTTTAAGCCGACACTGTCTTTTAAGTAAGTCAAGTGCTGCCCACACTTGCAAACCTAAAACCTTAATAAAAGTTACACCAAAATATGCTTGTTATGATTCTATTTTTAGAGGTTTCTCACACTCAGTGGGATATTGTTGAAACAGCAAGGGTTGTTCGTTTTTAGTGGCAGGATTTTCCCTCTGGTTTCAGATACCACTCACTCTGCTTTTGAGCTATGCTTAATACATACGTTTAAAATAAAATAACAATAATAAGCTCTCCTTTCCCCTCACAGCTGCAGATTTCCCTTCCAGCTTCTCTGGTTTCATTCCCAATTCACAGAATATAGTTAAAAAAAAACCCCCAAAACTCTTCAATCTTCCCTCAAATGTTTTCTCCATGTGATTAGTCCCGCTGTTTTCGCGCTCCTGTTTTCAGCTGGAGCTGAGCAAGCTGACAGCTTTTACTAGATGGAAGATGGGTGCTGCATGGGTTGGATTAATTTGTGGAACCCGATTCGTCATTGTGCTGGTTTCTGAGCAGTGAGTTTCACCAGCACAGTTTGGAAATAATTTACTGCCCAGATTGAGAGGAAACTTTATGAGCTGACTTGCGCAGGTGCATAAATGAACATGTGGATGCTGAGAAGTGTTGGGCTGATATGCCCAAATTCTGCCGTTTCTTGTGAAATTTTGAATAGGTGTGCTGAAGTCAAATATTTCTTGCGGAGAGCACTTGTGGTCTCAGAACATACTTAGTTCTTTCATGAGTCTTGGAGGATTCTTTTTTTTTCCTTCAGATTTAAGTTTCTTTTTCCTTGCTATGTTAGGTTGGTGAAGTCTAGAGTGGTCTCATAAACTATTTGAAAAGAGTACAGTAGTAGAAGCTAAATGTCTTCATCTCCTAGCCACTTGATTAAGGCTATGTCACACTTCCATTTGTACAGTAAGCATTTTGAAGCAATTTCTTGCGTACTAGAGATAATTGGGTCTTAGTTTCATTGCAGTTAGTGGGCCACTTTCAGGAAGAGCCAGTTCTTCAGTTTGTCTTCAGGGTGTACATCTGTCATAATTCTGCTTTCTCCCCATTCTGTCTCTGCAGCTGTTCAGTGCAGTTTATTGTAGTGACACCCATTAACGTGGTTACAGTTAATTGTCTGCCAGAGTTGGAATTATGCACTCTTTTTACCCAGAGGTTTTAAACAGCCCTTAAAAATACCTTTTGGAGAATCATGCTGTGTAAAACCTTTGACCTGAGGATGTAGATTTTTTTTTCTTGTATAATTATTCTAAGAAAACTGGTTCTTTGTAGCTATTTGCATAACAAAGACCGACACACTTCACATCTTCCTCTTTGATCATCTCTCTACTTGGGGGTCAAACTGAGTGAAAAAGTATATGGTGTTCTTAACTGCACAGTTGTAGCCTAAAAAGTTCTGCGGAGTGTTCCGCATGCGTGTACATGTGTGCATGCTGCCATGCCAATTTTTTGGAGTAATGTCTGGATTTCTGCTGTGAGGAATTTAGAAAAATGGATTTGGATTCCTTCCACCCCCCCACCCCCCCCCCATCAGTGTGATTCCTGGGACTTCAGTGTGGGAGAAAAGGAAGAAACTTTGTATTCCTGTCCAGTGTGGGTTTTTTATTAAGAATAGAGGAGCATGATAATGTATACTGCTGAAAATAAGTGAATTTGGTGTACTGTGTCTTGCTGCTGATTCTAACCATTTGCCCTGCATCTGCCAGCAAATACTGGGAAGTAGGCAGAGATGTCTGTATTTCGAACTGTATCTAGTTATTTGTGTAGAGTTAGCTCTTTGTTGCTCACCTCCACAAGAATATGTAGATCTGAATGCTGTTTTGTGGCTTGACACTGATTATGTTGGATTAGCATCTAGTCATTTCATTAGCATAGCATCTGACAAGTATTTCCGAGAAGGCTTAGAGCACTCTCCAAAAACGCAGTAGCCAGAAGAAATGTTCAGGCGTTGTATTTTTGCCTTTAAAAACAACCTGACCGGTTTTCTGGAGTTACATTTGCATATTTGAAGTTTATACCTAGTCAGTAAGTAAAATCCAGAGCTTGGTTTTCAGAGCTAGCATGATGGAAAAGCCTCTGGTGACGTCTCTCTGTGAAGCACAGTGACTTCAGCCTCTGGAGCAGAGCACATTGCAAGCTGTGCTGTCCTCACCAGTACTGCCCTGGTGCGGTAAGCTCATCTGTGGGTGCTTGGTGACTAAAAAAACCATGGCCTGTGCCCCATCTGTGCCACTTGTTGCAGTGGCGTGGTTGCACAAAGCATTCTTAGATGCTTTATCCACCTGTGGAAATGGGGTAACACTGCCAGCAGGGTCATGGCTGCTGCTATAAAGCTGTGCTTGATTGGAGGGTGACATTTAAAGGCTGAGTGACCTGGGGCTGTTCAGCCTGGAGAAAAGAAGACGGAGAGGGGATCTGATCAATGTTCATAAATATCTCAAATGTGGGACACGGGGAAATGGGCAGCCTCTTTTCAGTGCTCTGTGGGGACAGGACAAGGGGCGATGGCCTCAAGTTGGAGCACAGGAAGTTCCGCACCAACATGCGGAGGAACATTTTCACAGTGAGGGTGATAGAGCCCTGGAACAGGCTGCCCAGGGGGGTGTGGAGTCTCCTTCACTGGAGATACTCAAGACCTGTCTGGACGCCTATCTGTGCGACCTGTCCTAGGGAACCTGCTTTGGCAGGGGGGTTGGACCCGATAATCTCCAGAGGTCCCTTCCAACCCCTACGATTCTGTGAATCTGTGATTTGTCTGAGTCCTGTCTACATGCCCCCTCTCCCCCCCCGCCACCATAAATGGGTAAACATCAGGAAAATAAGTCAGTGTGCTGTGTGTTGGTCAGTCTGATTTCTGAAAGGATGGTCTTAACATGAAAATGAAATGATGTACAGAAGTTGCTGGGTTGTTAGGAATTGTCACTGAACTCGGGACACGTGTGGCTTGGGGATGCAGCAGCTTCTGTTGCTAAACTCTGTTGCAGCTGGACTCTGAGCTTATCAAGTGTCGGGCTTGCTCTGCAGGTGAACAGTAGTGTATGGGCAAACGCCCTCTTGGGACTGGTGGAAGGACTTGGGACAGCTATAGGAACGTCTGTGATAGAAGATACGGGGTTCAAGGCTTGGTTGATTTCTTGCTTCAGAGAAGCATTCATTTTGTGAAGGGGGTTGGGAAGTTGTTTTGTGCCGTGTGCGGGTGCAGTGAATGTTTTGTGGAAACAGCAATTACATGGTTGCATGCAGTTGATGGGAATCGAGCTCAGGAGCCAGGGTGCCTCTTCCTGTCCTGCAGGTGTTGGAGCCTGAGTCCATACTTTTTACTACTCATAATCCTAAAGCTTGGCTTAAATGCTTCATCCTGCTTATCCTTAAGTGTGAATTCTCTTTGCTTACAGGCCTAGTGATGATAGCCTATTTGTACCTTTAAGCTAAACTAGCTGTGGTACAATCAGTCTTGATGAACCTGCCTTTACTTCTGACCTGTTGGAATTGGCAGACCTCCTTCAGTTTCAGGATATGTTTTAATGAGGTCAGGGTTGGATCAGGTACACTGTATATGCACCTGAGTATATTGTGTATGTCAAAGTAAAGTGGAGTGAAAAATACCAAGGTTTCCTGATTCTGAAGAGTGAGAATTTCGGAGACAAGTACTACGGCTAGCACTCAAATCGAAGATTAGCAAAGAGCATGAGGTAGTTTTACTGTAAGGCTGATAGTATTTCCATTCTGCCTTTATCAGTGTAAAAACACCTCATTTTTAGTTGAGGATGTCCCATGAAGAATGAGTTACTATATATATGTATTTTAAGATTTAAAAAAAGTATTACTTGAATTCACAGTATCGTCTAAACACACTGGGAAAGTGCACGTGTCTGCGGTTGAACGGGAAAAGCGTGCACCTTCCATCTGTACCTAACCGTCACTACCCACGATCCGTGGTTATTCTTAATGCAGTTCTTGTGTGACTTTGAGGTCACCATCACTGATAGTCTTTGAAGCAGATGCACTGTGATAGCCTTAAGAGCAGCAGCATTTCAATCTGTGCGGTTATAATTATTAGCTGCTCTTGTGTTACCTACAGAATGTGTGTTCTCAACTGTGGATATGAACATCTGGTGGGAACAGTTTAAAATTATTTTAGAAGTTGAAAAAAAGCTGGCTTATTACTTCTAATGACAAAAATTCTAGGGGGTTAGTATTACGAGGTTTGAGACTTGCTTTAAGAAGCCAAATGCTGCTTTTCCATCTGTGATTTAGCTCCCCATAAACTCAAGCTAGTTTCCAAGATAGGGGAAATGAGATCTCTGGATTTTAACTTTCTTTTTTCTTTTCTTTCCTCTTTTTTTCTTCACATTCATCTATAAAGGAACCTCCCAGAAGTTTGGGGTTTTTCTTTTCATGTTACTTTTGAGTACACAGGCTTTTCAGTGTGGCCAACTTCAGAAACCTGACTACAGTGGACAAGGAAATCACCTGCCTTACCTAACACTATGTACTCTGGGAAAGTGGCTTCTGTTCTGGCTTTTCTTATTTCCTGAAGAACTTTGGAGAGTGTTCAGATTGGAAGTGTGAGCACCACTTACTCCTTTAAACAGCGGCAAATATGTTTGGTTTGTTTCTCAAAGAGATGTGGTAGGAAGATGAGAACCTTCCAGGTCTTACCTTATTTTGTGAATTTGCAGAAATAATAGCTATGAGAAGATGTACACAAAATATACTTATCCAAAAAGATGTTGAGGAGCAGAATTCCAGATTTTCATGTTGATTGCAGGCCCGTGAGTGTGTCTTGGTGTATATATGCTCTGTTGTTTTGGTTTGTGGTGCATAGTACTTTTCAGACCACGTGGGAGTGAACCAACAAATGAGGATTTTGATCAGGAATAGACAAGTTACATTTCTGAGAATTTTTTTTTTGTATTTTTTTCTATATCCTCTTTACTTTTTTATGGGAGATACTTCCATTCTAGGTGAGTGTGTTCTTTCACATTGCTATTGCTAGTATTTCTTACCAGTTACAGGAAAAGCATGTGAAGACTAGAAGTGGTGCCTTACAAAAGAGAGATTTATCCCCCTGGTTTTGACCTTGTAGCAGCTAATTGATTTTTTTTTTTTTTTTTAGTTCTGTCTTAGCCTGTTTTGGATCTGAAAGTTGGCTTTCTGTCTTTATTAAGTGACTGTATAAGAACTTGGCTGAGGATCCACTACACTTCCACCAGATTCAGTTGCTTTTGATGGTCCAGGCTGGTCTGTGTATTTATTCATTGGCAGCATTTCCGTCTGCCATACACACACAGTTCCGGTCTGCTTCAAAGCAATTATTTCAAAGAATTCTTCTAGCACTCTAAGAGGTTGTCATTTGTGGTTGTTTATTCTCTGGCATCACAGGTTATATGTGCAGTTTTCCTCTGTGAAATGATGACAAAAAGTCTTGGTGAGATGAACTGTTCAATTTCTCTTTACAGTTAGTGAGCAAAGTTTGCAGCTCAAAACTGTTAGTGTTTTGAAGACCAGCCCTATTAAATCCCCCTCTGGAAAGTCATTCTGTGAGGGAGGCTTCCTCCCAGCTCTTGCTTGTGTGTATAATATGAAAAAGGAGGCAATCTTGCAATGCTTGGGCTCTCACAGCTACCTTAGGTTCCCTGTAAGTGTCTCGCATTTGTTCAGCTGATGCTAGTGGTAAGATGAATTCCCTCAAGAAAATGTCTGTTTCTTTTATATGAATTGCTTTTGGAAGAGAAGATACTTTTGTGCTTTTTGGAAAATAGTGTCAGGCTTTGATGAGGCTTTTTGGGTTTCCTCATTTTGGGAATTAATCTTAAAAAAGTTGAAAGTGTTCTTGAGTTTACCACAATGAGACATGGTTTTGGCCAACAAAGTTGAAGTAGTTAACTATATACTGACGAGTCAGTGAGAAGAGTTTTGGTGAAACATTTCTAGGAAATCTCAACTCCCATGAAAATGAGGTCAGCTTTTCTGCACCTACCTAGAAGCAAAAAAGTATTTTGTCATCTCATTACCAATCTGTGCCCCAGAGGTATGTACAAGGGTTTTGCTGCTAGCAGAACACCCAGATCTTGTTGATATTGCGATTGATAAGTGTAAGCAAAGACTCGGGGTTTGATGTGCATCTAGAGTCCTTGTCAGTTTAACTTAGGGTGGATGTGCCTTTTTGCACTTGTCATGTTTTTTCTGCGCTTCAACTTAGACTTTTTAATAGCTTTTTACATGTAAATGCTGACTAGCTATTTACAGCTTCCTAAATTTTTCTGAATTTGGTTTAATTCCACAGAAAATACAGGCAAAAATAAAAACGCCCTGTGAATAGCAGTTAAAAAGATACGGAACTTTTTGCCTTCACATTGCCGGTTCACGTGCAGTGGAACTCAATACTGGTAGAAGTTGGGCAGTTTGGAGGAGCTTTTGTGTGATCAATTGGTGGTCTGAGTCTTGAGGAGCACTTGGTGTTAAATGTGGCGCCAGCAACGTGCCCGCTGGAGGAAGTAACTCTCTTACCTTAGAGGGTGGTGCTTTGCAGGGCATAGATGATGTATGTTTAGTTAATCCAGGAAAACTTGGCTTGCTACTGATGATGATGTTTCTTTATGTATATAAATGGATCACTTTAATCTTTGATTTCATAAATCTGGCACTTTAAAGAGGAATAAAATGGTTCCAAAAACATATTAGCCAAAGTAAATATTTACGCAAGTAGTAAAACCGTTATTGTATTGCGAATCAGAACGGGCAGGGGAAGTCAAGCAGGCTGACTGCAGTTACTTTGTGATTTTTTCAGACCTTTCAGAGCAAAATACACTTTGGTTTGGGGTGAAAGTGTTGGTGGGGTTGACATTGATACTCTGCAGTTTTGCTCACCTGTCATGTGATGCCTAACAAAGCATCCTTGAGATACTCACTGTTCATATTTCAGATGCTGTTTAAAGTTGTTTGTTTTCCTTTGTGTGCTGTAAATCCTCAAATGCCATCAGAAACACAACTTGATGACTGTGTATTATTATCTTGGGTTAAGTGCTGTCTCATTGCTTTGCAGGCTGCCTGCTGTTTCCCGTGGAGATCATGAAACGACGTCGGCTTCCTAGCAGCAGTGAGGATTCTGATGACAATGGCAGTAAGTGCTCCTTTGTTGTAGAGTGCAGTAGGTTATGAGTTTGAAAACACATTTTAATGTGGTGTCTTATGTGACAGGCGTTATGCATATTGGTTGGACCGGTAGAAATGTCTATTGTAAGGATCTAGTTTTGAACTCCGTAGTTCTGAGGACAGGTGAACAGTAAGTCACAAGTCTCCTGAACTGTATTGACTACACAGCGTTAATAAGATAAAACCAGAGAACAAGTTGGTTGTCATCTTTAAAATCTTTGCAAGCAACATAATTTATCACCACAGGGACAGAATTTGCATGGAAACATAGGCTACCATTGTCCAGGGCTTAGTATTTAATAGAAGTTTGCATTGGGATTTTAAATTTGCTTCAGTGTCCTCATACTCTCTTATGCAATAGAAAGGTCTATGGCTTCAAACGTACGTAGAAAGATTGATGGTGCATAAAAGCTGTTACTTACTTTGTTTAAGGATTATCATCTTTGAGGAATAGCTTTTGAGTATTTGAATTCAGTAAATTGGGTACAGAACGGTTGCGTAGTGGTTTTTGGTTGTTATTTTTTTGGTGGTTTGTTTTTTTTAAACTGTTTCTCTGCTGACATAACCAATATTGAACTCTGTATGGTGTATATATATCTCTTGTGCTTGGGTTCCAGGGATTCATAATCTTTCATTTAAGCAGGAAAAAAAAAAGGGGGGGGTAAGGTAAAATGGCAGTTTGGGAAGTATGCCAAGGTGTTTTGTTTGCCAAAACAAGCAAGTTGATTGTACTTGACAATAATGCAGCTTAGTCAGTTGTCAGAGAGAGGTTTTAATGTGATGTGGCTGGATGCATGTCTTCAAATCTGAAGTATGTTGTGACATTTCAGTCTGAAATTTGACTGAAAATGATCAGGGAGGTTTTCTAGGTGCTTTTGAAAACTTTACTCTGAGAATGTAGCCCTGTGCTTCTGTGCTGCGGCCCAGCACAGGTGACTACCTCACCTGTGTGCAGTGCTTAGGTGTGTCTGTGCTGCACGGATCTGTTTAGGTATGGCCAAACCTGCACCTTAAAACAACCTGAGGCAAACTGTTGGTGAAGTGAAGGAGTGGTAAAAGGATTGGAGGAGGTGAGAACTAGCAAGCTGATTAGGAGTTAGCCCAAGGAAGGATTGAGTAAAATCTATTAATAAAAAGGAGCAGGATTCGTCTTTGGTTTTAGAGAACTGTGGGTAGTTGTGGGATTTTGGAAGAAAGAAGTCCCAAATCAGGCCTGGCTTTTCCTTGTTGAAAGTTAACTTGGGGTTACGAAAATGGAAGTCAGTCTATTTCCTCAAAGGTGATGTGTACTTTGCCAAAACAAAGACACGTTTTTACTTGTAAAACAGACAGCATCAAATGTGCTGTTGTTCATTAGAATTTTGCTTTACCCTTTTTTTCATTCCCTAGCAGCTTGATATAATAGCATTTCATTTTGATAACAGTGTTTGTTTTTACTCTTACCTGTTTTGTTTGGTTTTTTTTACTCTTTGATCCCGTCATGCGCCTTATGTCGTAGGCTTTAGCAAATAAAATAGGAAGCAGGTAATCTTGGAATTGAAGTTCTTAAATAGATACAGTTGACTTATCTGTTGCTGATTATGCTGCTTGTTTGTAATGTCCTTTGAGAGATAACTATCTGGAATAGGGCTGTTGACTTCCTGAATTATGTTGTCCAAAAACTGGTACTTTTTTATCTGTTTCTTAGATCAAGATCTAAGAAAATGAGTTACCAAAAGAAAAACCTTTGCCCTTTTATGTTCTATTTTAAAGCCTAATTAGTATGAGTAACTATTTTTTTAATTAATTACATTGCAAAAGGCAGTGGAATTTTGAAAGTATTTTCAAGCATTGTTTGAAATATACTGCTTTCCTTTCATTACCCTTTTTTTCTTGACTTAATTGTGTTTTTTCCCCTTGTGAAGTAAGAGGGACGTGTTCAGAAAGATGAAGGGTTAATACTAAGAAACTGAGATAGCGTTTAATGTAGGGTCAGCATCTCCAAGCTTTCTGTCGTTCACACTTCCCTGAGAACAATGTCCAATGTTCAGGTCCTTTCCCTCCATTTTTCCTGTCGTAGGAGATACCAGTAGTTCCCTGCAACTACATTTGAAAGTCAAGCATCTCCCCTTACAGGTTTCACCTTCGTTTAATCTTTTCTTAAGTAGAGTTACTGATGACTCTCACTAGGGTAATTTCTGTATTATCTGTCAGATAGTATCTCTTGATCCACTTGTGCCAATACTGTTGTTAGAAGGGTAAGCAAATTTTGTAGTCTAAGGAAATAAAATGTAAAAATTTCATTAAATTCTGGGCTCTGCTTTGGGCTTGAAGTTTTTTCACCAGCTATTTTCCTTCTCAGAGTTTCCAGAGGCAGAAAACAATTAAATAGGCTATTCTGAGCACTTCAAACAGCCGTCTTCTAATTGAAAAGTTGAAATTTTAATCAACACTTAGTTGGAATCCTATTGCCAAACATCTGCTTCCCTTCAGTCAGCAGCACCTCTTGACCCTCCACTGTGCTTCTTGCATTCCCATCATACTGAACTCAATAGTCCTTCAGCTTAGAGCTCTGCACTGCTCTCCCTCATCTAGCAGAGTGAGGATTGGGGCTCCAGCTGTTGGGTTTCCTCAGTTTGCAGCTTTCTGCTGTCCATTAGTAGACTGTGTGATCAGGCATCTGAGATACATTGTGAGTGTTGCTGGATAAATGTTGGAGTAACCTGAGTGATGGTGCTTGTCTGGGGTAGACTCAGTGTGTAGACAAGTGCCACCTGGAAAATATTTTGGCATGAAGAAATAGACATTTTATTTTATTAAACTCAGGAACCCGAATACTTATAAGGTAATAATAATGAAATTTATCTTAAAAAACTCCAAACAAACAAAAAAACCCAACCAAAACCCACCAACATGCAAAGGTTGTTTTCCATTAAATCACTGAATTGAATCAGTTTCAGTGCTAGTCAGGAGGTGACAGGGAAACAAACCTCATACTTCAAGCACTGAAAATTACACTGAAGGTACAGGTGTATCTGTAGTGCTTCAGAGGAAGAAAAAGGTGCTCTCCTTTTGCAAGATGGAAGAAGGAGGAATTGTTTTCATTTAGGGGTGAAATGCAGAACAGAACAACACTTAACTGAAGTCCTAGAGTACATACATGTATTTCCTGACTTATGTACGGTATTTTAGTGTGGGTGGTTATATGTTATTTGTGGTATTTTAAAGTCTTGCCGCTTAAAGACACAACCTTTGCTTTTTTCATCACTTGTTTTACACTCTTGACTTGATTCTTTCCCAAAAGCTCAGTGCAGACAAGCCCCCAAAAGTGTTTTTGTTTTTCAGCCTAACTACTGGAAATCATTGAGCTGTGTCCACTTAAAATCAGAGTTTAAATCCTTATTTAGCCACAAGGCCAAAATAGCACATTTGGAGCACTGAGCAAGAGGTGCCAGCGGAAGTTCTCCACACCGGTGTTGCAGTTAGGCCCTGGATATCTGGGTGTGTTTGCAGAGATTTCATTATCTGAAATGATAGGTCACTTCTGGACATTTTATCCATGAAATATAATTGAATAAAAAATGGCTGCAGGCATAGTTCTGGATTTTGAACTTCTGTCTAAATAGAGACGAGTGATATTGGGAGAGGCTTGGAGCAGGGTTTAAGATTATTGGCACCTCAAAGTAATCCTTTTCTGTCACTTGGCAGCTTTTTAGTTTCTGTCCCTTTCCAGATAATGTATTACAGCATCTATAATAGACGTTAATATTAGCCAGGCCCATTATAAAAGCCTTGTGATGTATATGCTGTCTTCTTCAAAACCTGTATTAAGTAAATTAGGGATGTTTACCTCCAAGTCAATTGCTTTCTTGTTATCTTCATGGCAAGGTAGGGCTTTGATCCTTTCAAAGCAGTTTTTGTTACATTGTATTCCAGCTTACTCCTCCATTGCAAAAATTCCTCATCTTTATGATTCCAGGTCTTAGACTAATTAAAAGTTAGCTACTGCAGACATTTTCTCTTTCCTGCTCAGCGTTTTTGACCTGACATTTTAGCCTCATTGGTCTCTCAATCTGCAGAAGTGGCTTGTGCTGAATATCCCACGTGCTTTGTTTCCTGGTGAGATAAAGTGCAGTGGAGTAGTTTCCATTTATAGCTTCAGGGTACTCCTTTTGCACAGATTTCTTGGACATGTGGACAGATTGTGTTTGAGGCAAGATCCGAAGCTCAGACAGTTGTAGGGATGTTGGGTGAAATCAGGCGCTCCTTGATATCACAGGGAGTTTGGTCACTGTTTTCCTTGAGGAAGGAATTCAGAGCATGACTGTCTTCACACTTTGCTTGCTCCCAGGATGCCTCTTCATTTATTCTTGGAAGGGTTATCAATTTATCATGCTCCTACATGTAGTGTCTGGAAGGAGAACTGAAGATACTTGCAGGTGAAAAATACTTCTAAGATTTACAAGGTTTCACATGAGTTCTGAGAAATGAAAGATTTAATACTTGGGGATTATGGAATATAGTTTTGTAATTTAGATGGACCCTTATTCTATCATCGCTAAACAAATGTTATTTTAAAAGTTAAACATATTTTGCTGATATCCATTGCTCTGACTCAGTGGTGGTGATCTTAGGTTTTGAAAGGGCTTTTCATCCCAGTGGATTCCCATTGTATTTGAGATGGATCCCAGAGTGCATTCACAAAGGTTGCTGAGTACGTAACCTTAGGTGTGTATGTCATTTACCACGGAATTGCAGCCGCTGGCGGCCTGTGATGTGGCAATTACTTAGTAGTGTGTGTAACTGCAGCCTTTTATGAAAAGGAAGTGAAGAACACTTTTCAGTTTTCAGTTGAACGGACTGGTAGGTGAGGGATGGTGATCAAGCAACAGAAGGTACTGTGGGTACAGTGCCAGAATTTGGGGAAAGCAGCAAGCTGAGTGGTTGCTTCAGTGCTTTTGGAAAAGGTCTGTGGTGTATAGTGATGACAAGTGGTCAGAACTAGCATCTTACCTGAAGGTTCAGCTCACGGGGGTCAGGTGACTTTTGGTGAGGCTGTTACGCATTTGAATACTTTGGAAGAGTGACTTGAAGGACATATCTGGGCTGATAGGATATCACTTTTCAGGAAGGGACGTCATGTAATCATCACTGTCAGTTTTGGAGAGGCAGATTTTTTTTTTTCTTTACATCATTAGCGTAGGTTATCAGCCTACGGATGCTAGCGTGGGAGGTGTGCAGTTTGACTTGGGTAACCTGTGTTAAATGTGCTAAAACTGGGTATGCTGTTATGGTAAAATGCTGCTACAGTGGGAAGCCTTGGACTAGGGAGCTGGAGTGGCACTTGGGTCTTGTGATTAAAAAATGAGGGTCCTTGCTGTTAGAAAAGTGACCTGTGCAGGGCTATGTGTGTGAAACCTGACGGTGTGCTACTGAGAAAGGGGATCATAGTAGGGAACTTGTATTGAACTGCTGTGGCAGGGTGCTGTGAAGACTGTTCATTACGTGTGTTGGATAACTGAGTGACTGTGCAGTGTTGTTGTAAAGCACTGCAGAGATCATATGGGTCCCTGCATTGTTCGGCAGCTGCAGTTGGGTAGTTAGTTGTCAAACGACACTACATTTTGAGTGGGATTGGTGTTGACAAGAGATTAAAGACTGTTGCTTTTTCTGTTTTGATCTTGAATTAGATTATTGTATAAAAATACACTATTATGTAAAGATAAGGAAGATAGATGGGCAAATCCTCCAGCAATAGAAACATGAGAAGGGGATTTGGCTATGTGAAACAATGTCATAGATTGTATTTACGCACACGCTTTTTTCTCTCTGATAAGGCCTGAAGACCTTTGCACAGACAGCTCTTTCTATACCTAATATCATTGAAAACTGCCTTTAGAACAGTCTGCTTTGGTTTGATTTGTACTGGAATTTTCACCTAGACATGTGGAGTTATGTCTAAGTGACATAAAATCTCACTGTAGAGAGTTGTGGGCCAGGCAGTAAATGGGGAAGACTCTGAGCATCTATGTTTGCTCTCCAGGCTGCAGATCTTTCTGACAGTGTTAGCAGCACCTAGTTGGTCTCACAGTGAGTTGAGCAATGGTACAGACATCTGGAAATGCCAGTGTTAAGCAGAAGTGACAGCCAGGCATACATCTGTGTCGGGGTTGTTTTGCTCTGTTGCGCTGCCCTGTGTAATAGTGTAGCAGGAGTGGATTTACGGTGGGAGAAGTGCTTTCAGGAGCTGGGTGATCTGAGGCTTTGAAGTGTTCAGAGGCTGTAGCAGCAGGTAGTTCTCCTGGGACACAGCTGGGTGCCTTGCAGGTGGCTTTACAACAGCCTTGTGCATGATACCAAATAGCTGAGCCTTTTTTGCTCATGCTGAGTAGCGTATTAGCTGCGGGGTAGAGTCCCCTGAGGGCTTGAATTGCTTTGTTGGTCCTGAGGAATTTTCTGTTTTGATGGGCGTTTTTGGAATCAAAACATATTCTTGACAGATCATTTAATAAATTGATACAGTTAAAGTTGATTGTTTTTCCTTTTGGGGAAGTGTGTAGTCCTCACAAATACGGAAGAAGAATTCACACTCCTTGATTGCTTTCTTTTATTATTAGTAGGCGTCTGTGTTATATACACCCTGTAGTGGTATTATAAACCCACTGTATTTACCGTGTAAGGTGTATATAATAGCCTAGGGGAACAGAAAGCATTACTACTCAAGTCTTGGAAGTCACCTTTCCAGCACTAGTAGTGTGTTACAGCTTTGCCTCTCTTCCTCCAGATGACTTGTATGGGATTTCTTTCTGGTTTTTGTCTGTAAGTGGATAAGTGCAAAGGGAAAACTGTGACATGTAGTAAGAGTATGATCCTCCTCCCATTTTTCTCAGGGATGGAAGGCTTTTAAAACATACAGCCACCTAGGCCAGCTGAAAGGATCCTAACTGTTAAAGAATCTGAATGGCCATAGAGCTATGGTGCCAGCTAGGTAATTATGTTCATCCTTAACTTGCACAGTAATCTAACGGGATGGGCACCTGATGAGATACCTTTTATCTCTCATGTCTGTTGATGACAGAGATGCATGCTTTGTATGTGTTCAGCTTCATGCTTGGGAGTTGTGTGTTTTTCATGTTCAGTGTTACTCACGTGGCTTTTGGTAGTATGGGCTCTCTTAACATCTAATTAATTTTCCATCTGCTGTAGAACTCATGTCTCAAATGACGTAAATAATGTTATCTTAAAGTTTTACATCTTTCAAATCCCAGTGATTCAGACTTCCCTTAGGGGTTTTTTCTTGTTATTATGCCAAAGCTGGGTTTAACTCTGTCTTGATCTTTATTTTTCTGGTCTTGGTGATCCTAATCCAGTTTGAGATGAAGGCTAGTAATCAGAAACCTGTTGATGAACGTAGTCATTTTGGATAGTTAACGTGAGAGCATAATTTCTGTGAAAAGTGGCTGGAGTCTTTCTAGAAGAATTCAATTAGCTTCATGTGCTTTTATAATACGGAAGAGCTGTCTTCAATCCTGTTTGTTTTGACCACAGTAGGTTGTTCCTTCCTATAATCCAGGAATGATTCTTACTTCATGTATTTAGATGTAAAGATCAGGCCATTAATCAATGAAGTAGCTGCAGTTGCCTGTGAACCTTTTCTTTCAGTAAGGTCCTTCTTCTGAATGAATATGAGGACATGGATGTTTAAAAGACAAATAATGTCCTTCACTTTCCTCCTTTGCTGCTATTGCTATACTAATAGTGGGTGGAGTGCTTATTAATGAAAGCAGCTTCAGGTAATTCAGCAACCTGGTGCTGACACTGTTGAAGGCACTGACACTTTGCTATTAACTTTAGTGGAAGCAGAGTTGGAACTCTTATTGGAGATTTCAAAAGTAGTTAAATTTAAGGCTGTTATGGGCTGGGTATTTTACTGTCATTTGACTGTCTCCTTCCATTTCCTGCACTTCTGTGCAAGTCGTGGTGGTTGGTTGAGTTTGAATGCAAGCCCTGTAGTTGGAGTTTGTTTATTCAGTGAGTAACTGTTGTCCCTACTGAAGTGAAGTCCTTGCCAAAGGTCACCTGCTAGCTACCGTTACGGATCTTAGTGGGTACTAAAATCGCAGTCCCATGATGAGTC
Organism: Porphyrio hochstetteri; assembly: GCA_020800305.1. Taxonomy (NCBI): domain Eukaryota; kingdom Metazoa; phylum Chordata; class Aves; order Gruiformes; family Rallidae; genus Porphyrio; species Porphyrio hochstetteri. Next base: position 40,374,479 of record CM036909.1, on the reverse strand, counting down.
ATGCCTCTGCCTTTTTCTCCTCGTGTAACGTACAGTCAGTTTGCACTGCTCAGAAAAATACAAGTCTCCTCAGTAACTTAGTAGAAGCATTGTGTGTTTTCACTGTGCATTCACTGATTTTCCTGTGTGTGGTTTAACCCCAGCCAGCAGCTAAGAACCACACCAGCCGCTCACTCACTCTCCCCTGGTAGGTTGTGGGAGAGAATCAGAAGAGTGAAAGTTAGAAAACCGGTGGGTTGAGAGAAAGACAGTTTAATAGGTAAAGCAAAAGCCGTGTGTACAAGCAAAGCAAAACCAGGAATTAATTCCCCACTTCCCACCACAGCCATTCTTAGGAAAGCAGGGCTTCATCACAGTTAAGTGGGAAGACAAATGCCATCGCTCTGAACATCCCCACCTTCCTCCTGCCTCTGCAAGTATGCTGAGCGTAATGCCATATGGTATGGAATATCCCTTTGGATAACTAGATGTCCCAGCTATGTCCCCTCACAACTTCCTGTGCACCCCTAGCCTACTCGCTGGTGGGGTGGGGTGAGGAGCAGAAGAGGCCTTGGCTCTGTGTGAGCACTGCTTAGTAGGAACGAAAACATCCCTGTGTCATCAATGCTGTTTCCAGCACGAATCCAAACCGCAGCCAGTGATTATGATGGACAGTTATTGTGATGGAAATTAACTCTACTCTGGCTGGAACCAGCACAACGTACAAGGAAACTGCTGTTACAGAACTCTGTGAGAAATGGTCTTTTCTCTTACTCATTGCAGGAAGTTACTTGGCATGGAAAAAATACTCGTTATAATATATCCTGAGGAATGCTGGCAGTGGTGGAGCTGTCCCTTACACGTGCTTTTGTATAGCACTTCAAAAAAGTAATTGAAAATTCTGTAGTTTTGGTGCTGTTGACCTTTCACGTCGCGTGGAGTAGCTGATTAATTCAGTGGCCTAAGCTTAGCGTGCACATCGACTGTGTCTAAAATAGAAGTATGTATGTAAGGTACTGCTTTGATGTATAGCATCTGCAGGTGGCACAGTAAAGAAATGAAGATGGGAGATAGGGATGGGATTATTTTACTCCTCACCTTTGTAGCTTCTGTGTCGCGGGAGAGAGACCTGGAGATAATGTCTTTCAGTACCCACATTAAAAAAAAAAGCCCTTATGCTTGCTTCCTTGTCTGTTTATGGTAAGTTGTCAGCCAAGCACATGGGTAAAGATCCTGAAGTAGATCAAGCTGCTGCTGCTCTAATTTTGCCAGGTGCATGCAGCACTTGGAAACAACTGTATTAAAGTCTCCAGACTCAACAGCTCTTCTCAACTTCAGAATCAAACACCACTTTGCCAATACGGCTCGTTGTTCTTATTCCTTATCTTGTACGTGGGCTTCTTCCCTCCGGTCCGACAGCGTGCTAAATGCTTGGATCCACTAATGAGCTAGGAACTTGAAGGCACCTGTCTCGCTGGTGTAGTGCTCTAGCTATCCACATACTGCAGCAGCAGATAGTTGGTCAGATATTAATGTATGGCTGAGGGGAATTACAGAACCCGTGAGAACTGAATACTAATCTGTGTGGGTATCTATGTGGTCTGTGACTTCTACTGAGTCTCTTGATGAATCACATCTGTCTGGATGTTAAAATATAACTGTTCATGTTATAGTATAGTGGGACAAATCCTGTTGTAAATTTTAACTGTGCATCTGACACTTCACATGTGGCTCAGTTATTCCCTGCTTGACTTTTTTAGGTTGAGTTTGGGTATGGGCTGAAAGGATCCTTAGAAGGACTTTATGCTGCTGCTTGTGTTTCTGCTTTAGTTTTCGAGAGAACGTTTAAATGGAAGGGTAGTTAAAAAATGAAATGGTAGTTAAATGGTCTTGGAAGTCTGGTTGTCCACACAGATCAGTAAGGAAGTTGGTCACTGTGGGATGTGTCGGTGTGTTCACTTTGAAAAACACTTTTAATAGAGAACTTATGCCATCCTATGCAGTCTGGTTTTGAACATTGCTTTCTGATCCCCAAGAGATTTCTGCTGGATGATGTGAAGTGATGTTGCTTCTATAGACTGTAGCCTTACACTTCTTACCCCTAGCATGTATGTGCACAGGCAGTGAATAACTGGGCAGTATGGGAAGGCCTTCACATTGGTTCTGTGGAATTTGTCTACAATTAATGCCCAGAGTTGCAAAATCTCTGTTCATCCTTCAGAGTTGAACGTGTAGGTCCTAGTTTCCCTATCACATAGACCTTTTTTTCTTCAACCCATAAGGATTTACTGGCTTTTTATTTTTTTCATTAGTGCTGTTGGTAGTGGAAAATACCTGCCATGCCTGTAAGCCTTATTGAATGAACATGAGTTGATTTGCACAGGTATAATATACTCCAGTGTCAAAGCACTACTTTGTCAATTGAAGGTAGATTCTCTCTTTTTTCTCCTGTTACGGTATTTCTGAAAGCTGACAGAGACTCTGTCAAAAGGTTTCAAGGCAAAAAGGGTATAATTTGTTTGGAACGTAATGAATAATTATGCAGACAAAAATTGTACAGCCACACTGGGAGATTTGCTCAGGAGAAGAGACAGCAGCTTGTTTTGTGGGCTCCACATGGCACTGTGCTTCATTTTAAAAAGGCTTGCTGTGGTAAAAACTGGGTAACTGATACAGATATTTAGGGCATCTATACATTAGCTTCAGAGAGTCCATCTCAGGCTGTCAGCAGACCTCCTGGTCAGTTATTAATCTGCAAAAAGCGGTTTATTGATGCTCAGGGGGAAGCACGTTATGAAGCAGTTTCCTTCAAACGCTGAGTGGAAGGCTGGTAAGTGTAGTGCAGCCAGTACATGCATGTATCAGTACAAAATCATAAACCAAATCAGGAGAGTGATGGCAGGAGTTTACAGCTGACTGACTTTTATTTTCCGTTTCATTGTGAAAGCGTGTTTTGGGGGTTTGTTGCGGAAGCCGGACTCTGGCTTGCCTTACTCCCGTAGTCCTGCTGAAGTCAGCTGGCTGCCTTGGGTGTACAGAGAGAGCAAAGGCTTTTGTTGATAGATGGCAGTGATGTCTGCAAATAATCATTTCTGTATCCTAGGTCTGTCCACCTGGTCCCAGCATTCCAGATCTCGACGTCAGAGGAATTTGTGTTCCAGACATGAAGATCGAAAACCTTCCGAGGTATTTCTGGAATTCAATTTGCATGTTGTTGGATCTATCAGATACAGAGCTGGATATGTATACTGCTAGGGAAACTGTGTCTTCTGATGCACATTTTCTTTTCTTTTTGCTATGTTTTAGGTGACACCTCCCCCCCAACTCCCCCTTCTCTTTTATTTTCCAGGAGATTAGAGAGTTCAGTTGGTGGCACAGACACTGCCAGCGCCCTTTTCCGTCTGAATTTTGTTAAGGTCTGACACCATTCAACACAGTTGCCGAGTCTTTCTTCTAGTATTTTAGGCATGAGGGTTTCTCTGTAGCTTGATTTGTATTACTTTAGGTGTATTTATTTTATAGTTGGCTTTGGATCATGGTATGTGATCTTTGTTCAAGTGCTTGTCAAACTAGAAATCTGCTTCTTGACAGTTCTGTCTTGTACAGCGCTCTGAGGAAATCCTGACAAGGGAGGTATGAACCTTGAAACTTTCCAAGATGGATCAACTGTTATTAACACACAGATGAGATCCAGTTCTTTGGAAGTACTCTGGCTGAATCTCCCTGTCTTAAGGCTACACTGTGGGCTTTGTGGAGGCTGCAGAGAAAGCATGTGCTTTGGGAGGTGGAATGTCTTCATTTAACTTATTGCCCAATACATGTATTTATGGTCCATTAATGAGTGGCTGAAGTTAATAAAACATGTTTTTTCTCAACCTCCCTGATGACAGCATACCTCAGTCCCAGAGAAGGGTTTTCACAAGAATCCCATTCATTGTTTAGTGTGAACTAGACCTACTACTGGAGTTTTCTAACCTTCTCTTTTGATTGTTGGCTGGTAAAGTCTTTTTTAGGGTTTTTTTTGTGTGTGAATGTGGAGACCCTGGTGAATTTATTCTTCCTGGTGGTAGGCTTCCTTTCCTTAGTTATCTTTTGTACGTCCCTTAGAAGTAGCCCCTTAGACCCAGTTTTGAGAAACAGCACAGGAAGAACTACAGCATGAAAGGCTATCAAGAAAGAATCAGAGATAATTACGAAGCTTGCTGTTGGTTTTTGTGTGCTGTTTTCTCCAATCCCTTTTTTGGTGTTTGCTGTGAGAATCTTTGCAGGTTTCTGCTGGTTTCTCTTGTTTTCTCAGATGGACTCTGGATGGACTTCTCATAGCTCCCTTTAACTTTGTTTTGCAGACTTTTCCTCCCTCTCCCTCCCTCCATTTGCATTGTCTCTGCTTGCCACAGCACAGTATTCTGACGATAAGTGTGCTGGCAGAAAAGTGACACTTGCTAATCTCCCCGGGTGAAATCCTGGTCTCATTGAAGTTGATGGCAAAATTCCCACTGACTTCAGCGTGGCCAGGGTTTCACCCTTTAGCTTTGAAGTGTTCAGTGCTTCTGAGAGCCAGCACTTTAAGCTCTGCTTTGCTCGAGGCAGTCTGATTGCATCAGAAATTAGAGCAGAAAGAATTGTGTCACAGGGCCACCGGCCTGGGAAGAACTTTCTTGGCTGTCAGGTGCTGCATTAGCTTTGCTTTTTGAGGGAGTTTTGCCACAAATGTATCTGAGAGCCCAAGTTATTTTGGCTCTTTGTGTCCTGTTTGACGTTTTTAGTCATCTTTTTGTTTGCCATTTGATTGCTTTAGTTCAAATCACTTTGAAGTGTGGAATCTCCTGGCCAGCTGTGCCTTCTTGCTTTGTGAGCCAGTTGACTTTGTGGCTTTTCTCACTTCTTGATTGGAGCCTCTCAGGACTTGTAATTTAATTGTTTTAAACATTAAGCTCTATTTCAGTACCTGTATTCACCCTTTTCTCAAGGTGGTAATACTATTCTTTATTTTTAAACATTGGCAGCTTTTCTGAACATGTCAAGAGAAGTGTTAAGAAAAAGCCATGATTTTGTGCTATTTTTATGACAAAACCTGAGTGGAAACGGAAACATACTGAGACAGAAGTGGGTAGTACGTGTGTGTTGGGAGGGTGCAGAGGTTTCAAGATGCGCAGTGTGGTATAAGGCAAATCACACTTTGAAATACTCTTAGGAGTATAATTAACCATCAGGTTCACCGTTTCCCTAAAATACTTCCCCAAAACAGTAGGGAATCTGTTGCGATTTCAGGTGTGTGAACAGTGCATGACAAATGGCTGTCCTGGGGAGAGGCCTGCCTCGTTAGCGCTTTGTATAGAGCTAGTTCTTCCTCAGCTGTACGCAAGGGTTGGCTGGAGCGAACGCCAACCAGCCAGTGTCACCATTGGTTTGGGACTGGGGGGTCGTGTCACTTTGCCCCACGAGCAGCCCCAGAAGAGTAACTGTGAGTACTGCCCTGTTAATCTGTCTTTTCCGTTGTAACCCTGTGACGTGGGAATGGGTGGGTGTTGACTCTGTCTACCACAAGCTAAGAAGTCTGCAGAGGGACGTTTCTCAAGATGCTACCTGCCTTTTTCTTGTCCTGGGGGTGCCTATTTTCTGTCACCTGGTTGCTTTTTAACCCCTTCCTTTGAACGTGGCATTGAGCAGTTAAAAATTTGTGGTTGCTGAGGTGAGGAGTGCTGAGTACAGTTGTGGTAGACAGCAGCCTTGCCTGACAGGGAGAGCAGGGTGGGGAGAGCTGGAGTAGGTGAGACTAGGTGAGACAAGTGCGGGCGTGTAGTTCTGATGCCTGTGATAGCAGCCTTTGCTTTCTGCAGTGCTGACAGGCAGTGGCAAATCAGGCTGAAGCTGTCACAACAGCACCTCACAGCAGGCCTGCTGAAAGAGTGAATTCCTCTCACTGTAATTCACTAGCCTGTTGGAGACAGCATCGCTGCTTGTTGGTGGCTGCTGACCTCAAAGTTGCCAAATATCCTGCTTATTTAGAGGTGGGCACCTTTGCAAAGGCAAAGGAAACTTGTAGCAATGCTGCAGAGGTGTCTGTAGCTGAACTGCCACCAGAATTCCAGTTGGGGCCTTATTTTACTTGATCTTTTGGGTTATTATTTTAAATACTTTGGGTTGTTATTTTTAAATACTTGCACAAAGAGTTGTCATCTTAGAATTTCCTCTTGTGAGTGGTCATGGTAGGGTCATGCCTTGTTTTCTACCGCAGGGAATTTCTAGAATATCTTTGGATTAGTCAGAGATCCAATAATTAAGAAAAAAAAAAAGGAAAAATAGGGGGGGGAAAAAAAGCTTAAAGTAAAAGTAAATCGTCATTGTGGTGCTGTTTTGTAAGACACAGTGCTCCTGCAGCTTTTACTGCAGCCAGAATGGGGATAAAAAGTAGGTAGCACCTTTCAGCATCATGTGTCCAGTGCAGGGGGAGTGCCAGGACTTGTAGTGGAGTTAGCTGGAAGTTGTTCTGTGTCAGTATTTGCACCTTCAGCCACCCCTTCCCAGCGATGAAGCCCAACTTCTGTCCTGCAGTGGGCTGGGTGAGTTCACTGTTGATACAGTGACCTTGTTACACGCTGTGCTCCATGGTTACCCTGAAGCTGTGAATCATCGAGTGTAAATATCAAATGTCAGTGTCTCTATTTTTCTTTCTTGGTCACTCTCTTTGCAGGTGTTCAGAACGGACCTGATCACTGCCATGAAGTTACATGACTCCTTCCAGCTGAACCCTGATGAATACTATGTGCTGGCAGATCCCTGGAGGCAGGAGTGGGAAAAGGGAGTTCAGGTGCCAGTTAGCCCAGGGACCATCCCAGAACCAGTAGCCAGGTATAGTTTGGAGGAATGTAAACAAATACACATACATTTATCGTAGCAGCTTATGTCTACTTTTTGCCTTGGCTTCTTGACCTTTATTCCACAGTGCCTAGCTAGAAAGGTCTTGGCTCTCAGAGATGAAGAGCAACCTGCCTCAGCTTTTTCAGTGGCTAGAGAGGTCAAGGCTCAGGCCTGTTCTCTGACTGTCAGAGAATCATTTCTGGCATTACATTACTATAGAGTATGATGACAGAACCTTAAAAATAGCTTCTGTTTTTAAGCCCTTGTTTGATGCTTCTTGTGCTTACTTCCAAGCCACAGGTTCCTTTCAAGGAACAGTTAGACAAGCCAGATTTAAGGGAGAGAGAAAATGCAGCATTGATTTTGGTTTCACTTTGGGGTTTTTTTGGTTGTTTCATTTACTAACCTAGGAAATTGATTGTTGTACACTGTTCCAGCTGTTTTAAGAGCTATCCAGATGTGCATATTACTGAATACATTGATATGAGCTTTTCTAGCTCTTATTCAAGAAACCCTTATTTTCCTTACCTTCTTTGTTACACACAGATACTGTTTTCTATTTCAAATTAAACGTTACAGTTTGTAAGGGCAGGAGCATGCTGTAGCCCATCTATTTTATGCTTAGTTTGGACTGAAGAAGGTGGGAAGAGCAAGGGTTATTGTCATTTAATAGTACTAGATCGCTTCGAGTAAGTCCAGGCTGGCTCATAAGGTGTCACCAAATGACCCAGCAGTGCTGGTGAGGCCAGAACAACCCAGTCTCTGATACACAGCAAAACATTTCTGGGTGATGCTGCACTGCTGCTGTTAGGTCTGCTTCTGCCAGGCTTGACACCGTAGGAATGTTTGTAAGCATTGCTGTGCTTTGTGCAGCAGCCTGCAGACTGCTGCACAGCCCCCTAGGTCTGTGTGGTGAGGAGCTTACCTGCACCTCAGGTAAACCTTTCCTTCTCCTGCTGGAGGACTGGACCTGGAGCTCCAAGGAGAACTTGGCATTTTCCCCTCTGTTGTGTAGGTTAGAACATACATTTCTCTGCAGTGCTGATGAGCTGTTGCACACTGATGTCACCCCATCCATCCCTGCATAAATGCACGTGCATTGTACGTGTGCTCATACTGTCTTCTTGCTGCTTTCTCTGTCAGGTGTCTCCCAAGGCTGTAGAGGGGCCAGGAGACCTGGGGACTTGAGCCAAGGGTAACCTTCGAGGGGATCCCCACCCACCCTGTATGTTTCAGGGAAGTGGTTTGGTGGCCTTATCAGGTCCACATGCTCACTGAGGACAGAGCTTTTCTCTGCCAATGGCCAACAGAGATGTTGCTTTGAATTTAAGACTGAAGGAGATAGGGAAAGGCGGCATCCACAGTTGTAGGTATCAGCACAGGAGGCACTGCTCTAGGTAGTTGCTGAGCTGAATTGTACGGTCCTACTGGTGAGTGTCTGCCAGTCAGAATGGCCCTCTGATGCCTGCTTATTACCCTGTTGCCCTGCCGTGGTAATGCTGGGGTGCTGGAGCTGTTCTGCTGTTTCTGATTCAATCTACAGAACACCTCCCTCACCTTGGGAGGTGAGGGAGGTGTTCTGTAGATTGAATCAGAAATCGTCACGTAGTAGCTGTTTAGAACAGAAGCGAAACAGGGAGCAGACAGCTGATGCTAGTGAGGTACAGAACTAAGATTAAAAGGTTTTGGCCTGGTAGCGACTGGTCAGGGCAGCAAGAGTAGGTTCAGAGGGGCGGGGAAAGGAGCGAGGCTGTGGTGGGTCACTGTAAGCATGGATGATACTTGGTTTTTGGTATACAGTAAGTGTTGGGTTTTTTTTTTTTTAACTACTTTCTGTAACAGAAAAAAAGAGGTGGGGGTGATTTTGAAGCCAAAGCACCTGTGCTTACTTCTTCCATGCCACTGCAGTGGCATTCAGACAGCATGTGCAGGGTGCTGCCCAGAGGTTACCACTTCCATGTGGAGATATACTCAGGAAGGAATTTATGGTACAGAAGATTCAGAGAGCAGTGCCCAGCTTGAAGCAAATTCTCTATGAGATGCAGTACTGTGCAGTATGACCAGGAGCAGTTAGCATTATGCAGTTAGACTGGCACAGTCACTCGGATTCATATCCTTCCACAGTCTTCTCCTGTACCTCATCACTTTGCTGTTGCCCACCATTTCTCAGGTTGTTGCCTGAATAAGCTAGGTGAAAGGAAGATCTAGGGCTCTGCAGGAGACTGAAAGAGGTAGAGTATCACCTGAGATCAGTGTGTAGCAGTAGTACACAGTAGCAGCAGTTCAGGAGTTAATTTCTGATAGGAGTTCACATGTTGGACCTCAGCTGGGGGCAGAATAGGATGGAGGATGTCCTCCTTGTTGTGGAACTTAGGCTGTTCCCTGTAGAAAGTTGTGTCCGCTGGGAGTGGTGCTTTCTCCTCCCTTGCAGGGGGAGGAGCAAAACATGTCAAAAAACACCACAGGTGCTGTGGAAAGCAGTCATGTGGCAGCATGGCCTGTCGCTCCCAAAGGTGCCAGTGTCACACTGTGAAGCGGGTTTCATCCAAACTGAACTTCCGCGTTTGCAGTTAACTAAGAGAGGGTGCAGTGTCCTCTACTGAGAGAACTGTGCTGCAGGTGGGCTGATAGTTATCTTCTTGTGATGGCTGTTCTTAGCTAGTGCAAATTAGTTATTCTCTCTGGAAGGGTCTTCTGAGTTTCACAAAGATGGCAGTTCCATAGCTACACACACATACATGACAGAAGATGCAGAGGAAACGTCCTGTACAAAAGAAAACTTTCCATGTAGCAGGAGATAGTTTTTCCTTGAACTTTCTTGATCTTCGTATTTGTAGGTAAACAGATAAATTTAAAAAAAAGTCTTATAATCAAGTTTAACATCCATGTATATGGCAACTAATACCCCACAAATACAGCGTTCCTACTCTTGCTTTAAAAAAGCCTGAATTTCAGGTAAGAGCAAACACAGCTCTATCCCCTAATCTTTGCATTTCATGTAGAATTGTGGTAATAAATGGGGTTTCTAGACAGCTGCTTAGAATGCCACAGTAATGTTTTCCTATCTCAGCGGCGCAAGGTGACTGCTTAGATGGTTAGATGATGCTGATGATAGTCATTTAGGACGAGGCAATTTGAATTCTCTGGATACAAGCCCCTCAGCAACCCAGCGTACCTGATGTCTCCTTGTCTGTCTGTTCCAGGGTCGTGTCTGAGACGAAAGGTGTCACATTCACACGTCCCAGGAAGTACATAATCTCGTCAGGTTCGGAGCCTTCCGAGCTGGGCTATGTTGACATTCGAACCTTAGCAGACAGCATGTGTCGCTACGATCTCAATGACATGGATGTAGCATGGTTGCAGCTTGCCAATGAAGAGTTCAGAGAAATGGGTGAGCAATGAGTGCTTGTGTGTTTGTTACGTGGTTTGTTTTGTTTTAAAAAAATTAAAAATTTAAGAAGGATTTTAGGGAGAGCATCGTGATGATAGAGGTGTGAAGAGCAGCCACAGGGAACCAGACATGATGTGATTAAGCCCTAAAATACATGCTTTCATAACTGCTTAGACCATGTCAGAATCTGGCAACGTGGCTTTTTCCTTTGCTGCTTTCCATTTCACAAGGGAATTCTCACTGAGTTCCCATTTTGCCATGACGGGCCTTGAAGAGAACATCAGATAGTCTGTTCGGGTAGTTCTTCTGGTTATGTATGTATATATGGATTTATTTTTCTCTGCATCACGTATCTGTAGCCTCTCTTTAGCTCGTGGTGTTCAGTGTGAAGGAGGTAGACAGGGTGTTTTGGAAGTTTTAAAGGACCTAACATCAGCTGAACTGTGCAGGGAATGAGATAGTAAGGAATTTCCACAGTGGTTTATTGGAAGAGCCTTCCAAACCTTGCTATGACCACGTTCTCTAGTGCCAAAGCAGGAATAGGAGCTGTCACAAGAGGAGAAACATTTCCTTTTCTGCGGGGTGACCTGTCTGTGGGAAGGGGTAGGGGAGCAGAGCAAGAACAGGTACATTTCTTTGTCATGTGTTTCAGGAGAGGAGTTCAATGGAACTGAGGATGTAAGTCAGCAGAGAACTTTTACCACACTGTTTAGATAAGGGAGTAGCTGCTGTGCCAGATGGAAGAGCTGTGGACATGCTGGTGAACACTGTTGATTTTTGGTTCAGCATTGCGGTGGTTCCCTGCTTTGCGCTAGGGTTTAGTCATATACGGGCTTTGCCTGGCTGTAGCCCACATGTGGATGGCTCAAGACCCGGCAAGCCACAGACTGACCATGTATAACCCTTTAAGAGTTTCTCCTTTTTAAGCACACGTATGGAAGAAACAGGTGACCCAGCCTTGATGTGGTCTCTTAAACAAGCCTTTTTTCCAGATCTCAAGTCAGACCTGCTCAAGTTTAGTGTTGGGCTTAGATGGTTTAAAAACAGTCAGTGATTCAGGGGTTCGGGTTACTTTTCCAGTTACCTTCAAGGAAACAGTGGCAGCAAGTCCCTGTAGCTTTCTTCAAAGAAAAATTCAAACTGATAGCCACCTATCCAGTGCAGATAATGCCCTCTGTATGTCTTTTGCCAAAACTAGGGGAGGGCTACTGCAGTGTTACAATGGGGTGTAGCATTGGTGATAGAACACACAAGAGAGGCTCTTCACTGCAGATTGGTACCTGCGCATGAAGCCTTGCGGTCACCATTCTGCTACACCAGCGTAACCTCCAAAAGTACAGGTTGCACATGAAATGCTGAGCAGACGGAATTTAACGGAGCTGATCTCCGGTGTTGGGGTTTGCTGGAGTTTCTTGTAATCTGTTTACTCTAAATCTTCACCGGCTCAGTTCTACTTTACGTGGAAGGAAGGAGAGGCTTCTGTCAGCACCAGGCCATTGGGGGTCTTGAAATACATGCCTGGGTGCTCTGTCAGACGCGCACTCTACAGATGTTACTGATGGGCATTTGAAAAGTGGAATTTTCCCTGAGCTGCAGTTGTAGCGCTTCCTTTATGGTGTCCCTGCAGCTATAAATTCCTGGTGTTTCCCTTGATACCTGTTGGAGTGCTTCAGGTACTGAAAATGTATGAGTGTAAACATTTGCACTGAAGCTGTAGACCCTTGATTCCCTTTTTTAACCCTTATAAATGCATGGTCAGGAACATATCTCTGAGGGGTTTTTATAAAGTGATAGCAACCGTGAGGTTAGAATTTTGTTCCAAACTGGTCTAAAACCTGGTATCACTTGCTTTTGCTGGTGCAGTATTTGTGGGCTGTAGGGCAAAATTCACTCTCTCATCAGCAGGATTTTGGATGTTCCCTCTTGTTACCTTTCAGCTGCTCAGTTTGGGTAGTATGGGACGCATTACCTCTGCTGCAAGGGCTTACCTTTCAGTAAGGGAAGCTGGAAGTAATTTTGTCTGTCTTCTGATACAGGGGAGTGAAAGATTTTTCTTCTTCATTTTGTGGAATTTGTGGTTCAGTTTTATTCACAGGGAGAGCCTAAGGGAAGATTTGCTTGTTAAAACACACATCATGAGGTTGCCATCTTCTGTATGCCACAGTAAGCGTTTGGTATTGGGAATCAGACCAAACGCAGGGTATGCTCAGCCTGTGCTTCACTGCGGTGATCTAAGCTATGGAGGTTTGTGTGCTAAACTGCCTTCGCAAGAGGAAGGAGGTTGCTTGCAGTAGCACGGCTTTCTTGGGGTCACGGTTGTTTGTGTGGCATGGTTTTGTAGTAGAGGTTATTGTCATACCAGCTTATTGTCATGGCAAGTGAGAGGTGGAAGCCGGAGGGGGAAGCACTGTGCTCTTTTTGATATTTTTCAGGTCTGTCATAGTAATTTAATCTAATGAACAAAGTCAGATTATAGAGTACTATCATGTAATCAGCCTCTAGCTGTGGCGTCATCTGATGGATGCCGTTTGAAAAGACCATATCCCTGATAAGATGCTGCATTTATTTATTGTCCCAGATTTGGTGTTGCATTTATTACAACTGGGTTCTTCACTTTTTAAAACAAACTAATTTATTGGCATAGCAGGGTCTGATAGAGATGTTAGGTGAGGCTGCACAGTATTAGGTTAGAACTCGTAAAAACCCAATAATCATTACTAGAAACCCGCAGGTTTGCTGCAAGTATCATGGCAGATTTTGTCACTGCTTTCCCCCTCTGCCCCCATCACTTCTGGTCCCAAAGACTCTCACACCTTTCACCAAAGAGTAAATATCCAGGTTGTAGCGTTGAAGCAAACAGACGGTGCTGTCCCAGAAGGGAAGTGGGAACAAAGCCAGGAAGCCAGTATCAGTTTATGAAAGTTTGTCTCAGCATTTTGAAAGACTTGTTTGGATATGGAATTTCTATTAATTTAATACAGTTTAATATAGACTTATTTGACTTTCCCCTGCCCCCCCAGTTTCCCTAATTTATGCTGGAATAGACTTGATAGTCTAGGGTCAGCTGTATATACTCAGCTTTTGAAAACCGAAGCTGGAGTTAGGTGTGGTGGTGGTGATCGCTCCTTCAGTAAGTAGCAACTCCTGTTCCGCAGGGATGCCTGAGCTGGACGAGTACACGATGGAAAGGGTCATCGAGGAGTTTGAGCAACGATGCTATGATAACATGAATCATGCTATTGAGACGGAAGAAGGACTTGGGATTGAATATGATGAAGATGTTGTCTGTGACGTCTGTCAGTCTCCAGATGGAGAAGACGGCAACGAAATGGTGTTTTGTGACAAATGCAATATCTGTGTGCATCAGGTATGGCAACCAGGGCACTGCAGGGGGGGAGTGCAGGGGTGGTGACAGAAGCCTTCCCCAGCCATTAATGGTAATAGGTTGGAGTTTCTCCGGCGACAGACGTTGATCTGTTGAGTTCACTGTTGAACAAGTAGGATTTATTCAGAAATTAGGCAGTTGAGGAGAATTGTTTCGTGTAATTCCAGAGACGTCCTGCTAAGAAGGCTGGAAGTGGTATTGTGTATGTGTGGAGGAAGTTCAGAGGTGAGGAATAGCCTCCCCAGGACTGCGGTGTTGTGTGATCTCACAAGGTCACTTCTCTTGCTCTGTTCTTTTCCTCTTTCTGCACACTTCTGGGCCTAACATACCTTTAGGGTCAGCAACTTAGGCTCAGCAGGGAGAGGAAAAAAACCTTCAGGCAACGAGTAGGGACACAGGTAGGACTTATTAGAGTAATTTTAATTTAATTGAGAACCTACTGACCTGAGCAGAGCTAATGAAGCACTGTTATATGTCACCTTCTTGTGGTAGTTAAGCCTTCTTTGCATATCTGTTTCCATGGCAGATGCCACCTTATTCCTGTCCTGCCTTCCCAGCTTTAAGCAGTTTGCTTTGTCATACAGTGTTTGGCTACATGTAACCACCTAAAAAGTAACAGAAATGCATGTCTTTCCTTTGCCTTCTTTCCCTTTTCTGGAACGGGAATGCAGGCGTGTTACGGGATCCTGAAGGTGCCGGAAGGCAGCTGGCTGTGCAGGACCTGCGCGCTCGGCGTTCAGCCCAAGTGTTTGCTGTGTCCCAAGAAGGGTGGTGCCATGAAGCCGACCCGGAGTGGCACCAAGTGGGTCCATGTTAGCTGTGCTCTGTGGATTCCAGAGGTAGGTGCTGAAAATCTGGGAGTTTGTGGCTGCAGTGATTCTGGCAGAGAAGAAATCTGTTATAAACACTGCTCAACCTCATGTGTATATGGTACTTGTTAGGAAGACAGTATAAAAGATTTTCCAGTAGATGTAAAGTCTGCCAGGATGAAGCAGCATCTGCAAAGAAAGTAATGACAACCAGTTTTGTCAACCAAAATTAGGCCTTGAAAAATGAGGCCTTTGCTGCTGGCAACGCTCATTGAACAAGCACACACAGCACCGTTTTATTTTGCAAATGGAACATTAAGGGTGAATCAGGAAGGTTTGGATGTGAGAGAATTCCTACTGGTTCTCATAATCAAAGTATTGGTCCTGTATGCTAACTGTAAATTGGTGGGCTTCATCTTGAAACTGTTTTGTTTGTGCAGCGAGGAGCTGATGATTTAAACAAGACACTTGAATTTTTTTTTTTTAGTTCCTTATAAACTTGAGGAACTTGAAACATGCTGATTTGGCATGGGCATACAAGGAATTTGATTTCTTTGATAAAATTATTTCCCTTTTCAAGTCACAGTGTAATGGTCACTGTGTTTTTTAACCTTTTTTCTCTTAGGTGAGCATTGGAAGCCCAGAAAAAATGGAGCCCATTACAAAGGTTTCTCACATTCCCAGCAGTAGATGGGCACTAGTGTGCAGCCTTTGTAATGAAAAAGTTGGAGCTTCTATACAGGTAATTTCATTGCACAAATGTCCGTGTGTCTTGTCAGTTTTTAGCAGATACACAAAATGTGTATCCATAAGTCAGCCTTCGGTGATATCCTGTCGGTTACGAAGGACTTAGTTGCACATAAAGCGCTTCTGAATGTTAGTGTGCTCTTACACTTTATAGTAAAATGGTAATAAAATAGCCAGGTCATCCCGTAAGACTTGAATCTGTAGATATGCTGATACATTTATTAGTCCACTGAAAAAACCTTAAGTGTTGTTGAGCAGAGGGAAACCCCCCTGTATTTATGTGAGGTACCACATACAAACCGAGAGCTGGAATGCTAAAAGCTTCTGTGCTGAAACCTGTCTGCTAGTCCCTGTTGAGCAACTTCTGAGACAAGATTGGTACTTGAGTGGGAGCTGAGCGTTTCTTGTAACGACCTGACTATTTAAGGTGCTGAGTATGCCCAGCTCTCACTGAACTCAGTGGAAGTGAACAGCGAGCTCTGAATTCCTAATTTGAGGTACAACTGACCGTTGGACTGTTTTGGCTGTGACTTTTTTCTGTAGCTGTTTTACTGTTTGTCCGGCTTTGAAGCTGCTGAGGAGAATATCTGAGCATTTAGTATTAGGCTTTTTGAGCAGTAGGAAAGAAGCGGGTTTTTGGCTGGTCTGCCCTGAGATTCAGGCAAGCCACAAGCTGAGGGAACTGACCCCGTTTCCTTCACTGGTGGTGAGTAGGTTTTGGAGCTCCTTGTGTTTAGAAGTTGGGGAAAAACCCCCTGGATATGAATTTCCCAGTTCACAATGCTTAGCAGCAGCGTCATGTTCTGGCTTCTGGTACTCCCTTGAGCTCAGGGATGATGACTGCCCAAAACAGCGAGAGGGAAAAACCAAGCCAGCTGTCTAGTCTTCATAGTTCTAGTTCCAAAACAACTGGTTTCCGTACGCAGCAAGGAAACTCTGGAGCCCAGGCTGTACAGCCGTTTGTTTCATACCAGCAACTCTCAGTGTGGGGCCAGCGCCGGCTGGTCTCCTTGCACACGTCGGAAGTTCTCTCTGCAGTCCCAGTTAGCCGGGGATTCAGCCTTCCTTGATGCAGTTGAGTTGTTGCTGTTAAATAACTGAGCTGATCCACACCTGAGCACTTTAGAATAGGCAGTGTGGTTTCATGTGCATGTTTATGTTGGGTTGTTAGTGGTAAAGCACTTCCAGACCCTGCGTGGTGCAAAAATAACTCAGAAGTAAGTAATTTTAAGAACAATTTCAAAATCTTAAGAGGTGGAGGAAGCACATTACCAAGACCCTAATTTTTGAAGGAGGAGATTTCCCGAGACACGACTTTGCTGTACCTGGCTGGAGAACAAATGATGAGAAAGCAATGACAGGTGACCCACTTGGGGCAGTCCTGTGATTGTGCTGAAAAAGGTGAAAGTGTAATTGTGGTAATGCTGTTCACCATCAAAGTGCTTCTTCAACACAATCCTCAGGAAGCTCTCTGAGAGACAGCAAGACACTGCTGTCTCGTGAGAAGCCTGAAGAAGCAGAGCTCTTTCTGTTGTGTGGCTAGCATAATGTTACAGGACTCAGGATGGGGAGACCAGCATGTAGACACATAAAGTGAAGTCCTACACTTCTTAAAAATTAGGTTTTATCCATTTGCTTTTCCCCTCTGCTCTGAGTCATGTGTTGAGGTTCTAGAAAACATCTTAAACCAGCAATGCAGCAGCAGTTCCAGTGAAACCAATCAGTCTGTTTCCACTTAAGGAATATGTAAAATAGTAAATGCTAATCAGAGAAAATAAATCTGTCCACAGCATATAACTTTGGTAATATATCCTTGTAGAGCTGTCCTCTTTCTCTTGGCTGCTGTCGTGGACCTGAAAATGTTCTGTCCTTTCTCCAGACCTGTTCTGAGGGGTAACTTTGAGTAGTTGAAGTTGAATGCTCGAGTATTTATGTATGTTAGTGTGCGGAGGCGGGATGGCCTTCCACATTTCTTCTGATACCACTTCTCTGCTTCTCATGGTGACACAGGATGACATGCAGGCACGATGGCTGCCACTCCAGACAGTTACACATTTGGAATTACAAGGGACAGACAAAATGTCAGGCAACACTGCAATTTTTTTACAAGAGTTGCATGAATCTTGGTATCATTATTTAGATTTATGCAATGAACTTGTCTGCAGCAGAGAACGTTAGAGAAGTGAAGTAGCATTAACTGGAGGAGCAGAGAGCGCAAGCCTCCAGAGAGGGTATGAGATGTGCACAAGGATTAGCTGCAGCAGCTGGATGTATGCGTCAGGCTGGGCAGAGAGCAACTGCCCAAAGGTGGGAAGAGTGAGACTGGATGTTCTTCCGAGTTGAGGAGCTTTCCTTCCCATGAGACAGGCTTTCCCCTCTTTTCCCAGTAAAACACAAGCCATGCTATGAGCTGATGATTCTAAATGGTAGCAGCTTGGCAACTGTGGCTGAAGTACGTGTTCTTCTGTACTGTCTGGTGTTCCACTTGGGCTGCTTTTGCCCTGTTGTCAGCAAAAAAGAAGAGGGCAGAAGGTGCCCTGGTATTTTTTTAAAAATTCCTTTTATATGTTGATGTTATTAAAGAATGTTAATTTGAAACTGTTGAATCTCTGCTGTAGCTTTATATGCCTCAGCAGGAAAGCCCAGAGAACGAGATTTGGCTTCTTTACAAAGCACGGTATCAACACGCTCGTGCAGCGTGTTCCTGTGTAAGGTGACATGACTTGGGTTAAGCATCACTTGCTTCCCTGCTCGCTAATAGCACTTATGTTCATTTCCACTTCTCATTCTTGGCACTGGAGGCAGAGGTGTGACTTGATAAAAATACTTAGGGATGCATCTGTGTATATACATATATGTGTGTGTGTGTGTGTGTGAACCTTTCTTTGTGTGCCTGGCAATAGCTATGACAGCATTTTGCAAGAGAAAAGTACTTAAAATTGAAATGAGGTGCTGAATCAGCATAGTGTCTGCCCATCACTCAGTGATGGCTGGGGTCACTGGGAGGGAAGAAAAATGACAAAAAAATGGAATTTCCTGTTCTTCTTATCTCCCAGGTGCAGTGAGGCTGTAGTCACTGAAGTAGTGATTGACAGGGATTTAATGTTTGACATTCTAGAATTGGGATAACAAGAACAAAAAAAAAAAAAGCCCCTTGGCAGAGGCCTTGGGGTAGCATGGGGCTGGGTGCTGGGAAAGACTTCTCCTTAAAAGTACCAGTCTGGCCTGGAGCCACCCAGCTGCCACCCCCTCCCCCCCACCCACTGCTGGCACAGTGAAAGGTGGGGAACCCTTTTCCTTAGTGTAACACTGCCCTACATGAGCGGCCCCACTGAAGGTGAGAACGCTGCTCTTGGGGACTTGCTGGTTATTGAAGAGCGCGATTGGGCTAGGGAGGGGTTAACCAGCCTGTCCCACTGGGACTCGGGATCCATGCCTGGCCTGAAACCACATCATCATAAACCTAATTAAAAGAGCAAGAAAGTACTTGCAGCTTAGGAGCAAAGCGTGGTAACAGCGTTGGTGTTCCAAAGCAGTCCTTGCTGCTCGAATAGTTCTAGGCAGCATGGCTTCTTAAATTTATATCTGACTAATTTTAATTTAATTTCTGTAGTGTTCGGTGAAGAACTGCAGAACAGCCTTTCACGTCACCTGTGCGTTTGACCGTGGCTTGGAGATGAAGACCATTCTGGCGGAGAACGATGAGGTGAAATTTAAGTCGTACTGTCCCAAGCACAGCTCCAGCAAGAAACCAGAGGATGAGACTTTCAGTGAAAGCCCAGGTCAGGAGAATGGGAACAGAATTCAGGACAGCTCTCTCCCTGCCCAGATTGACCCTTTCCACAGCATGGATCAGAACCAGGAGGAGGCCCACAGAGTCAGCCTCCGCAAGCAAAAGCTTCAGCAGCTGGAGGACGAGTTCTATACATTTGTTGAGTGTCTGGAAGTGGCTAAAGCACTGCGGCTGCCCGAGGAGCTGGTTGAATTCCTTTACCAGTACTGGAAGCTGAAGAGAAAAGCTAACTTCAATAAGCCTTTGATAACCCCAAAGAAGGATGAAGAGGACAACCTGGCTAAACAGGAACAGGATGTTCTGTTCAGAAGACTGCAGCTCTTCACACACCTCCGGCAGGATCTAGAGCGGGTAAGCCCCTGCGCTTGGTGGGTGAGGTGTGCTGGCCTTTGTGAGCCAAGGTTCTGAACGATGCTCGCAGTTGCTCCCTGCACGCAGGTGCACTTTGCTGCATCCAAACTCAAAGTTGTACGGTTGGAAAAGACCATTGTTACCACTCAGTTTCTGCAGAGCGCAGTGGTTGCACTAATTACCCTAATTACCCTTTTCAAACCCAGGGTCAGCTCACAGGGCAGCAGGTCTTGACTTGTAGCATCCATCTCTAAACTGGAATGTCCTATTTCTGCTTACGCTTTTTTACTGATTAACGCTGATGGCTGGGAACCGTACTGCAACCCCCAGCAGGAGCTTTTTTAGCCTTTAAAGGCTTTTTCTGCTCCTTTCATCTGGTGTACGAGAAGACTGTAATGCTCACCTTGATTTGGAGCAGATGTTTTTCACTGACACATTTCCCTGGACTATCGGTGTAGTAGGTCTGGGAGGCGCACAGTCCTCTGCTCAGGTTTTGAATGGTTAAATGGTCTAATGGTTCAGTAGAATCAGCTCTGTGTTCTAACTACATCTGATCCTGTAATGACTTGAATTCCTTCCTCTTTGGGTTGTTTGGGAGCTACCTAGAGTGTTTAAGATGTGTTAATATGAGCCAGAAAGATCAATGAAATGGTGGTAGTTTGCCACAACCATACAAGCATATAGCTTGTGGGGGCAGGCTGGGTGTGGAACCTGGGGTGCCCTGCCTCAGTAACCTGTGGGTGAACTAGAGCCTCTTCCAGAGAAGTATCTAGTCCTACATCGGAGTGGCACCTGCTCATGCATCTACTCCATCCTTTGGAAAGGATCACGGTGGCTAATTACTCTTCTAATTAATTACTGCAGTTTGTTGTCTAGTTTCAGCTTTGAAGACATGACCCTTCTTTAGCTCAGAGCTGTTACCTTGTGCCTTCTGTTTCTACTCTGTGCACTCGAGATTTGATTTTCTCTTTGTTACGCAAGTTGAGTTTGGCACCGTGTTCCCTGGATCTTAAATTACTCTGTATGGATCTTTTCTGGTGTTATAGTGTGGTGTCAAAAGAGGGTACAGTATTCTAGTGGTATTTCTAGTATTTTTATTATTCTGTTGTTCCCTCTCGTCATCCATCCAAGATCAAGTCGGGTAGGTTTGTTATGAATGACGCTGGGGATGGTATCATTGGGCTGGAACCAGATTTGGAAATTGTATCATGCAGTTCACCTGCTGGGACAGGTGCTTCTGTGGACATGGCGCAGCTCAGGGGAGGGAAGGCAGAGAGGAGAAGGGCCGGGGCTGTGGTGGGTACCGTGTAGATGAACCCTGCAGAGAAATGAGAGTTCCCTAAAGTACCAGCTGGCCTGGGACTAGAAGCCTTAAATAGAGCAGGACTGTAGCAAAACCAGTCACATGTTCCGAGTGTCATCTCCTTAACGGCTGGGAGAGCAGCGACAGGTTGTCATGGACAGGGCACCGCGCCACGTGCAGCTGCATGGAACTGAGCGAGGAGCCTGGGGAACTCCCAACGGATACTTCCCAGCCATTCCCTCAGCTGGGACAGAAATCATTTCTAAGCTCTAGGAGGGTGGTGGTGGTTGTGAAACTGCTGCAGCTGTCTGGATCAGTCACATTTTATGGGAAGAAATGCATTTTTCTTCTAAAAAAACCTGAGATGGTCACAACAATGATGTCATTACTGTTACCTCCCTTGTGCTATGGTGTGAATAGACTGGCCTGCCTTCCCTTCGATCCGTCCTACTGCAGTGGCAGTCAAGAAGGCTGGTGCTGGTGAACAGTTCCCACATTCTCATGCTATGAATTTAGCAGACTTTTCTGTTGCGCCTCAAACACTAAGCAGCTTATAGGTGCTAAGCCAGATACCCAGCATATTTAAGCATTTCTCTAGACTTCCTGTATATACGTACAGCTCTGAATAGATGTTCACAGAAGTTACTTTTGGGCTGTAGGCCTCCCATATCTGATGGAATAACCTGTCAATTACATGTCATTTAAGACTCTTCTAAGAAGTGTGGTGAAGAACATTAAATTTAAATACATTAACTAACTCACTTAACTGGTGTATAGTACTACTTACACTGAACGAATTAAAAGCTGATTGATGATATTATAGAAACACAATTCCTGTAACACTCAACTTGATTTCTTCCAGGTGCGCAACCTCACTTACATGGTGACCCGAAGGGAAAAAATCAAGAGATCTGTTTGCAAAGTTCAAGAACAGATATTTAATATCTACGCAAAACAGGTGGAACAGGAAAGAGTTTCAGGTATGTTGAGAGTTATCTTTTTCACACGGAAGCTCGGGCACTGAAAGGTTGGTTACAGGCTAATGGCTTACTTCGAAGGACAAGCGGGACCTCATTTATTCTCATTAAAACTGTGTGTAGTCCACCATGCATCAGCAGCTGGGAAGGAAAAAAAAGGGAAGTGGTGTAGCTGTTGTGGTGGAGACATGGCTGTGGAAAGGGCTAGGTCTGTGGTCTCCTCCATGGGGAGGAGACTGGCTTGCTGCTTCTGATCCTTCCTGGTGTGAGTCTGCAACGACTCCTTGTGACAGGGAGACCATGGCTGACATCCAGATGCCATACAATACCTGGTAAGTCTATGAGTTATTAGTGCCACTGCTTTAGTGTTCAGTATGTGCTGATTTGCACCTTAGATGTCAGTTTAAAGAAGGGAAGTTTAAAAAGGTAGCACTCTGGTTTAAAACACTGGGGTTTTTTTCCTCATTGATAGCAGTCATTTCTCGAAAAGACAATTAACTTCAAAGTGACTGCATGAACTAGATTATCCTTAAAGCATTCAGTAAGTAATAAGCTGTATTTTAGACTCAATCAGATCCACTTGCTAGTTGCTCTTTCCCACTTCTGAGGAGTTTCTCTGTCTTAGTAGATACAGCAGCAGGAGGATTTACTTGTGCTACATGTGCAGTTAGGTGCAGCATGGCTACAGGAAAGTGAACAACACATAGCAGTGTGGTGTGAAGCCATGCCACAGCCACGTAATGGTGCTGTGAAGGTGCTGGATAGGCAACCAGATACCTGTCCGTGCAGAAGAAAGCATCAGGTGTGAGGAACCAAGTTAAAATAGATATATTCAAAAGTGGTACTTACCCAGACACGGAATTGCTTGACTGTAACTTCCTTTGTTTACCTTCAGGTGTGCCTTCCTCGTTCTCCTCAATGGAAAACACAGTGTTGTTCAACAGTCCGTCTTTGGGCCCCAATGTCCCTAAGATAGAGGACTTGAAATGGCATTCTGCGTTCTTCAGGAAGCAGATGGGCACGTCTCTAACCCACGCTTTGAAAAAACCACACAAGAGAGACAGAGTGAGAGCCAGCTCTGGGAACGACAGCAAGCCCATGCTGAGGCAGCCCAGCCAGAGGGAAGGTGGTGTCACTCCAGGTGGCTTTTTAAATTTTGACAAGACCTTTGCAGAAACACGGATGGTACCAGCACAGCAGAAGAACGGCATGGTTATACCCGACCACAGAAAGAGAAGAGACAATCGTCCACAGTGCGAGGGGATCAAGGTGGAGCTGAAGGAAAAGACTTCTAAACACCACCACAAACCCCTGAGACCCACAGAACTCTCTCAGAGGCAATCAGAAAATAGAAGGGCTGTGAACCACTCCAGTGGTAGGCCAGCACCTGGCACACGGAGGGATATAGTGCCTAAATGCAATGGGGGTCTCGTCAAAGTAAACTCTCATCAGACAGTAGTTAAAGTGCCTACGACGCCCACGAGCCCAGTGAAAAACTGGGGCGGATTCCGTATTCCAAAGAAGGGGGAGAGACAACAGCAGGGCGAGAGCCTGGAGGAGACCTGCCGCCAGAACTCCAGCTACTCCTACCTGGGCATGAGCAGAGTTTCACCGAAGGACAGGGCAAAAAGCAAGCTCAAGCCTGACAGCGAGAATGACGGGTACTTGCCCGATGCTGAAATGAGCGACTCAGAGCCTGAAGTGGCTGAAAAAAAGTGCAGGCAGCAGAGGCTCAGTCCAAACAGCACTATCAGCAGAAGGACGGACATTATTAGGAGAAGCATCCTGGCATCCTGACTGATACAAGGACACCCTGTCAGCTCTGCAGTCGGTAGAGTCACTGCCTACAAGTCAACGCCACATTATTTATTGGTGTGAGAGAGGAGAGTTCTCAGACATGGCTACAGACTGACAAATTGATAACCCATTATTCCTGAGCTATATAAACATGTTTACATGCACTTAAAGCTGGTTTATTTGCCCCTCCTTCCGCCAATCTGTGAGAAGCTTGAATCGCCTTTATTTGTAACTTTCCTGATTAAGCAGAGAAGTAACATCACTACTAAAACAGGATTTGTGATGAACACTAAAATAACTCATAAAACCCGCTTAGAAGGGGCTAGGGTGGGTAGGGGGAAGTAGGCCACATTCATCCCTTTTAAGCTAAAAAGCACTGGTAAATTTTACTCCCCTTCCCTGCCTTCTGGAAAAGCACAAGCTCTTAATTTAACTAGTGTGTAATGAATCAAAGATGGTTGTGTAACCATACTGCACTGCTGAACCCCGTTCAAGTGGTCACTTTTGTGGATGGTGGTAGGTCTCTGGCCTCTGCTCCAGTTCCCATGTAGGTGGCAGCACAAAACCCTCCGTAAGCTCCAGAGTTTACATGTAAATACACCTAGGAGATGGCCAGAGGTAACAGTGAGGTTATACTGGAGGAGAGGAAGGGTCAAGGCCAGGGCTGCAGCTGCCTCACAATGCAGCAGCTTGAGAAGACTCAGACTGAGCACAGCGGATGCTCAGAGAGCCCAGTTCTGAGAGGGGGCAGGCTTGTAGGGTACTGCACCCCGCGGAATAACCCGTCACCGTTCCCTCAGTCACCTGCCTCCGGGAGTACAACGACAATTCAAGAAACAAGTTTCTAAGGCACTAATCAGTAGGTTTTCCCAGAGGCCACCAGGTATGCACTAAAGGTATGTACTGGGAAAGCCAGGCTTAGGACACTAAAGGGTTGCTTTAAAGTGGACATGAATATATATTTTTAAATAGAGTAAAATGGAAAGGCAATAAATTGTGATTAGCTCTTTACAGTCAAATGAAGAAAAAATATTTCATTCTATTCTGGACTAGATTTGATGGAAGAGGGAACTCATATTCTGATTGTGTACTTTTTTAATAATTGCAAATGGCAATAACTAGTAAGCTATGAGCAATAATATTAACAGATTGTTAGCATACCGTTTAGTACCAAGTAGAGTGCACACGTAACAGTGGCATGTTAGGACCCTGTACCTTTTGGAATTCTGCATAGACATTAAGTCAGTCAGGTATGTACTGGTGAAAAAGTTGAAGCAGCAATGTGTTACAGACAGAGAGGCATGAAGAACCCCCTGTCTCTACACCCAGCCAGCCGTTACCACATCGGCTCACTTTTTAACGTTAGACCCTTGCCTCTTGGGCAGGGACCATTTCAAACACAACAACTCTGCCATAACTCTCTGCCATAACTTGAGTCTTCCAGAGGATTCAATAATAACAAAAAGGCTTATTAACACCTATCTTGCTATGCAAGTTATCAGTTATTTAAGTATTTCAGTGCATCCCTGTCATCTGTTACAAAACTCAGAACTGCCTTAACCTTTCGGTACCTTTTGGGATTCCGTTGGGGAAGGGGAATTCTGTGTAAGAATGTACTTTCAAAAATCCATTGCTGGTCCCAAGGAGTTGGATTAACTGCATTACTTGCAGAGGTGAAGGTCACACAGGGCACTGGTGAATGTGAAATGCTGTAGTCACTCTTGGGACGTGTGAAGAGAAGAGCACTTATGTGATCAAACAGCAGCTGCCAGATAAAAGGTAAATGCAGGTAAGTTCTTCTGTGCTTTCCAGACAGGCACTGCTATTTTCTGGAAGAGAGAAGCACGTGACCATAGAGGGAACTGTTTGTCAAGCCATAGATGGAATAATCTAAATTTTGATTCTTAGTAAACATTAAACCTCCCAGCAGTTTGGAAGGGGTACCTTGTTCGTTTGCACTATTACGGATGCTAAGGTTGTGCAGAGTTAATGCCTTACCTGGTTTGCTCCCTGACGTTTAGGTTAGTAAGCTTTGTAGTGTTTCCAGTTAAGCTGAACCAAAACCAAAAAAGCTGTAAGACGACTGCAGTGTGTGACCAGCTCTGTAGGTTAGTTTTGTCCCCCATGCTTAGCACTCAGCAGAAGAGGTGTCAGAAGTCCGGCAGTGACAGTACAACCCCACCCCTCTATTTTACCGGGATAGAACCATTTGCTGAGTTTCTGTTTTTAAGCGTTACCTTTCCTTGTGCAGACTGACCAAGAGATCTTTGATTATGATTGGTGTGTTCTGTCAATCTGTAGGCTAGATGAACTTCTGTAAAGCTGCCTGGAATGCCATTTGTTAGGTTACAAACTCAGATGAATCTAAATGAAGGGTTATATGTGTTGTGTATAAATCTTAATTTCAGAAATCTGAGAAAATTGTCATTACATTTGTAAAACCTTGTACAGAAGATTTTTCACTATGTGCCTAGCTTTGGTGTCCATTCAGCTGAAATGAATTAAAAAAGGTGCATGAAGAGAAACAGAAATAAAAAGTATATGTAGAGATGACTATTTTATATTACATGGCCCAATCCTGTATTTATTTTCTCCCTTTTTTGAAGTATTTATAAAGACCTAGTTGAAGACAGCTGTATTTTTTGTTAAAATATTCGGTAGAATTGTGCCTTTTTGTCTGTATGTGAATAAATGCTGTACATTTTTGCAGTACCCTTGCCAGCAGCGTTTTAGAATTTGCAGTAGTTTCATCTGGGTTCTTACATAAACTTCACTGCAATGAGCTGAACACTTTCATGGTTAAAATAAGCATTTAATTTGGATTGTCACAGGTATCAAAATTCACACTGCAGTTGCAAGAGAAAGCTCTTCCTTCTTTTTGAAGAATGTTACAGGGCCTTGTTACTGACAGCTGTGCCTGCCCCATCAACACATCATATCCTTTTTACTTGAGATCTTCTTACCTCAGATAGTTCAGGTTGCTGATAACATGGTGTCCTTGCAAAGTCCATCATCTTCCACTGGAAGAGGAACGCGAGGCTTTGTACCTGGAGCTTCAAGGTAAGCACACGGATTAGATGCTTACACTACAAACACCTCTGTAGTCAAGCAGTGCTCTGGGTAAATCATTTTTTCCCCATTTCATCCCCTGCTGACAGCAGCCTTTCTGCAAGGTACAGGGCTCTTAAGACCCAAAGTGAAACCTGTACTACCTTCACTGTCAGCTTCTCTCACCTGTGAATGGAAGCAACTGTTCACCTAGAACTTTTTCCTGAATAATCAAGAGCTAAGTTTTACTCTATGGGAAGCATTACTGTCACAGTGGGAAAATCTCCCAAACACTCAAAAACTGGTTTTGGGGTGGGGAAGGAAGGGAGGGACAACAAAACCTTTCCATGTAAGAGTGACAGGAAACTCACAGATGGAAACAAATGTAAGCCAACCAAGGCACGGTTGCAAAGCCCGCTCCTCAATTCCACAGAACAATCTCGTGTCGTGAGGGAAGGAGCAAAACTCACCTAACCAGCAAACCTCAACCTTGGCCTCAACATGAAAGCCCAATTGCGAACACTGCTCCAGCAGCCTCCCCTAGACACCGAGGGCAATGAAAAGACTCACTTTGCCTGACCACGTTCCCTTTTGTGGTTCAGGCATATTTAATCAGTTTTTAGCTGCCCAGAGGATTGGGCAGGCAGATGAAAGTGGGAGATTTTTCTTTAGTGTGTCATCTGCTGTAATTGCTCTGCTACCCCTTAACTTTATTATGAGGTGCTTGTGTCATCATTGCAATTCATACTCTAGCAAATAACCATTACTAAAGAGCTGCACCTCAAATGAAGTGAATGTGCCCATAATTAAAAGGGAACCAAGCAGGTGCCCTTCTGTGTCTAAAGGAACACACACAAATACTGTTGTTTAAAACCTCCCACTTACCTGCCATTTTCAGGCACGTTTCACATCGCAGCTAGAGCCTCCAAGAAGTGAATGGGATTAATAGCTCACAGAAGATCTTCCAGGTGGTCTGTCATCATCTCAGATGTGCATTATGCAAATGAAAATAAGGTGCTTGATTCTTCCTTACCTCCCTCTATCATACACACCGTTGATTGATGAAAATCTCATCACAACAGACGTTCACAGCTTCTGGAAAATGTATCCACAGCGCTTTGAAAAAATCTTTGAAGTCTTTTGGCAAAATGAGAGTGTGCAACAGATACAGGAATGTATCAAACTGAGAAAGCCCTAGTACAGAAAGGTGTACAACTACAGTAACTTCCTCTCAGGTAAGCAGAATTTGTTCTTGAGGTTGTATCCATCTTGCAGGCTGTACTTGAAAAGCAGGTTTTCAGAAGGTGGTGCAAACTCTTACTTCCAT
This sequence comes from Porphyrio hochstetteri, assembly GCA_020800305.1. NCBI lineage: Eukaryota > Metazoa > Chordata > Aves > Gruiformes > Rallidae > Porphyrio > Porphyrio hochstetteri. The sequence continues at coordinate 40,346,711 of CM036909.1, read as the reverse complement.
GTGGTGATCAACCCAGGTCTGTCCTCTAAAATGCAAATACAGTGAAGACCCAGCATGGCAGACATCTGGGTTTGTTAGCCCAAACCCCCAGTTTTCATTACGCACAGGGAAGGGCTATCCATCCACCAACAGAGTTAGGATTCATAAACCAGAATTACACTCTGCATGAAAGAGGAAGGGCAAGAAATTCCATCACTTAAATCCACGATGGCAACACTTCAAAATCAGTTAACACCAATCAAATATTTACAGTAATAGATGCTGAAAGAGAAAAAAAGAGTCCAGCTCTGAATTTAGAACAATTTAGATGGAGCTATCCATGACAGCCAAAAGTCTATGCAAGAGGATTCCCGCATACCGGCAGCTGTAGAATTCCAACACCTCAAAATGCCAGGAGGCTGCAGAGCTGGCTGACTTCACCAGCTTTGTGCAAACTGAAGGGGTGGAGAAGTCACGTTCCCAAACACATACAAACCAAGAGAGCAGATCCACAGAAAGGCAGGGAACAGCTGTAAAATAGTAATTAGGAAGAAGCAGCACAACGGAGGGAAGATAACGGTCCTTAGAAACACACTGTATGAATAGCCATGGCAGCCATTTCTTTATTAACTGTTTCCCTGGGGCATCAGAACACACTGAACCAAATTCTTAAAACTGAAACAGAGGCATTTCACAGCTGTAATGCCTACTGTAAGAACAACTGTTAGCACAATTCATAAAATAGCTTCAAAACGTTCCTAAGTTACTGCACTACAAAGACAAAGGAAAGGTATTGACTGTGAGTAAAGCTGTTCATGAATTTCACTACAATGTTACTGGTTCCCTCCACACAATCTTGTCACAGTGGAGCTGGTGGGTTTTAGACCAAAAAAGGCCAATATACCACGGCACCGTATCCGACTGTTTCATCTGCTCCACTGAAGGACTTCAGGAACATCAGCTTGCAGTCTTCTTCCAATCTTTACTATGCATACAGATGCAATATCTCGATCCACTCCTCCTTGCTCGAATAAACCAGACAATGTTTATCTAAGTTTTAAAAGCCTTGCTCTGCATTTGACTTGAACACTCCACTATGAAGTTTCTCCAGCAATCTTCTTAACTCCACCATGGTGTGACTGAACAAGAAATGTGTTTAAATATATTCCAGACCTTTCAGGGAAGCAGCTTCTTTCTTTTGTATAGTTATCAGGCTGAGCTGAAATTAAAACCAAGCAGATAGTTAATCTAAGTTTTGTAAGATCCAAGTATCAGTAAAAGTTCAATATGGAAGGTGTCAGAAAGGAGAGGGAACAAGCATAGGCAAGTGGGAACTTGGGGTAAACAGTAGAATTTAAAATTCACTCAACAGATTACTGCTTTTGTTTCAGGTCCCAAAGCATTCAAGATGATAAAATATTAAGTAGCAGTACACTTGAAAGACATCTATATAGAATACACATATTTTGAACCTGTGCAAAAGCTGTCCTGTATTTTTGTTTCTTATTGAATTACTATTTAATAATAAGTTTATAGTCTGTGAACTGTAATTTCTAGGCTCCCTAATAGCCCAGCTCCAGCCTATATTTGATTTCATTTTACAGTAAGCCAGATAACGTAATGAGAATGCACACTTGGGTCAGCAAGTAGCGCTCAACATTCAGCAGAATACTGAGAAGAGTTACCATTCTGAGTCTGAGGAAGCACACACATGAACATTCAGTCTTCTGACAGTAAGAAGAAACACTTTGATTCTTCGGATTCAGTGGAACAGACATTCCTATAGCAGTACTCCTGGAGACCTCTTTTTGCCACCCATTAGTGCAATGGCACTGCTATATCTCTTTTTGTGGAGACGACAGGGCTTGGCACAGTTGTTCTGGAATCACTACAAAGAAGCCACACCAGCAGCAGCAACCTCTGCCAAGTCTGAAGAGGGCAAGACAGTTCTGAAGACCAGCAATAAGATCTGGACAGCAATTTAGCTGCTAAGCTTCCTAGCAAATCTCTTTGTTATGTTTCAGGGGGAGACTGGTAAGAAACAATTAATTATCGATGTTTTCAGGAACAGCAAGACCTTTCTATAGAAATTTCTCGCTTGAAAGGTGACACAACCATGTTTTTTAAGGGAAGATAGCACTGCAGAAGTATTAGAGCTGAACAGATCCACGTAACAAACAAGAGGTTAAAAAAAACAAGTCACTCAGAGCAGATCTTCACCAGCAGGGTAGACGTTGTCATAACAGAGAGCAGTTACAGCCAGGAAATACAGCTTACGTTATGGTAGCTTGGCAGCTATGCCCGTATCTTCACTGCCGCTGAGAAGAAATGCCATTTGTCCTAATTGGATGATTTAGAGCAACCAAACATTTCCTCTCGGTAACTCACATGGGATCACCCACATTTAAAAAAGCAACAACTTGTAAATGTGTTTCCTGAATGACTGTAAAAATTAGGACTTATAAAGACCACCTTTACTTAAAAGGAAGCCAGCCCGAGTCACAAGTTTGCTTGGTAAGTGAGTGAACCCAGAGTGTGACACCCTCCCGCCAGGGGATGTCTAGCTCGAATAGAATGGGCAAAAGAATGACAGATGGAAAAACCCCACCTACCAGCAGAGAAAATACCGAATTACAGGTACCACAGGGTTTAGATGATTAAAGGCAAAAGTTTCTCTCTCTGAAGAGAGGAAAACCTTTCCTACCCAACTCATTAATGTCTAGAAATATTGAATAGTACTGTTCAAAGCGGGAGCTGAGTTGTAAGGGAACTAGAAATAGAAAGCAGCAACAATTCAGCTCATTAAGCGATCACAATGGTGCACAAGGAGGTCTTAGACACATAAATGGCTCTGACACACCTTGCCTGAAGTTTTCAGGTTTACTGAAATGTTCACTATGGTAAGTGAGATACATGCACCATCCCTTCCTTCCCCTCTTCCCGGAAAGAAAGCCAAGTATTTCCTATTCTGTCTGTATAATTTTCTGTGTTTTTGACATTCAAACCATTAGACATAACTGATGATAACTGCAGAGGGATGTACTTACAGAATCCCAGACTGGTTTGGATTGGAAGGGACCTCATAGCCCATCTAGTCCCAACCTCCTGCCATTGGCAGGGACACCCTCTGCTAGCCCAGGCTGCCAAAAGCCCCATCCAACCTGGCCTTGGACACTGCCAGGGAGGGGGCAGCCACAGCTTCACTGGGCAGACTGTGCCAGGGCCTCACCACCCTCTCAGGGAAGTTTCTTCCCAACACCCGAAAATCTCTGGGGACACCGTTACTAGGAGGCCAATGGCAGGTGGGTGGACAGACAAGAAGTTAACAGCTCTGGGAGTTCACATGACATGGCACAAGGAACTCAAGACTGCAGTTTGATGAACACTACACAGGTCCACACTGTCAATTCCATTCTGCAACCACCACACACCATTTCCCCGCACTCTTTGTGCGGCCACACAACCAAGTAAATCAGGGAACTTCTCTGGCTGAAAGACACCAAAACCCCACAAACAAGCTATGCTGCCTGGCAATTTTTATAAACTCAGTTCTGTAACTATCAGCTGAAATCATGCATTGCTTTAAATCACACTCCCCAGGAGACAGGTGTAGGAACACAACATTTACTCTATCACATCCAGCCATTGTTTGGGACTGCTGCAGTAGGTTACACCAAGCTAAAGAAGCCTGCTTTCTATGAACAGGAGCTGCAGTTATTTAAAGAGGCTTTTTTTTAATATCTATTAACTTGCTGTCATTTCTGAACATGGAATGATCATACACCTTCATTCACACATTTTGAACCACACAAGTTTAATTTCCATCAAATTTGTTTCCATAAACAAATCTATACTGTCATTTAAGCATCCTGTCAGAAGGTGGCATTTAATTGAATATGCATCAGTTTCGTGATGATGCATCCAAAATACAAACTCATTGTTAAAATTATATTAGTAATACCGCATGTAATGATTACCTCTGCCTCAGGAATGATACAAGGTATGTTTGTAATATTCAATGGGATTTCTGACATGCACTTAGATAACATGGGTTTTGTTAGTTTTTGTACCGTTTGAGATGCTGTAGCTGCCCTCTGCTCAGCCTGGCTCAGTCGACTTTGAAGTCTATTGATGCATTCTCGATATTTCATAATTAACATTTTATCCTGTGTAAACAAAATATCACATTACAAATGCAAAGTTCTTTTTACTGGATCCATACACACCGTAGTGAAAAAGCTTAAAAGAAGCGGAACTGTTTCCTGAAGAAGTACTGCTGATACATTACAGAGAATTGCCAGCTCACATGTGGTATCATATGACTTTTCCAATCATGAGTAATCTGCAGAGAAGTTTTACTTGTTTCACCATCTTGAAGTAAGATGCATAAAAGGTGGTAATTTTAACCCAGGTAATTTAATTTACATAATCTTACAGTGTAAATGTTTTAGCTGTACATAAAGGGAAAAATAATATGCTAGGTAAGATGATGAACTTGCTACAGATTTTGTCTCTTCATCAAACTGTACACATAAAGTCTTTCTTAATGATTCTTTACTTACAGAAATCTATTCTTGCATCAGCCCCCATTTTTCTCCCCTAAATACTACACCACGATAGAAAAAAAACACAGAAGGACTGATCCTGGAGAGAACCCGATGTTATCTCAGATTTATGAGGCTGACAGGACAGCTGTTTTCTAAAGTGTCCATTACTTATTGAACAATGCACATTCCAAAAACACCTTGCCCTTATACTTTAATGGATAATGATTTTATCTGTACGCATATATGCACATACAGTGTAAATTCCATTATACCCAGAGTGTGCTGAGAATTTGGTATCTCTGCATATGCTACAGTGTCCATAAGACAATGCCTACTCCTCTGTAGAGGTATGCATGCATACATAGGCGTGACTTTGGAAACATTTCCCGAATTATCTAACATTGCTACATTGGTAACCCTGAAAGATGGCCACTCCTTCATGCTTTCTTGTAATCTGAGATTAAAGTTAATTTGTTGTCTTGCCACTGGAACACATCACTCAGCAGAAACAGTGGGGGTTTTCCAGTTATGACTACCACTGTAAAAAATCCTTAATTGTTCCTAAATCAGAAACATAACTCACCTAAACAGGTTTCTGTTAAGGTCCTAGTGTGTGTGTATCAGGTTGTAACTGAAAGTAGTTGTCATATTGGTCATTATCTTACCTCAGTTGCCTTTTCATTTGCCACTTCCAGCTGAGAAACGAGCTCCTGGCTATGAAGTTTGTGTTGCCTCAACTCACTTCTGTAAATCAGAAGAAAAGATGCTGATTAACACACAGTAGTGCATCAGTTATTGGAATATAATTTCATAGGTACTTCATTGCCTTAGAGGGGCTTATTGTGTATTTTTAATTACAGCGTTGCTCTTAAACAATGATTTCAAAAGCACTACACAGCTAGTGCTTCTTGATGTGTACTCAAACCTACAATGGCAGAGGTATGAGATGTATTTGTTTGAAGCAACAGGACTTTGTCAAAAGCATCTGACATTTTACTTTTTTTTTCCTTTCTGCTTATTGAATGGTATTTTGCATGCATGTTATCAGCTATGCTATAAATATAAGCTGCACTTCACAGTATATTAATTTTTTAGATTAACACTCTAATCAATATCACATAACCAGACTTCAATGGGAACATCTTTGAAGGGGCTTCTAAGAACCAAAACCCAAACCATTCTATATCTGAGACAGTTAACAATGTAACACTTCATGAGGAAAAGGAAAATGTTACCTTCTTCAGGCTGGTTTTTTTACTTTTATACTGAATGAATTTCAGTGATACTGAATTTGATAGCACCGAAGACAAAAATATCTAGGTTACTGCAGATATCTTTGAGCTTGTGCTCAAAGGAAATAGCTCTTGCCTTCTGTCAACACAAGCTACTTGAAGAGGGATGAGCAAAGATGGAAAATCTCTGAACTTCATTAATTTTAACTGGAGAAAAATGCAGAACTAAATAGTCTGCTCTAACCTTTGACCCGTCTCTACTCCACCAGCAAGAAACATTTTTTAAAAAAAAAGGAAAAAAGAGAAAAAAAGAAAAAAGAGGTCTGATCAAGATTCTTGACACTGTTTTCATCTTCTACGTTGAGGCTCAAACATATTTATGAAAAGGAATCTTCAAATCAATTCTCATTTTACCTTCCTTTCAGAAGTTGAAAATATGCTGAAATGCAATCACCTTCATGACAACGCTCAGAAAGCTGATACTTGACCTTCAGGGACTCTGCCGATTATTGAGACTACATGCACCATAAATGAAGTTAAAGCCTGAATTCTTTCTGGGGGAATGGAAGTGAGCTAGGAGATATTTTGACCTCACATCTCTATCTTAAAAATCTTCTGATATTTTAATGATGGCATTTGGTCAACAAATATTTACTCTTAAAAAAACCCAAACAAACCAAAAAACTTAGTATTTCATACAAGTTTATCTGAAAAAATCGCCCTATGACACTTGAGATACCAGGCTGCAATCTTTCTGCTAACGTAAGGTTGCACATACACCTGGGTGGTAGTTTTCACTCCCTTGTTGTCAACCTACCTCTTTAACCAATTCCAGGTAGGTATCATCAAAAGCTCTTGAACTGTGTTTACTTGCTGCTATAAAAATGACAGTACCTAAGCAGATATTTAAATGATGTTTAAACTTTTAAAATTATTTATCAACTATGCCTATGTTACCACATATGAACAGCTTTATATAAAATAAGAAGATGGATTAGAACTGTAGGATCAAGACCGTATGTTAATACCTAACACTGTTACTGCATCTTGTCAATACCAAGCCCCAAGATGAAGTATTTTCAATACAGGAGCCCTACTGAACAGCTGGGTTTTAAAAATCCAGCTTTTATAATCGATCTTATTAACTAAGCAATTTTTATACAATCCCTGTCATATCTTTACATACATAACTTTTCAAAATAAACTCCTTAGTAAACTATTCAAACACTACTCTCTACAATGTATAGAGTCCTTATTTTCAGGTTTTACTACACTAGTAAAAAAAGCTTTGAAAATAAGGAAATTCTTACATTCTGACACACCATCTTTATTATTACATCATCTCAGTAGACTATCCAAATAGGTTAGTTTTCTAAATTAAAATTCTTAGTTAATGAAAACAATCTGTCTTCTATACTTGGAATTAGGGTTCTTAGCAGCACAGGCCATAAACAGAGTGTACATGCTCATATGCAGCTGTGTATCAAGAAATTATTTTTATAGTGAGATCACACTGCGCATGTATTAAAACCCCCCCAGTTTAACCTTGTAAGCATAGGGAAACGCGATGGCTATTGAGCTAGACAGTTAATTCATTCTGATTGTTAACCCTCCCTCTAACGGGCATTATGAGATTTTAATATTAAAATTGAGCAGTAACCCTTATGCTCAATAATCAAATGAGTCCCTACTCCATATTGTCTTTGTTAAGTGAGTAGGAAACAAAAGGTGAGCTTTTAGCATTTTGGCAGACGGGTGATAAATCCGCCAGCTGTGGCAAGTATATTCTGCAAAGCTCTCATATGACCAATATAGCATGTGCCAGCTGTTTTTTTGGTTGAATTATACTATAATATGCTTCAGTTACTCTTAGTAATTATGAATTTTGTATGCTGCCAGTACCTGCAGCTGTCTCTCATCCTGTTAATTTTTTTTTCTTTAATGAACATCTTAAAATAAGCAGCTACGGCTGCCAAACATTACAGAAGTGCAGCCAAGAATAATGTTTTAGACATGGAGGAAAAGTTCTTCATCTCAAGATGCTGTGCAATTCACTCGATGTGCTGTACCCAATGTAGAGAGAAGGAGAAGGCAATCCTGGTCAACACCTCATACATGGGCACCAAAAAAGGCTGTTCTTCAGAGGCAGATTCTTTTCAATTACAGAAAAGATAAAACTGAGAATTCAGAAAAACACATGGCTACCGATGAGTCAGGGACTCTTAACTGTGCCACAGAAATGTTTCAGAAGCAGAAACTGGAACAAAGACACCCAAAATAGCTGCCATCAGATGACTTCAGCTAAGTAAAATATTTAAATATAAAACCAGTATGTTCAAGGATTCCCTTTTTCTAAATACAGACAATTACAATTCAAATTAATATTTCCTTACATTTTTTCAAATATAACGGGTTTATGTAAGAACAAATGTTTTTGATCCCTTCCCCACTAAGTGGCAAACATTTAAGGTTACTTACCAATTTATTCACATGCTGTGTATTAGTATTATTTTATTATTATTAGAGAGTTAAGATTTGTAAAGATCCTTAAATCCACTGTTAGGTGAAAGTAAATACTTCAGCATTTAAGCCAAGGGTTATAAATTGTCTCATATACTGTTTGTTTTGCAGATTCAGTTTATACTTCTAAAAAGAGAACAGACTTGTGTTTACCTATTAGTACTCCTAACTCAGGCTAAACTGTACCTTAACTGAACAATCATCCACATGCCTAACAGCTCAAATTAACAGAGCAAAGTTGAGAGAACTGTCAGTTTCCTGTTACTCAGGTTACAAGATCTACCTTTTTCTCATCTGCAGTTTTCAAGATCTACTCCACTGAAGAGCACTCTGTGGATAACTCAGTCATTTGACTGAACATGACACTTTGCTTTTCAACGTGAATCTTGTTCTAATCCCTGGTCAGACCAGAATCATGTTCAACAGATATGTGCTCTTGGCGTTGGCTATTGGGGAGAAGCCTGGTAAGGATTTATGTATAACCACTGGTTATCTGCCAAACTTTTCCTGAATTTACACAAATTCTTTTCTGCATTCTCAGGATTAGAACAACAACAACAACAACAAAAAAATCTACGAAAAATACTGATATGCCAACTAGAAGGGACTATCTGCTTGCACTACCACCTCTTTTTGTTTAACCTAGTTGACAGATCAAAGTGGACTTAGAGAATGAATACATAATGTGCCGCCTTTTTTTACACTGGTATACAGTCTTCTATTTTATTCTAGTAAATTCTGACAGATTCAATTACCCTATGTTCTGCTTAAATTCTGTTACCAGAACTTTCTCTCTCACTCCCTTTTCAAAAGTTTGTTTTCTTCCAATTTACAATTTTCCTAAATATTCCTTTGGTATTACTGATTTCACTTTTTATCTCTGCTGTCATTTGTTCTTCTCAACTTAAGTCTGAAGAACTATCTAGCTTTATACACAATGCTGTAAGGTAATAAGTACAGTCCTAGCCAGACTCTTCCCTTCAAATATGAGCACAGGATGTGTTTTTCTAGATTATAGCATTTCAGTGAAACCAGGGAGTTTAAGAATATGTGCATACATTCGTAATTTCTTTCAAAAGTAAATTATTTTAAATGAAGACAAAAAAGGTAAAAGAAGCTGGAAACTCTCGATACTGTTTTTTTTTACCACAGATGTCAAAAGCAGATCACCCAAGTACCTTTACCTTGAATTTTTGGGACATTCAATCTGACAGCAATCTTAGAGCTTGCAACTTCAGAATTGGAATTTCTACACCCTGTAGATCAGCCACAGCAGGAACAACACAGCTTGCTTCTATTTATCAAATTCCACAGAAATTTGTGCAGAAGTATCACTGAAGATCAAAGTGACTTTTAAAATATTAAACCTAATTCTGATTTGGTTATTTAGATTACTTAAAACAGTGTTCCAGATACAGGGGGATAAAAAAAAAAATTAATCAAATAGACACTCAAGTAAGTGTCACTAAATGAATGACCATATAATAATTAAATTATTCACCAAGACTTAAAAGCTCTCTGTTATAAAAAAATCCCCAGCCCATCAGAAATAAGTTTGCTAGTTTTATAGTATTTCTCTATTTCTCTTCTTAGTGTTTCCCATCTAAACCACTGTAAGAACATGAAAAATGACGTTTTGCCAGAAGTTTACTTAATTATACTGGTTATTCCTTGTCAGAATTGAATTGGTGGTTCAGTCTCAGACCCTACCGGAGGTGCAACTGTCAAAATGCTGGCCTGTTGAAGAAACCAAACCAATTTCGCTTAAATTACGTGTTAATATGCACGTCCTTCGGTCTTGAGGTGGACTGATGCAGCTGGTAGGTAAGCCCCCACACAGTTACTTACTCACTCATCCCCAGAGGAAAGAGGGAGTGAACTGGAAGGGTATACGTATGAAAAAACCAGCATGGGTCAAGAGAAAGACAGTTTGGTAAGTTGAAGAAAATTTAAAATTGCCAAAAGCGACTGCCAAAGCAGTCACTTCTCACTAGCATAACAACCCAACCACAGCTACTTTGGAGCACCATCACCCAGTTAGGGTGAACATGATGCTATAGGGTATGAAATATCGCTTCAATTAGTTGGGTTCAAGCTGTCTTGGCTGTGTGTTTCCTACCAGCTACTTGTGCACCCAAAGCATCCTCACTGGGGCAGAAGCATGCGAAACAGAGAAGACCGTGACACTGTAGTGGCACTGTTTAGCAACAGCTAGAAGACTTCTGTGTTACCGATAGCCTTATGGTCATAGATCTAAACACAGCGCCATACAGGCGGCTATAAAGACAATTAACTCCACACTACTCAATCCCAGTATTCACCTTAGCTGGAAATATTCAAGCTTCTGAATATTCACATATATTCACGTTCACCTTAGCTTGAAATACAAAATCTGAAGATGACAGTTTTGTATGTCTCTGTAAACACATACAGATTAAAACCATTTTTTTTACATAGACGTTCTTAGAGAAAGAAACAATCTAAACTCAATAGAAGAACCTTGAGACAATTAATCTTTAAGTAAATATGAGTACCACACCACTTTTTTTAGAACCTTTACCAGCAGTCATTCATTTGCATAACTTTTATAATTGTAAATATTTGCGGTCTAAGTTCATTTCAGTAGCTGTCATTAGATTTCAAAGTACATCTAAAATGGATGCAAAACTCAGAATAACTTCATTTCATATTCTGCCAGACTAGATGTTTTGCAGGAATAAAGAGAATAAACACTAATCCTGAGTGGTTAGTCATGCTGCCAAGAGCGATGTTTCAATGTTCTTATTTGAAACCATGACTTGTGTGGCAAGGAGCACTGACCTTAGTTACCTTCAAGATTGACTTTTGCCAAAAGCAAAACTGGTTCCTCGCCCTTTTGCAAAGTGAAGGTGAGGTCTGTCACCAATAGATCCTTCTCAAAGTGTACAGCATCTTAAGATGCCTAAACTGCAGAAAACTCTTCTCATAAATGGAGACTGTAATGTATTTTTATGAAGAAATTGGTAGAATTCAATGTACAAATATTCAGTGTATTGCCTACTGTTTCTATACTGTGTTTTGCATTCCAAGCTCAGTTTTATAGGTAACCATTAATTGTTTAACTTGAACTGAGGCTCAAAAGAAAGCACAGAATAATTTTCAGTGAATTTCAGAATAATTTTCAGTGAAGTATCAGTTTATCAACATCTTTATTTACAGGTTTTTTGCTGACCTATTATTTAAAAAGCCAAAACAAAACACTCTGCTCTACTGTTATAGGTTGCAACATTATTTTTCCTCCTCCTTTTTTTAAATTAAAAATCACCTAACCTTTGCTGATATTGCTTCATTTATCAGAAATATTTATTTAATGCTTCCTTTATGCTATGTATTGCATCTCACTAACAAAACACCAGAGACTTAGAAAATGAAAGATGAGCAGCACGAAATAGGGGAAAGTTATCCGCTGCTGCTGGGAAGGTAGTAAAGAAGCCAAAATGTTTCAGACACCTTCACATGGAAAATGAAGGTAATGAGGACAGAACTGAAAACCAGCAACAGATCATGAATTTAAGGCAAAGGAATGGGAAACACCTACACTAACAAACGGGACACTGACTCAGTGCTTACGACAGCTGCATTAACAGCAAATGTCTGGCGAAATGCAATATAAAATGCTTTTATGTAAGCTACCTCCCTGGTATCCATGTGTATGACTTTGTTAGGAAGTTTGTAACTTCCTGAAAAACATTCACTTATAAAGCACTTCACTATGTTGTCATTCTTCTTAAAAACTGAAATTCTGCTACATGTCACCAACACAATCTCTGTATCTGCTCACGTATTTACAAGAATCCAATACATCAAACAGTGCATGATGTGCCAAGACATGTCTCAGACTCTCCTCAGAATACACCAAATAACTGTAAAATACCGCTGAACTTGGAGAGATCTGTTTAAACAAAAAAAAGGTTATACCGATACCTTCATCTAATACCCTAACCTTGCTGCTCAGTCATGACAAGATGAAGTTTTTAAGGAAAGTACTAAGTTTTTTTTACAAAGTCACAGCTTAACTCTCTCAGAACCACAGAAACTTAAAGATGTATGTATATAAGAAAGTGGGGTGAACATCAGCCTCTCACCTGGACCCTGCTATAATGCTTGGTGATACCATTTCCTGCATTAGACTGAAGAGGCCTTTCAAACAGAGCCTTTCATTCAACAGGTACTGCTTACCCAGTATCAGTTTGCTCATAGAATGGTCTGGGTTGGAAGGGACCCCAAGGATCATAGAGTTCCAACCCCCCTGCCACAGGCAGGGCCACCAACCTCCAGGCCTGGATCTACATACAAGGTTGCCCAGGGCCCCATCCCTATCACATTAGATGTGCATCTCAGTAGGTTTTTTGTAGCTTATTTAAGCAGTCTAGAGACTCACTCCAAAATCGATTTTATGGTGACTGTTCTGAATAACTCTTAAGGTTTTTCACAGTGCAAATCTAAAACTGTCTAAAATCAAGCCTGCTATATTTTCAAAGAGAAAATTAAAAGCAATATAATCTATTGACTTTTTGTCATTACAAAATTACACACATCAATTTCAAAGCATTTTACTTCAGCGCTAACTTCACAATGAACATCAAAGTTCTTCTTAGGACACAGTTTCTTGTTTTGCTGGAAGCACATTGTCTAGTTTGGATGGTTTGCTCTTCACAGTTTTTCACTACAGGTCTACTGACACAAACCAAGCAGTAACTAAAACTAAGCAATTCCTAAAGAGGAATAAAATTGCACTTACTTTAGCTTGCCAATCCTGGCTTCTGTAATTTCAGTGAGATTTTTTGTTTCTTCTTTCCATCGTTTTGTTACTTTTTGCTGAGCTGCAAGCAGACGCCTGAGTTCATCAGTAGACTTTCGATTGGTGTCTTCCATTACTTTAAGTTGAGTTTCATACCCCTGTTCTTTCACAGCATACGCATGCTCCATTGTGCTTATCTAGGAAAAATACAGATTGGGTACAATCAAGTCTCTCACTTTTGACTTTTTTTTTAAAAAACACTTCAGTTACTCTATAAACATTTGTTGAAAGCATGTAACATACAATAATTAAACTTGTAATTGTATGCTCAAATAGATACATGTTCCAAAGCCAATTTAAGCAAGTGGTACAACTGACAAGAACAGATAATTAGCTGTGTATGTTTATTTTTGTAAATACTCTTTATCTTTCTGTCCCTTGTGTTTTTCCCACAGAAACACATTCTTCCTTTTTCATCTAGTTAAAATGTTTTAGGAGTTTCTTACCTGCTTCTAAAAATCTAAAATCAGAGGAAAATGAAAGCAAGTAATAAATCTTACATGTGACTATAATAGAAGCCTGTCTGATTTAAAAATAAGACAGAGATCTGGTATATGCTTTATAAACACTACCTATCTGTTCCAAGACTCTGATCCTGTTTTTAAACTACAGTTCACCAAAGGGTTTTGGAGTGGGAACAAGACTTCCTATTAAATTTGACCGCTTCCCTCTATCTTGTAGTGCAAAGTGGACACTGGATTTGAGATGATCTCCACTCAAAACTTGTAGGGCTTCTTGCTGAAGTATTTTTCATTCCTGTGGGTTCTCAGATTCCTTTTCAGTATCTTTATACTTGTGGAGTTAAGAGCAGAGGGCAAAAGTACCAGCTTCACATGTTTAGAAAGAACATCAAACATTAAAGCTGTTCCTCCCTCCAGAACCCAAAGGTACCACAAATCTGTTGAGATTACTATTAATTCACTATCCCACCTGCAGTCTGTTCAGGTGTATTTAATGGAACACATTCAAAAAGAACATCTATTTTTCAACTAATTATCTTGTTTGCAACTATTCATATGGAAAAATGGTCTCTGTCCAAAAAATACAGAACCAGTGTTTGACAACCAATTATTTATTAGTTACACATCACTCTGACAACACATATACATGAGTAGAGGAACACTGGACTGAAAGTTGTACAGAGATTCCTAATACATTACAGACAGTAGATAAATGAAGACCTGGAACTGGAGTAAGTGAAATCACTTTAAGAGAAATGTGTTATTATTTAATCTATTAATCTTACAAAAAGCTAAGAACATTTTGGCCTTTCTTATGAAGCAGAATTTAATACATATTAAAATATAATTTCATTGGCAGAGATTGAGTTACCCAATAGATTCTGAGGACACGATGCTACAACAAAATACTTTTAAGCAGAAAGCAGGAAGTATCATTGAAACTTTCACCCTTAATTTAAACTTTTAATGATTTTCCCTTAGAATTGCTGCCTTAAGCAAATACCAGTCTTAACGTTAAAACAAAAATAACATATATACACCACCTTTATTTTAGCTTTGTTTTGAGCCTCTCTGGCCAGTTTTCTCAAGTCCTCCATTTCTTTTTCCAATTGTTCATTCTCTTGCTGAAGTTTTAGCCTTTGATCACTGACAAAGACACTCTTTTCTCTTTCTGATTCCAGAATGCTTTGCAATTGACAGATAACTTCCTGACAACGAGATTTCTCTTCCTCAGAGCTGAAAAAGAAGAAAAGTCTTGTTGGAACTCAAGAGTTGAACTACTATTTACTAGAGAAAAGGTATGACCCAGTACAGCTGTTCCCCTGTTTCCTTCTGAAAGTTGTTTCTCAGCTCAGCATGTTTAATAGGCTCGACAGCTATAAAGATGCACAAGTCAGCAAAGAATTTTATCAAGATGATGGAATTCATAAAACCAATCTAATATTGTAGCAATTTCAGGAAATGATAACGGCAAACAGAAGATTTGAATTTTTATAACATTTCCAGTTTCCCAACTGAAGATTACTCTGGTGAAGTGAGATGAATTATGATCATCAGAACCCAGAAATACTGAAGCTTCTAGAGAATCCTACAGTTTTCATGATGAAAAGAACAACTTGGTCTAAAACTGTGTATCACATTGTACTTTTTACCAGTGTATTACTGGAACTTCAATGACGTCTATTAGCTTTGAACACAGACACAAAATTTAGTAAGCTATGTAAATGGTGTTCTGGTGCATTAGGAGATATACTGTACATGAATTTATAAAGTAATACATTCTGCCTGTGTATTTCATAGATTAACTTTTCCTACAAGCAGGATTTAAAAATGCAGTAAGATTCCAAATAATATACTCCTATTGCCATTTTTTTTTTGGTCAAACAACTGCTTGCAGTTCTTACCTTGTAAGGTAAGTCTTTTATTCTATAGCATGTTATGCCCCGCCTTTGGAATTATGGTATCTTGATACTATTCCTGCTACTGGTTAAAAAGATGTGACAAAAACCTAATGCATAATCAACAATTTAAATAGAAATTATTTCCATTGTTTTCCATTCTAGTTTCCGTAACATCCAATACTTACTTCATTTCCAGCTGCTTTAGTTTATTTTGTGTTGTCTGTAGACGTAGCTGTAGGTCATTTTTTGCACTTTCTGCAAGTAAGTATTTCTGATGCATTTGCTCTAGTTTTCTACTGTCAGATTCATGTCCTCTGTCTTCCCTGTAAATCTGAAGAATAAACTTACATATAAGACCATTTTTACTTTGCACTGGTGATCAGCAGGGTAGTGCTGACAAGGAGGCTACTTATTCCTCATTGTGTTCTATTTTCCAGTGATTTAAAACAAAACTGAATTTCTATCATTGATGCTGCTACTTTGGAAAAATGATTCTGGCATTCATTTTGTTTTCTGTCTACTGAGCTTAAGTTTAACTGTAGGATGTACCATCATTCTTTTGGATGGTGTCAAACAACTCTCCTTTTACTTTTTACACTTTTCAAAGAACCCTCTTTTTCAGTTTACGATTACAGCTTTAAAATACTTTCCAAATTAAAAAAGCCCCAACAAACCCTTAAAACAGTAACAGGAAAATTTACAATTAAGAAAATCTACTAAAAAAATAAGGTAAGAACATTACGAGGGAAAAAAAAACCCATGAGAAAAAGGAAAAATCAGTGTAACTTTTCCATCCGAAAAGAGATCCTAAACATAATGTAAAAATGCATGCAATTGCCTTACCCTTTCAAGTTCTTGTTGCACTGCTCTCTTTTCCCTAATGGCTCGTTCAATCTGACCCTGTTTTCCTCCACATTCCTATTATAAAAAGCAATTAAAAAGTAAATATAGTAAAAATAATAAAAAAGAAACATTCAAAAAGTGCCAAAGCCAAAACCATGCCGTTGTAAATGTAATTCTTGCTGTTGGTGTATATGTATGTGATTATATTTACCTGCTCATTTTCTCTATAGGATAAGTCTTATTCACTGTACAGACTAACATAATTTCATCCATGAATAGGTGCATATGCATCAAGTTCTTTTGGTCTCTCATAGTATTTGTTAAAAGTTTCTGGTTCATTCAAGAATATGACAACAGTGATGCACAGACTTTCAATTAGCAAACATCTAGATATTCCCCTACTACACATTCAACTACAAATATGCAATATTTGGCTTTTCTCATGCTTTATTTAACCCTGAAAGAAACAGGGATACTCCAGAAAAGCCATTGCACAGGAAATGTTTTCTACAGCACAGAATCTCACTGTCAAGATGCTTGTGAACTATACTAAAACCATGCATAACTCAAGGAATAAACTCAAGAAGTGTGTGGATTTGTAGAACTGTGTATGGCATGCAGAGCCATTCAAGATTTTTAGTAAATGTATGATTGTGAATACGTAAGGCAAACCCGCACATTAAAAACTACATTTTAACGCAAATATCCATTACACCTAAATCTCAATCTCTACACCAACTGCTAAGACACTGTACAAGGTTGCTTTTGTCAAGTAACATGAAAGACACTGCATGTTACACTGATGTTTGGAGACACGCACAGGACAAAGTGCTATACCATAACAAAGAACAGTCCTACATAGCTATTCATTAATGGTATTTTACTTGACTTACTTTTACCTGAATTTAGCATTTTAATTAATAAAGAAAACCTAGGAGTCTCAAATATTTTGCTAGCAAAAATACTTTTTATCAGTCACCACCCTACCATCTGAAGAGCTGAAAGTTCTTCTGTTAGTCGAGAAATCTGCACATTACATTGCCTCTTTGTGGTGTCTACCTGTGAAAAAAAATGTAAAAAATTAATCCCACAAACTATTTTTCCATCCTGTTCATAAAAAGACAGAAATATAAGGGACTGCAATAACTGACAAATCTGGTTACATAAATGTTAAAAGAATGTTTATTATCAATCCATACTACTTAAACTGAGGGTGTTTAGGAAAAAAAAACAAACAGAAAGACATCAGAACATGGCCTTACAAAAATAACATTGAGACTATCAGAAAAGCTGCTGTCCATAAAGTGCAAGATATTTGCAACTTGTGTAAACAGGTATTTTTAGATCACATTAAAAAGTATTTGTTAATACCTGGAGAAACATGACAACTCATAGTTCAAAAATTTACTTTTTATGGTTTTGACAGATTGACTTTACTGAGATGATTTCAAAATAAGAAATAGGTCACTTCTAAACTTCTATGTTCTGATTAGAATAATTGTCAAAACTAGAGTGCTTATCCTACTTGCTCTTCAGCTCTTGTACCTTCTCCACACCATGTACAACATTAAATATTGAGGTTTTAAGTAATCCACACAAGTTTTTTAATCTTTCAGGAAACCACCAAATAGAAGGTACAAAACATCCTTACCCTCTTTGTAAAGGTTCTGAAAATTTAGGCCATATGGTCCTGAAATCTCTCAAAATGAATGAACTGGAAAGAAAAAGAATCCTTTCATCCCTACACAGTACCTATACACATTGTGCCATAGTGAAGAAAGTGAAAGGAGGCAATGTCAAATTACACCACTGGAAACTTACAAATGAGATAATCACAAGGCTGTAAAAAGCCTTTATTGCCTCTGGAGTTTACCTTAGAATAAAGCAAGTGTCTGACATGCAGATAATTACTAAGAACCTCCAGGTAGATTAGTCTGCATTTTAACTGCAGATGGGAGACAACATTAAAATTAATTCTGTGACTAGTCTTTTATCAGAAGAGCTTTGAATTTTCAGCTGCTTGAAACAATAATAACAAAAATCATAAAGAGATTACGGATTTTTTTTAGTCATTTCTCTACTGAATTCTGGTTTCTAAGTGTGCTATGAAAATGAGCCTCTTGACTGTTAGCTGTACATGGGAGAAGAGTCTTACTTGCCTAAACAGGGGAATATTTTTAAGTACTGAGATGCCAAAAGCCTGATAGAGTTACTTTCAACAGGTCATATCATCTGAATGTACATGATGAGCTTCCATCAGCAACTTCCAAGACAAGGCTGTGTATCATAAAGCAAATATCTTGATACCAATACAACACGCAGTCTGCTGACGTGCTACTGAACAGAATCTTTGAAACTGTAGTGCCATTCTTTACACATTCACAGTGCAGCCTTGTGTGACCTGTGTCTGCACAGACATCAACACTTCTGGTTCTTGAGAGATTTAAGAATAGCATTTCATTCAGAAGAATATATGTCTAAACAATAAAGCTGAAGAGTACAATAGTTTAAGCATGTTGCCTTGCTACCTATATTATCCAAATAGTTGTAAGAAAACTGCTCGTGAGGACCATGTACCGTCAATAGCTTTTCATGCTAAGGAAAACAAAAAATCTCAATATTCTTTCTAAATACCCTAACTTACAGCCTCTCTAATTGCTGCAGCAGTATCTTCCGCAAGTTTAGCCATTTCATCTTTCATTCTTTGGATTTCCTCTTCCTTTTGTGTCTCCCCAAAGAGCGCCTAGAAAACAAAATAAAACTGAAATACTACTGGTAACATTTCAGTGGTGACATAGTATCTAGCACTGAGAGAACAAACAATATATAGTCACTGTTCAAAAAACCTTTTTTCCTTTATAGATTAACTGACACCAAGACCCAACACGGAAACAAGGACAGTGAGAACATTTTGCACTTAATGCACATTCTTGTAAATCAGAACAACACAAAAAGTTAGTGTCAGTAGATGCCTTTTTCTATTGGGACTCATTGGGATTTTCAGATTTTGGCTGGGCATGGAATCATACAGAAGAAAGCATATGAACTCTGACCAAAAGGAAAGGCTACACTCCACTGTTCTCACCTGGGGTCAGGAACTGTAATAAAAAATGTCAACAATGACACATAGAAAGGTCTCTGTTGGAAAACTGAATACCTGTATACACATTCACACACACTCCTACGTACAGCTAAGCATTTTCCTGATTACTATACTACATTGCTCACCCCCCATAAAACTCAAAGGAATAAAAATTTATGAACAACTAAGGAATGTGTGTGCAGTCCCTTTCATGGTGGATAACAATGAACCAAAAAGCTCTTTAGCATGTAAGAATGGTGAGAACTACAGAAAAAAGTGCAGCAAAGAACCCTTCCACCAGAGGATGCAAGGAAGCTACTGATGTTAAAATATAATAGGAAATGCTGGTCTGAAAAGATTACAGAATATAAAATTGTGGATGGATGTCACGTAGGGAATATGTAGGTGCTTAAAGGGAAAAAGACATAAAAATATTCCCTAAAGTATGATACAAATTCAGCCTATAGAAGTTTACTCACTTCAGTTAGTAACATGACACTTCATCGATCGTACTCTCTTTTACGGCTCCCATTCAATTCAACTTTGTACTTTATTTCTCAAACTACTCTTTTAAAATTCTTCTGATCTCTTGTTGTAAGGTTAGCTTTGTGTGCTTTATAGTGTTAACATAACAGAAGCAGCATTATTAAGGTAGCCTGTTACTTCCACCCCTCAATCTCTTGAGGGAGCAGGGAGAAACCTCTGTGACCACAGTTTAAGACAAAGAATGAACTGGTATGTATATTAGGCTGTATTTTTTAAAATCCTGTTCATGAATAAACTTGCCAGTTTGAAAAATTCAGGATGTTTTAGCCAGAGCAGTAAATTAACAAGTGTCTGCAAATTCCAGTTTATTCTTACTATAGCATTAATCTAAACTGTTACTTGTAAGCCACTTATTTATCCGTAACAGTTCAGTTACTGTCTTAGAAATGCAATTTACATCACAGTAATTTTACTGGGCCACTTCTTTCTGTCAACTTCATGTGAGTTCGTAGCGAGTGGTATCAAATGATCTGCTGAACTACTTTTGGATGAAAGATGATGGTCTAACACTGCTCTGATGTATTAGTACTTAGCAGACTGGAAAAGTGATTTACGCTTCTTAGCAATAATTTTAAAACAAAAGAGTGTTTTCAGGGTTTTAAACTCTGAAAAAAGTATTTATTTTTATCTTTGATTCTTCACAGTCCCTCTGCTATTTGGCTGTAGCGGAATGCTGCAAATGATCCACGTATCTTCCTAAGAAAAAGGAACTGGCAAGTCCACAGGTGGCCATCAAGAGGTAGAGGATGTAAAACTTCATCTTTCACCCCTTCCTGAACCACAGCATAGCAGGTAAGTGGAACTGTAGATCAGTTCATAAAGCAAATGATGAAGTTATGAAAAGGAAAAAACGCCAAAGGATTTCCTAAATGACTATTTATATATGGGAAGAAAGACTATAACAAGATGGTAATCCTCTTCTGTGTAACAACAAGAAGAATCACAGATGTTTAAGTGTAGTAATGACCAGAAACCTAAGCTTTGTCAATATTTTAATCTATTTTGAGATCAGGTCAGAAAGTAGTAGGATCTCTTTAAAGAAGTTAGATCCCTTTTCTGTCAGAAAAAAAGGAGGTAGGTCTGCCTCTTGTCACAGAACTGAAATCAAGAGCAACACTCACTTTTAATATTAGAATTTAGATATTCAGGAGGCTCCTCAAGTCTGAAAAGCGACTTCAGACTAAAATGGAGCACTAATCTCCTTAACTGCTCAACAGTTCAACATGTTAGCCCAAACTTAGATGAATTCTAAAATTCTCCATTTATTCCCACAGACATTGAGTTTTACTTATTGATGGCTACAGCCATCACATGTACATCAAAGTTCTGTCTTTCCAGCAAACAAAATTCATTAGATTTCTAAATAGGTGACTCAAACAAGCTTAGAATTAAAACACAGACCCTATCTTACACAAAAGTTAACCAAGCTCTGTATTCTATCTCCAACAAAAGCAAACAGCAGATACTTCAGGAAAGTTAAGAACCCTGCCAGTTTTAAGAGGCCAGTTTTTTTTAATCAATAGACACACCAAGACTTGCTGGATTAGACCCTGTTTTTTCAAGTTTTGCTGGATTGTCCTGTCATGAATTTGACTCTTTTAGTATCTATACTTTTAGCATACACATGATCCTATGACAGTTTAATCACGTATTGTATATAAAAAATTGTTTTAAGGCCTCTCCACATGTCTAGTTTTCTTTGTTGACTCCTTCTGTACTTCCCTAATTCACCTATGTCTTGCCTGAAATGGGCTGATCAAAACTGCTCATGAGAGTGCACTTTGTCTAAAGATATCTTTATTTTTAACTCTCCTTCTATTCATTGTATCAAGTACCACTGAGGATTGCACGGCTGCATTCTTAAGAGACATCCACATCACACCCTAATCAGTTTTTTGACTGGTAAGACTAAATTCAGCACCAGTATAGCACATCTGAATTTATTCTGCCGTTTTATACACTAATAAACACCTTTTCATTTTTTTCCTGACTGCAGACTTCATGCACTCATTACTCAGACAGTTTTGTAGAGTTCTGAATTAAGATCTGAACCCAGAACTTGCTCTCTTGGTGACCTATGTCCATCGTATAACAAAAAACTCCTTTAGTTTTAGTTCTTTCTTCACTGCTAGTAGGTTATAAATTCCTAACAGGAGCTTCCTTTTATTCCGACAGCCCAATTTGTTCAAAAGTATTTGGTAAGAAACTCTATAAAAATTTTCTGAAAATTCAGGTTCAAGGTTCAGTTCCTCACAAGTTGTTTTCCTTCTTGGCCAGGGGGGCATTCATTCCTCACACTCATCCCCTGCTGCACCGTGGGGTCCCACCCACAGGAGACAGTCCTTCATGAACTTCTCCAACATGACTCCTTTCCCACAGGGCTTCAGCTCTTCACCAGCTGCCCTGGCGTGGGTCACTGCTATGGGGTGCAGTCATAAACCATAGAACTTCTCTCAGTCACTCAGGCTCAGACTGCTCCATCCTGGTCCTCCACGGGGTCACAAGCTCCCCCTGCCTCCAGGAAACCTACTCTGATATGGATCTCGCTCTCTTGCTCATCTCTGTGTCTCTTGTCTCTCTCCATGAGCTGGAAGTGCTGGCAGGGCTTGCTCCAATGCAGGTTACAGTATCTCCTGTATGTGTCCACCTGCTCCAGCGTGGGGCCTCTCCATAGGCTGCAGGTGGGGTCTCAGCCTTTTCCATGGAGGGGACACCTGCTCCACCACGGGTTTCTCTACAGGCTGCAGGGGCATCTTTCCCTCCAGCACCTAGGGCACCTCCTCCCCCCACCCCTTCCCTGGCCTTGGTGCCTGCACAGTTTCTTACATCTTCCCCCTCCCTTCTCTGAGGGCAAAATGCAGCTGCTTGCTTTTTTTTTTGTCTCCTAAATGTGATTCCCAGAGGCACTGTGACCATCGCTGATGGGCTCGGCTTTGGTCAGCAACGACTCTGGCCTTGAGCCGGCTGGTGTTTGCTCTGTGGGGCCTGCAGAGAGCTTCTGGCTGCTTCTTGCAGAAGCCACCCCTGGAGCTCCCCTTTTCCACCAGAACCCAGCCACACGAGACTACAACATAGACATAAAATAAGCTTGGTTGTGTACGCATGTATGCCTCTAAGAATACATAATCAGGGACTTCACAGCTGTAAACGATGAAAATATTCTAGTATCTGCGAATTCTCTTCATCCATTGCCTTACCTGATTTTTTTGTAAGTTAGCTTCTTCTAAGAACTGTATGCAATCTTTGACTTTTTCAACAGCATCATCTTTCTCCCTTTCTAGATTAACGCACTTTGCCTGAAGCTCTCCGATTTGTTTCTCCAGGGCTGTTCTTTCTGTTCTCAGCTGTTCAGCATCTTTGAGAGTAACAGAAAATCTGCAAGAGAGTAATAATTATACGACACTTTAGCAATAAGATGCTTAAGATGCTAAAACTTTCAAACAAAACAAACAGGAGTATTTATTCCTAAGTTGCCAAAACTGCATTCCTGGATTTCTGCTTGTTTTTGGACAGAGTCTTTGAGCTTAATATTATTGAGTCCTGGAAAGAAACAGAATTAAAGGAGTTAACTCAGCTATCTAATCTCAGAAGATCCTTAGAAGAATGTTGCTATCCTGGGGCACATCACTAAACATGTGCTATATTAAACCAGAATAGAACAACCCCAGAAGGAATAAAGTTTTCCTCTGTGGAGAAAATGGAATAATTGGACGTGGGCAATGAAGTTGCAGCTATACCATTAGAACAAGACTGGTAATTTTGCAACAGCTCAGAAATTCTTACTGTTTAATTATGATTGTCAGTATTGGCAGGCATGAGAAAGGGCAAGAGTCTCAGAGGTATCCTCAAAATAAGTCTAAGGAAGTTCTACAAATGCTGCTGGTTCAGTAAAGTGCACAGCTACAAATATCCATAGTCAGCACTTTTGGCAACACTGGACATGCCTTTTCAAGTATGTATTACATGTTTCTAATAGAACACCCCCCCCCCCAATCTTTGTACATCCAAAGCCCCACAGAAAATAATAAAATTAGCTAATTCCTTTAGACATTCTAAAATAAACTTACAGCCTGCGCAATCCTTAGGCAAGTGAAATTCATCAAGTAGGGGTAGCCACACAAGCCTGCACAACTCAAGGCAGTGCTTGAACACACAGTCACAGGATCTGTTCCCTAGTAATTATATGAGATATTGAATAGCCTGCTAATCATGCTCACAAGGCTGTGATTAAGAAGGGAAGAGGGAACAGTCACACAATCATTTCAATCAGTTTGTGAATTACTCCTAGCTATCGGGTCTTTTGACAAATGTTAACTCAACAACTGTTCATGATACTTGAATCAAAATCACTGTGCTCAGGTAACTGTGATACCCTTGGACAGTGAAGGAGGGGGAAAGAATAACCCCCACAAAAGAACCTGATCGAGTCTTAGATCTTCCAGTAGGTAGTGTTGGAATTAAAGTTCCACTCCAAACTACTTTTGTTACTAGCATTTATTGCTACGAAGTGTACTTTTAACAGTTTTATTAAATAAATCTTTTTTGTATAAAGATCACCAAAGACCTGAAAGTAAATCTTATTTAACACTTCAAAAAACAGCTAGTTTTCATAAACATTTTCAAATTTGAGCATGAATAATTTTCTTTGGAATTCCACCTAAGCTAATGAGAGTTAAGTAACTAGAATTTATATGCTGGAATGAAAAATATATAGCTCATTTCTTTTCTACAGTCAAGAACATCAAGTAGCCCATTATGTCATTTTAAATAAAATTAAATAGGAAGTTGTTCTGAAAGGTTGCAGGATAGAACAGACAAGATAAAGTCTGTAAAAACAGAACTGCTTAGAACAAAAGCCAGATACTAAAAGAAGGTAATACTTTATCTAACGTGCATATATCCTGTTAACACCCAATGAGCTCTCTTTACCTTTTTTCTAATTGTTTTCTATCACACTGCATTTCTTGCAGGCGTTTCTCAGATGCTGTTTCTCTTTGCTGGGCTGATACTGCATCTTCTTCCTAGAAAGAATATATCTATTATCCAGACATCACCTGAACTTCCTTGAACAAAATAAAGATATACTAACATTAAACCAGTTGGAGAACAACTTACAAGTAATTTAATGTCAGCATTCAGATGACTGACTAGCCATTCAATTTCAATAGAAAATGATTGCTTTGTCTAGAATACCTTCCTCTCCAATTGGCCTTGAAGCTTCTTCATCAATCTGACCATTTCATCAACCTTAGCATTTGCTTCCTGCTCATCTGTTTTGGCTTGCCTGTAAAAGGAAAGCAGTCTATGAATTAAATTTCAATTATTATAGGCAAAAAACCCAACTTCATTACAACTTTTAAGAAATAGCTGTAAAGACCAGTCGGATTTCTTAATACTGATCCTGCAGGGGAGAAAAGGTTTCCCCCCTTCTTACTATACGTCACTGAGAGAGGACTACCAAATGAATTACAAAAATGTTCTGTGGAAATTACTTCTTAAAGATCAATTCATAAGAAGGTGTATGTGTTGATTAAATACTTGGGAGGACTAGGCAACCAAAAACTTTAAGTAAATCAATAACTTAAATTTATTTGGCCACAGATACTTAAATACAGAAATCTTTTTCAGGATTAATTTCACTTTTTAAAGCAGCTTGACTAGGAATTAAAAAAAAAATTGTTAACCACTTAAGAAGAATTTAACTGATGTGCTTTGTATGAAAAGGTTTGACAAGCTGAAACATAAAAAGTAAAAAAAAAAAAAAAAAAAAAAAAAGGGGTGGGGGGACGACTTGTTAATGAATTAGACTTTCTCCCCAGTAGAAAAGCTTATTGAAATGAGCAACCCTTCTACTGACTTGGAAACACAAAGACACATAGCATCCTTCACCTGTGGTGTAACCCAATTACATATTAGCTGTGTATTAGGCTCAATTTAAAGACCAGTGAATGAATGTATTATACAGTTATAAAATAGAATACGTGTTAGATAAACTAATGCAAACTAGAACACTAACAGCTATGCAAGAAAACAGAGTATTTAGTACTGCTGAGAATCAACTTCAAGCAAAAATTCCTTATAGAAACAGTAATTTTCATTTAATGGCATAAAAGACAAGAGCATATTATACATATACGAAAATCTTAAGCAAAATATATGTAATCCCAGACATTCTACAGGAAATACTTAATTTCAGCTTAATTAATCAGAAAAGCTAATTTTGTTGTAATTTCTTTAGAACCAAAACCAACGATAAAAACATTGTTCCCAGGGACAATCCTCATTGCAGATCCAAGTCTCTGATCTTACTCCATATGAATTATGCACCTTTCTCCTACAAAAAGTATACGAAATATTACACTGCCTCTATGCATGGCAGATTCTGATTGTTTAATGTCTAGTGTAATAATACATAAATAGTATGTAAATAGTACAGTGAACTGCATGTTTTATATTGATTTTATGTTATCGCTGATGAGAAGCAATGACTCAGTTCTCAAACACTTCTTAGGGAATTTCTGCCCAAATTTCTATTTTTTATTTTGGGTAAAGTCAGTTTCTGATCCAAAGAGTAAAAGCCACTATTAAAATAACTTCCATCATAACTAAAAGTTAGTTATGTCTTCTTTTCCAGATTACTTGCCGAAACTTGATCTGTCAGTCTTTCTTTAGACACACATATTGGAGATATAGGATGACAATACAGCAGAACATATTTAAAGTGTTTGATGGCTACATGTGTTAGATTGTATACTTTGCTATATAATAATTTTAAAATACCTAAAATTTATTTTAACACACATGTATAATTTCAGCAATATTATGAGCTCCAAAATTATATTCAATCTAGGACATGCAAAGCTAAAAGCTAAATTCTCTTATATAAAAGTTGGGGTTTTTTTAATCTACTTTTTCTCTTTAGACTTTTTATTCTAGCACCCATAAATCAATGTTAAAATATAAAAAAATATCCAAAAGGATAAGAACTGTCTGCAGTATATGCAGCACTTCAGAGCTATATAAAGCTGCTGTTCTTAGCTTTGTGAGTGTAACATAACACTGGTTTTAGGGTTGCAAGAACTTTCAACAGATCTGACAGGAAGACAATTGTAATCATGGCCCATAATTAAAGACACAAAATCCCTCTGAGAGCCTCTGCCCAAATCTGAAAATGCTATGAGAGAGTAGCAACGGCAAAGGTCATGATCATCACCAGCCAGATGAAACAGTTACAAAGAAACTGTCTGAGATGACACCAGCTTCAAAGGAAACATGAAAACTTGTGATTGTGGGTGACAGACCTTAAGAGTGACAGCCCAGCACTGAAGCTGTTTGACCCTGACAGACATCACTTCGTAAACGTGGCTACTTTTTCCCAAGCCTGAGAGCAGCTGCTCCACCAGGAGCAGCCTGTAGCCAGCTGACAGCCCAAACGAAATAATAAATGGGGACCAAGGAATCAGGCTTGTGTACATGAACTCCAGGACTGCTTCCTCTGCAGGGCACAACTAGCAGACTTCAGGAAGCAGCACAAGTACCCATAAAGCTGGAGCACCTACACCTTCAGCAGGAGGGGTGTTGCAGATGGGGCAACAAGTACATCCCAAAAATAGAGCGTCTGTGCACATGTGTGCACACTTTTAATCCATGCTTCCTGTGAGAGAGGGTGTGTGAACCTACGTAACATCTAACAGGAAAGAGTGCGAGAGATCATTACTTCATGGATCAATTCCAGAAGGCTATTTATAGATTTGTGTGCATTTATTAATATACTGCAAATGCCTCATATCAGAGTCTACCTGTATAGTACTAATATTGATCATTTACGTATAAGCTACTGTTTGTCCATTGATTAATGGCATACATACAATTAGCTGCCTTTGACTTAAGACATGCATGGAGCAGTCTTCCCCAACGA
Source organism: Porphyrio hochstetteri (assembly GCA_020800305.1). NCBI lineage: Eukaryota > Metazoa > Chordata > Aves > Gruiformes > Rallidae > Porphyrio > Porphyrio hochstetteri. The sequence continues at coordinate 40,318,842 of CM036909.1, read as the reverse complement.
GAACATACTAAATCGCAAAGATAGTGTTCTTAAAATGAGAATGAGGATGACCACTCTAGCCCTGTGGATACTTAGATGGAAGTCTAAATTCATACCTTCAGTATTTAAAAAACAGCAACTAATAAAATAATCACTAAAACCAAAGGAAAATTTAATGATTAACCCCAAATTTAAGTACATTATATACATTTTAACTTTATAAACTTAAAGAATCATAGAACGGTATGAGTTGGAAGGGACTCCAAGGATCATAGAGCTCCAACCCCCCTGCCACAGGCAGGGCCACCAACCTCAGGCCTGGATCTACACTAGGTTGCCCAGGGCCCCATCCAACATGGCCTTGAACACTTCCAGGGACGGGGCATCCACTACCTCTCTGGGCAGCCTGTTCCAGCACCTCACCACTCTTTCTGTAAAAAACTTCCCCCTAATACCTAATCTAAACCTTCCTTCCTTTAGTTTTAATCCATTCCCCCTTGTCCTGTCATTGTCTACCCTTTTAAAAAGTTGAATCCCCTCCTGCTTATAAGCTCCCTCCAGGTACTGGAAGGCTGCAATGAGGTCCCCCCACAGCCTTCTCTTCTCCAGACTGAACCAGCCCAGCTCCCTCAGCCTCTCTTCATAGGGCAGGTGCTCCAGCCCTCTAATCATCTTGGTGGCCCTCCTCTGACTCCTCTCCAACAGTTCCACATCCTTCTTGTACTGGGGGCCCCAGATCTGGACACAGGACTCCAGATGGGGCCTCACGAGGGCAGAGTAGAGAGGGACAATCACCTCCCTGTCCCTGCTGGCCACCCCTCTTCTAATGGAGCCCAGGATACCATTGGCCTTGCGAGCTGCAAGAGCACACTGCTGGCTCATGTTAAGTTTCTCATCCACCAGGTTTATTTTTAAAAGCTTTAGGTACTGTTATACAAAACAGGAGTATGATAAATCCATTTTTATTGTCAGTCTATGAATCCACTGTTTGCTGAAATTAAATAATGGGTTGACCTCAACCATCGCTAATTCAGAGTTGACAGATAGGGTAAACTGGCACTGAACTAACTATAGCCATAAATACAAATAATTATGAAGTTGAAGGGTTTTTTCCTCATTTTCCTTGATATATTTCAGGAATATAATTAATACTTCTCTCACCTCTAAACTCCAAAGTGCCCATGGGTTAGAGCACTTTATTGAGAAACACCAAATGGAAATTTTATTAAGAACATTTAAACTTGAGACTACTTTGAACATTCAAATTTTAGACATGATAAGGAACAATGCAACTAAACTTTGAGCAAATTGTATGCTAATTGAAACTTATCTTCAGAGTCTGTTTCGTTGTGACTTTGTTCCTTTTTACTCAAAGATCAAATGATGACTATTTCAGGAACAGCTGATCCAAACAACATTAACTAACACGATGCACACGTCAAGTCAGTTCGCAGCACAAACAAGGCCCGTGATACAGCAGCAGGTTACAAAAAGCTATAGAAAAGATACTAAATAATTTAAAAAATTGTCTGGTTTATACCTTAGTTGTTTTCGTAGCTGCTCTAGTTCCGCATTCTGTTGTGATATAGTTTTCAGGAACTGTTGATTGTTCTGCAAAGTAAAGGAAGCTTGTAATATATTCCTTATTGTACTGAAAATGCTGTATGTTTAGAATTGTTAGAGGGCATTTCTGTAGTATACAACACATTCTTCTTGCTTTTTTGACTATTGTTAAGAATTGTTTTCAGGCACTTCCTACTTCTAAATGATGTATTCTGACAGGCAGCAGTTCATTTCATATCATCACAGCATACCCAAAGTAAAAGCTCCTTCTTGCCCACATGCATTATTTTGCTTTTATTAATACTAACAAAACATCAGATAAAATTCAGAGGCTCGATATCTTGAGATATTCCTGCAAATTCCTGCAGTTTACTGCAGTTTTCACTACTTTAAATAGTTTAACATCAGTAATCAACACCCAGGAAACACAGCTGTTTCACTACAATAAAAGCCTGACTAATTTCTCTGTCTCTTCACTTCCTATTTTTCAATTTGTTAGTTCAGGAAAGGGCATGCTTCTTTATCCTATGATAACTTTATGCCTTTGATAATACACCTTGCCAAATGTGGGGTTTTTTTTTTGTTAATGTAAACAAAAGGCTTACCTTTATCTTGATATTATCTGTTTCACCTCTTTCAACAATTTCACATATTTCACTCTGTGCTCTACATCATCTCTTTGCAATTTTATGATTTTAAGCATTCAGTGGTTTTTTGTAGGGTTTTTTTTGAGGTACCTACTACTGATTTTCTTTTAACAGCAGATCAAACATTCTGTAACTTTTCAATGCTTAGCAAAACTGCTTTAAAAAGCTTGTAATTGTATTTGCTTGAGATTGTTTTCAGACAGCAACCTCCTAGTAACTAAAGGGTCTATCTTCAGAGAATTAACTACTAATTAGCTCTCAAAGTTAACTATTTCAAGACCATCACTGACTAGATAAGGCATAACCTACTCTCCAAGTGCATTATTTTGCTTTTATTAGCATTACCAAAGTAGCTTGTAAACAGGACTACTGCTTGCAAGATATAACGCCACAGTAATCTGCAATATACTGCTGAACATTACTAACGGCTCAAGTGGAGTATCGTACTGTTTCCAGTACCACAGCTGAAGAATGATGGCACAATTAGAAAGAATTTAAAGGTGAGCAAGAATAACAGACACTTTTAAAACATAAACAAAGAACACTAAGACTCTACTTGCTTCCAACAGAATAGAAAAAGCAGGGAAAGGGAAGAGATGGCAAAATAAGTTTACAGGAACAGGCCCTGTGACAAAGAATGTAGTAATCTTTCCTTCACAAGTACGGTATTTCCCACCAAAGAAAAAGGTTCATATTTTAATGGTAGGTCAGATGTGCGGAAAAAAGGTTGTCTAAAGTACATTAAGAGTCTTTCTGTGTTGCCTGTATCCCATATGAATATTAAATTTTAAAAAGTCACATGGGAATCATATATGTCAAAGAAGCTGCTCATCCAGAAACTTCACCAAATCTTTCACCTCAATTTTTCTACCATATTAGAACTGTCAATCCCAGAAGCTCTTGGCTAAAGCTTAGAGATTAAGGAGTCTCACAATCTAAGAATATTGGTGAAGCACTAAAAGATCCTTAGAGCTCAGAAATAACCCTTGAAATGGTCAACAACGGACACTGAAGCCAGCTGTGCCCGACTACAAATTAATAAGTACGTGCCAGAGCCTACATAAGAGGTTATATTTTAAATACATTTCTCCTAAGTATACTTGCCACATAAAGTCCTTGGTGTAAGTTTACCACTGACTTCTTGAAAAAAGAGCTCACCCAATACTATGAGTTAACCTCTCAACCACCCTGACCTGGTGTCTGGAGTTCAGGAAAAAAGCCATTACTACTTGACTTTTGACTGGTCTCTAAAGAAGTCTGCAAATCTGAGTGGCAGAAGTTCTCTTCCAACCAGGTATGTATGACAGACTTTTTGCTTTTCTTTTATAATTTCAGGGTCTAGTAGGGAAAAAGTCCTGTAATTTACTAGACTACTTTTCATCAGGTTTTACTTACCAACTCTATTTTCTCATAGGCTATATGCAGTTGCTGAGTCAACTGTTGAAGGCCAGTCAGTTCATCCTAAAAAGACAATTCAGAGCTCCTTACATTATAATCATAAAGTATAATTATGAGAGCTTCATAGCCAACAGAAAACATTTAAAAAAAAACCCATATACATGCTGCGGGAAATTCAATATGCCTTCATAGATTTTAACTAGATTGCTTTTACCTGTTAACCTAGTAATCTGGCAAATTACATTTGCTATGGAAAAACTTATCTGAATTTCACTTACCAATCATCTTCTAAAACTCATACACAATTTCTTTCAAAATATGAAAGCATAATGAGTAGTGCCTTTAAAGAGCCATACATACTACAATGTTACTATAAGCATTTTTATTAAGGACAGCACAGACACATACTCCTTAATTAAAAAATGCCTGCACTTAATTTGCTCTTTGCCATATAGGGTATTTTGTACCCATATAAAAAGATTGTTTGATTCCACTCTTCTGAATGTGATGTGTTCCTAGGAAAACTAGCATAAGACACATAAAAAAAAAATTAATTAAATCATCTGCAGCATGCCAAATCTTCAGAGCACAGAGAGGAGTCAAGTCCCTGAACTGAAAGATCTCCTAGTTGTGCTGTTTCACAGCCTCAAGACCAAGTATTTGCCAGAAACCTACTGCAACAACTCCTCTACTTGAACCCTTACAGTGATATCATCTTTCATCTTTGCTTTCTGTCAATTCTAACTGACAGAATCTAGTCCCACTCTGCACTGGAGTGGCCTCACCTTGAGTACTGTGTGCAGTTTTGGGTGTCACATTACAAGAGGTACATAAAAACATTGGGGAGAGTCCAGAGGAGGGCAACAAGGATGGTGAAGGGTCTGGAGGAGAAGTCTTATGAAGGCTGAAGTCCCTTGGTTTGTACAGCCTGGAGAAGATAAGGCTGAGGGGAGACCTCATCACAGTCTGTAGCTTCCTGACTAGGGGGACTGAACGGGTAGCCACCGACCTCCTCTCTGGTGACCAGTGATAGAACCCGAGCAAACAGTATGAAGTTGAGACAGGGGAGGGTTAGGTTGGATATCAGAAAGAGGCTCTTTATTGATAGGGTGGTCAGGTACTAGAACAGAAGTGGTCACAGCATCAAGCTTGACTGAATTCAAGAAGTGTCTGGATGATGCTCTCAGTCCCTCAGTCTCAGACTCTATGATCCTTATGGGTCCCTTCCAACTCAGGATAGTCTATGATTCTAATCCTAGTTGGCCGCACCTATTTCTATTCCCCTGATAGCTATTTTCTGCTTCTCCATTAAAACTTTTATTCTAGTTTTGCTTTTAACTGAAGTCTTTTTTCTGTAGGAGTAGCATTTAAGAGTAAAAGGCAGCTCAACATCATTCTTTTTACAATGGCATTAAAACCCACCAAGAATTTAGTTAATGAACACAGAGGGAAATCTGACAGCCCTAAACCCTCCAACAGTTATCAAAGACTCTGTATGCTTTACTATGTATATAACAGTAACTAATAATACAACACAAGAAATAGTAACAGGAGCAAGAGGTTTGAACTACATGCAGGTAAGAGAGTCCTTGTAACTATTATCTGAAATAATTATGAAAACTGACAGAGCACAATAGCTGTACAGATATATTTCCTGTTTCTTGAAAAAAAGCATATTGCCGAGGTGGATTTAGTATCACAAAAGAACAAGAATCAGTAAAAAAATAAATTCTATTATATAGGGGAGCTGTATGTCTACCCAGGAGCCTAATGTGTACTTGAAAGTGGAAATCAAGTGTTAGAAATCTGTAGCACTTCTTTGCAGATGTAAAAATATCTGTAGCGAGGTACATACAGGCACATCAACTCTTCACACACTGAGCATCTATATAGCTTGTCAGAGCAAACTTCCTTTCTGAACTAAGATTTCCTGAAAGGGCTTCCCCAGGAACAAAAGAGAAACAAGCTTCTAAACAGAGGCTAGCAGTAGAAGAATACCAATGCACTTGATATTTTATCTGTTTACACATGCTTCTTTAGTAACGACAACAAGAAAGGGAGACGGATTTTTCCACCATCCCTCTGTGACCTTACAGAAAAAATTCAGGATTCAGGCATAGGAGAAAACATGGAAGACTTACACCTTAGAATTCAGATATCTTTAGCAGCTTTTTCAGATGCTGAATTGTACTAAATTTTCATCCATACAATTCAAACATACAATTATTTATATGCACATACATACCTTGTATGCATACACATACATATATGTACCAATAGTGCATTCCCCATGTTCCTGTCCATATATTTGAAATAAAGAACTTTTTCCAATCGTTAACAGTGCATTTAGTGGACAAGTCAGTGGCCACATCTGATCATTCAAGCTTTAGACTACTACTATGGAAAAGAATTAACAGTACAGGTAGAACCTCCTCACTTCAGTCTGACTACACAGACACAGAATCTCTGCAGTAAAGAAAGCCACTCAAAAATTAACAAAAATACAAAGGAGAATTACCTTCTTCTTTTGCCTTTCAGCTGTGTGAATCTGTGTTTCAGTCTTATGTTCTCTGTACTGTTGCCGGAGCTGATCACGGTCCTTTAACACAGTCTGCCAGTGTTCTACTGCTTGTTCTTTTTCCTAGGTTACAAAAAAATGATTAGAATTAAATATTCTGTTACAGCCCATTTACCTTCCTCTATCATTCTCTAAAAAGCAAAATTTTAACTTGCACTTTGAAGACATGCCATTTTCAGTCCTCTGCTCACATTAGAGCTGCATAGACAAAACACCACGTTCATATGCAGAAAAACAGATGCTTACAAGTTCATATTCCACCCACAAGTGAACTGCAAGATTTCCAGACTCTTTTAACAGTTCTAACAGTAAGCATAATATTCAAATACTTCCATATGCAAGAGGATTGATGTCACATTGTAATAAGCTAAAAAAAGCCTCCTTAGTTTTTCAGATGTAAATATCATTTGCTATATCCTGCATATACTTGCCTTCTTTAATGAAAAACATTGTAATGTTATATAAAGGACAAGTAACTCTAAACCCTTGAATTAAACAAAGCATTTCAGTAACTTCCTGGTCAGGAATTCAATATAAAACTCAAGGCACCTAGATAATGTTACATACACCAATTAATATTAAGAACTTCCTATATGAACCTAGGAGAGAAGCTCCTCCAAGTTCTTAAGTAGAAACCATAAATACTTGTTTCTTCAGCTACACGAAGTCAGTAGGGCCTTAAAACACTCTCAAGAACTCTGAACAAATTAATTCTGAATGAAGAAACAGAACAGCTTCCCCTCATTTGCCAAGGCACAATGGAACAGCTTCCCCTCATCTGCCGGGGCACAAGAATACAAATATTTCATCTCACATACTTCATTTGTCGTTTGCAGCTGTTCTTGAAGGCTTCTGACTATTCCTTCATCATCAGGAGTATCAGTTCCCAGAGATATGAAAGGAAGACACTCAAGTCGGTTCTCAAGAAGCTCTTTCAACTCTGCATGCAGCCTGAAATTCAAAGACCTAAGTTGAGCAAAGTATTTCTTTTTTAACAACTGAAATATACCTTCAGTATGTACATAGTACTTACTTCAAACTCATATTTAAATCTATTAAATTACGCTCTGTAAAAACAACAGACATTTTAAAATAGTTCAATATGTAGTTCTCCTAAGCCTGGTGCTGTAATCTGTATTAAGTGCTTAAAGACTCTAACATTAAGCTTTTGAATATCAGATCTTCCACTCTTAAATAGATTCAGAAGATTTCAAGGTCCTAGAAGAAAATCTTTTTATGGTTCAGAGATCAAGAAAACCAGCAGTAGCAACAGGACAGTACAATTTTTTACCTTTCATTTTCATTGGTGACTTGTTCAATCTTTAGTCTCATCTCATTCATTTGTGCCTAAAAACATGTAAAAGTAAGCATTCATTTAAGTGACATAAACATTGGTATTTTTTTCATCTTCTAATTCTGACTGATACAGTAGAAGATAGACAATTTATTTCAGCATAAGGCAGTAAATCAAAGTAACTTTTTTTTCTAAGTCAAGTCACAGTATGCCACTTGCATTTTGCAGCTGCTAAGCCCTGCTACACCTGAACATTCAGAAGTCATGAGCATTAAACTGATCTTTTCAAATTCTTACAGCTCTTACAGATTGATTCTTAAACAACTTGAATTCTTCTAGGGACACAGTGGATAATTCTCATCTTCTATGAAGTACGCATTTGAGATAAGAGTTTAGGAATTACCTGAGCAGAAACTTCAGTTGAGTCAAATAGACTGCTTTGTTAACTAAAAAGTGCAACAAAATCATAGTGCCTTCTGCAATCAGGCAAGCTTGAAGACTGCATTTGCAGAATCATTACCGTGGTCAGATCAAACAAATTAAGTGTATTAAACCACAACCAGAATATAAATTTTGCATTTAGATCACAAGTAAAAAATTCTTTCTATATGCCACAGCTTTTAAATATTAAACACATCAATTTGCTGTTTGGTGATCATACGAAGCATTAAAAAGATTTATTCTTCCGTGGTTCATATGAGGATAGTTTGCCTCCACCTCAGCCTCTGTTGTAATAAACATTTAAAGAATTATTTGAATCTGAAAAATGATTAGGAATAAAGAAGGCTGGGTGTATATACACTTGCAGGACTGAACTGGACTGCATAGCGAAGATCAAATTGTGAGGAAAGGGGGAAACAGCTGCCTCATTTGAATGTCACCTAGGAAAATATGTGCAATCATATCAGAACATCTAGAAAAATAAAACATGCGTGTTGAACTTCACAACACTACTTCTCCAAATGCACAGTAGGCTCTGCAATTTGGACAATCTCCCAACAGTCTGTCAAGTTTGTGAAGTATGGTAGAAGCATACTTTCATTTATTGACGAAAACCTAACCGCCCAGGTATTAACACTATAAAATACCAAGAATACAGTACTGAAATGTTAGGGGCATCCATACTTGATAAAGCTGCAGCTGTTCATTCATTCCTTCCATGTCTTTATCATACTCTGTGATTAGAGTTGATAACCTAAGAAGTTGAAAAACATGTTTAGAACAAATTTTGTAAATGCTTATTGTTCTGATAATTCACTAGTTTTACAGAACTATTAATCTGGAGAAAAGAACAAAACAGTCAATTTTATTTCCAAGCTTGACATTGACCAGAATCAAATGAACAAACTGAATTACTACTTTTAAAGTATGGTCATTAACTGGAAATTTTCCATTTAACAGAACCAGAACATGGGACATTATACATGACCATTAATACAACAGTAGTATTTCATCTATAGAATCCTAAGTGCTCAAAGACTAGACTTCATCACTGCTTTCAAATGCGGCAATAAAGCAGCCTACAAAATAATGTAAACTAATATATTTCTACTTACATAATTTTTCCTTCCTAATATTTCTATCATTAGAATCAATCATAGAATCACAGACTGGTTTGGGCTAGAAGGGACCTTAAATATGATCTAGTTCCAACCCTGTGCCATAGGCAGGGACATCCTTCTTTAGACAGTAATTCTGAAATGTCTCTATTAGTCTGGAGAGATAACGAATAAAAAGCTAACAAGAAAGGACAGGTTATTTTTGCTACAGGCAGAAGTGGCAATTATTATGAAACAATGTATTTTATTTAACAAATGATCAGAATAGTCTCTAAAAAACAACTGCTACAGGAATACATTTACAGAGCTCCATTCACAAGTTCTCAGAGTTGTGAACACATGCACATAAAACCAGGTTCACCTGGGTAATTACACTTTTAAAAGCACATGGCAATTTCTTTTGAATACTTTGTAATAATCCCACTCATCATTTGGAATCAGTTACCTTTGGTCCACTGTCCTGGATCCTGATATGCCATAACCACCAGGAGCATTTTTCTGTAACAGTACATTTATATATTAGTACCCGCACATGACTGCATTTAGTTTTAAATTTTATATGCTATCCAAAGCTGTTGTTCTGTCTGTACTGTAGTCATACACAATTTCCCACATGATTGCTTCCTGGTTTATGTTAAAAAAATAAATCCTTGAGCACTGGTTCAATTAGAAAAATTTTTTTTTTTTCCCCGTGGAAATGCTCAGATATAAAGCATAATTTCATCTGAGGGTGAATTATCTTGCTCTTAAAAGAGCAATCATAAGGTTGTGTAAGAGCTAAGTTCATTTCCATGCATCTTGGCATCAGGAAAGTGCAGATGCTGTTTCTGTACAGGCTTTCAGACTAGCTTATAGTACCCAGCACAAAAGGTACTAAAGTAGAAAACAAGTATTATTTTAGGGATAGATTCTCCTGTATATGACAAACTTCTGAAAATGCATCAAAAATACCAGAATTCACTGTTACGACAGCATTGTCCTGGTACTGCTTGGAAAAACAAGCAACTCTAGAGTTGTGTGATAGACCCAAAACAAGGCCAGGCCACATCAAAGTGGGCCGTGCTCTATGTATGCAAAGATATTGTCTCAAAACCTCATCACAAAATTTCTTACTCTCACATACCTGCTCAGTGGTAGCTCTCAAAGACTCGTCTGTTTCATTCTGTCCAAGAGCCATATTTAATCTCTGACCTAAATAATACAAAGTTTGAGAATCATACCTACAGCATGGGCCATTATCTAAATAAACGTGACTGGGAGTCAGAATTACATTTAACAGTGAAGCGCTTTGAAGGCATATAGCATGCTTCATAAATTCTTCAATTTAGCACAATTATTTTAATGAAAATAGGACTTGGAAAAGCCTACAAAGGCTGTGTATTAATTCCACATCTTTCATATTCCTTCTGATTTTATTTAGAAAATGAAGTTTCTGCACAAAAAACCCGCTAACACGTCTTAATGATTCATTAAGTCTAAGTGCAACAAATCACATTGTGTGTCCAATTAAATTAGATGGATGTTTGACTACTAACTCATGTTGGGAACTCAGCCCTGCTGCTCTCAATAAACTTTCAACAAACTTAGCTCAAGAAACATTCACTGATAAATGGATCTGAGCGTTCAGGTATATTCAGAAGAAACCTAGACAAGAATGAAGAAATGACAGTCTGTCAGTATTTGCTTTTCCTGAAAAAAGTAAAGCATAATGAATAATGAGATTTCACACTGCTGAGCTGGGAACATCAACAAGGGCATCACTCTTCCTTACTCATCTAAGTCTGTCTATTGGCATTTCAGAGATTACTTGTACTACAAATTAATGAACCAGCAGGAGGCTGGAAGGGAGAAATAACAGCTCTTTCCACTTGTTCATGGAGTGTTCTTTGATCTAATAAACCCACAGCAAAACCACGTGATCAAAAGAGGTGATTATCCCACTGCATTAAGCGTTGGTATGGTCTCCCCCGGATTACTGCATGCAGTCCTGGGCTCCACCATTTACAAATGCACCCAGAAGAGGGCAGCAAAACCGGTCAAAGGGCTGGAAGGGATGTTTTATGATGAGTGGCTAAGGATTCCGGGCTTGTCTAGACACAAGACTAACGGTAGACCTTATTGCTCTCCACTGCTTCTTAAAGGAAGCAGAGAGGAGGTGCTGATCTCTTCTCCCTGGGATCCAGTGATAGGACATGTGGGAACAGTTGAAAGCTGCACCATGGGAGCTTTAAACTGGACATTAAGAAACATCTAATGAGAGTGGTCAAACACTGGAACAGGCTTCCTAGAGAGTTTGTTGATGCCCCAAGCCTGTCAGTGTTTAAGGGGCATTTGGAAAACGCCCTTAGTAGCAAGCTTTAACTTTTGGTCATTCCTGAATGGGTCAGGCAGTTGGACTACATGATCACTGTACGTCTCTTTCAACTGAAGTTGTCTATTGTATAAGAAACTGAGTGACATCTTTGTAACTGATATGGAAAGGGAAGCCAAGCAGGTAATGCATATATTTCTATTTAAAACAACTTCTTGCCTGTTTTTCTCGATACACGTGACATGATTCTTTTTCTGGTTCTAAGCTATAGGAGGATATAGGAACAAGACAGAGGAGGTAGAAAGAAGTTAATAGCAAAAGGATGCCAACGAACTAAAAAAGGAAAGTAGCTACCCTTGCTAGCCAAAGCGGCCTGCAAACATGAGAGACCATAGGTACAAAAGATACAACGCATCTTACAGACTTACCTTTGACAGTGAACCATTAAACACATTCTGGTAATAAAAATTCTATATATTTAGCAGCTTATCTCAAAAACATGCAATGGAGTGGATGAATTATTATTTGCAGGGCTGGTTGCTGATAGTACAAAAAGCAGTCAGATAAAACTCAATTTATAATTGATCAGTACCAGAGACTAGCATTTCATTCTGCAAACCTTCCTTAGGGCTACATATATGAACACAAAAAATATTTATTCCACACAGCTAAATACAGTCGTGCTTAGAGAATCCCTTCTATGCGTATGGCACACATTCTGCATTTTAGAACTCTGATTTCATATTCTATAACAAGAGAAACAGCAATCCATGAATGAGAGTAGGCCTCAAATATCTCTCAGCTTGCATACAAGCCACAATTCCAAATTGCCATTTAGCACCTTTCAAAACATATGAAGCTTTTAAAAAAGAGATTGAAGCTCCTTGATAGAAAAGGCAACTGCTACCACTTCACAGTGAATTCAGTCTGAGCTCTGTACAAGCCTAAAGGCTTATAAAATAAGGTACACCAAATTAAATATCCATGGCAAAAAGCAAAATACCAATACTTGAAAATCCATGATGTGTTCTCATCACGGTATAATACTCATGCAAAGTTGATAAACATACAGAGTCGGGATGACTGTGGTGGGTCAGGCAGAAGTTTTTATGCCACTAAGGTCCTTGGAATCAAGAAGACCTATTCCTTCACCCTTGTCTACCCAAAGCTGTCATGCCAGGTTTAGCATCAATTGAAATTTTATTTTTGAGTGATGCACAGCAATCTTGTCCTACTTCCTACTGTGCTATCAAGTTTTCCTACAACACTAACTAGTGACAAGAACAGTAACATTCCCAGGACTACACATCAACTCATTCTATATTGTGCAGAATCAATTTTTGCCATTATTTTGCTGATAGTAATTAAAGCATACTCTGATTCATAGAATCACAGAGTTCATAGAATGGTCTGGGTTAGAAGGGACCCCAAGGATCATAGAGTTCCCACACCCCTGCCACAGGCAGGGCCACCACCCTCCAGGCCTGGATCTATACAAGGTTGCCCAGGGCCCCATCCAACATGGCCTTGAACACCTCTAGGGACGGAGCATCCACCACCTCTCTGGGCAGCCCGTTCCAGCACCTCACCACTCTTTCTGTAAAAAACTTCCCCCTAATACCTAATCTAAACCTTCCTTCCTTTAGTTTTAATCCATTCCCCCTTGTCCTGCCATTGTCTACCCTTTTAAAAATCCCCTCCTGCTTATAAGCTCCCTTCAGGGACTGGAAGGCTGCAATGAGGTCCCCCCACAGCCTTCTCTTCTCCAGACTGAACAAGCCCAGCTCCCTCTGCCTCTCTTCGTAGGGCAGGTGCTCCAGCCCTCTAATCATCTTCATGGCTCCTCTGAACCCTCTCCAACAGTTCCACATCCTTCTTGTATTGGGGGCCCCAGATCTGGACACAGTACTCCAGATGGGGCCTCATGAGGGCAAAGTAGAGAGGGACAATCACTTCCCTGTCCCTGCTGGCCACCCCTCTTCTAATGGAGCCCAGGATACATTCGGCCTTGCGAGCTGCAAGAGCACACTGCTGGCTCATGTTAAGTTTCTCATCCACCAGAATCCCCAAGTCATTCTCAGCAGGGCTGCTCTCAAGGAGCTCTTCTCCCAGTCTGTATCTATGTCTGGGATTTTTCCCGCCCAAGTGAGTCATATTAAGCTGATATTAAAATTATTAAATTATATAAATTTAAATAAAAGTACTTTAATCTGTAAAGCAAATTTTATAAGAAACTTACAAGACAGCTTTTCTTAGCCTTCAATTGTAAGCCAAACGTAGAAAATGCAACTTTTTGTTTTACCAGAGAAGCATTATCACAATACGTCCCGTTTTGGCTATTACCCTCATTAGCAACTTTTAATTATTAGTCTTCATCAAACAAATAATAGCATCAAAACTATTTTTAAATCAAGAGCTACAGAATATAAATCTTAATTGCTACAACCACAGGCAAAAGGGCTTCTAGCCTCTATAAAAACGGACCCCAGTTCACAGAGGCAGTGCCTAGTGAACTGTCCTTCTAATGGCCCCGGGCCAATACCTGAGTCAACCGGTGATTGATCAAGCGATGCATCAGGAGCAGGCCACGAAGTCGACCACTCGCAGAGACCTTACCTGGCTCTCCCCCACTGCCGGACTTAGTGGCCATATTTCCAGTGGAATGCTTCACCACCGCTGAGGGTTCCCCCCAGGGGAAAGCCGGTTACTTCAGCCGCTCGCCTCCCCTCGGTGCGAGGCAAAGCCCCGCACAGGGAAGGGGAGGGCTCTTCGGGAGAGGGTCGGATGCAGTAACTTCCAGGCGCTGAGAACGCGTTCCCCTCACCCACGAGCTCGCACTTCTTTCATTAAGTAAAGCCACAGCTGGATGGAGCGGGGACAGTAACCTCTTCCCAGAGAGTTCAGAGGGGAAACTCCGAAGCGGCCTCTTACCCTCAGCCCAGCGCAGCAGCCCAGCCGGCCGCCTGAGAGCTAAAGGGCCCCGGCCGCCGCTAACGGCCCGCGCGCGCCCTTACGCCACGCCCCCGTATCGGCTAAGGACCGGCACGGGACCTGCTCGCGCCCACCTACCCGCCTCGCGAGCTCCGGACCCCCCAGCTCTTCCCTTAGCGACCAGCTCGGCCCCAGACGGCGCCGCAGCCACGTGACAGCGAGGCGCTCGAGGGGGCGGTGGAGAGGTAGGGGGTGTACGCATGCGCGGTGGGGCTTCTGGCGGAGGACCAGTGGGAAGCAGAGGCTCGCTCCTGAGGAGTAAGGAGTGGGTCGTCAACTTCTCTGAGGGGCTTATCGGTTAAAGATAGGCACTTGTGCGTTAAGTTTCTCTTTGGGAAGTGCTGCTGCCGCCGTTAGTGGCTGGAGCAGTAGGACGTTAGCGAAACCTGGAGCAGTGTTGAGCCCGCGTCTGTGTCTGGCGAGGAGTCCTAACTGTGGTAAAAGCTTCCGCCTCTTACGCGGCTTCCAGCTTTTCCTCTGTGCTCGTAGAGCAACGAGGAAAAACAGCAGGGTAATTGTTTCCTCTCTCTGTCCTTGTTACTAACGCCAGCAGGGTTTGGGAGGGAGGCTGTGAATTTCGGTGGGGAGAGCTGTAGCCGTGAGGCGGTGCGAGGGGTGAGCAGCAGGAGGCTCCCCTCGCTGATGAGGGTCAGCCTGGGGCTGCGGAGGCTGTGTGCTCCTGAATAGTTGAGGAAGTACTTGCTGCGAAGTACCGTGTCGTTTAGCGCTTGCGTCTCTGTTAACAGCTAGCAGAGGTGTAGCGTTAAAAGGTAACTTAATGGCCTCCTCTTGCTGCTTTAATTTATTTTTGTGCTGCTGCTTTTATTGTAATTGAAAAGCATGTTAGTAATGAACCTCCCTAAGTCTGTGTGTCCCGGTTCCGGCCAGGCCAGAGTTACCCTCCCCAAGCAGCCAGCCCAGGTGAGCCGAGTTAGCCCGGGCTGTTTCCACCCCACCTGAAATCGCTCCCTCATAGAAGGGGCTGTGAGGGGCGGGTCCGCGTGGCTCTGGGGCAGTCCGTGAGCGGTCGGGCTTTGGGTAGTTGCTTGCGTCGGCGCTCTGTGTTACCACCTCGGTCAAGTACTCGGTGGCGACACCGGGTGCGTATTCTGTCACGGGCTCTCTTATTGCTGCCCCTTTCGCGGTGCTGTGAGAGCAAGCAGCCCTTGTCCCAACTGTGGGGCTTTGCCTGTCCCCCGGGGAGGGGTGAGCGAGCGGCCCGCAGTGCTCAGCCGCAGCCGGGGGCTGACTTACAGCACCGGGTAACGAGATAAACATGAAACTGACAGGAAAGGGCTGCTAACTTGGAAAACCGTAGATCTGCTGTCCTTAGAGGCCTTAGAGCTAGGTATGTCTCTAATGAACACTATTAACTGTGTTGTAATTTCTCTTATTACTTTGTTTCTTGTAAAAGTTGTACACTCTTCTAATCAAGAGCAGTAATAGCTTACAGCGATGGGCTAAACATTCAGTGTGTTCATTTGGGTACGCTGTAAACTGTCCCTGCAGGAGTCAAGTTTTTTTACCAAATCGTAATCTGCTGCTCACCTAGGTATAAGAATGTAAAGCTGCTGGGGTTTTTTGTTTGTTTTCTTTGTGGAATTTCTTTTAATTTCCATGTTGTGACTCTTCCTGATACAACCTCAAAAATTTTGTGCACAAGGAAATGCTTTGTGTTGCCTGCCTCAGCCACAAATTGTAATAGCTAGTCATGTAAGTCTCCCTGGATTTTAAGATCTTCCTAGGCTACTTTTATTTGAAGTTTATGTTATTTTAAAATACTAGAGAAATCTGACAGTATTTTCAAATAAGCATTTCAAGTATTTGCTTTGACCAGTGAATGCAAGTAGGTAAGTGTATTAGCACAAACTGAAAATAGACTAATAGAAGGAAGAGTTGACTTCTAAGTGCGTAGAGCTAGTTTAATAGTGTAGTGTGACATGGGTTCATAACACTTTATAAACTGTCTTAGATGCACCCATATACTCGTGAACCTTATTCTTTTGAGTAAGTGATTCTGCTTGTGGAATTCTGTCTTGTTTCCTTTCACCTGAAGTGTATGTATGTTGTGTGTACATCTGGCATGTACATAAGGCATGTGCACACAGTTTACAGGAGTTTTTTTCATTTGAGAAGAACACTGGGAAGGGTCTTAGCTTTTGTGGGTACTTCATGCTGATGCCGCTTAGTGTTGGCTCCTTAGAAAATTAAAACCATGCTTACCTATGTTTCCTATGGATTCATGTTTTCTAGATAAGTTTAAGACTAAATAGTCCATTGAATAGGTTTCAACAGCTGTTCATTGTTTCTAGGGCTATCTCAGGTGTCTTGTATAAAACACATGTGATGCTTGTCTAGCATATCATGCAGTTAAAATGCTGGCCAGACTTTAACTAGTTTTCATTTCATTAAAAATCTTATCAAAAATTGTATATGTATTTGACTTTCTTTTCTACTGGACTTCTTAAATTAAGGCATTTAGCTATTAAATTTATTGCTTCAATTTTTCTTTCACACCTATTTTTCCACACCCTCATCTCCTTGATCATTAATATATCTTACCAAACATTCTAGTAATCGTACCAACTTGAACTTCAAGAGAGGAAGTCTGGTGTGTTTCTGTATAAACATTAGACAATGGAAACTGGTTAGTGTAGCTAGCAGAGGGTTATCAGATACAGTTAATATGTTGTAAAAGCTAGGCTGTGGCATATAGGTAGTATGATGCATGTGGTTATGTTCTATTTTATGTGATACACCTTTTGCTACAACTGTAGCATGTGGTAAATTATGCTTGTTTTTCTGTGAGTCCCAAGAAAATGGGTGTCTGGGTAGAGATGAAATAATGTTCTCAGATTCATGGAACACTTTTCTCAATTGATTATTCTCATATTAACAAATTGTCTAAGATCATGTAGTGGAGACTTTGTTTTGTTTATCTGTTCTCTTGGTAAGTATTTCTGATGGTTTTGAAAGCTGTTTAGATACATAGTTGAGATGCTTTAAGCTTGGTAAGACTTCAGAGTGATTTGTAACCATACAGGTATAAAAATTTATGAAACATTCATATAACAAGTTGCTCAATAAAGTTAAACTATTCCAGCTCTTGTCATGTCTAAAAACATGATTTGATGATTGACTTGGTGAGAAGGTGCTTTTTCCTAGGTAAGTGAACAGTGTAGTTGATGCTGAAATGGAACCTGAGGTGTTCTTTGACAGAAATGTCCTTTCTCATTTATCTAGTAAAAGAAGATGGAATTTACAATTAAACACACGTGGGATGGTTTACCTGTGAGCCATGAGCCAGTAACAATTGTGCTGAAGCCAGGCAATGAAGGACTGCTAATGGAAGTTAATGCTCCCTTCTTTAATGATCCTCCAGCACCACTTGAAGAGCCAGGGAAACCGTGTAGTCAGCTGTGGGACTACGAGGGTGAGAGTAACTTTTCTGCTGCGAATATTTGTGTAGGCACTGATATTCCTCTGCAGTTAATATGCCTGTCTTTGAGAGTCTATGATGGGTATTTTTTGCAAACTGGTTGTGAGTGTATGATGTATGATTCAATTCTGTTTCTTTGGTCACAGCACTGCTTTTAAGGTCAGATCTGAAATGTAAATTAAGAAAAATAAATATGTGGAAGAATGCTGGGAAAGCACTAGGTTGTAATATCTGCCTTACACAGCTCCTTAAGTAACTATAAGCCACATACTACATTCAGCTGTAAACCACCCCAAACTGTTTTCAGGAGCAGTGTTCTTATTTTTGGCAGTGAATTGATTTTTCTAACACTGCTGGCTGGAAGGTTGCTGGTGAAAGAAGTAAATACATTCTATTGCTCAGTGGCCATAAAGAAATGGAGTGCAAGGAGCTGGATTGGTTTCAGGAATTACGAGATTGACTCTTCCTGATGATAGCACAGGCACTTGTCCTGGTTTTGGTGAGGATAGAATTAATTTTCTTCCTGGTAGCTGGTATAGTGCTCTGGTTTTGATTTAGTGTGAGAATACTGTTGATAACACACTGATTGTTTTAGTTGTTGCTAGGTAGTTGTAGTGTTGATGTAAAGTCGAAGTCTTTCCAGCTTCCCATACTGCCCTGCCAACTAGAAGGCGAGGAGTGCACAAGAGGCTGAGAGGGGACACAGCCAGGATAGCTGACTGAAACTGGTCAAAGGGATATTCCATACCATATGATATCATGCTCCATATATAACTGATGTTGGGGTGGTGTTGGCAGGGAGGCAGTTCGGCTCGGGAACTAGTGGAGCATTGGTTCTGGGTGGTGAGCAACTGTGCTGCTTATTCTTTCATCATTATTACTGTTCTGTTCCTTTTCCATCCTATTTTTTCTGGTCTCTGGTGCTCTGAATCATGAGACTACCTGCAAACTCAAGACTTCTGTACTTAAGTGCTCTACCTGGAACGCATACTATGAGTGTGTCTGACTGGGATCACTCTGTCTTGGTCAGCTTTGTTCACAGCAAGCATACTAGGTGAAATAGCAGTATGCTGATGCTTTTCTTACTGCGTTGAGACTTAATATTAGTTAGTACACCTGCCATTTTTCTGCTGCATCAAGATTATTGTTTCTAAAGCTGGAGTTAAGCTTTTTATGAAGCACTGTACTAATTTTATGATGATAGGCATTAAAACTAAAAATTTCTTGATGTTACAGTTATGATACAGCCTTGCAAATAGTTAGGAAGCAGTCGCTAGCAGGTACACATCTAGACAAACTCTGACATGGCACAGGCCAAAAATCATGCTAACAGAATAGTTTTAGTGGGATATGATTAGTATAAAATACTGACAGCTTTTTTTTTTAGTTGTAGAAGCATTTTTCTTGAATGACAGAACCGAACAGTATTTAGAAGTTGAACTTTGTCCGTAAGTACAGCACTCTGAAACATATTAACTTGCATGTCCAGTTCTAATGCTTCTAACATAAATGTATGAGGAACACTGGGTACAGAAATTGTTCCAATAGGGGAATGTATATATTTTACTGTTCTGCAAACTAGTACACTGTCCTGGGTTCAGCTATGATGGAGTTAATATTTTTAGCAGCGGATGGAATGCCATGTTTGGGAGTTAGGATGAGAACAGTGCTGATAGCACCCTGATGTTTCTAGTTGTTGCCAAGCAATCAAGGACCTTTCTCAGTTCTTCATACTTCCTTACTAATGAGAAAGGAGGGGACGCAGCCAGGACAGGTGACCCGAATTGGCCAAAGAGGATATTCCATGCCAGTTACGTCATGCTCAGTATAAAGGGGGACTGGGGGGAAGAGGAGGAGACAACGCCAGGACGGACAGTTTCTGGGGACAGTCGGGTTCCGGGACGGCTCTAAGCTGTGCGGCCTGAGTTGTGTGGTTTGGTGAGAAATTGCATTGTGTATCACCAGTTTCATAGATTTTGTGCTATAAACTCCTGTTATTGTTATATCTAGTTTTCTGCTTTTTTTTTTAGTAAACTATCCTTATCCCAACCTGTGGGGTTTTGGTTTCTAGGTTGTGGTTTCTTTTCCTCCTTTCTTCCTTCCCTTTTCCCCCCTCCCCCAACTTTCCTTCCCTCTTCCTTTTACAAGTACAAGCGACTGTGTGGGGTGCGGCCCTCGGCTGGGGCAAAACCACGACATACACCAATACCTTGGCATCACTTAAAAAATTGTGCTCTGATATTTTTGACAGACATGGACAACACCTAGTGCTGTTGCTTTCAGGCAAAAGACAAGTATGGAAAGTAAGTGGTTAAATACATTCATAATATACAGAAAAAGTAATTGGGTTTTTGGTACCTGTTGCCTGATTGGAAGGTCATATTACCTCTTGTTTTGGGTTTTTTTTTGTTTTTCACTCCCTTAACAGGAAGAACTTCCTTTAGAGTTTGAGGTGATGAGAACAAAAAACAAATGGGAGGGTAAAGCTCATCTTCCTTGGAATTATTTTCCACCGTGCACGAAGCAGTTCAATGCATTTGCAATTCATGGCTTGGGAGAAGACAGAAAATATGAAGCACTTTATCCTGTGCCTCGACACAAACTGCAGGAAGGACAGAAACCAGATTTGTAAGCATGAAATTAGCTCTTTTGTAGTAATGTTACATTATGCTTTGAATACATAAAAAACCTAATCTGGCTTTCCAACTGAGTGCCTCTAGTATTTTAATTATACTGCTTAGCCCCAGATCCATTGGTGCTGTACTTTGTATGAGGCACTGTGGCAGATAGCTGTAATTAGTGCTTGATTTCTGTTATCCCCTAGGTGCGTAGAAAATGATGCATTCAACACCACTGGCATCTGTTTTATCACCTTCCTTAGCTAAATCATAGATAGGTTGTTCTACTTTTCAGGACATGCTGGAGGCAAGGAAAATGCCATTTGGTGTTAAATTCGCTAGATACATTTCCAGTAAATCTCTTTTGCTTATCCTCTGCTGTTCTAAAGAGCCTCACCTCTACAGATGGCTCCATGTCATGGAAAAAATTGAAAAGGCAGACTAAATTGGGAAGTATTATAAAAGGATACTCAGTAGCAGTAGAAAAACTAGAATATCTTGATTAATTTTTTTAAAAATTGTGCTTTTGGCCTGTTTATTTTCTCATTCTTGAGATGATTTGATTAAACACTGCTAATCCTGGGTACTTTGTGTGTGAACTAGTTCTAGAGGGTATGCTGTAGTTCTTATGCAACTTCAGCAAAGCCTTTGACACTGTCTCCCACAGTATTCTCCTGCAGAAGCTGGCAGCCCGTGGCTTGGATGGGTACACCCTCGGCGTGAGGTTCAACAAGAGCAAATGCCGAGTCCTGCACTTTGGCCACAACAACCCCAGGCAGCGCTATAGGCTTGGGGCGGAGTGGCTGGAGGACTGTGTGGAGGAAATGGACCTGGGGGTACTGATTGATGCACGGCTGAACATGAGCCGACAGTGTGCGCGGGTGGCCAAGAAGGCCAACGGCATCCTGGCTTGCATCAAAAATAGTGTTACTAGTAGGAGCAGGGAGGTAATTGTCCCCCTGTACTCAGCACTTGTGAGGCCGCATCTCGAGTACTGTGTTCAGTTTTGGGCCCCTCACTACAGGAAAGACATTGAGGCTCTGGAACGCGTTCAGAGGAGGGCTACTAAGCTGGTGAGGGGTCTGGAACACAGGCCTTACGAGGAGCGTCTGAGGAAGCTGGGATTGTTCAGCCTGGAGAAGAGGAGGCTTAGGGGAGACCTTATAGCTCTCTATAACTTCCTGAAGGGAGGTTGTAGTGAGCTGGGGGTCGGCCTCTTCTCCCGTGTAGGCAGTGACAGAACTAGAGGGAATGGTAGCAAGCTGCGCCAGGGGAGATTCAGGCTCGACATTAGGAAGCACTACTTCTCAGAAAGGGTAGTCAGGCACTGGAATGCACTGCCCAGGGAGGTGGTGGAGTCACCAACCCTGGGGGTGTTCAAGGAAAGACTGGATGTTGTATTGAGGGATATGGTTTAGTGGGAGCTAGTAGTAATAGGTGAATGGTTGGACTGGATGATCTTCTAGGTCTTTTCCAACCTTGATAATTCTGTGATTCTGTGATTCTGTTACCCAACATAAAATGACAGCTTGGTAACGTGTATTTTAGATAAGTTAACCTCTTTTCTTGAAGAAAAGTGTAGCTTCTGTTTATTAAAAAAGATTGAAGCTATTACTAATAAATTACAGAGCATAGAAGTAAATGTATGAAATAGATACTTTAATTTTTCTGTGGCAAAGTGGGGAATGCCTGTAATATTTCTCAGAAAGGGATTCTTTCTTCTGTAGTGCATTTTCTAAAAAAACCCTGATGTTTTCAGACACTGGTAGCAGATGCAATTATGCAAAGAGATTGCTCTTAGCTTGTTTTTACTGTTACAAATGGCTTCCTAAAAAGAGAATCCTTTTTAAATGATTATTGCAGTGTCAGATGTCCTGCCTACTGTTTGGCAGTTGTTTAATATAAGTATTAATTAGCAATTGGCTTCAGTGTCCATGTGGTAGCCTAAAGGAGACATTCTTAACAAGAACTAATTCATAATGTTTAAAAGAAAACAAGACTTCTAATTCTGCAGGAAAACAATATATGTTTACTGGCTTCATTATCCTATCTGTCCTTCCACCTTTCTGTTAGGGAAGGGTAACCCTGTGATACAGTTTTTCAGTTGGTCAGGTGTTGTAAATTTCAAGTCTTTTGAAGTGTGGATAAGTCATAAAGAAGGATGTCGCTGTGCTTTTGCTCTGACTGCAGTTCCAGGCAACATAAGTTGAGGGAGTTTAAAAGGTGAGCTTTATGTGAACTTCACTTGATGCTGTGTGAGACTTGTTCATAGGTATGAACAAGAGGATTTTGCCCTGTGTTTTCTAGTGCAGGATTTTTTCGAAGCACAGTAGTGTGTTTTTATTTATTAAACTCAAATTTTGGAAAATGAACGTATGGAGTGCTGCTAACACTTCCTGTGTAAGACAACATAAAAAGAAAGATTAATTAAACTTAAGGATGCTGCCTTTAAGATACAAACTGTGAGATTTACAACTTTTTTGTTTATTTCTCCTCTCTTTGCAGTCATCGCCTGGAATTTTTCAAAGAATTGAACCTGAAGGGACTAATGGGAGAAGATTGGAAGCAGCCTGAATCAGATATATGGAAATGTCTCACTAATTAAATGGATTGAGGCGTGCGTTTTTATAGTATTAAGGTTGTATGAAGCTGTATGGAAACAATTTCTGCTTTTTGAGCAGAGTTTGTAAATACTGGATTAGTAAGGCTTTCCTTGTCACTAAAATCATTGATCAATCTTAAAATCAACTCTAAAGTGTCTGGGCTAGTTGATTCTAAGAGTATGAAGTATGCAGTGACTTGTGTTTCAGTTCACCTGGGTATGGAGTTTTTCATCTGTGCAATAGATGAATCTGTTCCTACCAATAGAAGAGTTAAAATGAGAGCTCTGAGCCTGACAAGGCCAACACCTGGCTTGGAATCTTTCAGTTTTCTGTAGTTGCTGTATTCACTTTTGCTTGGTTTTTTTTTCCTTGGCTGTTGAATGAGATTGTTATGTGCCTAATTTTTTTACTTGCAGTCAGGAGAAAGAACACCTCCTTCAGGAGCAGACAAGACTATAACAGTTATGGTATTTTGTGGCCCAGTGCTTGCACCGCAAGATGCTGTGGAGGTATAACACTACCCTTTCCTATACCTTCCTATAATTTTCCCTTGCACAGTGCTGCAGAGGAAACTTAAACTGTATTACTTGATTTAGGAGACCTCTGTGCTTCAAATTCAGTGTGGATTTTCTAGTGCTATTTAGGTACAGAGGATAGAATTAAAAAGCTTTCATGTATTCCAGGAAAAGCTGTTGGGACAAATAATGTTTAGTAAAACCTTTAGGTACAGTTGTGTGCCTACAGAAGTTTGTTTTTTCCAATACCTTGTCACTTGACCTTAAGGATTCAGCTCAGATGTATAAGAATTTTGTTTGCATGTGACTTGGAAATACTCTAACTGTATGTGCCTAGATTTTCTATGGATGGGCATGAATGTTTTTAACATTACTGAATACTGTTGTGGTAACATCTACTCTGTAAATATGCACAGGACTTAAAAATAAGATGTTTCTTTTTTGTTCAGCATGATTGTGGCTGCTGAATTGATCATCTATAAATTAATTTAGTAAATGGGAAGCTTACCCACTAACTGATCCTAAATCTGAAAAACAGGTGACTTGAAAATCAAACTTATTTGTTTTAGTTCAGAATGAGGATTCAAACCAAGACATGGTACTCAGTCCTGTGAGAAGGATTGTTTTGGGGGTATAAGAGAATATGGCTTAGTCATAATTGAGGGAGTGTCTTTCAGAAGTTTTTCCTGGTGGATATAGTGTTGTGTCTTAGCCTTTTGTGTAGTGTTTTCTGCTGAACAATGTAGAATCCTACAGGTTCCTGGAAGGGACTGGTGTTCCTGTAACTTAACATTTGGCTTAAAGCAGGGCTACTGTTGAAGCTAGATGAATTTTCTCAAGGCCTTGCCAAGTTTTAAATAACTCCAAAAATGAAGCTTCAAATGCTCTGGGTAGCCTGTTTTCAATACTCAACTAGTTCTGTTAGGAAATCTTCCCTAAACTGCCATTTTCCATGCCACAACTTGCACCCACTACCTTTTGTCCAATCTGTACATCTCTGAGAAGAGTGACTTTTTATCTTGTAGCTACTGATAGCTACAGCTTAAGGTAGCTGAAGATAACTGTTAAGTCCCCATGGATTTCTTTAAATGTCACTTTCAGTTTGCTGGTTTTGACTCTCATTAGCAACCACCTTCTACTCTGGTGATACTGGCAGACAACTTAGAAGTGTCATTTGGATTATAACTGTGAGGCAGCAGTGCTCCCAGGCCTTTCTTATTTAGCTCATAAATAGCTCTAAAAATATACTGGGTAGCTTTGGATATCAAAATAGATATACAGTTTTGTACAAGACTGCACTCTAAGTCTTATTACTGAAAGGGATTCTCTGTTCTCTTCTGAGCTTGTATGCAGTAATAACCATAGTCTGGTGGCCATGTATTCTTTGTGATCAGTGGCTGCAAGTTGGAGCACAGGAAGTTCCGCACCAACATGTGGAGGAACATTTTCACAGTGAGGGTGACAGAGCCCTGGGACAGGCTGCCCAGGGAGGTGGTGGAGTCTCCTTCTCTGGAGATATTCAAGACCTTTCTGGATGTCTATCTGTGCAGTATGAGCTGGGGAGCTGCTTTGGCAGGGGGGTTGGACCTGATGAGCTCTCGAGGTCCCTTCCAACCCCTACGATTCTGATTCTGTGTGATCTTTAAATTTAATTCTAACTGTAAATTCTACCTGAGAAGAAAAGAATATCCTGCCTTCGTGAAGAACATTTCAGTGTGATTAATATGAGAGAGAATATCACTTCAGAGATTCTGTTTGATTTTACATTCCCACTTTGTACTTTCAGTTTTGTAAAAATGTAATTTAAAATTTAAGCATAGTAGGCTTTTTCAGATGCAAACTTTGGCATGTCAATGCACTCAGCCATCCAATTGTTTTTGCTCTCTTTTAATTAGACATTATGGATTCCTTGCTATAAAGTGCCATCTATTGAAAATTATAAGTATTGTACATTCAATTTTCAGCTTCTACCTTCAGCCCACGTACAGTTTTTGAAAGAATTACGTCAATCTGAAATACTCTATCATCTTCCAGGTACTTATATCTTAAAGCTGCTTTTGAAATTTCAGTCAAAAGCAAAAAAAGTGCACTAAACTTCTAGAAATTGCTTGAAACTGTCAAAAAAAAGCATCTACAGAGGTTCAAAATTAGTTTACTATTCTCACAAAGGTTTTTATCATGTGATGAATGATGTTTTATAGGCAAAGGACAGTAAATCAAATTTATTCAAAGGCTTCATCTCATTCATTCCAACTTCAAACTGAGTATTTCAGATTTGACTTGGGATGCAAATGATAAACTGAGACAAACAGATTACTTTCCTTAAGTAATTTAAAGTAAAATTGTCTCTGCAGTACAAACTGTAGTGCTGGATGCTTCTGAATGAGAATTATCATACAGGCTTTATTTGAGGCACATGCTACTCCACACTGCTGTCAGTTTGTTCATTTGTATATTTCTAAGCTTTAAGAGTAATTTTGAATGCTAAGTGCTAGCTTTAGTCAGAAGATTTCCATGTGGGCTCATGGAGTGTAGAGCTAGAACCTGTGTGCTGACTTGTTTCTAAAGGTTTAAAGTTAAATTAATTCCTTGGTAGAGAAGGGAGTCTACAGCAGGCGTATTTTAGATGGAAGCACAGTGTACTGGCATGTAGAATTCATAGCATATCAATGGATGGTACAATCCTTGCTAGCATCACTTAGAGCTCTTAGGACTTTACAAGGACAAGTATCAATGGTCACTGAGATGACTAAAATGGTCATTGAGATAACTAGCTAGTTTGGAGCTTGCTTCAATTTGCTTTTAACCAGGCCTTGTGTTACACTGTGGAGTCCAGTTGTAGCCTGTCTTTCTTCAGTTGCTTCTCTTTTGTTTTTTTTTTTTTTTAAATGACACGAGGAAATGCATGAATTCCATTTCAGTACATGCTGATTAATTGTTAACACTTGTCTAAAAGGAATGAGATTCAAGTGCATGTGTGTATATATATGTGTGC
This sequence comes from Porphyrio hochstetteri, assembly GCA_020800305.1. NCBI lineage: Eukaryota > Metazoa > Chordata > Aves > Gruiformes > Rallidae > Porphyrio > Porphyrio hochstetteri. The sequence goes on along the minus strand of CM036909.1, from coordinate 40,292,352 downwards.
ATATATATGGGCATTCAGCATTGTGCTTATTCTATATATTGGACTTATCAGGAATAATACAGGTAAGTCATCACACTGGATATACTTTAAGAGAATTTATGTAGGATATCAATTTGATAAAATGCAGAGCTGAATGATAGAAAGCATAGATCATGCAAGCACTCCATCCACAAATCCATTTCACTTGAACCCTATGACTGCTTTTTATCTATTGCTCTCTTAAAAAAATAAAAAAAATCTGTTTCTACTGTTTCCTGTAGATATTTGACCTTGTGACAGTCATGTGACATGCTAAGTCTAAGATGCAGGAATTTCATTACTTTAGAAACGGGTGAATACCCAGTGAGGTATGCACAGTGTCTGTAGCTTGCTTGGTTTTGTTTTCTATCTGTTTAGCTTTATGAAGGCTTTAGATAATGTTGTGTAATGACAACTTTTAATTATTGAACCATATTTATTGAGAATTCCTTAGGAAATGAGGCTGAATGACAGGGGAGCAGATAGTCACAGAAGATCCTGTATTCTTGCAAAATGTGTGGACGCAAACAGGAGATAGTTCCTCACAGCACCCCAAACTGTGGGAAAGGAGGTGTTAGCTCTTATCCTATGGTTGTAGTGCTCAGTACTTGAAGCAGTTGGTGCATGCTTAACTTCAGCTGTAATACATATAGCCTCTTAACTTTAGCCTTTGATCAGCAAACTAGGAAACGTGTGGAACTGAAGGGTTGTGAGGTGCTGTCACAGTGGTGATCTTAGATTTTGTAGATTAGTGTTATACAGACATTCTGTCTTCTAAACTCAAGGTAAATGTAAGTGTATGAGGAGTCATGTTTTGTTAATCCTGCTGCTGACATACCAGAAATGATAAATATCCCAGCATGTTTTCAGTGCTGCTTTTTTGTTTGTTCTGTTTCAAACTTGAGGAAATAAATCACCCGTTCCTATTCTTTCAGCTTTTTCCAGGAGAAGATCCCACACAAAGGACAAGGGATGGACTTTCCCCAAGTTTAATGCCAGGGTTAGCTGAAAGCACAAGGATGTGATATCAACTTGCCATTGCCTCTGAAAATGCACTTGCAATTTAATCCATTTTCTAATTCAGTATGTCCCGTGCCACGATGGGGAGGGAAGGAGGGAGTGAATTTATGATTGAAGTCAAGTGTGTGAAGAAGGGAGGGGTGTGGGGGGGAAGTAGAAGTGCTAAGATCTGGGGAAGGAAAGCAGCTTGTGAAGGATTGCTGGAACCCCACTGCCCATTCCCTGCCCCTCCTCCCCGTGCCATGTTGGGGTGGACAAAGGGAGTAAAATTGTGAATGAAGTTTAAGTCTGCTAAGAAGGAAGGGGTGTGGGGAAGGTGCTTTAAGACCTGGCCATTCTCATTCTTATCTCGTTCTGGTTTACTGGGTGTGTAGTTGTAGTGTAATAAATCACTTTTCTTTCTTTTATTCTGTGCTGAGTCTGTTTTGCCCATTGCACTAATTGGAGAGTGTGATCCCTCTGTCCTTATCTTGAATCCTAACCCTCCCAGTATATATTTTCTCCCCTTCTTGGCTGAAAAGGGGAGTGAGCAAGCGGCTTGAGTGGGCAGTTGGCCTCTAGCTAGGGCCAAACCTCCACAAACGTGAAAGCCAGAATTCTACGTGACTCCTTTCAGAATTCCTCTTTATGTCAGTGAATCTTTATAGAGTTTGTGTTTGAAAACACCTCATGCCTGTGCTCCCGAAGACCTTGTTTTTTATGCTTCTTGCCACTAGGTGGAAGAAGAAGGATATCAAAACTGCTTTGGTGCTACCACTGGTGGTTATCCTTACTGCATCTATTCCTTCTTATATATACTTGATTTTAGAAAAAAAGACGTTTCAGTGATGGCTTATTTTGATTTTTTGAGACCTCTTTATCAAAAGAAAATCTATGCCATGTTGTGTAGCTAAATTCTAATGTCCCTTAGGTTAGTTCTACGAAGAATTTCAAGACAAAATTCCCAGAAGATAAATTCTGAGTTGTCTGTAATGTAAGGGTTATGATTTGTAATTAACTTGAAGATTCTTTGAAACGTTTTGGATGGTCTTTGGCAAACTTTCCAAAATTGCTATATTTGATTCTGAAGGCATATTTTTTGTTTTGGTTTGTTAAATACTGCCTGGTTTTTAAGAGGTGATGTATCCCTTCAAGGGTGAGGCTTTAGTGCTGTGAAGCTTAGAGGAGAGTGTGAAACAATTTAAAAACTGTAGCTTTGGAGGGACAGAAAATTGTTCTTCAACACAAATGTGAAAAGCAAGTTTTATTTAAAGAAACCTTGAGTAGTAGTGTGTCCTACTGACAGAGGTCATTTGTGTCCCAAATGCAAAAATAGACTAACACCAGGCTGTCAGGTATGGTGGTTATAGATTCTAACACCACATGTAGTGACACTGCACAGTGAGGGCAGTTTATGCAAAGGCTTAGAGTGGGAGTAAAATTTTGCTGATGTCTTTGTATGCTTTTTAATAATTGTTCTCTAATATGCCAGGTCAGGTGTTAGTAAGCTCTGACTTTGTATTGGATTATGTATGTTTCATTTGCCACAATGAGGATAGCTACTGTAATATCTGTTCTAATTAACTCGTTAGTAATGCAAATTGGTTGTTACTTGTACTGCCCAATACTATGATGGTACAATACTGATGAATGTAATGGTAAGTACTCTGTTGCTTGCTGTTCTTTTTTTCCCCAGGCTGAGGCATTTTGTGCCCCTGAAAAGGCTCAGAAAAGAATGTTTGTTGTATTTTAAATTCTGGCCATGTAAAATACTTTCAGCACAGTGCATAGTTTGCTGCATGTAAAATTTAAAACAATTCTTTCATGCTGCCCAAGCCATCTCTAAGGTGGACTTCACTGCATTTATTTATGGTATGTTTACAATAATGCTATTGAAGTTTGATAGTTAACCTGCATTTATTTTACTGATGATTCCTTTTGCTTTCGCTGAGTGCTTGAGTTTATGATAGTGTCTCTGAACAGTGCTTCAGTGAAAGTACTGGGAAGTGCTTTAAGCCTGATTATAGAACCCTTATTTACACTGGTTGTGTACACAGCTATACACATGCCCATACAAATAGTCCCACTGAGATCAATGCAACAGTTAACATAAAGTGTACTGTAATTGTGCTTTTTTCCATCTACTTATCTATCTGTTGAAATTAGTATCAGTATTATCAGGAGAATTCAGTTCTAGAAACTAGTTCTATCTGAGCACGCTGCTTGGGACTGCTTGTTTTCTTTCCTCTGGCTTAAAATAAGTAAAAGCCTTAGTTATGTGGTCTGTGGGAGGGTCTTAAGTGATGATTCAGGAAGAACTTGTTTGTTACAAACTTATCAAAACATGTTCATGATTCATTTTCAAAAATAATGCTATAGACTACCGAGTATGTGTACAAATACCCTCTGCCAGTTCTGTAGTTCAGTTGCCAATACAAGTACAGTCTTACACATGGTAAAACAGAACTAACTGGATTGTGCTGAAATAGCTCTGAAATCAAATCTAAATTATTGTGCCTTCACTGCTGTTTTAATCCAACCTAGACTAGTGGTTCTCTTGAAATATGCAACAGGAGGAAAAAAGGAATTTTCAGATGTCATCTTTTAAACATAAAGAACTCCCCTCTGTAGAACACATTTTTAGCCAATTTAATTTTGTTTTTTTATTCCATGAGTTCTCTCTCTTGAACTCAGTCACTGCAGGCAATGAAATTTATATCTTGATGACAGTAGTAGCTGTCATAAATTTATTCATCTCTCTAAGTCTAGGCAATGTAATTGGTTCACTTCCTTCCTGCTGAGTTTGCTTCCATCAGCAAATTAAACATCTTGGAAAATGATTCTTTCTCAGTGCTTTACAGCTTCTAGAAGTCATGTGTTTGTAGTTAATTGTGCCTGGCACTTTAAATAATTGGTTCTTGTTTCAAAGTTATGTATTGTGGTGGTCTGTAAGCTCTTATGCCAGGTACTTCAAAACTTTTATTAATTTCAGCAGAATACTTAGCTGTTTTAGAGGAAGGTAGTTCATAATGTCAGAATACAAAACTCTGGTCTTGTACCTCCTTAAATTCTTACAACTTTTAGAATGCAGTCTTGAGACTTGGTGGGAGGTCTGAATTCTTGTCAGGAGAAGTCTTTTGTAATGTCTGCAACAGCTTTTCAGAAACTATTCTGTATGTCTTCAAAAGAGCTTTTTGCATCTTGACAGGGGAATTCTCTGAAGATTCTGCAGGGAGTGGGAATACATCACTGGTTGGTAGCATTGCCAGGCTTTAACTTGTTCAATGTTAAGTGCTCTTTCTGCTTCGCAGTGACAGATTATGTGATGAGGAATGCTCTTTTGTTATGAGCATCTACGGGTTAGGCTAGGGCTGTCATCAGCTTGGGGAAGAGGTAGTTTGAGGATGTGCTAGCGAACTAAAAATTCCTGTATAGAGTTTGGGTGCATGTAACAGCAAAGAGAAGCTGCATGCTGCTTGACTTTTCCTAATAAAAAGAGGATGGACCATCCTAAGAGTGTAGTGAGTACCACTCAGAGCAGAGGAAGGTGGTACTTTTCAGACTATTGTGTTACTACTGTGAGTTTGAGAAGTTTGTGGGAGACTGGGAAAGGTACTTGGAAGAAAGAAAAAGTGGAGGTTTTTAAGTGTATATTCAAGAAATCCTCCTTAACTGCAAACAATCGGACGTTGGGAGTGTAGTAAGTCTATACTTCCTGTTCTTACTCTTCTTAGGCATCTACTTATGCATAAAGGCCACTGTGCTAGATGAATTTGTGGTCTGAAACACGATCTAATTTATATCTGGAAATACATAGGTCTGGAATTGTAATTCCCTGCAGTTGTTTCTCATTACTTACAAATTACATTAGAACTGTGTGTTACAACTGAAGAGCAAAGCAGCTGTTCTTGCTGATGTTCTCAAAATACCATGCTGAACCAAGGTACTGAGAAGTGGAAGAAAGATGCTACAATTCAGGAAATTGGGAAGCTCAGTCTTGGCTATTGTGGGCTGAGTGTGAACCATGAAATGAAAAGGGGATGGGAAATGTGGGGTGGGACATGGAGCTACAAAGAAAGACTAATTCTGGGAAAAGGTTCTAAAATGTGAAAGCCACTGACAAGAAAACAAGAGGGGATGACTGGGGATACATGACTGAAGAACTAAGGGAAGGAGAGAAGACTTGGCCTGGCAAAAAGTCCATGGAAGGCAAGGGAAAGACCACTGAGGAAAAAGAGGAAATGGAGATAGGGACAGGGGGGAAAAAAATGTGAAAAATGTGGCTGTTACAGGATATTCTTTTTGGATTCAGCAAGACTTTGACATTCTATTGCCTTTAGCAGATCATGAAAGCAGTACTGAATTTGTCTCTTTTAGTCTGGTGGGCTATGCCATATCTAGCCTCTCATTGCTATTGCTTATTAACCTGTATGGGAGACTTTAACATGAAGAATAAAATTGTAGAAGTGGAATGTGGGGCAGGACAGGATTAGGTTTAGTGGTGAGTTATGAAAAGTCAGCTTTCACATGACCTTTTTTTTTATGTTCTTCCTGTCCTCTCAATAAATGGAAAAATCTTGCTGTTTAAAGATTCATTCCCTGCGTTCTGTCCCTTGTGTGAAATGAGAGCACAGAATAAATGTGGTAGTTCCTGTGGTATATGTAATTCAATGTGGTATAGGAACATACAGTCAAAGACGAGACTAAATAGGAAATACATAAGGCTACAGAGAACTTGGTCACTTCTGAATTCTTGCCTAGTTAGGTCACAGTGGCTTTTTATGCTCCTTTATTATTCTTCGATGGATCCCTTCAATCACTTCTATAGGCTCTTTTGCCTTGAGGACAAGAGGTAAGGAGATACCAGTCTGTATATCACAAATCACAGAATCACAAGGTTGGAAAAGACCTTTAAGATCATCAAGTCCTAAAACCATATCCCTAAGTACCTCATCTACCCTTTTTTTGAACACATCCAGGGAAGGTGACTCAACCCCCTCCCTGGGCAGCCTGTTCCAGGCCCTGACTAACTTTCAGTAAAAAATTTTTTCCTAACATCCAATCTAAACCTGCCCTGGCACAGCTTCATGCCATTCCCCCTTGTCCTATCACCTGTCACCTGGCTGAAGAGACCATCACCTACCTCTCTACAACCTCCCTTCAGGTAGTTGTAGGTGGTGATAAGGTCTCCCCTCAGCCTCCTCTTCTCTAAGCTAAACATCCCCAGCTCCCTCAGTCACTCCTCATAGGATTTGCCCTCCAGCCCCTTCCCCAGCCTGGTTGCCCTTCTCTGGACTCGCTCCAGGACCTCCATGTCCTTCTTATGGTGAGGAGCCCAGAACTGGACACAGTACTCGAGGTGTGGCCTCACCAGTGCCCAGTACAGGGGCACAATCACCTCCCTAGACCTACTGGCCACACTGTTTTAGATACAAGCCAAGATATCATTGGCCACCTGAGCACACTGCTGACTCATATTCAGTCTGCAGTCACCCAACACCCCCAGGTCCTTCTCTGCCTGACAGCTCTCCAGCCAGTCCCCCCCAAGCCTGTAGCGCTGCATGGGGTTATTATGTCCCATGTGCAGCACTCTACACTTGGCCTTGTTAAACTTCATCCCATTGGTCTCAGCCCATCGGTCCAGTCTGTTCAGATCCCTCTGAAGAGCCTCCCTACCCTCAGGCAGATCAACACTTCCTCCTAGTTTAGTGTCATCTGCAAACTTAGTGAGGGAGCATTCAATCCCTTCGTCGAGATCATTGATAAAGATGTTGAACAAGCCTGGACCCAGGACTGAGCCCTGGGGGACGCCACTCGTGACCGGCCTCCAGCTGGATTTTGTTCCATTCACCACCACCCTCTGGGCTCGGCCATCCAGCCAGTTTTTAACCCAGCTGAGGGTCCGCCTGTCCAGACCAGTGGCAGCCAGTTTCTCAGTCAGAATGCTGTGAGAAACTGTGTCAAAGGCTTTACCAAAGTCCAGGTAGACACATCCACAGCCTTCCCCTCGTCCATTAAGCGGGTCACCTTGTCACAGAAGGTGATCAGGTTAGTTTGACAGGATCTACCTTTTGTAAACCCATGTTGACTAGGCCTGATCCCCTGGCCATCGCACATGTGCTGCATGATAGTTCCCACGTTGACCCTCTCCGTGATCTTCCCTGGGACTGAGGTCAGACTGACCTCACTCCTCAAACTAGTGTTAATCAGTGTTTTCTTGTACTACTGAATAGAGCTGGCTATCTTATTTGATTTTATTTTATAGTTGCAATAATTTGTGTAGAGAGGAAGAGAGTAAATTCTTTAAGGCTTCTCATAGTTCAAAATCTGTCAGATCATGTAGTAATACTGTTCTTTTTCTAGGAAATGGTGCCTGTATTATGTCTATACTATTGATGAGATGGTCATTAGTGGAGTCTTTGGGGTGAAAGATGGCTTTGAAAGTTGAATCTAGGCTGCTACTTAAAAGGGACCAGCTTTGTCTTGCCATTGCCTCTGGCTTGATATCTCTTTGGTGCTTCCAGTGGAATTTTTTCAGCCACCAGGTAAGTCAGTATAGACAACTCTATGAAGAAGCAAAGAAGCCTTTTCCCCACCCAACCTTAACCATAGATCCTCTCTCTGAGAGGGGTGAGAACACCACCAAAACACGTGCAAAAACCCTAAACCAAAATAAACTTTATTTGAATGTCTATTGATATAAGGAAAGGAACATAGACATGAACAAAAGGGATAACTGCTACAGTTTGAGGTATTGGCAAATATAAGGAACTTGCTTCCTTTAAAGGAAAGACTGTTTTTGTATACTGGAAGCTCCTTCAGGCAGGAGTCCACATGTTGCATCTCTGTGGTGTTAAGCTCTAGCATTCAGGATTTAAAAATACCATTTGAGTTAATGGGAACTGGAAATTTATTTTTTATTTCTGCACCTGTTTAGGTAGCTTTAATAGAGAATTAAATTGACTGCTTTCCATCTCAGTTAATCTGTAGATTTGATGCCTGGGTGAGGCTCTCCAGATTAATTAGCAGGTTTAGTAAATTATATAGGGAAAAGTAATCACATTCTGCATGTGTTAGTATCACAATGCCAAGTCTTTATTTTTATTCTCATCCTCCTGAGTCTGCAATGCCTGAAGTACTTAAAATCATGATAGTGTTGCTTAGATTAAGTGTAATTTATCTGTTAAAATGGGGACTGTTGCACAAATTATATCACAAGCATTTACTGTATTCACCCAATTTTATGTTCACTGAAATACAACATGCTGACTTCCCTTCTTTGGTTATTAACAGCTTCCCCTTCTGTGGTTCTTAAATGTATTCTGAAAGCCTTCCATAGTTTTTAACAATGTCTGTTTTCTGCTGAAATCCATTGGTTTTTTTCTGATTAGAAAGACCAGAATAATCTCCTTAAAGTATAACTTTGTCCAAAGATCTGTGCAACTTCTCCTTTTCTGTTTAGCTCGTGTATCAACATTTACAGTTAAAAACATTGGTTTTTCCTTTAAAAATTGGATTTTATTCAGAAGAATGGTCTGCTCTCTTCAGAGTTCATGAAACATCCTCTGTACTTTTTTCCACTCATGGAAAGTTAACTTATAAAAAAAGATGGTGCTAATTGATTAATGATGCTTTAAATCTATGAAATATACTGCTCTTAAAATCAGGCATTTCGAGCCACAAGTTAATGGCCAGTTAATTAGAACTACTAATTGTCTATTTTTTTCAGCAGATCTACTGTAACTGTGATCATAAGGACTGGATTGTTTAAAGTCATAGACTCACAGACTGATTTGGGTTGGAAGGGACCTCAAAGCCCATCTAGTCCCAAACCCCAGCCGTGGGCAGGGACACCCTTCACTAGCCCAGGTTGCCCAGAGTCCTATCCAACCTGGCCTTGAATGCTGCCAGGAAGGGGGCAGCCACAACTTCTCTGGGCAACCTGTGCCATTGTCTTGCCACCCTCACAGTAAAGAATTTCTTTCTAACATCTAATCTAAATCTACCCTCTTGCAGTGTAAATCCATTACCCCTTGTCCTATCACTACACTCCCTGATAGAGTTCCTCTCCAGCTTTCCTGCAGTCTGGGTATTATAGAGAGTAAGATTTTTATTTTTCAGCAGGCTGCATGAGGGGAGCCACCTAGCATTGCTTTTGCATTTTTTTGGGCACTTGTGCTCTTTTCTAACTTGATTGTGATGTTCCCTAAACCATATCATCAGTAGAATTAATTGTGGATGGTTGTGTGTCTTTCAGTGTCTAATTAGAACATACTAATTACGAGCTGTTTTGTGAAGCCTAGTTTCCACTGCATTTGTGTTCTGTGTTCCCTGAGCCCTTCTATCTGCATTAGAAATCGCTTCAAAATCTTAGGTCTTGTTAGGAGAGTGACAGTTAAGGAGCTTGTAATTGCTGTCAGACTGAACTGAGTATCAGTCTTCTGTTTAACACAAATGGAGATAACAGGAATATGGTGAGGTTAACTGTTTTTTTGCACATGTAGCATCAGCTTTCAGGAAGGTCTACGAGCTTGCATTTGCATCTTAGGAGTTATTGGAAGCAGAAGGTAGCTTTTCATATTTAAGCTCCATTAGCACTGATATTGAAGCTTATTTTTGTATTTAATGGTTAAAAGTTGTCAGAATGTGAAGTGATGTGTAGGTCTGAAAGGCTGGGTGCTAGATGATGCACAGTGAAAGCATTATTTTTTTGAGAAACCAACTGATGACACCTGCCACCTGGAATATTAATATTTCTGATTAGATATGTCTGGCTGTAAGTTGCAATTAGTACCACTATACAGCACAGGATCTCCAGTTGGAATCAAGCAGTCTTCAGTGCAAGTAAAATACGAAACTGAAACCAGAAAGCCCATACTGAAGTTCACACAAGTTGCAGGAGAGAATCTGTGGTAAATGATGTGGTTGTACCTTGAAATCCCATTTCTAGTTATTTAAATTAACTCTTGTTCCTGGAAAACTTTGCTGGAATTGCCTTGCTATAATGTTTGAATATGGATTGGATTTAAAGTATATAAGCATCTGTAGTATGAATCAAATGCTGGCCTAATCCTGAGATTTGCTGAGCAGCATCTGCAAGCTTCTGATAGACAAGAAGTCCAGCCTAGTATTCTAGGAATTGTGGATGCTTCCTTTCCTACAAATCAGAGCCCTTGACAGTTACAGAGCCATGTTATTTTAAAAACACCCACAAACATGCAAATTACATACATAAGTCTTTATTATGAACCGAGAGTTCTTCATTACATAAGTAGGACCTACTTCCTACAAGCAGTTTCCTGGAATATAGTTTCTTGCAGTTTTGTTTTCTGTGCATACTGTGCCTTTCCGTTCTCTGGTACTCTGTCGGACCCAGGGGAATCTTCTAGCAGCTACTTCCAGAAGCCACCCCTGCAGCCTTGCCTCTGCTACCAAAACCTTGCCAGGCAAACCCAAAGCACCTGGCAACAACTAAAAACATCAGCCTGTTATCAACACTGTTCTCATCCTAACTCCCAAACTACAGCAGCTACTAGGAAGAAAATTAACTCTATCCTAGCCAAACCTAGGACAATCTCTAAGTATGCCTTTGGTATAGCACTTTGCAGAAACAATACTCTTAATCACAACCAGTGTCTAATTCACTGTTCATTTTAATGCTTGCAATGATAGCATTCAACAGTTCTTTTCCACAGGTAATATTCTGTATTTCTTAAGCTTGTATGTTGAAACTTTTTGTTGGAGAATCAGTTGAGTAATCCCTAAATAATAAATAATTGTGGAACAGTAGAGAAACTTTGAGATCCTTGTCCAAATAATGAAAATACTTTGGAGTATTTGAAAATGCTTTAGTTCAAAGATCTTTGCCAATATCATGTTATAAATGAGGTTGAAATCCTAATGGTTTTCCTTTAAATACCCTGGGAAGGGATTGATCTGCTGTAAAAAGTGGATATAAGGTGCAGCAGTTGGAATGATGTGTCATTTATTGATTGAAAGTATTTGCTACCTGAGAATAATGAATTCTGTGTTATCTATGGATATATGATTGGAAGAATATATAAGCATTTTATCCAATACTTAAAGAAGAAATTGAACTGGGTCAGGGCCTAATTTGTGAGTATGAACAGGATTTTTTGCCCATAAAGCAAGATTGGGCTCTGAGGCCACTGAAGTCTAGAAATAAGCTTTTACTTTTGAATTTAATGGGTTTTGGATTAAATCCAGAATGTCATGTCATCTGGACAGTTGTCTACAGTAAGATTTTTTTTTTTTAGCTAATGAGAATATGGAGCATCCCATGTTACTTCATTATTTGCATACAATTATTAAGTATAAATGTTCTAGAGGAAATGTAATGGCTATACACAAATAAGTTGCAGAGAATGTATTCAGCTATATTGCTTCTGTGAAGGAATCCATTGAATTCAAAGCTCAAATCCCAGTGGCTCTGAATTCACAACTTAAGCAGGATGTTCATAGAGGGGGAAAAAACCTACTGTAGCAGCTTCTGCTTCATTTCAGGCTTGATGGTTCTGTGGTGCTTCAGAATTTTCTGGTTACCTGAAGAACCCTGTGTGGTCTCTGTTTAACCTCTGTTAGAACATGTCTTCATAATCCCTATTGCAGAAAAGGAATTAGAAATTGCTCTGTCCCTGCCAAAACAGGGTATTTATCTGCTGCCTTAAAGAAAGTAATATTTTAGTATTTAATTACCTGATTGGTGGGAATATAGCAACGTTCATATTCTGAAAATTACACAGCATTACTGTACAACTGTTGTTATAAAATGCTAGTTCTTTTAACACCAATAAACTCTTGATAATTACTTGCAAAACCAACTCAAAACCTCATTGTATTTAAAGCACAACTGTCTTTGCCACAGGTTTCAGTTTTATCTGTGATATGCTTGTGACCTTGAGTAACATGTTAGAGTTGCAAGTGGCTCCATATGAAAGCAAGACACTATGAATGATGGTTTTATCACATCTAAGAGAATTTAATTTTTAAGTGTAAATTATCAATGGAACTCCTAACATTTACTTTCACGCTGTTTTCCTGCTCCTTGTTTTCCCCATTAGTTAACATTTGGTGTATTTAAAAATGTCAGGTCAAACGTGCAATCTGGGAGAGATCTGGGAACCAGCTGCCTTAGTATTGTGGATATAGATAAATCAGTTCCTATTGTCAAGTAATGACTAAAACAAACATCTGGTACAGATTACTAAAGCTGTGTTGTCTTATGCTGAAAGTCACATTCAGGCAGATGAGCAAGCTCTATCATCTAAGGGGCTACAGTTCAGGTACTTCGAGGGTTTTGCATTGATATAAATTATGACTGTGGATGGTGCTTTAAAATTCTCTTCCTGGGTGCAGTGTGCTTTTCTGAAACATCCCCTTAACTGAAAATATTTGAAGTTATTTTGACCAATCTTCTAAGTAGCGATGGTATTCATATTATAAAGCTCTAGCTTAATCTCTCAAATTCAGAGACTCAGTTGGTCACATTCTATTACCACCAACTGTAATGCCATGTTTTTTTGTGACTAGTTGGAACATTTAGTTATACAGAAAAGAACTTCTTCCAGCTTTCATTTTCTTGAGTAAAATTGTTCTCCAGAACATCAAAACACTTTGCAATACATGATTTTTGTTTTTCAGGTAGTCATACTTGGTAATCACAAAAGCTCTTATAACTAATCCTCTTGTAGGAAAGGAATAAGCCCTTTGTAATGGCTACAGTTTAATTATAGCCACTGTGTACCTGTTCCTTTTGGATCAGGTTTCTGACTTTGCAGATTTTCATGTAATGTATTTCAGAGTGACTCTTGGGAATGATCTTGTGGAGCTGCTAAAATTGGATTCTTTCCAGTTGCAGAAATGGAACTGTGTCTAATGAGATTTTCAGAATAATGAAGAGCCTGTGTAGGTTCCTCACTGTAAAATGCATACAGGAATATAACTGCAAGTAAGAGGACAGTGTTACTGAGGATTGCTGGATGTTATTGTTCTATCAAAAATATCAGACATTGGTATAATTGCAAGTAATGAGCCAGCTGATGATCACCTGTTTTGCTGTAGTTAGGAGCACCTTTACACTGTGACCTTTTATCTCCCTGTAGTTGAGAACACTCCCCTGGTCACGGAGGTCCTGCAATGCAAAGGTTGGTTTTCTGAGAATAATAGAAAAATGGGAAGATGTTTAGACATGTTGCTGCATTATCTTGTGCACTGTGGTTGGGGTCGAATTGTCTTGGGTTTGAAACACCCACCTTCAAGGCAGTTGTGCGATTTGATTATGGCTTGAAGTCTTCAAAATCATTCTCTAAAATGCCTTATAGTGTTGCTTTAAATCTAAGTTTAGGAACTTTAAATGAAAGTGTGTGGAGTTTTCTTTGTGGAGTGTTATTAACTAGAGGGATTCTGGATTAATTTAGCAGCCAGGTCTGTTCTTCCAGCCATAAGCCATGCTGTCAGGGAAACTTAATTACACTTTAAGTGGGATGCAAATGAGTTGTGACACTACATCATTTCACATGAAAGGTTCATTACTTAAATTAACTGCACAATGCTCTCTCCTAAGCATAGGGCTCATTACAATTTTTTCTATTTTTTAATGTGGCTACATCTGAGTGAGGCTTTTACTTCTAATATGTCTCTTCTTACTGCGTGTCCTTTCTTTAATCGCTTAAGCTTTAAGCTGTTGAGTTTATTAAATGAGTTGAACTTGAGCAGCATAGAAGATACTTAAATAGAGACTATATAGGCTTCCAAAATTCTGAATTTAAATTACTTTGTCCTCTTCTGACTTTTTGTGTGTGTGGAGCTGTTGTGTGTGTGTATGTTGATATAAGATGTCTCTTAGTAGGGTTGCACATTTCTTGCTTTTATCCCAGAGAAGTCAGAAGAAACTAGATGCCATTATTTGTGTATTACAATATTTATTGGGTTATGATAAGTAATGATGATTCTTTTACAATGGAATGAAATGTGCTTATAAGGACTCAAAATTAAGGAATTTTGATTCATTGTCGGTCATTCTGAAGTAGAAAAAATAATGTATGTCTTAAAACTCCTACACCAGGCTTCATAGTTATTAGGTTTGTGACATCAACCCAGTTGTGATCAAAAGGAAGCAGTGTTTAGTTGTCTTTTGGTGAATTAAAGACTTAATTTTCATCTTAGTGCTCCTTTACATAATGTCCTTTCTCTGGAAGTCCTGCAAATATATTTAATAAGAAAATAAATCTTTGGGCTTATTTTATTATCATTAAACTTATTTTATTTGCGAGTTCATACTAGACTAGATTCTAGTTAAACCCTCTATTGCTGGTTAGGTAGAGTCTTGAAGGCAAGACTCTCGGGTACCATCATCACTTCACTGCCAATTTAATAATTACCAATTACTCTAATAAACTCCATTCCATTTAACCAAATACAGTGCTCATGAAAAATGCCAACAAGATATCTTTGAAAATATCTGGCAATCCAAGGTCAGTCTTTTACTGCACCTGTCTCTTGTACAGAGAGCAGTTTTATTGCGAATTCTCTTGAGTTCCTGAGGACTATGCTGAAACCCTGGCAGTGAAGCAGTGATCCTATCTCAGTGCCTACCCAGGCTGTTTGCTGTCAAACGCAGAGTTTTGAATTCATGCTTTAGTAGCATCAATTATCCTGCTGAAGGGTTCACTATGGAATTGAGTAGGGCTCTTCCTTGAAATCAGTGGGTGTTCCCTAGGTCTTAGTTTCATCGTGACTTTGGTAAAAATGATACCTGAAAGAGTTCTAATGAAAGGTTTATTAGGTCAGCAGCCTACCTCAGTCCTAATTTTATGCATCTCTGAAGTATGTATACCAATGGCTCATTAACTGCAAAACTGCGTTTTTAAGAAGGGTATCCAAGTTCATAAACACTGATTGGCATGCTGCTGTGGACCTCAGCAACAAAATAGCTTGCTTATCCTTAGGGGGACCTTGGGTATCATCAAGCTGTCTCTTAATTTTGTACCTTGCCTTCTATTAGGTTATGGTACGGAGAAGTTGAGATCTTATGAGCTTCCCACTAAGTTTAAAACAATGTGTGGGGTAGCTTTGTGAAACTCATGAGGATAATTCTGTGTAATCAATGTGCAGCATTGTTAAATATAAGTGCACCTATAGCTATTTTCTGGGCTGAAAGCTGGTTC
The DNA here is from genome assembly GCA_020800305.1 of Porphyrio hochstetteri. Lineage (NCBI taxonomy): Eukaryota > Metazoa > Chordata > Aves > Gruiformes > Rallidae > Porphyrio > Porphyrio hochstetteri. Next base: position 40,277,149 of record CM036909.1, on the reverse strand, counting down.
ATATATAACTGTCACTGTACCATCAACGAATTTTGATCTTTGAAAATCACTATGAATATATGTTTAGCTTAAAAAATAGAATGATAGAAAATTAAAACAACAACAAAAATTGTCCTATACCTTAAATCTGAAGGCTATGTGAACAGCTGACTTCAATTCTAGAAAGGGTTTATAAGCAACAAAGGCTCCATACTTTGCTTAATGAAAATTTCACAAGAACTCGGGTACTTTACTGGTTCTTCTCCAATATGGAACAGATTCAGTATAACAGAAGGGAGAAGGTTGTGCCATGGTGTCTTTCCATAGGTTGTAGGTTGGTGAATATGCATATTCCCAGATCCAGTGAGACTGAGACAGACTTGGCAAGTTTGTCACTTAAATTGAGTGAACAGAGAATATGACATAAGAACATAGTAATCTGTTCACACAGGACAGTCTTCATACAAGTTACATCTAATGCAGTAGTGAATTATTAAGGCAAAAGCTGGTTCAGAAGCTCTATTGGAATGTTCTGCAGATTTGATTCTGGTCCTGTAAGAAGGAGAGACCTCTAGGTGTAATCAGCTAAGGCTCAGGACTTGGAACACTAGCTAACTCCTGCAGTGCAGAAAAACAGAGATCAGTGAGCAAAAGCCAAGAAGGCAGTGGGACTTCTAGTTCATGGAGAGCTTGTTTCCCACAATTGCACAATACTTCTTATTTTTGGTGGAAAGGAGGTTTGAAAGGCTCACTTTTTTTATAGATGTCTTTCAGAAATATTTGAAAGCTTACTTAAGTAGAATGAAACTTGAGTTTCCTTTAATAGCATCCCTTAAGAACCAAAAGATTTGGAAATACAGAAACTTTCCTTTAACAGCTCTGCAGGCGTTATCTTTTTTTGGTACGTAATGCAGTGAAAAGGGAATGTGGTTGATGGGGTGGTTTTTATTTTTATTTCTGGTGTTATCTAGCAGGGTTTTGTAAAATATCAGTGCTTCCTGCCTACTCCCCTAAAGGCCAGCTGTAATACATTTTTTGAATGAAATAGGTGCAAGCAGTAGAGGGCAGGTTAGTCTGCTCTGAGCTGAAAGAGGAGTTGAGGTTAATGTTTACTGCGTTTCCAATTCTGGGAGCAACTGGACTTTAATGCATGGTACATAGGAGAATGGACTGCAAAAGAGGGAAGGAATGGAAAAGCCTTAGAATGCAGATGTGTAAGGAGTAACAATAATTGGCCTTCTGATGACATTCTTAGATTTTTCTTTTTTTACTTTCTTTTTTCTTTTATTTAAGATACTCTACCTTTATCCACACTAGAATTTTTCCAGACTCAGAATAGCTTGAGCTTAGAGTAGACGAAAGAAGAGATCATGCTGTGAATTAAGGAAGTAGAATGAAGTCCCCGCAAATGATCTTGCAGAATGAGAAGTGGTGTGATTGAACAGGCAGATCTGAACAGAAACTAGGAGATATAAATTAAACATAGTGAAAGAGACACTGCATTAATCTAGTGATTATATTTAGGATTACCCTTCGTAATAGCTGATGCTGAGCTTTACTTAAACATGTCTCTTCTGAAAAGGCAACTGTGCTAGCAGTCATGCAAGTAGTATTGAAGAAAGGAGGAGACTCTTAAACACTACAGAAGTGTCTTTACACTCCAGGTTACTGCTGGAAGCTTGAAAAAATTCTCTAACTACTGTTGAAACAGTCAACTGTGAATTTCAGTATTGCCACTTCAGCTTAGCAGAAGCTGATTTACTGAGAGGCCGGAGCTCAGGCCATGTATATTCATGGTTAACTAGATATGAATATGAAGCATGAATACATAGATCTTCTGTAGATATCAGAAATAACTTTTGATGGAAAACAGCTTTTATTATTTTGCACTTAGGAATTGCTTTTCTATTGTTAATATTTGAAAATTTCCAGTGGAGGTGGGTTCAGTTCTTGGATTCTGTTATGTAATCGATCTAGATTTTTGTATTATGTATGTATCAGAATATTTTTTAATTGCAGCTAAATTGGAGGGGAAAAAAAAGTCTTTGCATTATCTCTGAGAACAGAATGATACTAGGCAGTAAAGCTTGTCCAGTGCGTTAACAATACTTGGATATAAAAAATTTTCCCCTTCACTAATGATTTCTATGCAAATTATTAGACTTTCTGGAATACAATGGGAGAATTCTGAAGAACTTTTGAAAAATGAAGCCTTGTTGATTCTTTAAAAAATGGCTGGGAAATAGGTTGGAATAATCTTGACTATCTAAAGTTGGTTACTTGTATCAGCTAGCAACAACCTAGAAGCAGCCTGAAATGCTTTGGTGTGAAATATGCTAAGCTGCATGGTAGTGTAACAAAGTATTGACAGAGAGGATCTCCTGGTTTGTTTGGTTGTTATCTTGGAGGGGAGGACAAGATGCAAGTAAAGCATCTGCTATGAAGAACACTTCAGTACTTCAAGATCAGCCTTGAAACATTATAGTAAAGTAGGTGTAGAAGTATGCCTAAGGGAGCATGTATTGGGGAAAAAACGGACTACTCCAACATACATTTAGCAATTAGGGATCCCTGGTGTTACTGTCCAGACATAAAATGGCACATAGAATTAGAGATTAAGTACAGTTGTGAAGTGTAATAGCTGAAACGGCTTTGAGGAATATGAAGTATACCAATAAATCATTTGTCTGTGAAGATAATAGAATACTGCATCATCTTCTATCAGCTAAAGGTTAGACACAACTGTTTACTCAAACAGTGTGATTGTACTGGAATATTCATCATTGACTTGCATGGTTGCTGAGGGCCAGAATGCCTGGGAGTAAGTGGGTAAGTGATCTTCAGTGCACTCTGCATGATTGTTTTTCTCTGCTGCCCCTTTTCTGATGTCTGCTGTGTCTGCTCTCTTTGCTGTACGAGGTGAGTAGAGAGAAATGGGGAATGGCCACCACTTCTATTTTAGCCTTTGCCGTACTGGCCTTTCTAACTCTACTGTGGAGGCTGGATGCAGGGAGGGGATGGGAACTGGGAAGAACAAATCTATTACTGATAAAGGTCTTGGAACAAAAGGTAGGCAGAAAATAATGATAATTATTTTAAAGATCCTGCCTTCGGTGCTTTCTGAGGCACAGCGGTTATAAACTACCCAATTTATTATTTACAATGTGCTTTTGTAATTGAAATATCTTACTTTTTGCCTGCAGTTCTTATAATTTCTGAAAAAGATGCCAAGGTATTTAGTAGCACTAGTGATAGCAGTGCTTGAAAGACAATGATTATTGAACCAAGGAAAGAAATTACTTTCCTTGGAAAAAAAATAAAATGTTGACTGTAAATATTACTCAATGTGTTCTGAATAAAGAAAGTGTGGTAAATTAATACCTCACTGTGCTTTGAATAGCAAGATGTTAAAAATCACAAATATTTACATTTGAATAGAAGCAATAAGGTACTTCAATGTCTTTACAACTAATGGTCTGTAACCAGAAACACTATTTTAAAGTAGACTTGTAAGTATTATTTTTCTGCCACGAAATTGCACAGAAGGTGAGGAATGTTATAGATTAAAAGTAAATTGCAGGAGACAGTTGTGACTAGACGTTGCCACCATTATATTGAGTGGTATTTTATGCCAAATTAGTTTAAATGGGACTGTCTTGGGACTCTCATCTCAATAAGATTTAGCCTGAAATAGGACACAGATTATGCCCACAGTGGTCACTAATTTAATTTTTTCCTTTGTGGCTTGTCATGATTGAGATATTTTTTTTCTTTGATGTCATGAATTTTCTGCATATGTTTAGAGAATATAAGGAATCTGATCCTTTGCAATCGTGGAGTGAAATTATAAATTACACCACCTTGCTTTTTTGTAGTTGCTGTAATCTCACAAAGACTATAAAACAAGGCTAAGGGAGCATTAAATCCTCCTTTTATCATGAAACAATACTGTTTCCACTCAACCTCATGTGATGAGGAAGAGGCTTAATTCTGTCTGGTTTAAAGGTGTCAGAAATGGTGATTCATTCTCCACACTAGAGACTTGAACTCTGTTTCCCATTTACATTAGCTGTAAAAACATCAGCATAAATGATAAAAAAGTTTGCAATTCTGTTTTAAAATGAGACAAGGTTTAGCTGAAAAAGGCATTGATGGTGCTGCCATGGTAAGTGGAGTGTATGAACTCTTTCAGGGACATTTATGCCTGAAAGCTTGATACCCTTTAATCATGATGGCAAAAGCAGCTTGATATACTTACAGTATTTCATTTTCTCTTGCTCTTTGAGACATGGACACTCATCTCATGGTGTGTTCACTTTGAGTAGTTCATTGCATCCGTGTTGCGGGCCTTCTGCTGATATCCTCCCCCTCTTGGATATGCAAGTGAAAGCATAAGAAAGCATTTAAATCAATGTAGCTAACAAATAAACAGCATGTGGCTGATGCATGACCTGTCAGTTAGAAAATACAGTGTGTAGGTCATATCGATGGCTTCTGCTGAAGAACCATAGTGAATATTGACAGAAGTGTGTATGTGATGAACATCTAATTGGGATTATGTTTACATGGAACCAAAGCAAGTTAACAACAGTGAGAAAGATGTGATCCAGTTTCCTGCTATAGGGAAAAAAAGATACTATAACAATAATGGAGTTAATGTATTCTAGAAATGTGTTTTTAAACCTTAATTTCAGATATGCAAACTTGTGGTGGTTTAGCCCTGGCTGGAGGCCAGACGCCCACCAAAGTCAGTCTATCACTCCCCTTTGTAGTTGGAAGGGAGAAAATATATATTGAGAGGCTTAGGAGTCAAGGTAAGGACAGGGAGAGATCATCCTGTCATCAACGACATGGGCAAAACAGACTCAACACAGAGTGAAGGAAAGAAAATGATCTAATTCATTACACTACACTACAGAAACAGTGAAATCAGAGTTGGATAATAAGATCTGGTTGGGCTTCTCAAAACAATGTGACCAGATCTTAAAACACCTTCCCCCCACTGCTCCCTTCTTAGCAGATTTTAGTCAGAATTTTGCTCTCTTCTTCCCCCTGATCGTGGCACGGGGGGGCAGGGACTGGGAAAATGGTTATCGGTCACTTCTTCATGAACTGTTTTCCGTATCTTAAAATACCTCTACCTCCCCCCCAACTCTCTTCTTCGCAGACTTCACTCTAGTCATGATTTCACTCCCTTCTTCCCCCCACATCCTGGCACGGGGCGGGGCAGGGATTGGGAAAATGTGGGCTTCAGTCAGTTCCTTGCAAGTTGGTTTCCTTCTTGGCTGGGGGGGAGGGGCATTCATTCCACACCCTCCCCCTGCTGCACCCTGGGGTCCCACCCACGAGAGACAGTCCTCCACAAACTTCTCCAACATGAGTCCTTTCCCACAGGGCTTTCTCTTCATCAGCTGCCCTGCTGAGGATCACTGCTATGGCGGGCAGTCATAAATCACAATGTCTCTCAATCCCAGTTCTCTGTGGAGTCACAAGCCTCCTTGCAGCAAACCTGCTCCAGCGCAGCTCTCTTGCTCATCTCTGTGTCTCTTGTTTCTCTCCATGGGCTGCAGGTGCTGGGAGGGGCTTGCTCCAATGTGGGTCACAGCATCTTCTCTATGTCTCCGCCTGCTCCATCCAGTGTGGAGCCTCTCCAGGGGCTGCAGGTGGGGTGTCAGCTTTTTCCATGGGCCGTGGGGGGCCACCTGCTCTACCAGGGGTTTCTCCACAGGCTGCAGTGGCATCTTTCTCTCCAGCACCTAGGGCACCTCCTCCCTCCCCTCCCCGGCTTTGGTGTCTGCACAGCTCGTTACATCTTCTCACTCCCTTCTCCTGTGTCAAAATGCAGCTGTCTGCAGGTTTTTTTCTCCTATATGTGATTCCCAGAGGCGCTGTGACCATCTCAGATTGGCTCGGCCCTGGTCAGCAGGAAATTTGGCCTTGAATTGGCTGATGCTTACAGTCTGGGGCCTACAGAGAATCCAGCAGCTCCTTACAGCAGCCATTTTCTGCAGCCCCCGTTCTCTCCCAGCACCCAGCTACACAAAACTGCGACCAAACTATGAGAGCTGCTTATTTCTGATCTATATAAGAAAGGAGTTGGTGTGAATAACAAAATTACCTCTTCTCAGGGATTCCCAGTTTCTTTACCATTTTAATTTTAATTTCTAGCTTTCCTTGGATTGCAAACATTTAAAAATATAAATCCTGGGATTTACAGAGCATGTAAAAAGCAAACAAAAAAAGGCAGAATAAGACAATCCAAAAGATCCTTGGTACCTGAATGCTCTAATTTCTCCTAGCAGACACTTAAACCATTGTCCAAATAATGATCACAAATATGCCATGTTGATGAGGTGCTGAGATGCTGTGAGTTACACAGGTTCCCCTCTAGAACAAAATTAATTCATGTTAAATTTTAGTTCTTTAGGATGGCTAATACAACAGAATCTCTGTCATGATGTCTTTTAAAAGGATTTATGAGACATGATCATGTTAGTCCAAGGTCCCAGAGTAGTTGAGTATTTAAATTCAAGCAACTACAGATGATTTTTCCAGGCAACAATGTCCTTACTGTGAGTGCAATGCTTTTATTTTGGTATAATTTATTTAGTAGTTCTGAAGTATTCTGAAATATTGACATATAATGCACTGTGTTCTGGATTACAGGTCACACTTCATCAAGTTACATACGAATATTCTACCTGAGTGCTTGTCCTGTCTTTCTCTCAAACTACTCTCTCCAACTATAAAGAAGTATTATGATAGTTGTACAAATTAATAGCTACTTCAAATTCTTATCAGTTCGGAAAGCAAGTGAATTATATCTCAAATAGAGGAAAAAATAATAGAGACTTTTGAATCCCAAAAGGTACATGTAGTTTAGTGAACACCTGTGCATTTTTTTATGGGTCCAATACATTTATAATGATCTGTCCAATACATTTATAATGATCTTAGTGCTGGAAATCAATGACAGTTATATTACTGTGCCTTCCATTTTTTTTCTGGCAGGATTATTGTCAAGTGATTTTTTTTTTTTTTTTTTTTTTTTGGATGGACCCAGTGAACACACACCTCGTTTTTAGCAATCTAAGTCTTTATTTAACTGCAGGAATACAAATTAAAAGGGAGCCAAATAACTTGCCCTGTATACATAATCATGAATGATTTTTTTGGACAAAGCACTTCAGCTGTACCATGGCAAGATGTCTGTTTGCATTGGATCTTGTAGTAGGATAAACTGCAAAGTCTAACTAAAGATCTTGCCTATATGTCACTAAACTTGTTTTGTGGATTCTGTCATATATAGTACCTATGCTGATCTTCTCCACAGAGAAAGAGTGTGGTAGTGCCTAATCCAGTGGTAGACACCATTTCTGCTATGGCTTGTGGTATGTTCATTTGTCTGTTCCTACAGTTAATCAGGGACCAAAAAGTCTGGAATCTAGATTCTAGACAATGGAACAAGGCTGCATCTTATATTTTTAAGATAGAAACATTCATAATAAAAATGAAAGTCCTAGTAGGATACAACCTACTTTTCAGCAAATCCTATTTTATTAATCAAAACTAATTCTAGTGGCATCTCCTCAGTGAGCTTTCCTTCCTGTTGTAAAGTATGACTTCAGGATCTTAAGTTTTTATAGATACAAAAAAAGTATATAGTATGTCTACAGGCAGAACACACTGGTAGTCTTAGAAAGTTCTGAATCCTTTTAAAAGGACGATAACAAGATATGTCAGGATTTGTTATGTCATAGCTGGTTGGGACACTGGCTTGGCACAGGTCAAATTCTTCTAGCTAATGACGACTGCAGTGTTGTGTGAATGGCCCAAAATGTGGTTAGGCAAACAGGGACCTTGGAAAGTGAGCGTAGAAGAGGCAAGTCATATGTTTTAGAAATAGCTTGATGCTCAGAGAGAGAGGTAAAGGACTCAGCGGTGTATTATCACTGTGGGTGTAGTTCTGGGACTGTGACCCAGTGAAGGTATGCAGTTGAGAGAGTCAAGTACACTGCAGAATTAATACATTGGTATGTCAGGAAATATTCAAGGGAATGTGGCAAAAAAGAGGAATGAAAGGATTTATGCGTAAGAGAAAGAATTGCTGTTGTTAATGACTTACGTAGATATGACTAATTATATAGCATTTTAAGGAATTTCACTCTGGTCTAATGTTAAGACAATTGTTTTAGGATATTTTTTCCATTGCCCATGTATGACTGCCCTGAGACACCTAATACCTCATTACAGTTTTTGGACAAATGAATTCCTTAGAGATACCTGTTATTCAATCCACTTGAACTTGATTTTCTTGGTCGTAAATGAGGAAGAAAGACACCACTAGTAAGTTCTTGTTCTACAGGTTTTAGAACCTTTATTTCCACTGCAGTTATTACCCCTTCTAAGGGACTGGTGGTGTACTTTGAATGACTTAAAACAATTGGAAAAAAAGAAAAAAATCCCACCCTATCAAATACTTCCATTTTAAGAACTGCCTGTTTACTCTTTCTTTTCCTGGAATTAGGTGGAGTAACAATCACAAAAGCCTCATTTGGAATGAATGTATGGCATAAATATCTTTTTATCGGGTTTCCTCTGTAATTTAGCATTATGCTAAACAGGCTATTATTTTAAAGCACCATTTGATTTTTCTAACAAGCAGCCTGCAGCTTTTGCATCTGTAAGCCATCATGGCACCCATGCTTGTGGATGGTGTCTGCAGACAGATTTTTGGGGGACTTTTTTTATTTAAATGAAACCGAAGCCATGCTTACAACTTAAAATATCGCACCTCGGAGCAAAGTAACTTTCAGTACATGAGAGTGGATTTTTTTAAACTTCCAGTCTTATAAGCACAATCTCCTGGAGGTGGCAGCAAAGCACACGCGAGGAAGGTAAAACGAACTCTTAACGCATAAACAGGCAAGAGATTAGTGATCCTAGGCGGTACTGATCATGACTAACTAAATGCATCAGCCTCCACTAGCTCAAAATGGCAGTGCAGGTGAATAGAGGGTTGATGTATGTATTTATTGTTTTTTAATTATATTTGGTTTCATCCAAATTCACTGATTTCCTCCTTTTATGTCTCCATTTTTAGCAGAAGGTGGAAGTTCACGTGTTCTTTCCCTTTCTTTTCCAGTATCATTGCGAGCAACTAAGCCAAAAAGCCCTTTTGATTAAATTTTTTTTTTTTCAGTTTTGTGCACCAATCCGATGCAGTTCAAAACATATCACCACTAGTCTGCCTGCATTTCTGAAACAGCTTTTCTTAATCTGGAAATATATGCATTTCAATCCCTCTTGGTTTTCATGTCTTCAGCAGCATTCATAATTGTATGATTAACTGGCAAGGTGATTCATAGTCTAATAACAGATTGCTAAGGACATAATATTAGACATCCTAAGAGCCCTCTTTACTCCAAAGTATACATACAATAATGCCCTGGAGACATGAGTTATGGTTGCTGTACCTTGAATAACAAGAACAGTGAGTGCTGGAGGAAACATTATTAAAATGAAAGAGAGAAAACTCTTGGCTGCCAAATTGCAGCTGTTGGTTTCAATGTTCAACTTGTTTGTCAAAATACTGTTGGGTGGATTCAATGAAAGCTGTAGATAGAATGTTCTGCAAGTTAGCAGTCTAATGCAGGAAAGTTCATTTTAGATCGATCTAAATGGGATTTTTTTTTTTTTTAAAGAATATAGTGTAACCTTTTGCAAATGCATAGCGTGCTTTGTTAAAAGAGAAGGCTTTATAGCGTGGAGCAGTTTATTTGCAGACATAATGTAGGCAGTAATGGAACAATTTCTCTGCTCTCCCTTTACCTATCTGCTTATGAAAAATATATCCCCCTCCTGAACTTCCGATGTGTGCCAGGGACACTGGAGAATGTACCAGGCTTTATTAATATGGTAAATATTTATAAAAACCTTAGTATATTTATTTAATTTGAGCAGGCAAATATAAACCAATATAACGTCTTGCTTTTGTGTTTTGCTTTTTTCCTTTGTTACTCAGACCTAGAATTATTTCCAGCAGTAAGCCATCTCCCTGATCAATTATTTTACACTAAGCCAGGTGTGCCCTGGGTACACATGTAATGTTTGGGAAATCCTTTCACCCTTAAAGATATCAAGAATGCAAAGATAAAATAGGCATTTTACTGAAAAGGAGTGTTAAAAATTAGATTCAGGATAAGTTGTTCTGTTCTTGATAGTTTTCTGTAAAGGAAAATAAATTGTTGAAGATGAGTGAATAATGCATTAGAAATGTACCCCATAAATGTTCAAGAGTTTCATTCTAAAATTGACCAGAGGATGCCAATATAAACTCTTAAATGAACAGATTAAGCTGAGTATTTAAGGCATAATAATGTCTGATTAGGTCCCTTGTAAAGGGACCATTGGCACAGACTTTAATTAATTCACTTATGTTATGGGTCCTGCAAGAAAACATATCCAATGCAAACAATGTGAGCTCTCAAGTTTATGTACTTTTTGGTCCCATGCTCTTATGCCGTTAAACACTTGCTCTCCTTTGTGGACCAAGTCTTTGTCTTTTTCCTTCCTTATTAAGACCTCAGACATTGAACTTAACTTCATATGCATCAGCTCAACTATAGTAACTGCCTCCTTGCATGTTTTCAGTATGACACAAGTGTATATTTAAATTTCTTTGCTTCAGCTAACCTCTTTCATTCATAGCTGGCCAAAATCATGTGGGTACGCTGACTTGCTCAACTGATTAGTAACTCATTAAGCTGTGGGATTGTAACTGTCTGTCTGATCTTTGAATTCATGACTGATAGGTGTGTATACTTTTTTTTGCTCCATATTGGGCCTCCTTTTTGCTTTAAGCTATTCATAATCCTAATTATGTCTAGCAAGTAGTAATCGCATGTTTTCTTGATTCTTTAGGCTTCCTACTCTTTCTTCTGTATCTGGTTTCTTCACTGCTGGTGACACTTCATAGAAAGAATGATTGTTAGAGGCTAGCAGGACTGTTAGAGCTAAGACAGTGATAAGCTATATCAGTTATGGTCTTCCTAACAGTCTGTGTTTTCTGTGGGTATTTATTTCATTTGTGAATGAAAACTTAGTCAAGCTAGATTTTAGCAGGAAATTGAGAAACCAATAGAATGGTCTATCAATTATGCAAGTAGAATGGTGGATTGCTGCTACAGGCTGAAATGAGGATTGTAAATTCTTTGTATTTGCAGTTTTCAGAGACTGAAGCATTATGCTTCTGAACCTGAGGCCTGATGTGTAGAGGTATCTTAAAAACAGGCCAAGTTATTGAAAATATTTTTAGTAATACAGACCAAAATGAGAGTGGACAGTCTTTATACCATTTTTACAAGTTGTTCTCATTACAGTCTCATTACTTCAAGGCTCTCATGGATAGTGACCTCCTATTGCTGTACTTCAGCTGATGAAACCTATTTGTATGGTCTTTTTAAGACATGCATTCAAATTTTCTCTGCTTGCACTGATTGTGGCTATCATTGGTTTCTGAGAGGGGGAACAATCTGATCAAATCTGTATTGCCCAGAAGACATGCTTATAGTAAGGCTGTAATATGTTATGACTTGTCAGCTGTAGGAGTCCACAGCTAGGAAAAGTGGCCTTTTAGGTGAAATTAGAGCTTCTGGCCAGAATAGTGGTGATGACAGAGCCCTATTCTGGTCTGATGCTTAGCCTGGATAATTCCTCTGTCTTCTCATGGCTTTCTAGCCTGTTGAAGAATCTAGGTTGTGAATGCTTAGTGTCGTGGTTTTGCCCCAGCCGGGGGCCGCACCCCACACAGTCGCTTGTACTTTTAAAAGGAAGGGGGAGGGAAAGTTGGGGGAGGGGAAAAAGGGAAGGAAGAAGGAGGAAAAGAAACCACAACCTATAAACCAGAACCACGCAGGTTGGGATAAGGATAGTTTACTAAACAATAACAGAAAACTAGATATAACAATAACAGAAGTTTAAAGTACAAAATAGATGAAACTGGTGATACACAATGCAGTTTCTCACCAAACCACAGAACCCAGGCCGCACAGCTTAGAGCCGTCCCCGAACCCGGAAACTGCCTGTCCTGGTGTTGTCTCCTCCTCTTCCCCCCAGTCCCCCTTTATACTGAGCATGACGTAACTGGCATGGAATATTCTCTTTGGCCAGTTCGGGTCACCTGTCCTGGCTACGTCCCCTCCTTTCTCACTAGTAAGGAAGTATGCAGAGCTGAGAAAGGTCCTTGATTGCCCGGCAACAACTAGAAACATCAGGGTGCTATCAGCACTGTTCTCATCCTAACACCCAAACATGGCATTCCATCCACTGCTAAAAATAATTAACTCCATCATAGCTGAAACCAGGACATTATCCACCCCTTATTCCATACCATTTACGTCATGACCAGATCCAACAATTTTCTTTAGGTACAATCAGTTTCGTGTTTCACATACCCATATATGTATGTACACATGTATGCACACATACGTGCATACAGATCTTATTCCCTCAGTCTGTGAATCATCCCTCTGAAGTTGTTGAGTTCATTTAGTCCATGATTTTCAGGCTCCATTTGTCGTAACAGTTTCTCAGGATAATTGTATGTTCCATTGGCTCGTTGCATGCTGCATCTCAGGCTCTTGACTGATACACCTGGCATGGTCCATGCTCATAGTCTGTGGGTCAGAGTTTATTTTCAAAGGGAGAAAAAAAAGTTCTTAAGAGGCCAGGCTTCGGTTCCATCATCATGGCACTCATTCTTCATTAACTTGTATGACTCCGGCTATAATGCTATGGTACAACATACAGCAATCATAACAATAATGAATATACAATAATGGGTTATTTGGCAATTATTATAATTTCTACTCTATTAATTATATTGGCTATCATAACAATAATGAATATACAATAATGGGTTATTTGGCAATTATTATAATTTCTACTCTATCAGTTATATTGGCTATTCTCACCCAAAATCAAATCCCCTTGAGGTACACATCGAACTTCTCCATCCCTCTGCATTACCCACCAAGTACAGCCAGGTCCTTGAGCGAAAACAATTCCAGACATGGGTTTACCTTTGCCTGAAGCAGGGATGACCCAAACTCTCTTTCCCAATACACTCTTCATATGCACTACTGGGACTCCGTCTCCCTCTACAGTACGTGGAAATTTTGCCTGGGCAGGGCCAGCCCGATTGGTAGATCCCCTAGTGTTAACTAACCATGTGGCTTTGGCCAAATGTGTATCCCAATGCTTGAATGTCCCACCACACATTGCTTTCAGTGTAGTTTTTAAAAGTCCATTATATCGTTCAATTTTCCCAGAGGCCGGTGCATGATAAGGAATGTGGTACACCCACTCAATGCCATGCTCTTTGGCCCAGGTGTCTATAAGAGTGTTTCGGAAATGAGTCCCATTGTCTGATTCGATTCTTTCTGGAGTACCATGTCGCCAGAGGACTTGCCTTTCAAGGCCCAGAATTGTATTTCGAGCAGTGGCATGGGGTACGGGATATGTTTCTAGCCAGCCGGTAGTTGCCTCCACCATTGTAAGCACATAACGTTTGCCATGGCGGGTTTGTGGGAGGGTGATGTAATCAATCTGCCAAGCCTCCCCATATTTATATTTCATCCACCGTCCTCCATACCAAAGGGGCTTTAACCGCTTAGCTTGCTTGATTGCAGCACATGTCTCACATTCGTGGACAACTTGTGCGATGGCGTCCATGGTCAGGTCCACCCCTCGATCCCGAGCCCATCTATATGTTGCATCTCTCCCTTGATGACCCGAGGTATCATGAGCCCATCGAGCTAGGAATAATTCACCCTTATGTTGCCAGTCTAGATCTACCTGAGCCACTTTAATCCTAGCAGCCTTATCTACCTGATGGTTGTTTTCATGTTCCTCCATGGCCCGACTCTTAGGTACATGGGCGTCGACATGACGTACCTTTACAACAAGTTTCTCTAACCGAGCAGAGATATCTTGCCATAAGTCATCAGCCCATATAGGTTTGCCTCTACGCTGCCAGTTGTTCTTTTTCCACTGCTGCAACCACCCCCACAGGGCATTCGCCACCATCCATGAATCAGTATAAAGGTAGAGCCTTGGCCACTTTTCTCTCTCAGCAATGTCCAGGGCTAACTGGATGGCCTTCACCTCAGCGAACTGGCTTGATTCACCTTTTCCTTCAGTGGCTTCTGCTACTCTTCTTATAGGGCTCCATACAGCAGCTTTCCATCTCCGATGCTTACCCACAATGCGACAAGACCCATCAGTGAACAGGGCATATCGCTTCTCATTCTCTGGCAGTTCGTTGTAGGGTGGGGCTTCTTCAGCGCGTGTTACCTCCTCATCCTCTGGTGACATCCCAAAATCTTTGCCTTCTGGCCAGTCTGTGATCACCTCCACGATTCCTGGGCGATTGGGGTTTCCTATTCGAGCCCGCTGTGTAATTAGCGCAACCCACTTGCTCCACGTAGCATCAGTGGCATGGTGTGTAGAAGGAACCTTCCCTTTGAACATCCAGCCCAGCACCGGCAGTCGGGGTGCCAGGAGGAGCTGGGCTTCAGTTCCAATCACTTCTGAGGCGGCTCGAACCCCTTCATAGGCGGCCAGTATTTCCTTTTCTGTTGGAGTATAATTGGCCTCAGATCCTTTGTAGGCCCGACTCCAAAACCCCAACGGTCGACCTCGAGTCTCCCCTTGTGCTTTCTGCCAGAGACTCCAGGTCGGGCCGTTCTCCCCAGCTGCAGTGTAGAGCACATTTTTAATATCTGTCCCTGTCCGGACAGGCCCAAGGGCCACTGCATGGACTATCTCGCGTTTGATCTGCTCAAAGGCTTGCTGTTGCTCAGGGCCCCATTGGAAATCATTCTTCTTTCGAGTTACATGGTAGAGTGGGCTCACAATGAGACTGTAGTTTGGGACATGCAGTCGCCAAAAACCTATAACACCTAAGAAAGCTTGTGTTTCCTTTTTGTTGCTTGGTGGAGACATAGCTGCTATTTTATTAATAATGTCCATTGGGATCTGACGACGCCCATCCTGCCATTTTATTCCTAAAAACTGGATTTCTCGCGTAGGCCCCTTGACTTTACTTCGTTTTATAGCAAAACCAGCTTCTAAAAGGATTTTAATTACCCTGTTTCCTTTTTCAAAAACTTCCTCTGCTGTGTTGCCCCATACAATGATGTCATCAATATACTGCAGGTGCTCTGGTGCATCACCCTTTTCCAGTGTATTCTGGATTAGTCCATGGCAGATGGTGGGGCTATGTTTCCACCCCTGGGGCAGACGATTCCACGTGTATTGGATGCCTCTCCAGGTGAAAGCAAACTGTGGCCTGCACTCTGGCGCCAGTGGGATCGAGAAGAAAGCATTCGCAATGTCGATTGTGGCGTACCACTTGGCTGCCTTCGATTCCAATTCATACTGGAGCTCTAACATGTCTGGCACAGCAGCACTCATACCTGGAGTGACTTCATTTAGGCCACGATAATCTACTGTCAGCCTCCACTCTCCATTGGACTTCCTCACTGGCCATATGGGACTATTAAAGGGTGAGTGGGTTCGGCTGATCACTCCCTGATTCTCCAGTTGACGAATCAACTTATGGATGGGAATCAGGGAATCTCGGTTAGTACGGTATTGTCGTCTGTGCACCGTCGTCGTAGCAACTGGCACTTGCTGTTCTTCAACCTTCAACAACCCCACAACAGCAGAGTCCTCCGAGAGTCCAGGCAAGGCACACAGTTGTTCAATTCCTTCTGTTTCCAAAGCAGCTATTCCAAAAGCCCATCGGTACCCTTTTGGGTCTTTAAAATACCCTCTACGTAGATAATCTATACCTAAAATGCACGGAGCTTCTGGACCAGTCACAATGGGGTGTTTTTCCCAGTCCTTCCCAGTTAGGCTCACCTCAGCC
Source organism: Porphyrio hochstetteri (assembly GCA_020800305.1). NCBI lineage: Eukaryota > Metazoa > Chordata > Aves > Gruiformes > Rallidae > Porphyrio > Porphyrio hochstetteri. The sequence goes on along the minus strand of CM036909.1, from coordinate 40,261,236 downwards.
TCTAGCACAGTTAGTTGTTGGGATCCCCCTGTCACTCCAGAAATACAAACGGGTTCTACCCCTTCATGATTCGATGGCATTAGAGTACACTGGGCACCAGTATCCACCAGAGCTTTGTACTCTTGTGGATCTGACGTGCCAGGCCATCGGATCCACACAGTCCAATAAACCCGATTATCCCTCTCCTCCACCTGGCTGGAGGCAGGGCCCCTCTATTGCTGCTGATCATATTTGTTTTCCACTGGTTGCATAAAGGACTTAGAGGTCCCTTCAAGAGGATCAGACACATCAGACATATAGGTAGGCCTTCCAGTTGGTCTAGGGAACTGCCCAGTAGAAACTGGTGCAGCCTTCTTCCTGGCAGAATCTCGTTGTGCGAATGTTTTACCCCGCAGCTCATTTACTCGTGCTCGAAGGGCTGAGGTGGGCTGCATATCCCATTCCCTCATGTCCTCTCCATGATCAAGCAGGTAAAACCACAATGTACGTCGTGGTGTGTATTCTCCCTCTTGGAACGATGGACGCTTTCTCCCAGTAGCTGCAACATTGCTCCATACGGGTTGGGAGTTGGACACATTGTTGTCAAGTCGTTGAACCAGTTTTTCTACTGCTGCAATGACGGAGAGGGAAACACTGTCTTGGTATTTCCTGAGTCGGCAGGCCACCTCATTTACGGTTGGTGGATCCATATCAGTCCAGTCAATTACTGCCAGTGAATTGGTGTACCCTGCTGGTGCACTTCGTACAACCTTACGCCACATAGCTGGAGTGCATAGGACTTCATCGGGATCAGCGGGAAGCCGTGAATTGTCCAGATCATAATAAATTATCTCCCGTACAGCTAATTCTCTCAGGTACTGGATAGCTGTCTCTATGCTGTTACCCTTGGGTGTCTGACATGTAATATATTCCTTTATGGGATATCTTTCCTGCACACTTGACAGTAGTCGCCTCCAGAGGCTGAGGACTTCCGGCCTCCTCCCAATTGCTTTGTCAATTCCTCCTTCTCTAGCTAGGGATCCCAACTGCTTGGCCTCTCTGCCTTCTAACTCCAAACTATTGGCCCCGTGATCCCAACATCGGAGCAACCAAGTGATAATGTGCTCACTTGGGTGGCGGGTGAAATCTTTTCGAACCTCACGCAGCTCACTCAGAGTCAGGGATCGGGTAACAATCTCTGGTTCTGCCTCCTCCTGATATCCTCGAGATGGCCCTGGTTGATCATCATCATCATCCGTCACTGTGCGAACTGATTTCTTTGTGCATTTCCTCTTCTGTACGGGAGCAACAGACACTGGTGTGGGTTGGTTTTTCTGATCATCTGCACTGTCTGCTGTAGAGATTACAGTAGCTGCAGTGTCAGCCCCAGTGGTTGCAGCAGCTATAGTATCTGCCAGTCTGTTTCCTTTCCCTTCTCCCTGACAGTGCTGACAGTGCTGACAATGCTGCCTGCTATCAAGCAGTGTTTGATAAATAGTGGCCAGAGCCCAGCACAGTGCAGTAAGGTGTCCATCTCTGGGAAACCTACAGCAATTTTTCTTTAGGTATGCAGTCACTTGATCGGGGTCTTGTAGCTGTTCAGGAGTGAAGTTCCAAACCATCGGGCGTGAGAAAGTACCTAGGTACTTGCCCATACTTTGCCACATGCCCTGCCACTCGTGATTATTCTGTCTCGGAGAAAGCTCTTCAGTGGTATTCATAAACCTATGCTTGATATATAACAAAAACTGAACCATCTGCCCCAAACCTACCAATAGCAAAATGCTAGTTTGAATATCCCAGAGATATTGAAGGTTTTCAAAAATTGTCATAAGAGCTGTTGTATTTAGCCCAAAGGAAAAGAAAGCAGTGCTGTTATTAACCCCTCCCTGTCCAAAGAATGGACAGGACAGCAAAACCTCATACAAGTACCAGATTAAGCTCATGGTCATCGATATTATTGTATCATAGACCGATATCATAAAATACACTATAATGAAGTATGGGAACAAATATGGGAGCCGCAGACCTGAGAGAGTAAAGAATCCTGCCAGGATTGTATACAGCATGCGATGGTTTTGATACCACAGCCTTGTGAATAAATACCACAGCATCGTGACCAGAGATTGCTTAAACAACAGTGCTTATCTTAATTGCGATAGTTAGGGTCAGATCTACCGTTATCCCAACCGTTCGTGCCCCACGTTGGGCGCCAAAATGACTGTCGTGGTTTTGCCCCAGCCGGGGGCCGCACCCCACACAGTCGCTTGTACTTTTAAAAGGAAGGGGGAGGGAAAGTTGGGGGAGGGGAAAAAGGGAAGGAAGAAGGAGGAAAAGAAACCACAACCTATAAACCAGAACCACGCAGGTTGGGATAAGGATAGTTTACTAAACAATAACAGAAAACTAGATATAACAATAACAGAAGTTTAAAGTACAAAATAGATGAAACTGGTGATACACAATGCAGTTTCTCACCAAACCACAGAACCCAGGCCGCACAGCTTAGAGCCGTCCCCGAACCCGGAAACTGCCTGTCCTGGTGTTGTCTCCTCCTCTTCCCCCCAGTCCCCCTTTATACTGAGCATGACGTAACTGGCATGGAATATTCTCTTTGGCCAGTTCAGGTCACCTGTCCTGGCTACGTCCCCTCCTTTCTCACTAGTAAGGAAGTATGCAGAGCTGAGAAAGGTCCTTGATTGCCCGGCAACAACTAGAAACATCAGGGTGCTATCAGCACTGTTCTCATCCTAACACCCAAACATGGCATTCCATCCACTGCTAAAAATAATTAACTCCATCATAGCTGAAACCAGGACACTTAGGTAAGTTAGATGTCAAGAACTTACATGCTGTAATATGTGGATGTTAGGCATTTCTACTTATTCTTTATCTCATGCAAAAATACTACTGCTGTGAAGATTAGGGGTTGGATGAAGCACATTGATGGTGGATGTGAACCAGCTGAAGATGAACTTAGAATTAGGTAATACTCATGGGCACGGTGTTTCTTTACATTTGTGGATTTGGTATGACCTCCTTGGTAGAAGGTGATAGCTATGGTTACTAGATCTGGTTGATAGGAGTGTTCAACCATGTTCTTGATGGACCGCAGCTTGAATTTACTGCTCATTTTTCTGTTGCTCTTTACCTGGTCTAGACCAGTGCTATATGTGTATAGGTGCATCTTTAGTGCTTAGGAGGTTCTTCCCAACTGAAAAAATGTTGCAACAGGTCTCAGACATAGAAGCACTGAACTCAGTTCTGTGCTGCCTTGCAGAGTTATTGATCGAGTTAAAAGTCTTGTTTCGTTACTGGCATGAGCTCAGGTATAACTGAGTGATTGCTTAAACATTTAGGGTAAAGGATGCTGCTGGTGTTTATATAAAGGTAAAGCCTGCCTTTAAGGGAGACAATTTCTGTAGTAATGGCTGAAGATTGTGACACCTAATTAATGTTTATATATATATCTTAAGTATGGGGTGCAGGGGGAATTGGCCAACCCCTTTTCAGTGGTCTGTGGGGACAGGACAAGGGGCAATGGCTGTAAACTGGAGCACAGGAAGTTCCACACCAACATGCGGAAGAACTTTTCCCCAGTGAGGGTGACAGAGCCCTGGGACAGGCTGCCCAGGGAGGTGGTGGAGTCTCCTTCTCTGGAGATATTCAAGACCCGTCTGGACGCCTCCCTGTGCAATATGAGCTGGGGAGCTGCTTTGGCAGGGGGGTTGGACCCGATGATCTCTCGAGGTCCCTTCCAACTCCTACGATTCTGTGATTCTGTGAATTGAATGTGACTTCTGCCTTCCCCCACGGTTTGTCATGCTGCTTTGAACTTGCCTGCTTTTTTTTTTTCAGAAAAGAGTTCTTGCAGTGACTTCTACTGCAAGATCTCTTATGGCAGAAATTTATAATATATTTGTACTCTACCCTTCAAAGGAGGGAAGGAGAAAATGACCAAGTCTGTCTCAGATGTAAAGTCACGCTATATTGTGTATTAATAAATAGAACTCAGCAATAAGCATTGAACACATCAGCAATTTTAGTGCAGTGTTTTTCTCTATTACTAGTGGCTATCCTCTGCATGAATTCAGTAGCTTCAATTTTTCTCTTTCCATTTGTTTAAAGGTGGGATTAATGGTAGTTTTCAACTTGAAAAGCTTTTAAATCCGCTGAGTTAACTCACATCTCTTAATATTTGAAGTAGACTTCTTTCATGTTTTCTAACTTTTTAAAACCTGTATAAACCTGTATAAAGTTACTTCACTTGCTGGCAACAACAAATCTCAGAATTTTGTTAAACATTCCTAGGCTGGAATTTGAGATGCAACCCAGGCGGTTACGTATTTTGCATTCATCTGCATACTATGGAGACCCTATGACACTGTTCCCTGCTGTTGTAGGTAGAGGTCTAGTCATGTCAGTGGAATTTCTCTCCTTGATGATGGCACATAATCTAATATTTGTATTCCGCTCTAAGTAAATTTCATTAACATGAAAAAATGGTGTAATTTATCTTAAGCAAAAGAAAAACCCAAGACATCCAGTGCCAAATCAAATAGTTTTAAAGATTTTCCTGTCACTTCACTCTCATATACAAAACCAATCCATTTATCCTCAGATAGAAGTGCCTAGGGTCTCCTTTAACATAATTGTCTAGCTGCTACCTTTCCTTTGAAAGTGGTATAGAAGTTCCAGAGCGCTGTCAAAGACATACTGGCACTACTTCAAAAATCAGAAACAATAGCATCTCTGTTACTGCAAGAAGCAGTAGTGATATCAACTTGATCCTAAAAAAACAATTAATCTGGGCAAAAGGATAGTGTGTACCATGAAGTGTTTGTGTGGGCTTTAATAACACGGCAAATGAAATGAACCTAATCAGTGTGCTGAAATGGGATTTGAAAAAGACTCTCACAGGCGTGCTCTATAGTCACTACTTGCTGGTGTAGATAATTGACAGGACTTCTGCTGTTTGGTGAAGCACAGGTGCAAAGGCTGTTATCCAAGGCAATGACTTACTAGCTTTTGTTGTACTGTAGTCCTTGTTTAACCAGCACTAAATCAAGTAAATGTATAGAAAACTAATGTTTTGCAATGATGACTCAAGAAGACACTTTAGTTGTTCCTGCCCTTTTACCATTGCTGCTGTTTCGTGCCATCTCATCACTATTTTGAAGTCCATGAGATTCACTTTCTCTCGTAATTTCTCAGCAATGAAGGTTGCTTCACTCTGGTTTTATTGCTATTGATTTTCTGTTGATATGTCATACCACTAAAGAGTCTGAAGTAATATTGAGAAGGTGAGATGACCCAGGGCAAATGAGATCACAGGGAAAGTCAGAAATCTCATTGTGCCAATCTCTAGTAGTCTGTACCATTTTTCTAAGTAACACTGGCATGTGGTAAAATTACGTCTCAGTTGTAGTCTGGAGAATATTATCTACAGGGCTTCTCTTCAAGCAAATTCACTCAAAAGTTTCATCCTCCAGTTTTCATGATAGTGACTATCAGTCAAAGTCACTGCCTGTTGATTATCTGTGTACCCTTGGAATAGACTAGAGAGATCTTTAATTACTATTAAATGCTTGCCAAGCATGGACATGGGGGGGGGAATCAGTCTGTCAAGGTGCAGGTCTAGTGTAGACACTGAATTATAATGAGAGGACACTTGAGAAAAGTAAATGAAATAAAAGGAATTAGTTGGAATAGCAGAGTAATACACGGGGGAAAGAAGATTTGACAGGAGAACAGAGACTTTATTTTTATGGCCTTGTATCAACCTCCTTTCCATCTTGTGATCTAATATCCCTGCCTGTAATTACACTGATTACATGTTGGGAAGGCAGCCTACTAAAATAATGTTCTTTTACTACTTCATTTTGAGACGTTTTGGTTACAGTCAAATGAACACAGTTCTCAGTCTCTGCTCCTCATTTGTATTCTTTCCTCCTTTGTCCTCAGGTTGAAATATCTTGGGTTGTTTTTTTGGTGGTAAGCTTGCATAAGTGGGGCCAGACCGAGACAAAAACTGGATTGAAACCAAACTTTTCTCTAGCCTTGAGGAGTCCACTAAACTGATGTTGCAGTTTTGGTTGTTGTTATTTATTTATAAAAAAATCTAGAGATACTCAGGAATAAAGGAAAATAGGTCAAGTCTAGCATTTAAGGTTCTCATTTAGATTGCCATTTCTTCTCCAAGGCAATCTGAATCTACTTTGTAGGTGAGGTGCAAGCGGAGTTTTGCAGTAAGGTGTGTCCTTTGATAGGACAAGGGGGAATGGCATGAAGCTGTGCCAGGGCAGGTTTAGATTGGATGTTAGAAAAAAATTTTTTACTGAAAGAGTTGTCAGGGCCTGGAACAGGCTGCCCAGGGAGGGGGTCGAGTCACCTTCCCTGGATGTGTTCAAAAAAAGGGTAAATGAAGTACTTAGGGATATGGTTTAGTTTAGGAGGCAAATGGTTGGACTTGATGATCTTAAAGGTCTTTTCCAACCTTGTGATTCTGTGAAATTAATAGATTCTGCTGATCTGTTGTGGCCAGAGCTGTGGGATCACATGTGGTGATTTTACCCTGTCCTAACAGCCGGGAGCTCCTTGGAGCCATAGTGCAGAGACCATTGAGGGCTCAAGGGAGGATCAGGTGGTCCAGTGCACTCATGGGGAAGCTGCCAACACTGGGTCCTGTATGAATGCCCTCTTGCTTTACAACTAAAACAACTTTGCTACAGCTTACATCCGATAAATTTGTTGCTACAGGATATCCCTGCTTTGCAACAGTGATGAATTTTAGTCTCTTGCTTGAGAGACATTTATTTCCATCCTTTGCCTTCTTTGCTACCATGAGGAAGGTGTATGGGATAGACGAGACAGAGGTATTTTGGGCTTATGCAACATTCCATTAGGAATGTGGGCATTAAGGTTTCTATATCTTTTATTTGTATTTTGTGTCTTTTAACGGGACTTTTAACTTAAAATGGATGGATAGATGCTCAAAAAAACCCCCAGAGAAACAAATACAAAATAAACTTATTGGAAAAAGGGAAATGTGCACAAGATGTTTATTGAAAACAAAACCAGATAATTTCCTTATTCACCGAGTGCTGCTGAGGTATGAGCTTGCTACTGAATGTTATAAAGAACTAAGTTATCCATCTTGGTCACAGAGAGAGCTAACTGAAAGGTATTTGAGACCTTGCTCTCTTGCAGTTTGGAGTGAAACCAGATTTTGAGTTGTAGAAGAACTCCATAAGCATAATTCACTCAAATGAGAGGGTGATAAAATACCTTTTGCTTTCTTTTTTTTTTTCTAGGATAAATTACACTCAAAAGTACAGGAATGCTCTTTTTGGTTTGAAAGTAAATGGGCTTGTATAATAAACATTTCTGTAACATTCAGCTACTTTAGCCCAGACAGCTCAATTAGGCCTGTGCAGTAAAATACAACTTCTGTGCAGTCTGTGAGCACTTAATGTGACTGAAAGCCTGTTAGCAAGAAATCTTATAGAAAATAGGTCCTGTCAAGTGTTTAAAGAAATTGAATTGGCATATATTTAACTCATAGATCTGAAAAGCAAGAGATTTCTGTATGCTGAGTAATTTAATTATATTGTCATATTTGACTTCTACTGTTAGTCTCCTTTATTCATTATTTTTAATACAGTAAGAGCTGTGCAAAAGAGGCTGGAAGTTACACAAGCTGACAAAAGCAGAAAATACAAAAATAAGCTTGACAACATTTTCCTTATTTTGTAGTTATCCATAAAACCCAGAATCTTCAGGTGAATGGTGAGGTAATGTTTTTCAGCCATGTATTCTTTAAAAAAGAACAGGTTTTCCTTCCTAAAGCTTTTTAAGGAGTGTTTTGATAAGAGAAGACAATATTGTTATGTTTATATAGCGTTTTATTTGTAATGGAACTTGATTATCTGGAACACAGTTTTAATTAATCATAAGATATTGGTTGTTCTCAGAAACACTGTTGCCATTGTCCTGCAATTAGGCCAGGAATTACTGGTTGGCTGTAGACACTATTCCATAAATGCCAGTTCTGATTTGGTTTTATTGAGCTGTGTGTTACTTTGGACAAAGACACTCTCTGAGATGACTTTCATTTTTAGCTATCTAAAAAACCCCAGGTATCTCATTTATTCAATGGTGAACAGATAGATGACAGCAATTCTGTATTGTAACACTTCTTTTGGGATGAGGTGAATTGCCCTCTGGAGATGCCTGTTTCTCACTATTGACTTAAGGAGAACCTAGAGGGCTTGCTTAGCCTACTGGTATAGCTTAAGGTAGTCAAAGTTATAAAAATCAGACCTCTCTGTTTATGTTTCATCATAAAAAACTAAAGGTAGATAAATAAGGTTAATGCTGGGAAGCTGCTTTCAGGCATAACTAAGGATTTGGCCCATTATTCCTAGAGGCCCCTTTATATATATATTTTAATATATATATTCATATAGATAGTATTTCAAAATAAGTGTCAGATACAATTTATTTTCTTTTAAGGATTCTATCACACTACCAGTCTTAGGAACAGTGTGCTACCTAATAGAGTTATTTTGCCTGGTGAAGATGGAGACAAGATTCGTAAATTGGTACCAATTGCGTCCCTGCTAGGTGGGAGCCAGCGAATGAGGTGACTTTCTCTCTTGTGAATGATACCTAGTTGTGTTAAACACATGTTTAATTCTGAAGAAAGGAGTGGGCAGGCAGGCAGGCTATTGTTACTACTTTAGATAAGATTTATTCCAAATGTTTTGAATGATCAAAATTGAAGTAACATTTTGGGGCATTCTTATCACTGTGTATAACTGATGATTTATTCCCAAGAGGCTACATAGTTAAAGAGATATCTGTTATCTGTCTTCTACTCAGGATGGATTTTACACCAGTGATAATAAACAATAAGGGGACTCATTTTTGTTATGGATCAAATAACCATCTGCAGGCAGCCAATATTACTTTTATAATTGCCATTGTAGCATAAATGTGTTAGGAACTGTATATAATGTGAGATAGATGCTCTGCAAGTGCTGATGGTAGTTCATGCTGATATAGCTTGAGGATGCCAGATCCATCTTGTCACAGTGAGAAATTGCTATTCGCTTTAGGGCAGAGAGCGGATAGGAAAATCAAAGTTTGAGATGGTGTTTTAAAGCAGTAACACTTCCAAATATATTTGCAAGCTTACATTTTTCTAATTCACAAACAATAGGAATACAGAGAATATTTTGGCAAATATTATTTTATAGAAGAAAGATCAAGTGATTACGGAGGCACTTTTAATTTTCCTCTTCTATTGCTCAGCAGGGAAATCATCAACACTTCTGAGTGAAAGTAAATATTGAAATGCTGCAATTCTCTTTTGAAGAACCAGTCAAATATTTACTGTTGTATATAGTGCCCTGTTTTTCATTACTTGCCAGAATACCTCATTTATTGAATGCTCCAATTATACATTGAAGAAGGTGATTTTGTGTTATGGTAATGGTTGAAACATTGTACTGTTGAAAATAGCAGTTGAAGGCTAATAGAAATGGATTTAAAAATGGATCAAATAGGCTAGCCTGCTCTCTGCTAGTGCTGCTCTGACTCACAAATGCTACTGTTCTGCTAATGAAGCTTGGCTGATAGAATAATGGTTCTGTTTCCTTACAAGGGACTGGACACACACTAAGAAGACTTTCTTAGTGAGTTCACTTTACTATGAACATCAAGTGGGATTACAACCTGTAATGATTTTATTACTGTTAACTACATTTGATCTGGTTCAGTGTGGCCTGAAGGAACGTGTGGCCAAGCCATTACTATTTTTACAGGCAAGTCCTATGTGTAAGAGTTTTAAAACAAGAATAAGGGGCCATTTTACTGTTGGGTGCTTACATCCAAGTGTAGGTGTTGAAACTAAGTTAAGAATGACTGTGTAATGTAGGCACTGTTATGAAGAGCTCGAGAAAGAATATAGGAGCTCTAGATGACATTAGGATGGACTAGTTGGCAGTTGTACAGTTAATAGCTGTTAACATGTAATGATATCAGCTGGGTTAAGGTCCTTACATTGGGTCCCTTAATTCTGTTTGGTATCTGATTCTGAGAGAGAAACGTGTGCACCTCTTCTCTTTTTACCCAGTTTAATCAGAAACAGTTTGGGGCTTCCAGCCACTTGTAGCACTTTACTGACATACCTAAAATGAGAGGGTGGTTGTCTCAAGCTCCCTCTGGGGTCACTTAAAGGAGGTAAATGCACTCCAAAAGCCATTCATTCCTTTGAAAATCTGAATTGCTTTCTGAAACTGTCTGTCTCTAATGATTATAGAGGGACCTTTGGTTATTGCACACCTACCTTTGTACCTCCGTTAAGTGTGATGAATCTGAACCTGAGTGCTGTAGGATTCACAATGAATGGCAATCCCTTCTCTAAACGTAATCTGTAAGTCAGTGGAAATCCATAGTGTTTACCAGAGCTTGATGGAGATGCTAGGCGATTTTGCAGAGTAGCTTTGAGGTGTGGTTTAATTTTGCAGTGAATCTTATAAAGACTGTATATCAATCTAATAAAGGTTCTATACAATGAAGGCATTTACAGAAAGCTATCATGGATCTTGTATTTGAAACTCTGTATGTGCCTACTGCTGGTAGGTAGGTAGGTAGGTATGACATTTATTTTGTATGGAGACAAATAACAGGATGAGATGGAAGCTGAATGTCTTACTCTTGACACTAGCTGACACCATGGTGATGATGCATCCAGGTTATTGAGATATAACTGTGATGACTAAAAAGGTATTAAGTGATGCTGAAGAAGGTACTGAAGAAATTTGTTTCAAATATTCTGTTTGTGTCATGAAGGCAAAACCTCATTTATATATTTTTTTTAAAATTAATATACAATTCATTGGAAAGGGAATAGTTCCCTTTGTGTAAGATAACTGAGTGTTGAGGGCTGGTGCCAGGCTACTAGATGAAAGAATTGATGCAATAAGATTTCACAAGTAGAAGCAAATAATAATCTGGAACTAGTAAGATAGGGAGTTCTTTGAGAAGAAAAATAAAGCACCAGGACTCGGATAACCACACCTCTTAGCAAGTGCAAGGATATACCTCTTGAAGCTACAGTTGAGTTCATTATTAGTGGAGTGAGAGGAATGACATGTTGGAGCACAAGAGGGAAGAGCATGTGATCCAGGACAGCCAGCACGGCTTCACCAAGGGAAGGTCGTGTCTCACCAATCTGGTGACCTTCTATGATGGAGTGACAGCATCGGTAGATAAAGGGAAGGCAACCGATGTCATCTACCTGGACTTGTGCAAGGCCTTTGACACAGTCCCCCACCACATCCTTATCTCTAAACTGGAGAGATGTGGATTTGGTGGGTGGACCATCCAGTGGATAAGAAACTGGTTGACAGACCGTAGCCAAAGGGTGGTGGTCAATGGGTCTGTGCCCAGGTGGAGGCCGGTGACAAGCGGTGTCCCCCAGGGGTCTGTCTTGGGACCGGTTCTCTTTAACATCTTTATCAATGACATCGATGATGGGATTGAGTGCACCCTCAGCAAGTTTGCGGATGACACCAAGCTGAGTGGTGTGGTCGACACCCTAGAAGGAAAGGAAGCCATCCAGAGGGATCTTGACAGGCTGGAGAGATGGGCCCGGGTGAACCTAATGAGGTTCAACACTGCAAAGTGTCAGGTGTTGCACTTGGGCCAGAAGAATCCCAGACATAGATACAGACTGGGAGAAGAGCTTCTTGAGAGCAGCCCTGCTGAGAAGGACTTGGGGATTCTGGTGGATGAGAAACTTAACATGAGCCAGCAGTGTGCTCTTGCAGCTCGCAAGGCCAATGGTATCCTGGGCTCCATCAGAAGAGGGGTGGCCAGCAGGGACAGGGAGGGGATTGTCCCTCTCTACTCTGCCCTCATGAGGCCCCATCTGGAGTCCTGTGTCCAGATCTGGGGCCCCCAATACAAGAAGGATGTGGAACTGTTGGAGAGGCTTCAGAGGAGCCATGAAAATGATTAGAGGGCTGGAGCACCTGCCCTATGAAGAGAGGCTGAGGGAGCTGGGCTTGTTCAGTCTGGAGAAGAGAAGGCTGTGGGGGGACCTCATTGCAGCCTTCCAGTCCCTGAAGGGAGCTTATAAGCAGGAGGGGATTCAACTTTTTAAAAGGGTAGACAATGACAGGACAAGAGGGAATGGATTAAAACTAAAGGAAGGAAGGTTTAGATGAGATATTAGGGGGAAGTTTTTTACAGAGAGAGTGGTGAGGTGCTGGAACAGGCTGCCCAGAGAGGTAGTGGATGCCCTGTCCCTGGAAGTGTTCAAGGCCAGGTTGGATGGGGCCCTGGGCAACCTAGTGTAGATCCAGGCCTGAGGTTGGTGGCCCTGCCTGTGGCAGGGGGGTTGGAGCTCTATGATCCTTGGGGTCCCTTCCAACTCATACCATTCTATGATTCTATGAATGTTCTGTATAGTGCACATGTCCCTTATCAGTGCTTACAGCATATTTCTTAAGGTATTATGAATGTTTAACAAAGCTTGAGCTTCAATAAAGCTTAAAACCCAAGCAACAAAAATTGTGACTCCTTAACAATGTTCCCTGTTGACCCTGCAGATTTCTTGGCAGGAACCTGATGGAGAATTAAAGCTGCTTTAGAAATAGCACTGACTGCCCTCACTTGCTCTCCTCTGCAGGAGAAACATGCCAGTGGTGGCTGAGGGATAAGGGAGAGCAGTAGTAGGCAGAGACGCTTCTGTGCCAACTCTTTTGTGCCATGAGGGCAGAGGTTCCTGTTCATAACTTAAGCCCCTGCTAAGAGGGCCAATAAACACTTTTGTGGATTTTTTTTTTTTTTTTACAAAGCCTAGTTAAATTCCTCTGAGGTTTTTCCAAAGGCAGCATTCAAGTAAAAGACTAATCTTGTGGCAACAAACAAAACAGCCATGCTGGGAGAGTTTTCTATGAATCTGTATGAAGAGGATGCCACTTTATAAGCAATAATACTAGATAATTGATAATTTTACACGTGATCAATGCTGTCATTGAGCTAAGCAGAGCCCTTCATAAACTAGAAATGAGCATCTACTTCATCATAGCAGGAAATAAAACAGGAAGGGTTCAGCCCCCAAGGGTAACCTAAAAGTTGAGTTGCTAAAGTATGATTTGTAGACCAGGCTGTTATTTTAAAGAGAGAACTCAGTCTATTAGACCACTTATGTAGATGCATTCCAAGCCTAACTGTTCAGATGGAGCAGTCCACTGTGGAAGTGAAGGGTATGAGCGTGCAAAAATCTTGGTTCTGAAAACAAGATTCTCTGTTTAAATTAACTCTCTTAAACATAACACACATATTTTACAAAAATCTGGAAATACTAGTTATTTTAAAGCTTTTATAATATCTTACGAAATTATAGTAATGAAAAATCTTACTAAGATAAGAAAAGCATCTGCTAGAATTCGGATGTCTCTTGTGCTATTGACCCTCAGGATTTGTTGCATCTTTCTTTAGGAAGACTTCTGATGTGTGTGACTGGATCCATTTCCAGGGTTTTTGAATCAGAACGCAGACTGGAAGGGACCTCAAAGCACGTTTGGCTAAAGCAGGTTGCTTCAGTCAAACTTGGAGAGATATGTATGTGTGTGTATGGGTATATATATTCAAAGTGACAAAACCACTTAGAAATACTGGAAAAAGACCCTTCCTTAGTGGGACCTGAATTCAAGGTACTGCTTTTCTAACTGCCACTGCAATAAGAATATCTAATCATTAGAAGACCTGATACTTTGTCCTTCTTAAAGGATATCATTACAGTGGCAGAGAAAATCAAAACCTGCTGCTCAGCAGGTAAAAAATGTGTTTGATCATTTTTCTGCTGATATAAAAAAAAATTTGAATTACTCATTACCAAATTCCTGAGGCAGAAAATTAATGACTTTTAATCTGAATGTGAGTTAACCTCCCAGCCTTCAGATAGGCTACAGATAAAGTCCACTTACAGGGGTATACTGAAAAATATTTTAATATGGAATTAAACTAAGGGTGATCTGGTTAGTCTAATGATTTGTGATGCAGATTCTTGCTCTATGCTACTACTTGCCCTGTGTGATCACTAAATTTCTTTCTGCAAATTTTTAAAGGCATAAAACCAATTACTGATTTTAAAAAACTGTAGTTAACCCTATGGGATTCAAATTTATCTTCTGTAAAAGTTAACTGTTAGGAAGTTATGTTTCTGTCTGGAATTGCAATAACTGGACTTTTCTGGGAAGAAAACACTAGACAAGCCTGAGCCAAAGACTGCTAAAGCCAGTGGGAAAACTAACTAGGTGTCATAGGCTTTGGTTCTGCAAAGCACAAAATACAGCTGTTAGTCACCAATAAGGGACAGCAAAACACGCAATAGGGAGCTGAAATCACCAACTAATACACAGGTCAGTTTAAGTCCAATTTTAAGAATAAATAGTTTTCACAAACTCAGGTGAGTCTCCAGGATGGTGAAAAATTTATTCTAAGCCCTGACATTTAGGCCTTTCCTTGGGAGAGGAGGATATAGCACGCAGGTTATTTATGGCTATATGTGATTTATATCTCTTATATTGCATAAAGCATGAACTTTTTTTTTGAGTTACTGAAGTACATATATTCATATGGAAGCAAAGTGATTATATTTTTTTTTTCCTAAAGCATTTATTTCTTTTCTGAGCTGGCTGAGCCATATCTCTTGACACTTATCAAGCTGACTGGAAAAAAGAATATTGAAAACAAAACCTCCAAGATTGCATATACCAGGATTAGAGGCAGAGAAAATGTAGAGTAACATAATCGAAATTAGAAGCAATTGTTTCACTTGAGACTAGGCCAGCAGATGGCAAATAGAGTTCAATGTAGAGAAGTGTCAGATAATTAAAGTTGAAGGAACTAAATAATCTGGGGAATACCTGCTAAGTGGAACAATCATCCAGCACAGTGATCGAGAAAAAGACTTGGGAATTATTGTGGAAAAAGTTGTTAAAACCATGATCTCATCAAAGAGTTTCAGTAAAATAGGCAAATAGGTTGTATTAGAAAAGTGAGAAGGCATAAGGTCGAGGATGGATATAGTGAGCACTTAGTGAAAGCTACTGAACTTGCTGAATGCTTTCATTATGAAACCTTTTGACAGTGCAATACATTGACTGAAGTGACAGAGCAGGATGCTGAAGCCCTCCTTTGGTTATTCTGTCAGTTAAATTTGTTTTGTCATCCAAACCTGGGCTGTGTTCTCTCAGTGATTTGTGCTGTAAGACAGTACATTGGACTTGCAGCTGTTCTCCATGCTTGGCTTTGTGACTGAGGATTTCAGTGATGTGGCTGCTTGGTGGTTTTGGTTGCTTTTTATTTATTTTTTGTTTCATTATTCTGGATATTATCTGGATCCAAAGTTAAAGTGTAGTCTGAAAGAATATTTTCACTTAGTGTAAATGCATTGGGTTAATTGGTCCTATCTGGTCACTTGTGCCAGTTGCAGAGGGTGGGATTTGTAAGCAACTGTAAAACTATTTTGTGTGTGTTCTAGGGCACATCTGAGAGTTTGCTATGAAATTCTATTTGAGACTTCTTTTTGTGTAACTCTCAGGCTGGTGTAAGGACTTCTGCTTTCAAGTTTTTGTTGGGACAATCACTTTGTAAGAGATTAAGATTTCTTCATGAAATACCTATAACAAAACTCTCTAGAACATCAGGGACTGGAGGAACTTTCAGTTTGATAATTTGAGATCCTCTCAGCAAAAGATTCCACAATTTCATAACAATGTTAAATTTTAATTTACCTGACTTGTCAGAGGGACATGTATATTTCCAAGACATTATCATAGATGTGTTTATGAAGGTTTTAGAGCTCACCAGAAAATAGAAAGAGTTGCTGGCAGGGCTTTTTTGAGAACTTCTTCTATCCTTTTATGCCTCTAAAGGATTTTTCTTGTAAGTGATGGTTGGGAACAGGTTATTGTGGTCTGCTATATTAAGCAACTCTGACCTATTAGGTATTGAAGGAAGCAGGTCTCTGCCTGATTCTCAATTGGCTCTGATTATGGAACAGCACACTGTTTTCAGAAGCAAACTGAACTACCCAACTATTCTGGGAGGAAGGATAGAGCTGTTAAAGCTCTTCCAGAGAGGAAACGTACCAGAAGCTGCAAGGATAATCAGAAAAGTTTTAAATGGCACTTCATTGTTTTTCCTATCCATCCATCTCTGTGTATATATGTATTTATCCTTATATATAGGTACATAAGCAAGAGGAACAAGGAAGACAGAAAATAGACTTATTTAAGATAACAGCTTAACTGTTCTGTGGTGTTTAGCTAGTTTTAACTCATGCAGAGAAAGCCAAGTATAAAACTCCCTTCCATCTAAAACTGTACACAAGATTGATAACTCTTTTAACAGTGTGTGAAAGGAAGAGGAAAATTCTTCCTGGTTTGTCTTGCATGAAGTAAAATCCCCATCTTGTTTTTTTAATACTGCATTTATGGTGAGGGGCAGATGCATTCTTTATTGTGTCCAAGGGTCCTCATCCTGAAACGCCCAGTGAAAAACCTGGAGTGCTGCTCTTGTGTCCTCCAGCATGTGTTCCTGGGTTTCTCTCCTGCAAAGATCAAAGTGCAAGTTTTGCTGTAGCATGGGAGTGGTTGCATCTAGGGTATGTCTCTAGACTGGGGAATTTAATGCTTCTATATGTACTAGTTTAGATACTGTCATGATGGTCCTTCCTTAGGGCTGGCATCTTACCTGGGAGTTAAGATGTTACACTTAGAGTGTTTTTACATAATAGGCACATTTATACTGACAGCTAGCTTGGATTCTAGCAGAGATGTTGTGAAGGTTGTCTAATCCTCTGTCCAGACAGATTCACCCTACAGGGTACCCACTTTAGGAGTGGAAATTACACCCCATAGCTTTAAAGTTTCAGACCAATGATTTGGACACCAGCAGTCAACCTGGATCATGGCACACTGGTGTGTCAGCTGTCTGTTAAAATATATTGCTTATTGCAGAAAGGGCTTTGCACATTTTACATTAGCCCAGCTTTAGGTTTTGACTTGAGCTCTGCATGAAGCATTAATTTATTGAGGTGACCACGATAGCCCTAGGCTTCTGGTTAATAAGCACAATTTGCTACAGGTATTGCTAGTGTTATAAAGAATGCATAGTGCCAGGTATAAAAATGTAGGGTTTGGCCATTATACTGTTGGAAATACTTAAATCTATGTGTTATGCTAGGATCTTTGTTACAATTTCCTTTTTCAGTACTCATGCAAAGCACTATGAAAAATCTAAAGGTATTTAAACTTTTTCCAGGTTTAAATTACTCAAACATGAAATTACCGACTTCATGCAGGTCTGTTGAAGAGCCATGTAGGGCATATGCTTGAAATTGAGATGTGGTTATACATTCAGTTTCATATATGCTAAGACAGCTGTGCTTTTTGTACTGGAAACAAGTGAGTACCATACCTGAGGGTTAGGGGTTACTAAGTTAGCGATTTGCAGTGGCAAATAAAGTTGTCAGTTTCGAGGTCTTGCAGGCAGTACTGTTAAATGTAGGGCTTCTCTGGTATCCATTCAGCTGCTTGAAAGAAAGCATAAGCACTTGATCTCTGAGTACATCAGTCTCAGAAGTGTTTTACAAGAAAGTCCAGTTTCCCAGATATCTTTTGACTTTCACGAGGACTATGTTCCTCCATTCTCAGTTCAGTAATTAACGTCTCTTCTTCCCATTCCTCATATGCTTGCATACTTTGGAGATGGCAGAGCACCCAAAGAGATCTTAGTGTTGTTAATAAGACCCTATTTTATATTTTTTTTTATGTGAAAGAGACCATGATGTTTTAAATGATGAATGGTGTTATTGCTGCTATTGAATATAGAGAGCTAACAAAAAGCCAAAGCGCTTCTCACCTAATGTGCAGTATATAGTACTTCATTCTTGCCTATAGCTTATTTTACTATCCTTGCCAAACCTTAGAAGGGCTGAATGGCATAGAAATGAAATATTTTTTCACAGGAGAATTTAGGTAAATTTGTACATAAATATCTCTTTGCAGTCTTGTTTTCAGGGCTCGTGGTGTGGCTGGTGAATAGGCACCGTGGTTTTGGTTTTCTCCTGGGATGGAAGAAACTTCAACTCAAGAGGATAGAAACTTCTGTTGTGGGACAGTTCTAATTCAAGAACAGTGATATGATTTTCTCCAACAGCCTTGCTGGCTTTCACTTACCTAATGCAGAGCTGCCTGCTGTCTGGAGAATTTACTTTCAGTGCTCTCAGGAGGTCTGCAGAGCTGTGCAGTCCTCTGTCCTTCACCTCCTGGGACTTGAGCAGTCTGCACCTATAGAAGGCAGTAGCTGTGGGTGGCATCTTTCGCATTAAGGAGCCAAAAAGAATATCAGGGTTGGTTACACCTTTTTTTTCTCCTTCAAAAAAATTGTGTTAGTTTCTGTAGTCATAGGAAATCAGGCATATATTGGGCAGGTGTCAAAAGTGGAAAAGAATGCTGGTCATAGACTGGTTGCTTTTAGATGTATTTTGAGTTACCCTAACACTGTCTGCTAGTGTATAAAACAATATGCATATACAGGAAGGCATATATAGCAAGGCAGAGTTAATATCTAATCATACTGTTTTCTTGAGGTTTTCCAGATTTCAGCTGATTTCTGCATAGCCAGTACTGCTAAGCCACGTAATTTACAGATGCTTGACTCAAGCTTTTCAACTCCTATAAAGTGGATGCAGAGAGACAAAAAAAGTCACAGCTAGAGAATGCTTTAACTCTACCTGTGTCTGTTAATGCTACATACAGCTTGGAGTAATAGGCTCCTAGATTAGGTTGCTTGTAAGTCTTGCTCTCAGAGTCCAAGTGGGAAAGCAGGGAGTCTTGCTTTCCTCAGAAGGCTACATATAATGTGTAGGTATATAATAGCATAAGAAAATTAATATTTACCAGAAGAAATGAACCTAGTGAAACCCAAAACATTGTAAACTACTTACACTGGAGATGTGTGTTAAACCTCAGCTGCAAGGAACTAAGGATACATGTGGAAAACTGTGTCTGAAAAAAAGAATCCTCTTAGGATAAAAATGGTATAGCCTCGTGCTTAATATCTGGCCAAGTTTCTGGTGAGGGCTTTTGACTAAGTTCCAGTGAGATCGTTTGGACCTACCTGAAGTCCCATCAGCTTCAAAAGAAACTAAGACCCAAGACAAAATTACTTTGCGAGTTAAATCCCTTTGTGAGGCTTTTATAACTTACATGGATCTCTTGCATACCTGTCTGGAGGGAGAGGCAGTAGCTGACTTGTGTGTAGTCATAGTCCTAAAGCTGGGATAAGAAAACATTAAAATGTCAGAGTAATGCAAGTAGTATTAGAAGATAGCTAAAAATGATGTGAGTGGTAAGAAGACATGTCTCTTTCTGCCTAAAACCTTACCTATTACAGCTTCCTCTGTCTCTGGAAAACCCACTAATATTGCTACTGTCCTGAGCTTGTGATTTAGTGAACAGAGAAGGACTTTTCTCAACAAACTACTTGAGATTTAGGGGTCAGAGGAAATCTGTGTGAACTTGCGTTTTAATTCATAGTTTCATGAGGAATTACTTAAAATCATAGAAAGCATAAAGCTTATTCTTATAATATCAAGACTTCCTAGACAGGTTAGGCAGCATTGTGCCAGTAATGTTTATAAAAGTTTTTCTCTAATGTTTATCTGACAGCAGACCTTGACAAGTATGATCTCTCTTCTGTGAGATGTGGAACAGCTTCAGACTGTGATGGGAATATCTTGGTGTTGAGCCCTAGTTTTGCTTCTGATTAATCCCTGCAGGTTAATAGTTGCAGAGAAGATGGATGTTCCAAACTGCATTCCTCCTCCTCTCTAAGTATATGGTAGATAAGAGATACAGAACAACAGTGAAATCTTTTGGCTAGGTTAATTCAAGTTCTCTGTTATGCAGGTACATAGAGATTTCATAAATATATGTGTGGTATGTGTTGTATGTTCATGTCTTCGCTTATTTCAGGCTGGCAGCTTCAGCTAAATTAGATGTCAAGCACCTGCTGTTTTCTCCTCATCTCTATTACAACATTATTTGACATTCTGGGACATCTCTCTAAAAGTATTCAGAAATGAATATATCATAATTAGCTTGTCATACATAGTGACAGCCTTAAGGAAAGGGGAGGTAAGTCAAACAGAACAAATCACAAGTTGGCAAGGAAAACAAGAAAAAAAACCCCACAAAAACGCCCTAAAGTTCCCAAGTATGGTGGCTTGGCTGCTCTCTGGCAGGGGAAGCTCAGCAGGACCTTACATTCCAGCCTCATTTAATCACTGCTGCTGCTGTCACTCAGCAGAGTAAAACCTGCTTTGGAACCAATTGCCAAACATCACACATAGATTGCTAACACATGGAGGTCTGTACAAATGTCACCAGAGAATAGTCTGCGAAGGAAATGAATTACACCTGTTGTTACTTTGAAGTCCTCCCCTCTCGTGGACAACTTTGCATTACTGCCATAGTCCTGTGGCTAATTCAGTGCTTTCCCATGGCTTTGCAGCAGCACCTGTTTCTGTATCAGTCATTAGCAAATGTAAAATTCAGCAGACAGAAGTGGTAAGATGTTGTAGCTTTGTAGCATATGTTTTGCATCTGTGATGGAGATGACAATGAGCTGATGACTGGAATCTTTGCCTAGGAAATTTTGTCTATTGACGTTGCAGTGGTGGGCTTTACAGAGAAGTACATTATAATGCAATACTAAACCTAAGCACACCAGTCTGAAAGGTGTCACTCTACACCAAACACAATACCACATAGCCCAGAGCCTAGGAACTCCATTACTCAGCTAGTTCTCCAAGCAGAGCATGGAAGTTTGAGCTTGGTGTCTTTTGCTTCAAAAAACAATTTTCACATAAGTTGTTGTTTACCGAGCATTATTGAAGCTACTGCTCCTCAATTGAGCCTAATAAGCAGGTTTAATATGTTTTCTCCAAAAAGCATATCACTGTGAGTAAACTCTGGAGTTACTACCCCCTTCAGTTTTATGGTATTTTTTAATATTATTTTATTTTGGAAGGTTTTATTCTTCTTGTCCTATGGATTCAGTGTAGTGTCTTCCACCTATCCAGGCAAGATGTGGCCCGAGTGAGAACAGACTTGCTGAGGTTTATCTGGGGAAAAATACTAGAGTTTAAATAGAGGGCTTTGTTTTGTTTTATTGTATTGTATTGTATTTCACTGCTGTGGACTTTAGAACTGAAAAGTGACAGAACTGAACCTGTGTCTCATGGTGGCACCTAGTTCTGTGCCCTGTTAAGAACTGCTTTATCCCCTAATTAGTTCATAAACGGAACTGAATGCTTCAGAGGGGATGGAACAAAAGTGAAAGTGGAGGGGAAACTCCAACTGTCAGGCTTCAAAGGTTTCTGCCTCACCAATAACTGGTTTATACTCCAGTGGTGAAATTCACTGGATTTCAGTAGAGCTTTATTATACAGTTGGAGTAAATAGATCTATCTATTACAGATAGATAAGCTGTCACTGTACTGTACACCTCTACTGCCCTGGGTTCCCTTGCTGGAACTCAGTGAAAATGAGCCCCCAGTCAATGATCCATGTGTTTAAAGAAGTGTTTACTGCAAGCAGTGGTGTACAAGGCTGTGTGACTTTCTTCAAAGGAGTATTCGAGATAAGTTGCGTCACTTAATCATGCTGAGTGAACTAGTGGATTCCTCTAAATTATTGAAGTCATAGAAAAAGAAGGCCTTGATATGTTATGTACAGTCAATGCCATGTGCAAGCAACCACTTCCATTCAGAAATGTTGCTTAGGATCATTACTATGCTGGAAAGCTGTGAAGCTTCTAGGAAAAAAGACAGATATCTATCTTGAATAAAATATTGAGATATTATAATATTTTCTACTTCAGTATTAAACTGAGTTCCCAGAAATTCATATAAAGCACTACAGTTTTTGTTACTCAAAGTTATACAATAGAAAACTTTCTACTTTCCAAAAATGGAAAACAGTGGTTGGTGTGAAGCAGAAATGACAACTTGGTTTAAAATAATTCTGGCCTTTCATAAGGAAAAAGGGAAGAATAGACATTGAGGGACAGGTGATTGCTGTACCATTTATGCGTGAAAGAAACTTTATATTTGTAAATCTGAAACTCAAGAAAATCTAAATTATAAAAGAGAAAGTTCACCCATAGAAGCATTGCCTCAGCCCAAATTGAATCCAGAGTTTTCTGAAATGATGTTACGGTGCAAACAGGCCAATATCAAACGTGGTTAAAATTCACTCTATTCCTTCCACCCTCAAAAAATAACATATTTTTTCCTGTGGGGCTCATTCTATTCAAGGAAAATAGTGGCAAACTAATGCAATCAGGACACTACTGTGGTCTTTGTAACACCAGGAATTGTAGTGTCCTTTATACTCAAAGGAGCAAAAATGATAATGCCTCTACCTTGAGATCTTGATTATTGAGAAATGTGAATCTGTAGAAGAGTAGGTCCCTGAGAGGGGGATAAGGTGCTGAGGATTGATCTGTCTGTGTGATATCTATTTTGTTAAAACTAATTGCTAAGGTGGGATTCCATTTGTATATAACATCCTGCATGTCAGCATGAAGATTCTGGGTGTAAAGCTCGAAATGTCAGGCTGAGGAAGGATACTTAATAGTGTGGATTTATACTGGAGTACTGGCACCAGCACCTGTCACCAAGTTGTCATTAAAGCAAATAATTGTATTAGTGTTGTGTTATGGGGGGGGGCATATATATATATACACACACACACACTACTGCTACTACTGTTTCCTTGTTTGAAATAAGGCAGCAGCTGAGCTGAACATATCTAGGGTTTTTGTCAAGGAAAGATTCTTCCTTAAAATCACTTTGATAGTTGTGTACTAAAAAGGAAATTCTAATTATGTTGATCATGAAAATCCCATGAAATCTGATGGAAAATATAGAATATCAGTTGCTTTTCCTCCTTGTTACATGGGGACTATCCCTCAAGGCTAGGTCTCAGTGCAGGCAGAATAAATTATTTCAGAATCAGCTGGAGAAGCATTTTTACCCCATGTGCATTTCAAAAATTGGTGTCTAGTATTTTTTTATTTACATTGTAGCAATTCCTGGAGGTGAAGACCAGTCTTAAGAAAAACCAAGCTAACCAAATAAAGAAAAAACCCACCCAAAACTAACAAACAGAAAAGGTTAGCTCTGAAAACTTCTGCGAGGTGGAGAGGAATATGTGGATTTAAGAGACAAATCACAAGGGAAGAAGGTTGACAGTTGTGGGTCAGTCAACTGGCTACCTAAATAGCATCTGTTGGGTTTGGTGTTTCTAGGACTTCCTGCTTAACTGCTTGTAAACTAGAATCAAATATCAGCTATTTTCCTAGTAATTGTTTCACATAGTCCATCCTTTAAATGATTTTCATTAGACAATGCCCTACTTGTGTTTCAGGTTCAAAGTAATGCTACCTTGGTTTGGTTTGCTCTGATGATGACTGAAATCAACAAGAATCATCCTGCTGACTGCTGAAATTCAGACCTGACTCGAAAATTGTGGAAAAAACTAAAATCAGTATGTAAGTACTAGTAAAATATTTAAAAACCTTTCAACTTCTTATATAAGAAGTCTGAATTTACATTAACAGTAGAGGATTAGAACTCAGTAGGGAAAAATATGAAGTTTTTTTGTATAGTGTAAATAAAAATCTGGAGCTATTACAGAACATGTCTTTCAATTTAAATTGTTACCTGATGTTGCCTATTGGATTTTATAGGGTATGGCTTGAGAACTTTTGAATTATCATTTGCAAATATTTCTCTGGGAAGACTGGTAGTATAGGGCAAAACAAAACAGCTGTTACAACTTGAAATGTGCAAGTAAATAGAGATCTGTGTGGATTTTGGGACATGAACAGGCAGGGGAAGCAACACTAGAGGAAGAGGAGTGTGACTACAGGGCTGTTTGGTACTTTTTCCACTGAAGCCTGCCTGGATGAAGGGGTAGAGTTGAAACCATTGTTGCCAGTAAATGCCCTGTAGAGTGTTCGCTGGAAGTCTTTTTGGTTTTTTTTTTCCCCTTGAGGTGAGCACTCAGAATAAGTGTTCCCTGCTTTGAGTCCCCTTTACTACTCCAAAATGTGTACTAACTACTATATCAGAAAATGGAAGGAAAATAGGAAAGGAGTGACTACTCTTTTCTCCTTCCTGTCCATATTTTGCCCACAAATTGCTGTAATTTATCTTTCTCCTAAAATGGATCTTACTGAACACTTTAAGCTTTGGAAAGGGGTGGGGTGGGGGGATTTCTTTAGAGGGACTACACTTCCTGCTTTATACATCTGATGATTATTCAGTGACCTTATACTAGTCATCTTTTATTTCAAAAATACATATCATTCTGCCTTGAAAGGTTGTTTTCTCAGTTTTTACTGCAGTCCATTTTAATGTTATATATGCAAGTTCTTTCTTTCCTAACAGATTTTTCTTCTCTGTGCTATGTTCGAATCTATTTCTTCAGGAAATAATTGACATCTCAGGACAGAGTCATAATGACATCACTGTGAGTGATTCTATGTCAAAGTTCCCATCGAAATTGATGAGATCTGCATACTGAGAATTAAGACCAAACATCATATGTTCATAGAAAATGGCAAACATAGGAATTTTTGCCACTTGGAAAGCACAAGAACACTCAGGTAAATTTAATAACAGTGCTTCTCATTTGAAACCTTCCCCTAGAAATGAAAACATGGATTCATCTTGCATTTCATCCCATACACTTGTGTGTATAGGATATGTGTCTTGAATGCACAGTACAGCTACCAAAAGTAAATAAAATGATATATGTGAAATTACTGGGTACTGCATAAATGTCCTAGATGTACAATTACTGCAAATAGAAATAATAATA
This sequence comes from Porphyrio hochstetteri, assembly GCA_020800305.1. NCBI lineage: Eukaryota > Metazoa > Chordata > Aves > Gruiformes > Rallidae > Porphyrio > Porphyrio hochstetteri. The sequence continues at coordinate 40,236,277 of CM036909.1, read as the reverse complement.
CTGCTGCATTTAGAGCAAAGATGACTGCCTGCCCTTTTTGGTGTTGTCTGTGAATATAAACTAGAGAAACCTGTTGCTTTGGCATCTTCAACTGGTACAGTTGTGATATCCCCTGTCATTTGTACATACTGTACAGGCAGAAAACTACACCTTTTCCATACCGTTCTTTGTTCTTTTGCCAAGTGATTTCTTACCAGTCTCGTAATGACTTGTTCAAGATAAACTGTTTTGTTTACTGGCCTTCTGCTTAGAAAATCATAGAATTACAAGGTTGGAAAAGACCTTTAAGATCATCAAGTCCAACCATTACCATCCTAAGCTAAGCCATATCCCTAAGTGCCTTATCTATCCATTTTTTAAACACGTCCAGTGATGGTGACTCAGCCCCTCCCTGGGCAGCCTGTTCCAGGCCCTGACAACACTTTCAGTAAAAAAGTTTTTTTTCTAATATCTAAACCTGCCCTGGCACAGCTTCATGCCATTCCCCCTTGTCCTGTCACCTGGCTGAAGAGACCATTGCCGACCTCTCTACAACCTCCCTTCAGGTAGTTGTAGGCAGTGATAAGGTCTCCCCTCAGCCTCCTCTTCTCCAGGCTAAAAATCCCCAGCTCCCTCAGCCGCTCCTCATAGGATTTGCCCTCCAGCCCCTTCCCCAGCCTGGTTGCCCTTCTCTGGACTTGCTCCAGGACCTCAATGTCCTCCTTATGGTGAGGAGCCCAGAACTGGACACAGTACTCGAGGTGTGGCCTCACCAATGCCGAGTACAGGGGCACAATCACCTCCCCAGACCTACTGGCAACACTGTTTTAGATACAAGCCAAGATATCATTGGCCACCTGAGCACACTGCTGACTCATATTCAGCCTGCAGTCACCCAACACCCCCAGTGTCCTGGTTTCAGTTATGATGGAGTTAAACTTTTTTTTAGCAGTGGATGGAATGCCATGTTTGGGTGTTAGCATGAGAATAGTGCTGATAGCACCCTGATGTTTCCGATTTGTTGCCGGGCAATCAAGTACCTTTCTCAGCTCTGCATACTTCCTTACAAGTGAGAAAGGAGGGGACGCAGCCAGGACAGGTGACTCGAATTGGCCAAAGAGGATATTCCATGCCAGTTACATCATGCTCAGTATAAAGGGGGACTGGGGGGAAGAGGGGGAGACAACGCCAGGACGTGCAGTTTCTGGGGACGGTTGGGTTTTCCGGGACGGGCTCTAAGCTGTGCGGCCTGAGTTGTGTGGTTTGGTGAGAAATTGCATTGTGTATCACCAGTTTCATCTATTTTGTGCTTTAAACTCCTGTTATTGTTATATCTAGTTTTCTGTTATTGTTTAGTAAACTATCCTTATCCCAACCTGCGTGGTTCTGGTTTCTAGGTTGTGGTTTCGTTCCCTCCTTTCTTCCTTCCCTTTTCCCCCCTCCCCCAACTTTCCTTCCCCCTTCCTTTTAAAAGTACAAGCGACTGTGTGGGGTGCGGCCCTCGGCCGGGGCAAAACCACGACACCCAGGTCCTTCTCTGCCTGACAGCTCTCCAGCCAGTCCCCCCCAAGCCTGTAGCGCTGCATGGGGTTATTATGTCCCATGTGCAGCACTCTACACTTGGCCTTGTTAAACTTCATCCCATTGGTCTCAGCCCATCGGTCCAGTCTGTTCAGATCCCTCTGAAGAGCCTCCCTACCCTCAGGCAGATCAACACTTCCTCCTAGTTTAGTGTCATCTGCAAACTTAGTGAGGGAGCATTCAATCCCTTCGTCGAGATCATTGATAAAGATGTTGAACAAGACTGGACCCAGGACTGAGCCCTGGGGGACGCCACTCGTGACTGGCCTCCAGCTGGATTTTGTTCCATTCACCACCACCCTTTGGGCTCGGCCATCCAGCCAGTTTTTAACCCAGCTGAGGGTCCACCTGTCCAGACCAGTGGCAGCCAGTTTCTCAGTCAGAATTCTGTGAGAAACTGTGTCAAAGGCTTTACCAAAGTCCAGGTAGATCACATCCACAGCCTTCCCCTCATCCATTAAGTGGGTCACCTTGTCATAGAAGGTGATCAGGTTAGTTTGACAGGATCTACCTTTTGTAAACCCATGTTGACTAGGCCTGATCCCCTGGCCATCATGCATGTGCTGCATGATAGTTCCCAAGATGACCCTCTCCATGATCTTCCCCAGGACTGAGGTCAGACTGACAGGCCTGTAGTTCCCTGGATCCTCCTTCCGACCCTTCTTGTCTATGGGTGTAACATCTGCCAGGCTCCAGTCTAGTCGAACTTCCCCAGTCTGCCAGGATTGCTGATAGATGATGGAAAGGGGTTTGGCAAGCCCATCTGACAGCTCCCTCAGTACCCTTGGGTGAATCCCATCTGGCCCCATTGACTTGTGGGTATCTAACTGGCCAAGTAGGTCGCTAATCATTTCCTCCTGAACCATGGGAACTTTGTTATTCTTCCCCTCCCTGTCAGCCAGTTCCTGAGGATGAGTACTCAGGGAATATCCATCTTTACTATTAAAGACTGAGGCAAAGAAGGAATGAAGGACCTCAGCCTTGTCCTCATCACTTGTGACTAATGTTCCCCCTGCATCCAATAAGGGCTGGAGATTCTCCTTGACCCTCCTTTTACTATTAATATACCTATAGAAGGACTTTTTATTATCTTTCACAGAACTGGCCAGCCTGAGTTCCAGATCAGCTTTAGCCCTTCTGACTTTCTCCCTACAAGATCTCACTGCATTCCTATAGTTGTCCCAAGACACCTGCCCCTTCTTCCAAAGCTCATATTTTTCCCTCTTTTCCCAAATATCTTCCCGGATCTCTCTCCTCAGCCAGGCTGGCTTCCTAGCTCACTGACTCCTCTTCTGTCCGACTGGGACAGCTTGTTCTTGTGCCGCCAAGATTACCTTCTTGAGGAGCAACCAACGCCCTTGGGCTCCTTTGCCCTCAAGGGCTGCCTCCCATGGAATCTTACCGAGCAGCTTTCTGAACAGTCCAAAGTCAGCCCTATGGCTGACTTTGATTTTGCTTTCACCTGTGTATACTTCCATATTAGGAAACTTGAATTCCTTCATTGTGCCATGTTAACATGAAGAGGCATTAAAATAAATCCCTGTGAGTGCTTATTTCCCATGGAATAGCTGTTCCTGTATGTATGCTCTTTGCCTCCACAGGGGTGTGGCGCTTAGCATATAGCTGCTAAAATACTGTCTTTAAGAAGTCCTGCCTTTAAATGATTAAATTTCAATCTGTAAAAGGCTAATTACAGCCAGCTGTAATTAGCCAGCCAACACCACAAGGGGGTAGTTGGAGCCACCAGGAGGGCTGACTGCAGAGGCCAGCAGGCAGCCTGGGATGAAGGCAGGGGAGGAAAAACCTTTTTCCTTGGGACTCAGAGGGATAACTGGAAAGCAAACAGACATGCAGGTAGTTCCCACCCTGTCTGGCTTGACTAGGGGCTGAGATGGCGAAGAGGTCTGCTCATCAGCCCTGTGTCTGTCTGTCCTGTCTGTAGAGCCTTTTGAAAGCTTGCTCTTGTTATTTGTGTTCAAATAAAACTCGTCTTCCATTTTCAGAGCTCTTCACACTTTTAGTCTTGGGGGAAGGCTGGCCCACACCTGCCCCTAGCTCCTGACCCTGATCCAAGCTCTTTCTTCTGCAAGCCCTGTGCTTGCCACCCCGCTGGCTCCTTGCAATGGCAAAGTTGCCAACATTATTGATGATGTTGGCAATGAACGATGACACAGGGAGTGTCAAGAGGGATGTTCCAAGTGGTTTTCATGAGCATCAAAGGTGCTGGCACTGCTGCTGTGTGAGCAGCTGGATCTCCATGGCACTCTGTGTGCCTGTGTCCCTGGTCTTCTGGTCAAGTTTTGGTTGCCACCTGTTAGGGCTGAAGGAAATGGAAAAGGGGCAGTGCACAAACAGGCTTTGTCCTGGCATGTTACTGTCTCTTGACTGCACCCTTATTTATTTATACTGTTTTTCTCAAAGCAACATTTACAGAATGTGGTCTGTTTAATTTCCACGACCACACTTGGGCTGAAGAATCATCATCTTGATTAGGGAAATACTGTCTTGACAGACACTTATTTATGATACTGTAAGAGTGGAGAGCCTGGGGGTACATTGAAAGGGCTTTGCCCTTTTAAAGTGTGTACAATACCAGTCTCTTTTGATATTGAGGCCAGGAAAGCTGGGCATCTCATAGAGAGAAATTTAGTTCCTACTGTTACTAGAATCTGTTTTTCACCAAGTTATGTGAGAATGGGGTTATACTGTGCTGTGTTTAACAAACTAGGATGTTATTTGGAGAAAATTCTTCCTGACTCCCTCCTAAGATTTGTTTTGTGTAGTGATACATGGCATTGATATATCCCTGTAAATGCATTGTCTTACGAAGATGTGAATCATCTATTAGTTATAAAAACTAATTTTCCTTTGGTCTGAGTTCTACTGATTATTTCTTAAACTTCACAGCTTTGGTTCCAATGTCTTGATTCACTGAAGTTTATATGGGCTTTTTCTCCACCCCCTCAGGATGACTTCTGTTCATATATATCTTAATTGTAATGTTGAGTGTCTGCAGTGAATGGCAAGTATGTACTACTTTGGCAGAATTAGAAGGTATCCTTTAACATAAAATATCTATTAGTCAAAGGCAATTGTGTTTAATGCATTTTTGGTACTGAGTTGTTGACACAAGTTGTTAATGTGTTCTGGAAGATTAGTATCAAATATTTGAAAAATAATTAATTATTTTTTATTTTACTGGGGTAGTTCAGTTTTTGAAAAATCCTTGAGCGTCTGATGGCATGTGTTTTGGGCTCTTTTCTGAAATGGGACACTGTTTTGCTGTAGCAGGAAAAGTGAATGAATAAAAGGGCACTGATTTCTTATCTCTTCTTATATGGGGAGGCTTAGATACAGTCTTCAATGCTATTTAAAACCATATAGTAGTATAAATATAATATTTAGTGCTTAGAGCATCTCAGTAAGGAAGTAGACTTTCCCCTGTATTTTAGCATTTGTGGGAAGAAGTGGAGACTTCAATAAACATGAGTCATGGCAGCAAGAGTTACGGCTTAAGATTCTGATTCATTCTAGCCCAACCTGAAAACCATGTGAGGTGGCCAGTCTTCCATTTGATTTTGACATCACTTTCTGTTTTCATGTTTCCCTGATTTTTGGTTGAAGTAATACAGGAGTTGTGCATAATGTTCTGATAAAAAACAAGAAATATGCTGGGTTTTGTTCAAAAAGAAATTACAAGTACAATCCAGGGCTGATTTGAATTTCGTCTCTTCTGATTGTATGTTTACATGCTGGATTTCCTCTAGTAAATATTGTTGTCACATGTACTCTCAGCTTGTACTAGAAATGATCTCCCTTACTGTGGTAGTTGGGTTCAAGGTCTGTTTCTGCAGGCATTCTGCACCACGTGTTGTGTTGGTAGTGCAGCTGATCGCACAGGAACATGACAAATTATAATAATTACATTCTTATCCATGAAGTTTCTAGTTTGCAGGGAACTGGGGCTGGTGATACTCTTTGGCAATTAGCGTTGTCAACTGCTGTAATTATACATTTGGAAAATGATGGCGTTTTACTTGTCGGCGTTGTTCGGAAGAACTGATGACTGTAGACAAGAAGTACTTTGTAATGGCTCTGAAGTACATTTCAGTTTTTGCTGCTTACTACTGCCTAATCTGGTTTTACTACTTCTATTATTTTTGAATGTTTGCTTGGGTTCAATCTGATGGATTTGGTAAACTTGGCCTGTCTGATTACTCTGGCTTTAAATTCCAGTTAATATATAAACCGCTAACTTGTCAGTACACGTGCCGTGTAAGCCCATCTTTGTTTACATACCACGTATGTTGTGCTGAAGTTGATTTGATATCTTTGTCTTGTGCCCTTGACTGCTTCACTTGCTTCTATGCCTTTTAATTTCTCTCTCTCCAGGATTTACAGTGGTATTTCTGTTTCATGAGGTGTTGTGAATAACTGCCATTAAAAAAATAAAACACCTCAGAGCAAACCATTTTCTCTTATGGACCTTCTCTCCTCCTCCCCATGTAGAGCTCCACTCCTGCCCTAACAGAGAGCTTCATATTTTGCCAGACATGCTTGTCCCCACTGCTGTGAATTGAATGCAGGCATTTAGTTAGCGTTATGTGTAGTGGCTGAGTTTCAACAGTGACCGATGGAGAAGTCTCTGTAACTTTCACTTCATAATGTACACAAGTCTAGGTCAGCATACATATTTGTTATTAAAATATATTTTTCTGAAGTTTTGAAAAGTTATATACTGTTTTTTCTCAAGTTTTCTCCCCAGACAGCTTTTATAGTACCGTGATTATAAATCTTTGAAAAGGGATGGTTTGCAGGAAGATCTGTGGAAATGAAGTATTCAGATAATCGTGTCCTGTGAAGTTGTGTCATTCAGTCAACAACTTCAGCACAGCTCACTTCCCTACTCTGGTTGGATTTTATTTAGAAAAACCCACATATTTAATGATAATTGTAAATAAATTCCTTGGGTTTTTTTTTTCCAAACTGTGGTTTTGCAAATGAGTTCACTTGTGTCTGCCTGAATCCTTTCTCCATCACTCTTCAGAGTGAAATATTGCTTGCTCAAACCTAAAGATGCCACCAGTATAACAGGTTTTTTCATATTATAATACTGTATATCTCAGTATGATAGCCTATGCCAAGAAGACTATATACTATAACTCCTGTATACCTTTTCTTAGCTGCTTATTCCTACTTTAATTTGCAGCTCTGTGACTTGTGCTGGTGCACCTCTATGTGGAACCATGCTGTAAGCTGGATGACCACCTGAGAGTCCTCCTTTCACTAAAGGATGATGGTTGCAGTTCTGTTCAAGCTTGGAGAGCAAATGCAGGTAGTGTCTGGGGTATTGATGCAAGCCTGTATTATACTTTGCTCTGAGTTATCAGCGTGGTGACATACAATTTGATTTTTTGAAGATCTTTGTAGCCGTTTATTATGTATGCATCGTGATGCCTGAGATATGAATATCCAGAGATTAGGGACTATTTGAAGTCTGGTATGAAGTGAAATCTGAATTTTTGAGCAAACTACTCAGATTTTAAAGGTGAAGATTAAAGTCCAGAATCTGAAGGTGTGTCTAAGATTAAAATAATAGCATTTCTCTTTGGATGCAGCATGAGTTATTAACAGTATACTGTTTCTAGTAATAATGGGTCATAAGAATTATGGGGGGTGGAAATTCTTACTATACAATCGAGGATAAACCTATGTATTTAAAATACTGAGAATATCTTTCTCTTTGCTTTCCTATAACTGTTATATATGAACTTCAATTATGGTTCTGGGCTTCATTTTCCTCTGTGCACTAGAGGAAATTTGGGCTTATTAAATTCTAAGTCTTTTCAGCGTCTATCACAAATGTAAATGAACAGTCTGTAGTGTTGCATGCTCTCTGGATTGCTCTGATGATCATGTTGCCATGGTGATAACAGAGCATACAGGTTCATGAGACAGTATTAGTAATGCAGCAGTTTGAAACTTAATCAATGTACTGCTACTTCTCCCTATTTCAGTATCACTTCAGCAAAATTGAATTCTAGTCAGTTGTCAGTCCAGTTTATTTCCTATGGATTTCTTCTACAAAATTTCCCTCTTTATTCTAGGCACTGATCATGATACAGTAATTGAAATCTGTAGTGGTCTGTCATACTGATTATATGACTGTCTTGTAGCAGGCAATTTTTTATTCAGCAGCAAACAGGTGAGAAATATTTTGGGCTTGAATAAATTATAATTTTTGTGCAGAAAAAGTTCTTTTTTTCAGAAGATTCAACTTGGATAGTTTAGCTAATTGTGAAAAACTTTCAGACCAGTTTAGAGCTGGAAAATGAGTGCCTATTAGATGTAAGCTAAAGCTATCAAAAGCAACTAAATGGATGTTGTCTCCTAGATCTTAAGAATACATTCAGGAAAAGGTATTTTACCCTTATGAAACTTTAATCAAAAATATGTTTGCAGCAGTGTTTCATATTCTTTTGCTTCTGAGAGAATTTTAAATTTAAAAGTAATGTCACTAAATGTTTATGGACAATTATTAATCTATTGCTAATGTCATTAAAGGTGATCAGTGACATAGGGATCTATAGGTTTTTAGAGATATGGTATGCAGTTAAAAAAAATGCAAATTCTTCCCATGAGGAAGAGCTTTGGTAATAATTATTCAAGAGATAAAACCCTTAAGTTTTTTCTATACTGCATCTCAGTACTAAAAAAAAATGTTCTTTTTGGGTGCCATCTTAATCACATTGAACGTGCAAGGTCATGCAAAACTGAATTTACACCTATGACAATAAACCACAAAATCCATTCTCTGAAGGTTTGTATTCTCAGAAAGCAGCACACCTGTATAATGCAGCTGTCCCTGGACTGAATAGAGGCCTGTAATTAATTTCAGCGCCTACTCTTACACTGCTAACATCCAGAAACAGCTTTTATTGGTTTGAGTCGCAGACTGCAGTGGGGTAAATTCGGTTTGATAGGCTCTCCAGGGTCACTTCTAGAAATAGCGTGTCAGAAGACGTTGGAGGTGAAATTGAAACTGTACCAAAATGTCTATCCAGAAAGTTTCTACTCTTTTCTCTCTCTTTCTCTCTCTCTTTCCTCTCTCTTTCTCTCTCTTTCTCTCTCTTTCTCTCTCTTCTCTCTCTCTTTCTCTCTCTTTCTCTTTTCTTCTCTCTTTCTCTCTCTTTCCTCTCTCTCTTTCTCTCTTCTTTCTCTCTCTTTCTCTCTCTTCTCTCTCTTCTCTCTTTCCTCTCTCTTTCTCTCTCTTTCTCTCTCTTCTTCTCTCTTTTCTCTT